>OY728580.1:5180800-5898300 GCA_963422195.1 Carabus problematicus
ATCGAAATAAAAGACAACAACCCGTCTCCATAGTTACCTGCAACGTTAAATAACATATATCAATCGGTTGACAAACAAAGCAGACTACTTACCATAAAAGCATTGATCTTTTGTTCCTATGTTTCGAGATTGAAAAATAAAACAGCAGAATATTAAACATGTATGCGCAAATATTTACTTCTGTTGACAAAATACAAAGCAAAACTGTCATCACCTTACTTACCCGTAATGTTACAATATGTACGTGTATGTAGGTATTAATAATTTATTAAATAAAATAAATTAATATTTACGTAATGCTAAAAGCACGATGTTTTAATTGTATGCCTTTTGAAATATGAATAAATATGGTATATACACATTACGAAATGTAGGTTCAATTGAAGATTGAAATTAAAATTATTTGCCATCTATATATGGATAAAACAAAAGTTATGTATGGCACAACAAGATTCAAACGTAATCTAACTTTTTAACAATAGCTGTCGCTGTTAGACAGTTGATGTTATAATAGTTCTTAAATTTTGCTACCAGTCGGTATGAATGGATGGTGCCATCTGCAGTTTAAAAGCAATAACTTAACACCTCGCTATATGTATGATTTTGTATGAATTTATTTGAAATAATACGTTAATAAAGCTTTCAATTATCTCTTATAAGATGTGCGTTTGTATATTATCGATAATTATTACTGACAATGAATATCAAGTATATCTTCAAACAACGTTCGCGGTTTTACTGATAATAATGTAACCCTAGCCAATGGCAGTGTTGTGAAACAACAGAACCTTTTTTTTTGTTATTATTAAATGGCATATGATATTAATTGTACACTGTATTCACCTTATAAACTAGGTTTGCACTGTAATCGCACAACACTAATATTGCAGGCAAATATAACAAACATTTGGGAGCACTGAAATTTTTTCAATAACTGTATCGAAGTAACGTAGGTACCCAACTGTCTTGTTTACAATCTGACCGCACACTACGGTTCAAACAATGACAGTGTTTTGCCGCTAGTTGCAGCAATCGTATTCTATACACACTAACCGACAAATACGTTTATTAAACAAACAATATCGCATCTGTTTTGTAGTGTTCAAGTTATATTATAGATAAGTAAATAAAAAATAAACTATAGTCTATCTATTGAGACAACCGATTCACGGTCAACCTTAACATTCACGTTTATTAAAGTTATGAGCAAAAAGTATTAATCTACCTATGTGTTGTACACGTAAAGCGTTGACAGTTACTGGTAAAGTAATGTTATGATTGCTTATGTTACAGAATAATTCTATATTAACTCTATTTTTTAGCACTGAACATTGTTAACTATAGTATTATATATATATATATATATATATATATATATATATATATATATATATATATCGTTAGTTATAAACATATATTTCAAAATGTTTGTACCTAGAATATCATATTAAGAAATTACAAAGAAATGAGTAAATATTTCAAAATTTTCTTAATAAAACTATAAATTTGTATACCCGTTCATTGTGTATAATCATATCGTGAAAGCATACGAAAAAAATTCACATTGTTACATTAACATTTAATAAAGTTATAAGCAAAAGAATTTATGAATGCGTTATGCACGTAAAGCGGCGATAGTCACTGGTGAAGTAATATTATGATTGCTTATATTACAAAATAAGGCCATATTAACACCATTTTATTTTTACTGAATATTATTAACTATAGTATCACATATATCGAAAAGCAAACAGCAAGTCGATATCTTTTTCCAAACTTTAGTTATACACATTTTTCTAAAAGTTCGTACCAAAAATATGTGAAATGACAAACAAATGTTAATATTTCAAAATTTTCGTAATAAAACACTAAAATTTTATGCTGGATTATGACGTGTGATCATACTGTAAAAGCACCCGAACAATTTCACATTGATACATTAACATTTCGTAAAGTTATACAGAAAAATACTATAAATGTGATGTTACATCGAAGCGAGCGCCGGTACGTATCTAGTTTGTTATAAGTTACATACGATCCGCTGGTCAATTTTGAAGTACCCAACTTTATTTAAAATGGAATTTTCCGTTGTTCTTCGCGTGCGGTGAAACACTAATATTATAACGTTCATAGTAGATTTCTCTTATGACTTACACCGTGTAACTGTGATTTTGTGAGTTTAGAATATTTGTTTTAATTCCATTATAATAACGCATGTAAAAGTAATCGAATATGACGCGTCATTATTATCTAGTGATATTGCGCGTTAATGATTGGAAATTGCTTGTATCGATGACTATATGTGATTTAAAAAAAAAATAAATATGGTACATATACACAACTAACGAAACCTACATGTAACTGATGGTTGGCATTAAAAATATCTGTCGCTGTTATATAGCACATCTGTATGGGTAAACAAAAAGATATATGTATGGCAGATCTTCAATCAAACCTAGTCTAACTTTTTAACAATTGTCGCCGCTGTTTGGCATTTGATGTTATAATAGTTCATACCTTCGCTACTACTAGTCGTTATTATTGAGCGCGTTGGTTGCCCTCTATGTTCCAAAAGCAATAGCTTAACACATCACTATATGACATACACATATCTGTATGGCAGTATCAAAATAGAGAATACTAATGAATAAGAATGATTTTCGTAGCGTGCCATGAGAATTTTATATAAAACAATTGCAACTAAATGTATGCATGTTTAGTACATGCAAAACAATTGTAAAACAGTAACAAATTTTGTACTGTAAACTGAAAACGTACACCAATAATTGGTGTAAAAAACAATTAATGTTTTTTTTTTCTATTCTTTTATTCATCAAATATTGTTGCATTTCAATTGTTTTGCATATACATAACATAGTTAGATGAAATTTTCATGGCACACTACGAAAATGATTGTTTTTACATACACACTTACTAGTTCGCTATGCAGGAGGTAATAAAATTATGAAATAAATGTAAATATACACCATCGATGCGTAGATTATCGCGATAATATTCACAATATTTGTTAAAATACAGTATATTTGTATAAATATTTGTTGGCGATAGACAAAATATAGAATAATTAAAATGTTTTCATTCCTATAGTAACTACAAGCCCCACACGGGGAAACAATAAACGGCTTTATTCTGAGAGAACCGAAATATTATACAACAAACAGATGTTTAGTCGATTACAAACGTACATCGGTGAATCATTTTCAATGTTTAAAATATTTGTATATAGTCCTATTTGTATTGTTTTGGTGTTTAAACAAAAAAAGTGTCAGGTAGTTGTCTATTCATGAACAAGTTAGCGATGCATTTGTTTGTAAATATATCAATATAGACGGTTTCAAAGCATTTCTCATGATAACATAATGTTATATGTCGAGTATGAGATGAAGATATAAGTAGAAACTAACAATAGCTAAGATTAAATACAATAATTTACTCAAAGTAGACGCACGAATAGCTAACACTGAAACACAAAACCAAGGAAATATCATGATGGATGTTCCCTATCCCGTTCGACGGTACATTCAACCTGGCCAGTGAGACGTCGAGAACAATTCAAACATTATATTACGTTTTGTTACATTTATAATACCAATAAGTATTATATACTTACGTCTATTTTATACAATGACAGACGTGGCTGCATCTACTACAACCGTGAATACGGAAATCCAAGTGGTGCCTGGTAAAAAAGGCACAACGAAGGACAAGAAAACCGATCGTCCAAAGTCAACGCATCCTACTACGGCTGTTATGGTGAATAATGCGATTCAGAATTTAAAGGAACGTGGCGGATCGTCACTGCAAGCAATTAAAAAGTACATATCTGCTACTTATAAGATTGATGGTGAGAAATTTTCTCCGTTCATTAAGAGGTACTTAAAGGCTAGCGTTACTGCTGGCACGCTTGTACAAACCAAAGGCAAGGGAGCTTCCGGCTCGTTCAAGTTGGCATCAAGTGCTGTTACAAGAAAACCAACAACACCAACTACTGTAAACAAAGCTAAAAAGGTCGCAGTGAAACCAGCACCAAAGCCAAAGGTCAAGGTAACAGAGAAAAAGACAACAAGTGTTCGTACAGAAACAAAGAAGTCTGCTGCTGCTGTTCCAGTTAAAACTGCGAAAACTAAGAAGACCACTGTTGTTGAGAAAAAGAAGCCTGTTGTACAAGTTGATAAATCAAAATCGCCCTCGAAGGCAAAAAGGACAGCGAAAGCGCCAACAAAGAAGCCAAAGTCTCCTAAACCGAAAACAACAAAGTCAAAAGTAGCAAAGAAGAAGGTTTCACCTAAAAAGAAATAAAACACATACATTGTTGTACGTGTGAAGTGTGAAAAATGATTCTCTCTCTGTTTGCAAACGGCCCTTTTCAGGGCCACAACATTAAATCATAAAGAATTTTAAGCATTATGTTTATTTACAAACATAGTATTCTGTATATATATGTATGTTTATTGTAGTAATATTTTATAAATATTATTAGATTTTGTTTTATATAAAGATTAATTCTACTGATCCAATGATACAGCACGTAAACACATGCATAATAAATACACACTTGTGTTATTGTATTTCCCTAGTCATAAACGATATATGTATGTATTTGTCAATTATATTGTACCTGCACAGGGATTAAGTAGTATTGTTGTCTACGTTAAATAATAAGGATTACTCACAGCATTACTAAATAAATTCTTTTGAACATTATTGGTGGCTCTGAAAAGAGCCGGTTTTGATAATAAAATGACGGACCGCAGACAAAACAAAACAGATTAACGAACTTTAAGCACGTTCACCACGAATGCGTCTTGCCAACTGTATATCCTTAGGCATAATTGTTACACGCTTGGCGTGAATAGCGCATAGGTTCGTATCTTCAAACAAACCAACGAGGTAAGCTTCACTGGCTTCTTGCAGGGCCATAACAGCAGAACTTTGGAAGCGCAAGTCTGTTTTAAAATCTTGCGCGATTTCACGAACAAGTCGCTGGAACGGAAGTTTTCTGATTAACAATTCGGTACTCTTCTGATAGCGACGAATTTCACGCAGCGCTACAGTACCAGGACGGTAACGATGCGGTTTCTTTACGCCACCGGTAGCTGGTGCACTCTTACGTGCTGCCTTAGTAGCAAGTTGTTTTCTTGGTGCTTTACCACCAGTCGATTTACGTGCAGTCTGCTTAGTACGTGCCATTTTCCGATGTCTCACAGTAGTAGTAGTTGTAGATTTTGTTGTTGTAACACAGCGCACGACGCTCAATACAGCAATGTGCGGGAAAAACTTTTGTGTTGTAGTATTTATAGGCGATGTCAGCGGGACGCGGGGTGAGTCACTGGTTCTCTAATCCTATTGGTTCGGACACTGTTTCACTGTCAGCTGGTGGGGGAAATAGATACTATTATAAATACAACCCGAGCGAAAGACTTTCTACCATTGCGGTTATCGCTAGCAAAGAATAACATTCAATTTTATCAACATGACCGGCAGAGGTAAAGGAGGCAAAGGTCTGGGAAAGGGTGGCGCCAAACGTCATCGTAAAGTGTTACGTGATAATATCCAGGGTATCACGAAACCAGCCATCAGACGTCTAGCCAGACGTGGTGGTGTCAAACGTATATCTGGTCTAATTTACGAAGAGACAAGAGGTGTGTTGAAGGTGTTCTTGGAAAATGTAATCAGAGATGCTGTTACATACACAGAGCACGCTAAAAGGAAAACTGTAACTGCCATGGATGTTGTGTACGCATTGAAACGTCAAGGACGTACACTATATGGTTTCGGTGGTTAAATTACGACACCTCTTATTTGTTTTGTATCTGAACGGCCCTTTTAAGGGCCACAAATTGAGATTATAAAAGAATTTGCTCCATTGTGCTATTTACATAATAATAAAATATTTATTGAATGTCAATTTTATGACAGAAATCACAACGACAATCTTGTTACTCTCAATTATTATTGATAATAAATATGTACAGTAAATATACATATATATACTTTTCATGTATCGTTTTTATTCACATCATAATACTGTAATTTAAACAAGATGCTACTAACTATTATTGAAAAAAAAAATTATATATTACTACTAATATTAATAATGGATAAACTCTGTATTGAATAAAAATAATCAAAATTTTCTTTTATTACCTACTCGAATGAACTATACCGAGGCATGCTACCTGTTTATAATTAAAATTACATGTCAAATCACAAACATATTTCGTTAATTTACTTGCACAAGTATTTTGTGTGATATTATAATAATATGCAACTGTCAATAATAAGTCTAAAACACCAAATTATCGATGTAATTTGAAAACAATATTGAATCGTATTGTTTTAACAGGAGGGTTATTGTTGTTGTCATAGAATAACACTACATACTAGAAAATGAATGCATTATTAAAGAATTTGTCGTACTCGTTGAAATGGCACATATATGCTTTTATTCTTTTTTGAATGTTTTAGTGGCTCTGAAAAGAGCCGATTGTTTTGTTCACACAAAGTATAATAATTGTGAATGTGAAGTTATCAATCATTTACTTTGAACTTGTGTACTTAGTGACAGCCTTTGTACCTTCACTAACGGCGTGCTTGGCAAGTTCACCTGGAAGTAAAAGACGTACAGCCGTTTGTATTTCACGACTTGTAATTGTTGATCTCTTATTGTAGTGGGCCAAACGGGAAGCTTCTGCTGCAATACGCTCGAATATATCGTTGACGAAACTATTCATGATACTCATCGCTTTACTGGAAATACCAGTGTCCGGATGAACTTGTTTCAATACTTTGTAAATGTACATTGCGTAACTCTCCTTCCTGCGGCGTTTCTTTTTCTTGTCATCTTTCGAGATATTCTTCTGCGCCTTTCCGGCTTTTTTTGCTGCTTTTCCACTAGCTTTTGGTGGCATTTTTAATCACAAAGTTCACAATATGAGTAACACTATTAGCGCGGGCACATACAACAAACACTAATTGTCAAATGGAACTAATGCGGGTCGCACTAGGAGTGCTTGGATATTTCAGACAGGATCTGTCTTGCAGCAAACTCCGCCTACTTGTTTTAATGTTCACTGTATACCATTGCGTTGCACTGAAAGCGAGCTCGTGATTCGCTACACGTCTGTTACGGCTGCGAATACCAATGTAGCCATAAATATGTAAACGAAACATTATTTTACACACTATACATTCAACGTTCGTGCTAGACGTTACTACAGTTTATTAACAACGATACAATATGTCTGGTCGCGGTAAAGGTGGCAAAGTCAAGGGGAAGGCAAAGAGCAGATCAAATCGTGCTGGACTTCAATTTCCAGTCGGTCGTATACACAGACTTTTACGCAAAGGCAACTATGCTGAGCGTGTTGGTGCTGGAGCCCCTGTGTATCTGGCTGCCGTGATGGAATATTTGGCTGCTGAAGTTCTCGAACTTGCTGGTAACGCTGCCCGTGACAACAAGAAAACTAGGATCATTCCGCGTCATCTGCAATTGGCGATTCGTAACGATGAAGAATTAAACAAACTATTATCCGGTGTTACTATCGCTCAAGGTGGTGTTTTACCGAATATTCAAGCTGTGTTATTGCCAAAGAAGACAGAAAAATCAACATAAATGTTTTAACACACAAAAATTAATAAATAGAACGGTCCTTTTCAGGACCACAAATACAATACAAGATGAATTTACAGTTCAATAATATGCTAAGTTAAAAACAAATGCGAACAAACAATATTCAATGTTAAAATATTTTGAATTCATCAAGAATGAAAACGAACAATATCGAAATAAAAGACAACAACCCGTCTCCATAGTTACCTGCAACGTTAAATAACATATATCAATCGGTTGACAAACAAAGCAGACTACTTACCATAAAAGCATTGATCTTTTGTTCCTATGTTTCGAGATTGAAAAATAAAACAGCAGAATATTAAACATGTATGCGCAAATATTTACTTCTGTTGACAAAATACAAAGCAAAACTGTCATCACCTTACTTACCCGTAATGTTACAATATGTACGTGTATGTAGGTATTAATAATTTATTAAATAAAATAAATTAATATTTACGTAATGCTAAAAGCACGATGTTTTAATTGTATGCCTTTTGAAATATGAATAAATATGGTATATACACATTACGAAATGTAGGTTCAATTGAAGATTGAAATTAAAATTATTTGCCATCTATATATGGATAAAACAAAAGTTATGTATGGCACAACAAGATTCAAACGTAATCTAACTTTTTAACAATAGCTGTCGCTGTTAGACAGTTGATGTTATAATAGTTCTTAAATTTTGCTACCAGTCGGTATGAATGGATGGTGCCATCTGCAGTTTAAAAGCAATAACTTAACACCTCGCTATATGTATGATTTTGTATGAATTTATTTGAAATAATACGTTAATAAAGCTTTCAATTATCTCTTATAAGATGTGCGTTTGTATATTATCGATAATTATTACTGACAATGAATATCAAGTATATCTTCAAACAACGTTCGCGGTTTTACTGATAATAATGTAACCCTAGCCAATGGCAGTGTTGTGAAACAACAGAACCTTTTTTTTTGTTATTATTAAATGGCATATGATATTAATTGTACACTGTATTCACCTTATAAACTAGGTTTGCACTGTAATCGCACAACACTAATATTGCAGGCAAATATAACAAACATTTGGGAGCACTGAAATTTTTTCAATAACTGTATCGAAGTAACGTAGGTACCCAACTGTCTTGTTTACAATCTGACCGCACACTACGGTTCAAACAATGACAGTGTTTTGCCGCTAGTTGCAGCAATCGTATTCTATACACACTAACCGACAAATACGTTTATTAAACAAACAATATCGCATCTGTTTTGTAGTGTTCAAGTTATATTATAGATAAGTAAATAAAAAATAAACTATAGTCTATCTATTGAGACAACCGATTCACGGTCAACCTTAACATTCACGTTTATTAAAGTTATGAGCAAAAAGTATTAATCTACCTATGTGTTGTACACGTAAAGCGTTGACAGTTACTGGTAAAGTAATGTTATGATTGCTTATGTTACAGAATAATTCTATATTAACTCTATTTTTTAGCACTGAACATTGTTAACTATAGTATTATATATATATATATATATATATATATATATATATATATATATATATATATTATCGTTAGTTATAAACATATATTTCAAAATGTTTGTACCTAGAATATCATATTAAGAAATTACAAAGAAATGAGTAAATATTTCAAAATTTTCTTAATAAAACTATAAATTTGTATACCCGTTCATTGTGTATAATCATATCGTGAAAGCATACGAAAAAAATTCACATTGTTACATTAACATTTAATAAAGTTATAAGCAAAAGAATTTATGAATGCGTTATGCACGTAAAGCGGCGATAGTCACTGGTGAAGTAATATTATGATTGCTTATATTACAAAATAAGGCCATATTAACACCATTTTATTTTTACTGAATATTATTAACTATAGTATCACATATATCGAAAAGCAAACAGCAAGTCGATATCTTTTTCCAAACTTTAGTTATACACATTTTTCTAAAAGTTCGTACCAAAAATATGTGAAATGACAAACAAATGTTAATATTTCAAAATTTTCGTAATAAAACACTAAAATTTTATGCTGGATTATGACGTGTGATCATACTGTAAAAGCACCCGAACAATTTCACATTGATACATTAACATTTCGTAAAGTTATACAGAAAAATACTATAAATGTGATGTTACATCGAAGCGAGCGCCGGTACGTATCTAGTTTGTTATAAGTTACATACGATCCGCTGGTCAATTTTGAAGTACCCAACTTTATTTAAAATGGAATTTTCCGTTGTTCTTCGCGTGCGGTGAAACACTAATATTATAACGTTCATAGTAGATTTCTCTTATGACTTACACCGTGTAACTGTGATTTTGTGAGTTTAGAATATTTGTTTTAATTCCATTATAATAACGCATGTAAAAGTAATCGAATATGACGCGTCATTATTATCTAGTGATATTGCGCGTTAATGATTGGAAATTGCTTGTATCGATGACTATATGTGATTTAAAAAAAAAATAAATATGGTACATATACACAACTAACGAAACCTACATGTAACTGATGGTTGGCATTAAAAATATCTGTCGCTGTTATATAGCACATCTGTATGGGTAAACAAAAAGATATATGTATGGCAGATCTTCAATCAAACCTAGTCTAACTTTTTAACAATTGTCGCCGCTGTTTGGCATTTGATGTTATAATAGTTCATACCTTCGCTACTACTAGTCGTTATTATTGAGCGCGTTGGTTGCCCTCTATGTTCCAAAAGCAATAGCTTAACACATCACTATATGACATACACATATCTGTATGGCAGTATCAAAATAGAGAATACTAATGAATAAGAATGATTTTCGTAGCGTGCCATGAGAATTTTATATAAAACAATTGCAACTAAATGTATGCATGTTTAGTACATGCAAAACAATTGTAAAACAGTAACAAATTTTGTACTGTAAACTGAAAACGTACACCAATAATTGGTGTAAAAAACAATTAATGTTTTTTTTTTCTATTCTTTTATTCATCAAATATTGTTGCATTTCAATTGTTTTGCATATACATAACATAGTTAGATGAAATTTTCATGGCACACTAC
This sequence comes from Carabus problematicus, assembly GCA_963422195.1. NCBI lineage: Eukaryota > Metazoa > Arthropoda > Insecta > Coleoptera > Carabidae > Carabus > Carabus problematicus. Next base: position 5,191,512 of record OY728580.1, read on the forward strand.
GAAAATGATTGTTTTTACATACACACTTACTAGTTCGCTATGCAGGAGGTAATAAAATTATGAAATAAATGTAAATATACACCATCGATGCGTAGATTATCGCGATAATATTCACAATATTTGTTAAAATACAGTATATTTGTATAAATATTTGTTGGCGATAGACAAAATATAGAATAATTAAAATGTTTTCATTCCTATAGTAACTACAAGCCCCACACGGGGAAACAATAAACGGCTTTATTCTGAGAGAACCGAAATATTATACAACAAACAGATGTTTAGTCGATTACAAACGTACATCGGTGAATCATTTTCAATGTTTAAAATATTTGTATATAGTCCTATTTGTATTGTTTTGGTGTTTAAACAAAAAAAGTGTCAGGTAGTTGTCTATTCATGAACAAGTTAGCGATGCATTTGTTTGTAAATATATCAATATAGACGGTTTCAAAGCATTTCTCATGATAACATAATGTTATATGTCGAGTATGAGATGAAGATATAAGTAGAAACTAACAATAGCTATGATTAAATACAATAATTTACTCAAAGTAGACGCACGAATAGCTAACACTGAAACACAAAACCAAGGAAATATCATGATGGATGTTCCCTATCCCGTTCGACGATACATTCAACCTGGCCAGTGAGACGTCGAGAACAATTCAAACATTATATTACGTTTTGTTACATTTATAATACCAATAAGTATTATATACTTACGTCTCTTTTATACAATGACAGACGTGGCTGCATCTACTACAACCGTGAATACGGAAATCCAAGTGGTGCCTGGTAAAAAAGGCACAACGAAGGACAAGAAAACCGATCGTCCAAAGTCAACGCATCCTACTACGGCTGTTATGGTGAATAATGCGATTCAGAATTTAAAGGAACGTGGCGGATCGTCACTGCAAGCAATTAAAAAGTACATATCTGCTACTTATAAGATTGATGGTGAGAAATTTTCTCCGTTCATTAAGAGGTACTTAAAGGCTAGCGTTACTGCTGGCACGCTTGTACAAACCAAAGGCAAGGGAGCTTCCGGCTCGTTCAAGTTGGCATCAAGTGCTGTTACAAGAAAACCAACAACACCAACTACTGTAAACAAAGCTAAAAAGGTCGCAGTGAAACCAGCACCAAAGCCAAAGGTCAAGGTAACAGAGAAAAAGACAACAAGTGTTCGTACAGAAACAAAGAAGTCTGCTGCTGCTGTTCCAGTTAAAACTGCGAAAACTAAGAAGACCACTGTTGTTGAGAAAAAGAAGCCTGTTGTACAAGTTGATAAATCAAAATCGCCCTCGAAGGCAAAAAGGACAGCGAAAGCGCCAACAAAGAAGCCAAAGTCTCCTAAACCGAAAACAACAAAGTCAAAAGTAGCAAAGAAGAAGGTTTCACCTAAAAAGAAATAAAACACATACATTGTTGTACGTGTGAAGTGTGAAAAATGATTCTCTCTCTGTTTGCAAACGGCCCTTTTCAGCACAACATTAAATCATAAAGAATTTTAAGCATTATGTTTATTTACAAACATAGTATTCTGTATATATATGTATGTTTATTGTAGTAATATTTTATAAATATTATTAGATTTTGTTTTATATAAAGATTAATTCTACTGATCCAATGATACAGCACGTAAACACATGCATAATAAATACACACTTGTGTTATTGTATTTCCCTAGTCATAAACGATATATGTATGTATTTGTCAATTATATTGTACCTGCACAGGGATCAAGTAGTATTGTTGTCTACGTTAAATAATAAGGATTACTCACAGCATTACTAAATAAATTCTTTTGAACATTATTGGTGGCTCTGAAAAGAGCCGGTTTTGATAATAAAATGACGGACCGCAGACAAAACAAAACAGATTAACGAACTTTAAGCACGTTCACCACGAATGCGTCTTGCCAACTGTATATCCTTAGGCATAATTGTTACACGCTTGGCGTGAATAGCGCATAGGTTCGTATCTTCAAACAAACCAACGAGGTAAGCTTCACTGGCTTCTTGCAGGGCCATAACAGCAGAACTTTGGAAGCGCAAGTCTGTTTTAAAATCTTGCGCGATTTCACGAACAAGTCGCTGGAACGGAAGTTTTCTGATTAACAATTCGGTACTCTTCTGATAGCGACGAATTTCACGCAGCGCTACAGTACCAGGACGGTAACGATGCGGTTTCTTTACGCCACCGGTAGCTGGTGCACTCTTACGTGCTGCCTTAGTAGCAAGTTGTTTTCTTGGTGCTTTACCACCAGTCGATTTACGTGCAGTCTGCTTAGTACGTGCCATTTTCCGATGTCTCACAGTAGTAGTAGTTGTAGATTTTGTTGTTGTAACACAGCGCACGACGCTCAATACAGCAATGTGCGGGAAAAACTTTTGTGTTGTAGTATTTATAGGCGATGTCAGCGGGACGCGGGGTGAGTCACTGGTTCTCTAATCCTATTGGTTCGGACACTGTTTCACTGTCAGCTGGTGGGGGAAATAGATACTATTATAAATACAACCCGAGCGAAAGACTTTCTACCATTGCGGTTATCGCTAGCAAAGAATAACATTCAATTTTATCAACATGACCGGCAGAGGTAAAGGAGGCAAAGGTCTGGGAAAGGGTGGCGCCAAACGTCATCGTAAAGTGTTACGTGATAATATCCAGGGTATCACGAAACCAGCCATCAGACGTCTAGCCAGACGTGGTGGTGTCAAACGTATATCTGGTCTAATTTACGAAGAGACAAGAGGTGTGTTGAAGGTGTTCTTGGAAAATGTAATCAGAGATGCTGTTACATACACAGAGCACGCTAAAAGGAAAACTGTAACTGCCATGGATGTTGTGTACGCATTGAAACGTCAAGGACGTACACTATATGGTTTCGGTGGTTAAATTACGACACCTCTTATTTGTTTTGTATCTGAACGGCCCTTTTAAGGGCCACAAATTGAGATTATAAAAGAATTTGCTCCATTGTGCTATTTACATAATAATAAAATATTTATTGAATGTCAATTTTATGACAGAAATCACAACGACAATCTTGTTACTCTCAATTATTATTGATAATAAATATGTACAGTAAATATACATATATATATACTTTTCATGTATCGTTTTTATTCACATCATAATACTGTAATTTAAACAAGATGCTACTAACTATTATTGAAAAAAAAAATTATATATTACTACTAATATTAATAATGGATAAACTCTGTATTGAATAAAAATAATCAAAATTTTCTTTTATTACCTACTCGAATGAACTATACCGAGGCATGCTACCTGTTTATAATTAAAATTACATGTCAAATCACAAACATATTTCGTTAATTTACTTGCACAAGTATTTTGTGTGATATTATAATAATATGCAACTGTCAATAATAAGTCTAAAACACCAAATTATCGATGTAATTTGAAAACAATATTGAATCGTATTGTTTTAACAGGAGGGTTATTGTTGTTGTCATAGAATAACACTACATACTAGAAAATGAATGCATTATTAAAGAATTTGTCGTACTCGTTGAAATGGCACATATATGCTTTTATTCTTTTTTGAATGTTTTAGTGGCTCTGAAAAGAGCCGATTGTTTTGTTCACACAAAGTATAATAATTGTGAATGTGAAGTTATCAATCATTTACTTTGAACTTGTGTACTTAGTGACAGCCTTTGTACCTTCACTAACGGCGTGCTTGGCAAGTTCACCTGGAAGTAAAAGACGTACAGCCGTTTGTATTTCACGACTTGTAATTGTTGATCTCTTATTGTAGTGGGCCAAACGGGAAGCTTCTGCTGCAATACGCTCGAATATATCGTTGACGAAACTATTCATGATACTCATCGCTTTACTGGAAATACCAGTGTCCGGATGAACTTGTTTCAATACTTTGTAAATGTACATTGCGTAACTCTCCTTCCTGCGGCGTTTCTTTTTCTTGTCATCTTTCGAGATATTCTTCTGCGCCTTTCCGGCTTTTTTTGCTGCTTTTCCACTAGCTTTTGGTGGCATTTTTAATCACAAAGTTCACAATATGAGTAACACTATTAGCGCGGGCACATACAACAAACACTAATTGTCAAATGGAACTAATGCGGGTCGCACTAGGAGTGCTTGGATATTTCAGACAGGATCTGTCTTGCAGCAAACTCCGCCTACTTGTTTTAATGTTCACTGTATACCATTGCGTTGCACTGAAAGCGAGCTCGTGATTCGCTACACGTCTGTTACGGCTGCGAATACCAATGTAGCCATAAATATGTAAACGAAACATTATTTTACACACTATACATTCAACGTTCGTGCTAGACGTTACTACAGTTTATTAACAACGATACAATATGTCTGGTCGCGGTAAAGGTGGCAAAGTCAAGGGGAAGGCAAAGAGCAGATCAAATCGTGCTGGACTTCAATTTCCAGTCGGTCGTATACACAGACTTTTACGCAAAGGCAACTATGCTGAGCGTGTTGGTGCTGGAGCCCCTGTGTATCTGGCTGCCGTGATGGAATATTTGGCTGCTGAAGTTCTCGAACTTGCTGGTAACGCTGCCCGTGACAACAAGAAAACTAGGATCATTCCGCGTCATCTGCAATTGGCGATTCGTAACGATGAAGAATTAAACAAACTATTATCCGGTGTTACTATCGCTCAAGGTGGTGTTTTACCGAATATTCAAGCTGTGTTATTGCCAAAGAAGACAGAAAAATCAACATAAATGTTTTAACACACAAAAATTAATAAATAGAACGGTCCTTTTCAGGACCACAAATACAATACAAGATGAATTTACAGTTCAATAATATGCTAAGTTAAAAACAAATGCGAACAAACAATATTCAATGTTAAAATATTTTGAATTCATCAAGAATGAAAACGAACAATATCGAAATAAAAGACAACAACCCGTCTCCATAGTTACCTGCAACGTTAAATAACATATATCAATCGGTTGACAAACAAAGCAGACTACTTACCATAAAAGCATTGATCTTTTGTTCCTATGTTTCGAGATTGAAAAATAAAACAGCAGAATATTAAACATGTATGCGCAAATATTTACTTCTGTTGACAAAATACAAAGCAAAACTGTCATCACCTTACTTACCCGTAATGTTACAATATGTACGTGTATGTAGGTATTAATAATTTATTAAATAAAATAAATTAATATTTACGTAATGCTAAAAGCACGATGTTTTAATTGTATGCCTTTTGAAATATGAATAAATATGGTATATACACATTACGAAATGTAGGTTCAATTGAAGATTGAAATTAAAATTATTTGCCATCTATATATGGATAAAACAAAAGTTATGTATGGCACAACAAGATTCAAACGTAATCTAACTTTTTAACAATAGCTGTCGCTGTTAGACAGTTGATGTTATAATAGTTCTTAAATTTTGCTACCAGTCGGTATGAATGGATGGTGCCATCTGCAGTTTAAAAGCAATAACTTAACACCTCGCTATATGTATGATTTTGTATGAATTTATTTGAAATAATACGTTAATAAAGCTTTCAATTATCTCTTATAAGATGTGCGTTTGTATATTATCGATAATTATTACTGACAATGAATATCAAGTATATCTTCAAACAACGTTCGCGGTTTTACTGATAATAATGTAACCCTAGCCAATGGCAGTGTTGTGAAACAACAGAACCTTTTTTTTTGTTATTATTAAATGGCATATGATATTAATTGTACACTGTATTCACCTTATAAACTAGGTTTGCACTGTAATCGCACAACACTAATATTGCAGGCAAATATAACAAACATTTGGGAGCACTGAAATTTTTTCAATAACTGTATCGAAGTAACGTAGGTACCCAACTGTCTTGTTTACAATCTGACCGCACACTACGGTTCAAACAATGACAGTGTTTTGCCGCTAGTTGCAGCAATCGTATTCTATACACACTAACCGACAAATACGTTTATTAAACAAACAATATCGCATCTGTTTTGTAGTGTTCAAGTTATATTATAGATAAGTAAATAAAAAATAAACTATAGTCTATCTATTGAGACAACCGATTCACGGTCAACCTTAACATTCACGTTTATTAAAGTTATGAGCAAAAAGTATTAATCTACCTATGTGTTGTACACGTAAAGCGTTGACAGTTACTGGTAAAGTAATGTTATGATTGCTTATGTTACAGAATAATTCTATATTAACTCTATTTTTTAGCACTGAACATTGTTAACTATAGTATATATATATATATATATATATATATATATATATATATATATATATATATATATTATCGTTAGTTATAAACATATATTTCAAAATGTTTGTACCTAGAATATCATATTAAGAAATTACAAAGAAATGAGTAAATATTTCAAAATTTTCTTAATAAAACTATAAATTTGTATACCCGTTCATTGTGTATAATCATATCGTGAAAGCATACGAAAAAAATTCACATTGTTACATTAACATTTAATAAAGTTATAAGCAAAAGAATTTATGAATGCGTTATGCACGTAAAGCGGCGATAGTCACTGGTGAAGTAATATTATGATTGCTTATATTACAAAATAAGGCCATATTAACACCATTTTATTTTTACTGAATATTATTAACTATAGTATCACATATATCGAAAAGCAAACAGCAAGTCGATATCTTTTTCCAAACTTTAGTTATACACATTTTTCTAAAAGTTCGTACCAAAAATATGTGAAATGACAAACAAATGTTAATATTTCAAAATTTTCGTAATAAAACACTAAAATTTTATGCTGGATTATGACGTGTGATCATACTGTAAAAGCACCCGAACAATTTCACATTGATACATTAACATTTCGTAAAGTTATACAGAAAAATACTATAAATGTGATGTTACATCGAAGCGAGCGCCGGTACGTATCTAGTTTGTTATAAGTTACATACGATCCGCTGGTCAATTTTGAAGTACCCAACTTTATTTAAAATGGAATTTTCCGTTGTTCTTCGCGTGCGGTGAAACACTAATATTATAACGTTCATAGTAGATTTCTCTTATGACTTACACCGTGTAACTGTGATTTTGTGAGTTTAGAATATTTGTTTTAATTCCATTATAATAACGCATGTAAAAGTAATCGAATATGACGCGTCATTATTATCTAGTGATATTGCGCGTTAATGATTGGAAATTGCTTGTATCGATGACTATATGTGATTTAAAAAAAAAATAAATATGGTACATATACACAACTAACGAAACCTACATGTAACTGATGGTTGGCATTAAAAATATCTGTCGCTGTTATATAGCACATCTGTATGGGTAAACAAAAAGATATATGTATGGCAGATCTTCAATCAAACCTAGTCTAACTTTTTAACAATTGTCGCCGCTGTTTGGCATTTGATGTTATAATAGTTCATACCTTCGCTACTACTAGTCGTTATTATTGAGCGCGTTGGTTGCCCTCTATGTTCCAAAAGCAATAGCTTAACACATCACTATATGACATACACATATCTGTATGGCAGTATCAAAATAGAGAATACTAATGAATAAGAATGATTTTCGTAGCGTGCCATGAGAATTTTATATAAAACAATTGCAACTAAATGTATGCATGTTTAGTACATGCAAAACAATTGTAAAACAGTAACAAATTTTGTACTGTAAACTGAAAACGTACACCAATAATTGGTGTAAAAAACAATTAATGTTTTTTTTTTCTATTCTTTTATTCATCAAATATTGTTGCATTTCAATTGTTTTGCATATACATAACATAGTTAGATGAAATTTTCATGGCACACTACGAAAATGATTGTTTTTACATACACACTTACTAGTTCGCTATGCAGGAGGTAATAAAATTATGAAATAAATGTAAATATACACCATCGATGCGTAGATTATCGCGATAATATTCACAATATTTGTTAAAATACAGTATATTTGTATAAATATTTGTTGGCGATAGACAAAATATAGAATAATTAAAATGTTTTCATTCCTATAGTAACTACAAGCCCCACACGGGGAAACAATAAACGGCTTTATTCTGAGAGAACCGAAATATTATACAACAAACAGATGTTTAGTCGATTACAAACGTACATCGGTGAATCATTTTCAATGTTTAAAATATTTGTATATAGTCCTATTTGTATTGTTTTGGTGTTTAAACAAAAAAAGTGTCAGGTAGTTGTCTATTCATGAACAAGTTAGCGATGCATTTGTTTGTAAATATATCAATATAGACGGTTTCAAAGCATTTCTCATGATAACATAATGTTATATGTCGAGTATGAGATGAAGATATAAGTAGAAACTAACAATAGCTATGATTAAATACAATAATTTACTCAAAGTAGACGCACGAATAGCTAACACTGAAACACAAAACCAAGGAAATATCATGATGGATGTTCCCTATCCCGTTCGACGATACATTCAACCTGGCCAGTGAGACGTCGAGAACAATTCAAACATTATATTACGTTTTGTTACATTTATAATACCAATAAGTATTATATACTTACGTCTCTTTTATACAATGACAGACGTGGCTGCATCTACTACAACCGTGAATACGGAAATCCAAGTGGTGCCTGGTAAAAAAGGCACAACGAAGGACAAGAAAACCGATCGTCCAAAGTCAACGCATCCTACTACGGCTGTTATGGTGAATAATGCGATTCAGAATTTAAAGGAACGTGGCGGATCGTCACTGCAAGCAATTAAAAAGTACATATCTGCTACTTATAAGATTGATGGTGAGAAATTTTCTCCGTTCATTAAGAGGTACTTAAAGGCTAGCGTTACTGCTGGCACGCTTGTACAAACCAAAGGCAAGGGAGCTTCCGGCTCGTTCAAGTTGGCATCAAGTGCTGTTACAAGAAAACCAACAACACCAACTACTGTAAACAAAGCTAAAAAGGTCGCAGTGAAACCAGCACCAAAGCCAAAGGTCAAGGTAACAGAGAAAAAGACAACAAGTGTTCGTACAGAAACAAAGAAGTCTGCTGCTGCTGTTCCAGTTAAAACTGCGAAAACTAAGAAGACCACTGTTGTTGAGAAAAAGAAGCCTGTTGTACAAGTTGATAAATCAAAATCGCCCTCGAAGGCAAAAAGGACAGCGAAAGCGCCAACAAAGAAGCCAAAGTCTCCTAAACCGAAAACAACAAAGTCAAAAGTAGCAAAGAAGAAGGTTTCACCTAAAAAGAAATAAAACACATACATTGTTGTACGTGTGAAGTGTGAAAAATGATTCTCTCTCTGTTTGCAAACGGCCCTTTTCAGGGCCACAACATTAAATCATAAAGAATTTTAAGCATTATGTTTATTTACAAACATAGTATTCTGTATATATATGTATGTTTATTGTAGTAATATTTTATAAATATTATTAGATTTTGTTTTATATAAAGATTAATTCTACTGATCCAATGATACAGCACGTAAACACATGCATAATAAATACACACTTGTGTTATTGTATTTCCCTAGTCATAAACGATATATGTATGTATTTGTCAATTATATTGTACCTGCACAGGGATTAAGTAGTATTGTTGTCTACGTTAAATAATAAGGATTACTCACAGCATTACTAAATAAATTCTTTTGAACATTATTGGTGGCTCTGAAAAGAGCCGGTTTTGATAATAAAATGACGGACCGCAGACAAAACAAAACAGATTAACGAACTTTAAGCACGTTCACCACGAATGCGTCTTGCCAACTGTATATCCTTAGGCATAATTGTTACACGCTTGGCGTGAATAGCGCATAGGTTCGTATCTTCAAACAAACCAACGAGGTAAGCTTCACTGGCTTCTTGCAGGGCCATAACAGCAGAACTTTGGAAGCGCAAGTCTGTTTTAAAATCTTGCGCGATTTCACGAACAAGTCGCTGGAACGGAAGTTTTCTGATTAACAATTCGGTACTCTTCTGATAGCGACGAATTTCACGCAGCGCTACAGTACCAGGACGGTAACGATGCGGTTTCTTTACGCCACCGGTAGCTGGTGCACTCTTACGTGCTGCCTTAGTAGCAAGTTGTTTTCTTGGTGCTTTACCACCAGTCGATTTACGTGCAGTCTGCTTAGTACGTGCCATTTTCCGATGTCTCACAGTAGTAGTAGTTGTAGATTTTGTTGTTGTAACACAGCGCACGACGCTCAATACAGCAATGTGCGGGAAAAACTTTTGTGTTGTAGTATTTATAGGCGATGTCAGCGGGACGCGGGGTGAGTCACTGGTTCTCTAATCCTATTGGTTCGGACACTGTTTCACTGTCAGCTGGTGGGGGAAATAGATACTATTATAAATACAACCCGAGCGAAAGACTTTCTACCATTGCGGTTATCGCTAGCAAAGAATAACATTCAATTTTATCAACATGACCGGCAGAGGTAAAGGAGGCAAAGGTCTGGGAAAGGGTGGCGCCAAACGTCATCGTAAAGTGTTACGTGATAATATCCAGGGTATCACGAAACCAGCCATCAGACGTCTAGCCAGACGTGGTGGTGTCAAACGTATATCTGGTCTAATTTACGAAGAGACAAGAGGTGTGTTGAAGGTGTTCTTGGAAAATGTAATCAGAGATGCTGTTACATACACAGAGCACGCTAAAAGGAAAACTGTAACTGCCATGGATGTTGTGTACGCATTGAAACGTCAAGGACGTACACTATATGGTTTCGGTGGTTAAATTACGACACCTCTTATTTGTTTTGTATCTGAACGGCCCTTTTAAGGGCCACAAATTGAGATTATAAAAGAATTTGCTCCATTGTGCTATTTACATAATAATAAAATATTTATTGAATGTCAATTTTATGACAGAAATCACAACGACAATCTTGTTACTCTCAATTATTATTGATAATAAATATGTACAGTAAATATACATATATATACTTTTCATGTATCGTTTTTATTCACATCATAATACTGTAATTTAAACAAGATGCTACTAACTATTATTGAAAAAAAAAATTATATATTACTACTAATATTAATAATGGATAAACTCTGTATTGAATAAAAATAATCAAAATTTTCTTTTATTACCTACTCGAATGAACTATACCGAGGCATGCTACCTGTTTATAATTAAAATTACATGTCAAATCACAAACATATTTCGTTAATTTACTTGCACAAGTATTTTGTGTGATATTATAATAATATGCAACTGTCAATAATAAGTCTAAAACACCAAATTATCGATGTAATTTGAAAACAATATTGAATCGTATTGTTTTAACAGGAGGGTTATTGTTGTTGTCATAGAATAACACTACATACTAGAAAATGAATGCATTATTAAAGAATTTGTCGTACTCGTTGAAATGGCACATATATGCTTTTATTCTTTTTTGAATGTTTTAGTGGCTCTGAAAAGAGCCGATTGTTTTGTTCACACAAAGTATAATAATTGTGAATGTGAAGTTATCAATCATTTACTTTGAACTTGTGTACTTAGTGACAGCCTTTGTACCTTCACTAACGGCGTGCTTGGCAAGTTCACCTGGAAGTAAAAGACGTACAGCCGTTTGTATTTCACGACTTGTAATTGTTGATCTCTTATTGTAGTGGGCCAAACGGGAAGCTTCTGCTGCAATACGCTCGAATATATCGTTGACGAAACTATTCATGATACTCATCGCTTTACTGGAAATACCAGTGTCCGGATGAACTTGTTTCAATACTTTGTAAATGTACATTGCGTAACTCTCCTTCCTGCGGCGTTTCTTTTTCTTGTCATCTTTCGAGATATTCTTCTGCGCCTTTCCGGCTTTTTTTGCTGCTTTTCCACTAGCTTTTGGTGGCATTTTTAATCACAAAGTTCACAATATGAGTAACACTATTAGCGCGGGCACATACAACAAACACTAATTGTCAAATGGAACTAATGCGGGTCGCAGTGTGAAAGTCAATTTTATGGAACTTTGAGCCTTTGGCTCTCTTTGTCCATCTTCATATGTAGGGGAATTCTGATTAATTACCTTGATCGGGTATCTTATTTGTGTTACGTGGTCTGGAATGATTCCAGATAGGTTCGTTTTGGTCCTTTGTATTTACCAGAGCCTGGGAGTTCTAGTGTGGCTGACCTTGCGGTCTTGTTTGGATGTGAAGTCATGGCTGTAACTAGTTTCGCTGTTAGGTTTTGTGTGTGTACGTTTATCATGGGAATTCCTGTGTCTTCGTGCAGTGTGCTGATTCTGACGTATCTCGGTGCGTCTACAATTAGTCGGAGGATTTTGTTTTGTCTGATTTGTACCTTTTTTAGATAAGTTTTGTTGGCGCATGCCCAGGAAGGGGCGGCGTAGAGTAGTTGCGGTCTGATGACCGTTGTGTATATCTTGAGTTTGTTGGATAGTGACAGCTCACTTTTGCGGCAGAGGAGAGGGAATAGCTGCATCATCGTGGCAGTGGCTTTGTTGCACGTGTTTGTTATGTGTTCGTTAAAGTTTACCCTGCGATCAAAGGTTACACCCAGGTACAGTGCTTTGTCGCGCCATGGAATTGGGCGGTTGAACATTCTAATTTGGCCGTATGGTTCAAGGTGACGCCTTGACATGAGTATGGCTGTACTCTTTTCCGGATTGACTTCGATGCGCCAGAGTCTGCACCAGTCTTCGATGTTTGAAATAGTTTCTTGAAGTCGTCTTGTAATTATTTCTGAGTTTTGGCAACGGTGCATAAGTGCCGTGTCATCAGCGTATTGTGCCAAGAGGCTTTGGTTCGATTTTGGTTTCGGCATGTCGCTAGCAAATATGTTATAGAGGAGTGGGGAAAGCAGGGATCCTTGTGGGACGCCGGCGGTTATGGCTCGTTCTGTGGAAAGGATTCCTTGAAGTCGCACTTGAAATTTGCGGCCGCTCAGGTAGGAGGCGACTGTCTGAATTAGGTAGAGTGGGTATTCTGAATTGAGCATCTTGAACAGTAGTCCCTGATGCCAAACTTTATCAAATGCTTTTGATATGTCTAGAAACACAGCTCCCGTTGCCATGTTAGTGTTGAAGCCGTGATAGATATTTTCTACAACTCGGGTTATTTGTTGGACGGTTGAGTGCTTATTCCTAAATCCATATTGTTCATCAGGTATGATACCAAGTAAAGTTGTATGTTTTTGCAGCTGGTTTAGAATAACTTTCTCCGCAATTTTTGCCAGTAAGTTTAGGAGGCTGATTGGTCTGTGATTTTGCGGAAATTTTGGGTCTTTGCCCGCCTTGGGGATTGTGATGACTATGGCTTTCTTCCATTGAGCAGGAAAGTGACGTAGACGCATGATCGCGTTTATTATGTTGCTGATTGCGACTATAGCACGAGAAGGAAGTGAGCGGAGTGCAGCTCCTGGGATGCCGTCTGGCCCTGCAGCTTTCTTTATCTTGGTTTTCTTAAGGATTTCTTGTATCTGTTGTGGTGTGGTGTGTGCTATTTGCAAGTTACATCGGGCCTTTAGTTGGTGTTTCATGCTTTTATTGACACGGCTGATGTGGTCAACGTCGATGCCGGTGTAGTTCGGGGAGCATTGTAGCTCGATGCTGTTGGCGAGGGTTTCAGCTTTTTGAATTGCTGTGTATACTAATCCGTTTGGTCCGTGCATGGCCGTTGGGGGTGGTTTTTTGGATCTGAGGGCTTTGGTAAGGTGCCAGTATGTCTTGTCTTCGTCGTCTGCACGTTGGAGCGTGCTTGTCCAGCGTTCGTTCTTGACGGCTTTTATTCCGTCACGGATTTTCGTCGTGAGTGCGTTGTAAGCGGTCTTGTCTATCGGTGCTAGAGCGTACTGCCATTGTCTGCGAGCGTCTTTTCTTTTACGAATCAGATCAATGATGTGTGGTGGGAGGGCTGGTCCGCGTTTATTTCGGAAGTGTAAGGTCTTGGTTGCTAGTTTAATTGCATCTTGGATTTTGTTGGTTAGATCGGTTACGGCTGCATCTAGTTTTTTTGTAGTTGTTAAGATCGGTAGTGAGTGTAAGTTGTGGTCCAGTATATCTGTGAAGGCGTCCCAGTCGGTCTTGTGTATTGTATCAGTCTCGTCTTCTTGGTCAGTGTCGGTCAGTATTAAGTCTAGTACAACAGGGTTATGATCTGACGATAGTTCGGGGATTGAGTTAATGTGGGCTGTCTTGTGGATGTTTTTCAGAATGGCAATATCCAAGATATCCGGGCGGTGTCCTTGGTAGGGGAAGTGTGTTGGTTCGTCGGGGCCAAGAACCTGCAGTTTGTGCATATCGGCAAAGCGCAGCAAGTTACGGCCTCTCGCGTTGTTTACCCGGCTATTCCAGGTGATATGTTTAGCATTCAGGTCTCCTGCAATTATAGTTGGGAGGTTGTCTGCTTGCGTTATTTTTAGTAAGTCAGCTTGAAGTAAAGGCTTTGTTGGCGAGTTGTAAGCAGCCACTAGTCTAATTGGGCCTAATGATGTTGTATTTATTACAACTGACGTTGCCTCTATGTTTTGAAGGTCGGGTGTGTCTGTTCCAGTGTGTTCTAGCGTGCGTCTAACGTATACTGCAGTTCCTCCAGCATTGTTGTTAATGCGGTCAGTACGGTACATGTGGTAGTTTCTAATCTTCGGATCGGATATGTGGGGTTTGAGGTGAGTTTCGGATAATAGTACTACGTCTATTTGGTATCTCTGAGTGAATTCTTCCAGTTCGTCGCGTTTTTGGTAGAGTGAGCACGCATTCCAGAAGGCGATTCTCAGGTTATGTGCGGGATTCGGTTTATTTTGAGCCATTTTTAAATAGTGAAAACAAAGTAGGAATTTGCTGCAGGACTATTTTTGCGAAGTCTGCTGCTGATTCTGCGGCCGTTAGTTTTGAGAGCACGACTGTAATGGTTGTGCACAGTTTATTTACGTCCCATTTGGATAGTAATTCCACTAGGTTCAGGATTCCTGACATGGAATCGTTAGTGGACAGGTTGGAGTTGTTTGTATTTACATTGTTGTTGGTTTTATTTAGGGCGGCAGCCTGTTGTACTCCAGTACGTTTTGGAGGTTGAATTTTAGAATTTGTAGTGCTGGTGTTGTTTGTCGTGTGAGATGGGGGGGTGGAGGTGTTGGGTTCCACTACAGTTGATGTTGGCACTGCTGTGGCTTCTCCGGAGAGGGCCCTGGCGTATGAGACACCTGTTCTGGTCGTTGCAGCCTTTCTTGGCCTCATTGATTTGGCTGCTGAGAAGTTGGGGCAGCCCTTATAGTTTGCAGTGTGATTTCCACCACAGTTTACACATTCTGCTTGGTGGATGGTTTTGTCGATCTTCTCGCACTTCCCGGGACCATGCGGAAGGAGACATTTAACGCACCTGTGGTGCATATGGCAGCTGCCTGCGGTGTGGTTGAATCTCTGGCAATTTCGACATTGCTTGGGTTCGTAGTTTCTTCTTTTAGGTTCAACTTTTACTGTTAAGTAGTTGAGTCTGTTTACATCATATATTCTTTTCGCTTCTTCACAGCGTTTCAGATTTACAGTCATCAGGGTAGTTTCTTTCAGCCGATATACTGATAAGACTGGGAGGCCCATCTCTTGTAGCTCTGTCTTGATTGCGTCGGGTACGGCTTGAGCGTGTAGGCCTCTTATTACCACCTGGATTGGTTTCTCGTGTGGGAGTCTAAATGTAAAGTACTCTAGCTGCATGGTTCCCAGGAGCTTGTTGAGCTTCGTGTAGTCTTCGGGAGTCGAAGGCTGAATGCGTATTGCATCTGGAGTTGCACGAGTTGATTTTATGTTGATTGCGTTTTTTGTAATGGCACCGGCTACATCTAACCACTGTTCGGTTGATTTTAGGAATAATGGAGGTGGCGTACGCTGTTTCTTGACAGTGTCTGGGGTAACTGTGTTACCGGAAGTACTAGCGTTGGCAGGAGCAACGCTGTTTAGCGCGTTAAAACTGTTTGATGTTGGTACCGCGAGTGCGGTATGATCGTGTGATGTTTTACGACGTTTTGAGTTTTGAACTTGTTGGAAATCATCTTCGTCCTGAGTGGAAGTATGGTTGTCTACGTTCTGAGATGTGAGGTGTGAATGTGAGTCTTGGTTCACCTCATTTTCGCCCAGGTCTGCATTTTCCGTATCCATGTTCAGCTCTGATGCAGCAGAGGCTGAGTAGGTGGATGATGTTGAGGTATCATAGCCAGATCTGTCGTCTTTTAGGTCTCGCACTTGTTGTTTTAGGTCAGCAACAAGCTTTGCAACTTGTTTGAAAGTGACTTGGCCGCTTTTTAGTTTATTTACTAGATCCATTGTTGGTGGTGAGTTTGAACAAGGCACTGCACTGAGTGTTTAATGTATATGTCCGAGATAACGATACCGGGGAGGGTAACGCTATATCTCACGACACTGAACGTTCACAGCACAAAACTAAGCTAAGTGTCAATGTCACGATAGTGTTCATGTCACAAATGTTTCACAGAGGCGCCTGGGGGCACACAACCCGCACAATTATGTTGTTAATCTGTACTACAACTAGCACAGCAGCACTCGTGCTCGCACGCACTGCTGCTATAGAGTAGCACAACACGCACTGTATTTGCACTGAAGTGTCAATGTTTACATGTAAATTGGTGAAAAAGGGAGGTACTTACTGCGCAATAAACATCTCACGAAACGCTGGTCGGAAACAGGCACGTGTTCGCCAAAGCACTACTACAAAACACAGATGCTGAAGCAGAGCAGGTATCTCACGACGGGGATCCTACTTCGTCGTTTTTTTTTTTGAATGCGGGTCGCACTAGGAGTGCTTGGATATTTCAGACAGGATCTGTCTTGCAGCAAACTCCGCCTACTTGTTTTAATGTTCACTGTATACCATTGCGTTGCACTGAAAGCGAGCTCGTGATTCGCTACACGTCTGTTACGGCTGCGAATACCAATGTAGCCATAAATATGTAAACGAAACATTATTTTACACACTATACATTCAACGTTCGTGCTAGACGTTACTACAGTTTATTAACAACGATACAATATGTCTGGTCGCGGTAAAGGTGGCAAAGTCAAGGGGAAGGCAAAGAGCAGATCAAATCGTGCTGGACTTCAATTTCCAGTCGGTCGTATACACAGACTTTTACGCAAAGGCAACTATGCTGAGCGTGTTGGTGCTGGAGCCCCTGTGTATCTGGCTGCCGTGATGGAATATTTGGCTGCTGAAGTTCTCGAACTTGCTGGTAACGCTGCCCGTGACAACAAGAAAACTAGGATCATTCCGCGTCATCTGCAATTGGCGATTCGTAACGATGAAGAATTAAACAAACTATTATCCGGTGTTACTATCGCTCAAGGTGGTGTTTTACCGAATATTCAAGCTGTGTTATTGCCAAAGAAGACAGAAAAATCAACATAAATGTTTTAACACACAAAAATTAATAAATAGAACGGTCCTTTTCAGGACCACAAATACAATACAAGATGAATTTACAGTTCAATAATATGCTAAGTTAAAAACAAATGCGAACAAACAATATTCAATGTTAAAATATTTTGAATTCATCAAGAATGAAAACGAACAATATCGAAATAAAAGACAACAACCCGTCTCCATAGTTACCTGCAACGTTAAATAACATATATCAATCGGTTGACAAACAAAGCAGACTACTTACCATAAAAGCATTGATCTTTTGTTCCTATGTTTCGAGATTGAAAAATAAAACAGCAGAATATTAAACATGTATGCGCAAATATTTACTTCTGTTGACAAAATACAAAGCAAAACTGTCATCACCTTACTTACCCGTAATGTTACAATATGTACGTGTATGTAGGTATTAATAATTTATTAAATAAAATAAATTAATATTTACGTAATGCTAAAAGCACGATGTTTTAATTGTATGCCTTTTGAAATATGAATAAATATGGTATATACACATTACGAAATGTAGGTTCAATTGAAGATTGAAATTAAAATTATTTGCCATCTATATATGGATAAAACAAAAGTTATGTATGGCACAACAAGATTCAAACGTAATCTAACTTTTTAACAATAGCTGTCGCTGTTAGACAGTTGATGTTATAATAGTTCTTAAATTTTGCTACCAGTCGGTATGAATGGATGGTGCCATCTGCAGTTTAAAAGCAATAACTTAACACCTCGCTATATGTATGATTTTGTATGAATTTATTTGAAATAATACGTTAATAAAGCTTTCAATTATCTCTTATAAGATGTGCGTTTGTATATTATCGATAATTATTACTGACAATGAATATCAAGTATATCTTCAAACAACGTTCGCGGTTTTACTGATAATAATGTAACCCTAGCCAATGGCAGTGTTGTGAAACAACAGAACCTTTTTTTTTGTTATTATTAAATGGCATATGATATTAATTGTACACTGTATTCACCTTATAAACTAGGTTTGCACTGTAATCGCACAACACTAATATTGCAGGCAAATATAACAAACATTTGGGAGCACTGAAATTTTTTCAATAACTGTATCGAAGTAACGTAGGTACCCAACTGTCTTGTTTACAATCTGACCGCACACTACGGTTCAAACAATGACAGTGTTTTGCCGCTAGTTGCAGCAATCGTATTCTATACACACTAACCGACAAATACGTTTATTAAACAAACAATATCGCATCTGTTTTGTAGTGTTCAAGTTATATTATAGATAAGTAAATAAAAAATAAACTATAGTCTATCTATTGAGACAACCGATTCACGGTCAACCTTAACATTCACGTTTATTAAAGTTATGAGCAAAAAGTATTAATCTACCTATGTGTTGTACACGTAAAGCGTTGACAGTTACTGGTAAAGTAATGTTATGATTGCTTATGTTACAGAATAATTCTATATTAACTCTATTTTTTAGCACTGAACATTGTTAACTATAGTATTATATATATATATATATATATATATATATATATATATATATATATATATATATATATTATCGTTAGTTATAAACATATATTTCAAAATGTTTGTACCTAGAATATCATATTAAGAAATTACAAAGAAATGAGTAAATATTTCAAAATTTTCTTAATAAAACTATAAATTTGTATACCCGTTCATTGTGTATAATCATATCGTGAAAGCATACGAAAAAAATTCACATTGTTACATTAACATTTAATAAAGTTATAAGCAAAAGAATTTATGAATGCGTTATGCACGTAAAGCGGCGATAGTCACTGGTGAAGTAATATTATGATTGCTTATATTACAAAATAAGGCCATATTAACACCATTTTATTTTTACTGAATATTATTAACTATAGTATCACATATATCGAAAAGCAAACAGCAAGTCGATATCTTTTTCCAAACTTTAGTTATACACATTTTTCTAAAAGTTCGTACCAAAAATATGTGAAATGACAAACAAATGTTAATATTTCAAAATTTTCGTAATAAAACACTAAAATTTTATGCTGGATTATGACGTGTGATCATACTGTAAAAGCACCCGAACAATTTCACATTGATACATTAACATTTCGTAAAGTTATACAGAAAAATACTATAAATGTGATGTTACATCGAAGCGAGCGCCGGTACGTATCTAGTTTGTTATAAGTTACATACGATCCGCTGGTCAATTTTGAAGTACCCAACTTTATTTAAAATGGAATTTTCCGTTGTTCTTCGCGTGCGGTGAAACACTAATATTATAACGTTCATAGTAGATTTTTCTTATGACTTACACCGTGTAACTGTGATTTTGTGAGTTTAGAATATTTGTTTTAATTCCATTATAATAACGCATGTAAAAGTAATCGAATATGACGCGTCATTATTATCTAGTGATATTGCGCGTTAATGATTGGAAATTGCTTGTATCGATGACTATATGTGATTTAAAAAAAAAATAAATATGGTACATATACACAACTAACGAAACCTACATGTAACTAACTGATGGTTGGCATTAAAAATATCTGTCGCTGTTATATAGCACATCTGTATGGGTAAACAAAAAGATATATGTATGGCAGATCTTCAATCAATCCTAGTCTAACTTTTTAACAATTGTCGCCGCTGTTTGGCATTTGATGTTATAATAGTTCATACCTTCGCTACTACTAGTCGTTATTACTGAGCGCGTTGGTTGCCCTCTATGTTCCAAAAGCAATAGCTTAACACATCACTATATGACATACACATATCTGTATGGCAGTATCAAAATAGAGAATACTAATGAATAAGAATGATTTTCGTAGCGTGCCATGAGAATTTTATATAAAACAATTGCAACTAAATGTATGCATGTTTAGTACATGCAAAACAATTGTAAAACAGTAACAAATTTTGTACTGTAAACTGAAAACGTACACCAATAATTGGTGTAAAAAACAATTAATGTTTTTTTTTTCTATTCTTTTATTCATCAAATATTGTTGCATTTCAATTGTTTTGCATATACATAACATAGTTAGATGAAATTTTCATGGCACACTACGAAAATGATTGTTTTTACATACACACTTACTAGTTCGCTATGCAGGAGGTAATAAAATTATGAAATAAATGTAAATATACACCATCGATGCGTAGATTATCGCGATAATATTCACAATATTTGTTAAAATACAGTATATTTGTATAAATATTTGTTGGCGATAGACAAAATATAGAATAATTAAAATGTTTTCATTCCTATAGTAACTACAAGCCCCACACGGGGAAACAATAAACGGCTTTATTCTGAGAGAACCGAAATATTATACAACAAACAGATGTTTAGTCGATTACAAACGTACATCGGTGAATCATTTTCAATGTTTAAAATATTTGTATATAGTCCTATTTGTATTGTTTTGGTGTTTAAACAAAAAAAGTGTCAGGTAGTTGTCTATTCATGAACAAGTTAGCGATGCATTTGTTTGTAAATATATCAATATAGACGGTTTCAAAGCATTTCTCATGATAACATAATGTTATATGTCGAGTATGAGATGAAGATATAAGTAGAAACTAACAATAGCTATGATTAAATACAATAATTTACTCAAAGTAGACGCACGAATAGCTAACACTGAAACACAAAACCAAGGAAATATCATGATGGATGTTCCCTATCCCGTTCGACGGTACATTCAACCTGGCCAGTGAGACGTCGAGAACAATTCAAACATTATATTACGTTTTGTTACATTTATAATACCAATAAGTATTATATACTTACGTCTATTTTATACAATGACAGACGTGGCTGCATCTACTACAACCGTGAATACGGAAATCCAAGTGGTGCCTGGTAAAAAAGGCACAACGAAGGACAAGAAAACCGATCGTCCAAAGTCAACGCATCCTACTACGGCTGTTATGGTGAATAATGCGATTCAGAATTTAAAGGAACGTGGCGGATCGTCACTGCAAGCAATTAAAAAGTACATATCTGCTACTTATAAGATTGATGGTGAGAAATTTTCTCCGTTCATTAAGAGGTACTTAAAGGCTAGCGTTACTGCTGGCACGCTTGTACAAACCAAAGGCAAGGGAGCTTCCGGCTCGTTCAAGTTGGCATCAAGTGCTGTTACAAGAAAACCAACAACACCAACTACTGTAAACAAAGCTAAAAAGGTCGCAGTGAAACCAGCACCAAAGCCAAAGGTCAAGGTAACAGAGAAAAAGACAACAAGTGTTCGTACAGAAACAAAGAAGTCTGCTGCTGCTGTTCCAGTTAAAACTGCGAAAACTAAGAAGACCACTGTTGTTGAGAAAAAGAAGCCTGTTGTACAAGTTGATAAATCAAAATCGCCCTCGAAGGCAAAAAGGACAGCGAAAGCGCCAACAAAGAAGCCAAAGTCTCCTAAACCGAAAACAACAAAGTCAAAAGTAGCAAAGAAGAAGGTTTCACCTAAAAAGAAATAAAACACATACATTGTTGTACGTGTGAAGTGTGAAAAATGATTCTCTCTCTGTTTGCAAACGGCCCTTTTCAGGGCCACAACATTAAATCATAAAGAATTTTAAGCATTATGTTTATTTACAAACATAGTATTCTGTGTATATATATATATATATATATATATATATATGTATGTTTATTGTAGTAATATTTTATAAATATTATTAGATTTTGTTTTATATAAAGATTAATTCTACTGATCCAATGATACAGCACGTAAACACATGCATAATAAATACACACTTGTATTATTGTATTTCCCTAGTCATAAACGATATATGTATGTATTTGTCAATTATATTGTACCTGCACAGGGATTAAGTAGTATTGTTGTCTACGTTAAATAATAAGGATTACTCACAGCATTACTAAATAAATTCTTTTGAACATTATTGGTGGCTCTGAAAAGAGCCGGTTTTGATAATAAAATGACGGACCGCAGACAAAACAAAACAGATTAACGAACTTTAAGCACGTTCACCACGAATGCGTCTTGCCAACTGTATATCCTTAGGCATAATTGTTACACGCTTGGCGTGAATAGCGCATAGGTTCGTATCTTCAAACAAACCAACGAGGTAAGCTTCACTGGCTTCTTGCAGGGCCATAACAGCAGAACTTTGGAAGCGCAAGTCTGTTTTAAAATCTTGCGCGATTTCACGAACAAGTCGCTGGAACGGAAGTTTTCTGATTAACAATTCGGTACTCTTCTGATAGCGACGAATTTCACGCAGCGCTACAGTACCAGGACGGTAACGATGCGGTTTCTTTACGCCACCGGTAGCTGGTGCACTCTTACGTGCTGCCTTAGTAGCAAGTTGTTTTCTTGGTGCTTTACCACCAGTCGATTTACGTGCAGTCTGCTTAGTACGTGCCATTTTCCGATGTCTCACAGTAGTAGTAGTTGTAGATTTTGTTGTTGTAACACAGCGCACGACGCTCAATACAGCAATGTGCGGGAAAAACTTTTGTGTTGTAGTATTTATAGGCGATGTCAGCGGGACGCGGGGTGAGTCACTGGTTCTCTAATCCTATTGGTTCGGACACTGTTTCACTGTCAGCTGGTGGGGGAAATAGATACTATTATAAATACAACCCGAGCGAAAGACTTTCTACCATTGCGGTTATCGCTAGCAAAGAATAACATTCAATTTTATCAACATGACCGGCAGAGGTAAAGGAGGCAAAGGTCTGGGAAAGGGTGGCGCCAAACGTCATCGTAAAGTGTTACGTGATAATATCCAGGGTATCACGAAACCAGCCATCAGACGTCTAGCCAGACGTGGTGGTGTCAAACGTATATCTGGTCTAATTTACGAAGAGACAAGAGGTGTGTTGAAGGTGTTCTTGGAAAATGTAATCAGAGATGCTGTTACATACACAGAGCACGCTAAAAGGAAAACTGTAACTGCCATGGATGTTGTGTACGCATTGAAACGTCAAGGACGTACACTATATGGTTTCGGTGGTTAAATTACGACACCTCTTATTTGTTTTGTATCTGAACGGCCCTTTTAAGGGCCACAAATTGAGATTATAAAAGAATTTGCTCCATTGTGCTATTTACATAATAATAAAATATTTATTGAATGTCAATTTTATGACAGAAATCACAACGACAATCTTGTTACTCTCAATTATTATTGATAATAAATATGTACAGTAAATATACATATATATATACTTTTCATGTATCGTTTTTATTCACATCATAATACTGTAATTTAAACAAGATGCTACTAACTATTATTGAAAAAAAAAATTATATATTACTACTAATATTAATAATGGATAAACTCTGTATTGAATAAAAATAATCAAAATTTTCTTTTATTACCTACTCGAATGAACTATACCGAGGCATGCTACCTGTTTATAATTAAAATTACATGTCAAATCACAAACATATTTCGTTAATTTACTTGCACAAGTATTTTGTGTGATATTATAATAATATGCAACTGTCAATAATAAGTCTAAAACACCAAATTATCGATGTAATTTGAAAACAATATTGAATCGTATTGTTTTAACAGGAGGGTTATTGTTGTTGTCATAGAATAACACTACATACTAGAAAATGAATGCATTATTAAAGAATTTGTCGTACTCGTTGAAATGGCACATATATGCTTTTATTCTTTTTTGAATGTTTTAGTGGCTCTGAAAAGAGCCGATTGTTTTGTTCACACAAAGTATAATAATTGTGAATGTGAAGTTATCAATCATTTACTTTGAACTTGTGTACTTAGTGACAGCCTTTGTACCTTCACTAACGGCGTGCTTGGCAAGTTCACCTGGAAGTAAAAGACGTACAGCCGTTTGTATTTCACGACTTGTAATTGTTGATCTCTTATTGTAGTGGGCCAAACGGGAAGCTTCTGCTGCAATACGCTCGAATATATCGTTGACGAAACTATTCATGATACTCATCGCTTTACTGGAAATACCAGTGTCCGGATGAACTTGTTTCAATACTTTGTAAATGTACATTGCGTAACTCTCCTTCCTGCGGCGTTTCTTTTTCTTGTCATCTTTCGAGATATTCTTCTGCGCCTTTCCGGCTTTTTTTGCTGCTTTTCCACTAGCTTTTGGTGGCATTTTTAATCACAAAGTTCACAATATGAGTAACACTATTAGCGCGGGCACATACAACAAACACTAATTGTCAAATGGAACTAATGCGGGTCGCACTAGGAGTGCTTGGATATTTCAGACAGGATCTGTCTTGCAGCAAACTCCGCCTACTTGTTTTAATGTTCACTGTATACCATTGCGTTGCACTGAAAGCGAGCTCGTGATTCGCTACACGTCTGTTACGGCTGCGAATACCAATGTAGCCATAAATATGTAAACGAAACATTATTTTACACACTATACATTCAACGTTCGTGCTAGACGTTACTACAGTTTATTAACAACGATACAATATGTCTGGTCGCGGTAAAGGTGGCAAAGTCAAGGGGAAGGCAAAGAGCAGATCAAATCGTGCTGGACTTCAATTTCCAGTCGGTCGTATACACAGACTTTTACGCAAAGGCAACTATGCTGAGCGTGTTGGTGCTGGAGCCCCTGTGTATCTGGCTGCCGTGATGGAATATTTGGCTGCTGAAGTTCTCGAACTTGCTGGTAACGCTGCCCGTGACAACAAGAAAACTAGGATCATTCCGCGTCATCTGCAATTGGCGATTCGTAACGATGAAGAATTAAACAAACTATTATCCGGTGTTACTATCGCTCAAGGTGGTGTTTTACCGAATATTCAAGCTGTGTTATTGCCAAAGAAGACAGAAAAATCAACATAAATGTTTTAACACACAAAAATTAATAAATAGAACGGTCCTTTTCAGGACCACAAATACAATACAAGATGAATTTACAGTTCAATAATATGCTAAGTTAAAAACAAATGCGAACAAACAATATTCAATGTTAAAATATTTTGAATTCATCAAGAATGAAAACGAACAATATCGAAATAAAAGACAACAACCCGTCTCCATAGTTACCTGCAACGTTAAATAACATATATCAATCGGTTGACAAACAAAGCAGACTACTTACCATAAAAGCATTGATCTTTTGTTCCTATGTTTCGAGATTGAAAAATAAAACAGCAGAATATTAAACATGTATGCGCAAATATTTACTTCTGTTGACAAAATACAAAGCAAAACTGTCATCACCTTACTTACCCGTAATGTTACAATATGTACGTGTATGTAGGTATTAATAATTTATTAAATAAAATAAATTAATATTTACGTAATGCTAAAAGCACGATGTTTTAATTGTATGCCTTTTGAAATATGAATAAATATGGTATATACACATTACGAAATGTAGGTTCAATTGAAGATTGAAATTAAAATTATTTGCCATCTATATATGGATAAAACAAAAGTTATGTATGGCACAACAAGATTCAAACGTAATCTAACTTTTTAACAATAGCTGTCGCTGTTAGACAGTTGATGTTATAATAGTTCTTAAATTTTGCTACCAGTCGGTATGAATGGATGGTGCCATCTGCAGTTTAAAAGCAATAACTTAACACCTCGCTATATGTATGATTTTGTATGAATTTATTTGAAATAATACGTTAATAAAGCTTTCAATTATCTCTTATAAGATGTGCGTTTGTATATTATCGATAATTATTACTGACAATGAATATCAAGTATATCTTCAAACAACGTTCGCGGTTTTACTGATAATAATGTAACCCTAGCCAATGGCAGTGTTGTGAAACAACAGAACCTTTTTTTTTGTTATTATTAAATGGCATATGATATTAATTGTACACTGTATTCACCTTATAAACTAGGTTTGCACTGTAATCGCACAACACTAATATTGCAGGCAAATATAACAAACATTTGGGAGCACTGAAATTTTTTCAATAACTGTATCGAAGTAACGTAGGTACCCAACTGTCTTGTTTACAATCTGACCGCACACTACGGTTCAAACAATGACAGTGTTTTGCCGCTAGTTGCAGCAATCGTATTCTATACACACTAACCGACAAATACGTTTATTAAACAAACAATATCGCATCTGTTTTGTAGTGTTCAAGTTATATTATAGATAAGTAAATAAAAAATAAACTATAGTCTATCTATTGAGACAACCGATTCACGGTCAACCTTAACATTCACGTTTATTAAAGTTATGAGCAAAAAGTATTAATCTACCTATGTGTTGTACACGTAAAGCGTTGACAGTTACTGGTAAAGTAATGTTATGATTGCTTATGTTACAGAATAATTCTATATTAACTCTATTTTTTAGCACTGAACATTGTTAACTATAGTATTATATATATATATATATATATATATATATATATATATATATATATATATATATTATCGTTAGTTATAAACATATATTTCAAAATGTTTGTACCTAGAATATCATATTAAGAAATTACAAAGAAATGAGTAAATATTTCAAAATTTTCTTAATAAAACTATAAATTTGTATACCCGTTCATTGTGTATAATCATATCGTGAAAGCATACGAAAAAAATTCACATTGTTACATTAACATTTAATAAAGTTATAAGCAAAAGAATTTATGAATGCGTTATGCACGTAAAGCGGCGATAGTCACTGGTGAAGTAATATTATGATTGCTTATATTACAAAATAAGGCCATATTAACACCATTTTATTTTTACTGAATATTATTAACTATAGTATCACATATATCGAAAAGCAAACAGCAAGTCGATATCTTTTTCCAAACTTTAGTTATACACATTTTTCTAAAAGTTCGTACCAAAAATATGTGAAATGACAAACAAATGTTAATATTTCAAAATTTTCGTAATAAAACACTAAAATTTTATGCTGGATTATGACGTGTGATCATACTGTAAAAGCACCCGAACAATTTCACATTGATACATTAACATTTCGTAAAGTTATACAGAAAAATACTATAAATGTGATGTTACATCGAAGCGAGCGCCGGTACGTATCTAGTTTGTTATAAGTTACATACGATCCGCTGGTCAATTTTGAAGTACCCAACTTTATTTAAAATGGAATTTTCCGTTGTTCTTCGCGTGCGGTGAAACACTAATATTATAACGTTCATAGTAGATTTTTCTTATGACTTACACCGTGTAACTGTGATTTTGTGAGTTTAGAATATTTGTTTTAATTCCATTATAATAACGCATGTAAAAGTAATCGAATATGACGCGTCATTATTATCTAGTGATATTGCGCGTTAATGATTGGAAATTGCTTGTATCGATGACTATATGTGATTTAAAAAAAAAATAAATATGGTACATATACACAACTAACGAAACCTACATGTAACTAACTGATGGTTGGCATTAAAAATATCTGTCGCTGTTATATAGCACATCTGTATGGGTAAACAAAAAGATATATGTATGGCAGATCTTCAATCAATCCTAGTCTAACTTTTTAACAATTGTCGCCGCTGTTTGGCATTTGATGTTATAATAGTTCATACCTTCGCTACTACTAGTCGTTATTACTGAGCGCGTTGGTTGCCCTCTATGTTCCAAAAGCAATAGCTTAACACATCACTATATGACATACACATATCGGTATGGCAGTATCAAAATAGAGAATACTAATGAATAAGAATGATTTTCGTAGCGTGCCATGAGAATTTTATATAAAACAATTGCAACTAAATGTATGCATGTTTAGTACATGCAAAACAATTGTAAAACAGTAACAAATTTTGTACTGTAAACTGAAAACGTACACCAATAATTGGTGTAAAAAACAATTAATGTTTTTTTTTTCTATTCTTTTATTCATCAAATATTGTTGCATTTCAATTGTTTTGCATATACATAACATAGTTAGATGAAATTTTCATGGCACACTACGAAAATGATTGTTTTTACATACACACTTACTAGTTCGCTATGCAGGAGGTAATAAAATTATGAAATAAATGTAAATATACACCATCGATGCGTAGATTATCGCGATAATATTCACAATATTTGTTAAAATACAGTATATTTGTATAAATATTTGTTGGCGATAGACAAAATATAGAATAATTAAAATGTTTTCATTCCTATAGTAACTACAAGCCCCACACGGGGAAACAATAAACGGCTTTATTCTGAGAGAACCGAAATATTATACAACAAACAGATGTTTAGTCGATTACAAACGTACATCGGTGAATCATTTTCAATGTTTAAAATATTTGTATATAGTCCTATTTGTATTGTTTTGGTGTTTAAACAAAAAAAGTGTCAGGTAGTTGTCTATTCATGAACAAGTTAGCGATGCATTTGTTTGTAAATATATCAATATAGACGGTTTCAAAGCATTTCTCATGATAACATAATGTTATATGTCGAGTATGAGATGAAGATATAAGTAGAAACTAACAATAGCTATGATTAAATACAATAATTTACTCAAAGTAGACGCACGAATAGCTAACACTGAAACACATAAGCAAGGAAATATCATGATGGATGTTCCCTATCCCGTTCGACGGTACATTCAACCTGGCCAGTGAGACGTCGAGAACAATTCAAACATTATATTACGTTTTGTTACATTTATAATACCAATAAGTATTATATACTTACGTCTATTTTATACAATGACAGACGTGGCTGCATCTACTACAACCGTGAATACGGAAATCCAAGTGGTGCCTGGTAAAAAAGGCACAACGAAGGACAAGAAAACCGATCGTCCAAAGTCAACGCATCCTACTACGGCTGTTATGGTGAATAATGCGATTCAGAATTTAAAGGAACGTGGCGGATCGTCACTGCAAGCAATTAAAAAGTACATATCTGCTACTTATAAGATTGATGGTGAGAAATTTTCTCCGTTCATTAAGAGGTACTTAAAGGCTAGCGTTACTGCTGGCACGCTTGTACAAACCAAAGGCAAGGGAGCTTCCGGCTCGTTCAAGTTGGCATCAAGTGCTGTTACAAGAAAACCAACAACACCAACTACTGTAAACAAAGCTAAAAAGGTCGCAGTGAAACCAGCACCAAAGCCAAAGGTCAAGGTAACAGAGAAAAAGACAACAAGTGTTCGTACAGAAACAAAGAAGTCTGCTGCTGCTGTTCCAGTTAAAACTGCGAAAACTAAGAAGACCACTGTTGTTGAGAAAAAGAAGCCTGTTGTACAAGTTGATAAATCAAAATCGCCCTCGAAGGCAAAAAGGACAGCGAAAGCGCCAACAAAGAAGCCAAAGTCTCCTAAACCGAAAACAACAAAGTCAAAAGTAGCAAAGAAGAAGGTTTCACCTAAAAAGAAATAAAACACATACATTGTTGTACGTGTGAAGTGTGAAAAATGATTCTCTCTCTGTTTGCAAACGGCCCTTTTCAGGGCCACAACATTAAATCATAAAGAATTTTAAGCATTATGTTTATTTACAAACATAGTATTCTGTGTATATATATATATATATATATATATATGTATGTTTATTGTAGTAATATTTTATAAATATTATTAGATTTTGTTTTATATAAAGATTAATTCTACTGATCCAATGATACAGCACGTAAACACATGCATAATAAATACACACTTGTATTATTGTATTTCCCTAGTCATAAACGATATATGTATGTATTTGTCAATTATATTGTACCTGCACAGGGATTAAGTAGTATTGTTGTCTACGTTAAATAATAAGGATTACTCACAGCATTACTAAATAAATTCTTTTGAACATTATTGGTGGCTCTGAAAAGAGCCGGTTTTGATAATAAAATGACGGACCGCAGACAAAACAAAACAGATTAACGAACTTTAAGCACGTTCACCACGAATGCGTCTTGCCAACTGTATATCCTTAGGCATAATTGTTACACGCTTGGCGTGAATAGCGCATAGGTTCGTATCTTCAAACAAACCAACGAGGTAAGCTTCACTGGCTTCTTGCAGGGCCATAACAGCAGAACTTTGGAAGCGCAAGTCTGTTTTAAAATCTTGCGCGATTTCACGAACAAGTCGCTGGAACGGAAGTTTTCTGATTAACAATTCGGTACTCTTCTGATAGCGACGAATTTCACGCAGCGCTACAGTACCAGGACGGTAACGATGCGGTTTCTTTACGCCACCGGTAGCTGGTGCACTCTTACGTGCTGCCTTAGTAGCAAGTTGTTTTCTTGGTGCTTTACCACCAGTCGATTTACGTGCAGTCTGCTTAGTACGTGCCATTTTCCGATGTCTCACAGTAGTAGTAGTTGTAGATTTCTGTTGTTGTAACACAGCGCACGACGCTCAATACAGCAATGTGCGGGAAAAACTTTTGTGTTGTAGTATTTATAGGCGATGTCAGCGGGACGCGGGGTGAGTCACTGGTTCTCTAATCCTATTGGTTCGGACACTGTTTCACTGTCAGCTGGTGGGGGAAATAGATACTATTATAAATACAACCCGAGCGAAAGACTTTCTACCATTGCGGTTATCGCTAGCAAAGAATAACATTCAATTTTATCAACATGACCGGCAGAGGTAAAGGAGGCAAAGGTCTGGGAAAGGGTGGCGCCAAACGTCATCGTAAAGTGTTACGTGATAATATCCAGGGTATCACGAAACCAGCCATCAGACGTCTAGCCAGACGTGGTGGTGTCAAACGTATATCTGGTCTAATTTACGAAGAGACAAGAGGTGTGTTGAAGGTGTTCTTGGAAAATGTAATCAGAGATGCTGTTACATACACAGAGCACGCTAAAAGGAAAACTGTAACTGCCATGGATGTTGTGTACGCATTGAAACGTCAAGGACGTACACTATATGGTTTCGGTGGTTAAATTACGACACCTCTTATTTGTTTTGTATCTGAACGGCCCTTTTAAGGGCCACAAATTGAGATTATAAAAGAATTTGCTCCATTGTGCTATTTACATAATAATAAAATATTTATTGAATGTCAATTTTATGACAGAAATCACAACGACAATCTTGTTACTCTCAATTATTATTGAGATAATTGGATATTGGTTGTTACTATTGTAACAACCCAAATATGTACAGTAAATATATAAATATACTTTTCATGTATCGTTTTTATTCGTATCATAATACTGTAATTTAAACAAGATGCTACTAACTGTTATTGAAAAAAAAATAATTATATATTACTACTAATATTAATAATGGATAAACTCTGTATTGAATAAAAATAATCAAAATTTTCTTTTATTACCTACTCGAATGAACTATACCGAGGCATGCTACCTATTTATAATTAAAATTACATGTCAAATCACAAACATATTTCGTTAATTTACTTGCACTAGTATTTTGTGTGATATTATAATAATATGCAACTGTCAATAATAAGTCTAAAACACCAAATTATCGATATAATTTGAAAACAATATTGAATCGTATTGTTTTAGCAGGAGGGTTATTGTTGTTGTCATAGAATAACACTACATACTAGAAAATGAATGCATTATTAAAGAATTTGTCGTACTCGTTGAAATGGCACATATATGCTTTTATTCTTTTTTGAATGTTTTAGTGGCTCTGAAAAGAGCCGATTGTTTTGTTCACACAAAGTATAATAATTGTGAATGTGAAGTTATCAATCATTTACTTTGAACTTGTGTACTTAGTGACAGCCTTTGTACCTTCACTAACGGCGTGCTTGGCAAGTTCACCTGGAAGTAAAAGACGTACAGCCGTTTGTATTTCACGACTTGTAATTGTTGATCTCTTATTGTAGTGGGCCAAACGGGAAGCTTCTGCTGCAATGCGCTCGAATATATCGTTGACGAAACTATTCATGATACTCATCGCTTTACTGGAAATACCAGTGTCCGGATGAACTTGTTTCAATACTTTGTAAATGTACATTGCGTAACTCTCCTTCCTGCGGCGTTTCTTTTTCTTGTCATCTTTCGAGATATTCTTCTGCGCCTTTCCGGCTTTTTTTGCTGCTTTTCCACTAGCTTTTGGTGGCATTTTTAATCACAAAGTTCACAATATGAGTAACACTATTAGCGCGGGCACATACAACAAACACTAATTGTCAAATGGAACTAATGCGGGTCGCACTAGGAGTGCTTGGATATTTCAGACAGGATCTGTCTTGCAGCAAACTCCGCCTACTTGTTTTAATGTTCACTGTATACCATTGCGTTGCACTGAAAGCGAGCTCGTGATTCGCTACACGTCTGTTACGGCTGCGAATACCAATGTAGCCATAAATATGTAAACGAAACATTATTTTACACACTATACATTCAACGTTCGTGCTAGACGTTACTACAGTTTATTAACAACGATACAATATGTCTGGTCGCGGTAAAGGTGGCAAAGTCAAGGGGAAGGCAAAGAGCAGATCAAATCGTGCTGGACTTCAATTTCCAGTCGGTCGTATACACAGACTTTTACGCAAAGGCAACTATGCTGAGCGTGTTGGTGCTGGAGCCCCTGTGTATCTGGCTGCCGTGATGGAATATTTGGCTGCTGAAGTTCTCGAACTTGCTGGTAACGCTGCCCGTGACAACAAGAAAACTAGGATCATTCCGCGTCATCTGCAATTGGCGATTCGTAACGATGAAGAATTAAACAAACTATTATCCGGTGTTACTATCGCTCAAGGTGGTGTTTTACCGAATATTCAAGCTGTGTTATTGCCAAAGAAGACAGAAAAATCAACATAAATGTTTTAACACACAAACATTAATAAATAGAACGGTCCTTTTCAGGACCACAAATACAATACAAGATGAATTTACAGTTCAATAATATGCTAAGTTAAAAACAAATGCGAACAAACAATATTCAATGTTAAAATATTTTGAATTCATCAAGAATGAAAACGAACAATATCGAAATAAAAGACAACAACCCGTCTCCATAGTTACCTGCAACGTTAAATAACATATATCAATCGGTTGACAAACAAAGCAGACTACTTACCATAAAAGCATTGATCTTTTGTTCCTATGTTTCGAGATTGAAAAATAAAACAGCAGAATATTAAACATGTATGCGCAAATATTTACTTCTGTTGACAAAATACAAAGCAAAACTGTCATCACCTTACTTACCCGTAATGTTACAATATGTACGTGTATGTAGGTATTAATAATTTATTAAATAAAATAAATTAATATTTACGTAATGCTAAAAGCACGATGTTTTAATTGTATGCCTTTTGAAATATGAATAAATATGGTATATACACATTACGAAATGTAGGTTCAATTGAAGATTGAAATTAAAATTATTTGCCATCTATATATGGATAAAACAAAAGTTATGTATGGCACAACAAGATTCAAACGTAATCTAACTTTTTAACAATAGCTGTCGCTGTTAGACAGTTGATGTTATAATAGTTCTTAAATTTTGCTACCAGTCGGTATGAATGGATGGTGCCATCTGCAGTTTAAAAGCAATAACTTAACACCTCGCTATATGTATGATTTTGTATGAATTTATTTGAAATAATACGTTAATAAAGCTTTCAATTATCTCTTATAAGATGTGCGTTTGTATATTATCGATAATTATTACTGACAATGAATATCAAGTATATCTTCAAACAACGTTCGCGGTTTTACTGATAATAATGTAACCCTAGCCAATGGCAGTGTTGTGAAACAACAGAACCTTTTTTTTTGTTATTATTAAATGGCATATGATATTAATTGTACACTGTATTCACCTTATAAACTAGGTTTGCACTGTAATCGCACAACACTAATATTGCAGGCAAATATAACAAACATTTGGGAGCACTGAAATTTTTTCAATAACTGTATCGAAGTAACGTAGGTACCCAACTGTCTTGTTTACAATCTGACCGCACACTACGGTTCAAACAATGACAGTGTTTTGCCGCTAGTTGCAGCAATCGTATTCTATACACACTAACCGACAAATACGTTTATTAAACAAACAATATCGCATCTGTTTTGTAGTGTTCAAGTTATATTATAGATAAGTAAATAAAAAATAAACTATAGTCTATCTATTGAGACAACCGATTCACGGTCAACCTTAACATTCACGTTTATTAAAGTTATGAGCAAAAAGTATTAATCTACCTATGTGTTGTACACGTAAAGCGTTGACAGTTACTGGTAAAGTAATGTTATGATTGCTTATGTTACAGAATAATTCTATATTAACTCTATTTTTTAGCACTGAACATTGTTAACTATAGTATTATATATATATATATATATATATATATATATATATATATATATATATATATATATATTATCGTTAGTTATAAACATATATTTCAAAATGTTTGTACCTAGAATATCATATTAAGAAATTACAAAGAAATGAGTAAATATTTCAAAATTTTCTTAATAAAACTATAAATTTGTATACCCGTTCATTGTGTATAATCATATCGTGAAAGCATACGAAAAAAATTCACATTGTTACATTAACATTTAATAAAGTTATAAGCAAAAGAATTTATGAATGCGTTATGCACGTAAAGCGGCGATAGTCACTGGTGAAGTAATATTATGATTGCTTATATTACAAAATAAGGCCATATTAACACCATTTTATTTTTACTGAATATTATTAACTATAGTATCACATATATCGAAAAGCAAACAGCAAGTCGATATCTTTTTCCAAACTTTAGTTATACACATTTTTCTAAAAGTTCGTACCAAAAATATGTGAAATGACAAACAAATGTTAATATTTCAAAATTTTCGTAATAAAACACTAAAATTTTATGCTGGATTATGACGTGTGATCATACTGTAAAAGCACCCGAACAATTTCACATTGATACATTAACATTTCGTAAAGTTATACAGAAAAATACTATAAATGTGATGTTACATCGAAGCGAGCGCCGGTACGTATCTAGTTTGTTATAAGTTACATACGATCCGCTGGTCAATTTTGAAGTACCCAACTTTATTTAAAATGGAATTTTCCGTTGTTCTTCGCGTGCGGTGAAACACTAATATTATAACGTTCATAGTAGATTTTTCTTATGACTTACACCGTGTAACTGTGATTTTGTGAGTTTAGAATATTTGTTTTAATTCCATTATAATAACGCATGTAAAAGTAATCGAATATGACGCGTCATTATTATCTAGTGATATTGCGCGTTAATGATTGGAAATTGCTTGTATCGATGACTATATGTGATTTAAAAAAAAAATAAATATGGTACATATACACAACTAACGAAACCTACATGTAACTAACTGATGGTTGGCATTAAAAATATCTGTCGCTGTTATATAGCACATCTGTATGGGTAAACAAAAAGATATATGTATGGCAGATCTTCAATCAATCCTAGTCTAACTTTTTAACAATTGTCGCCGCTGTTTGGCATTTGATGTTATAATAGTTCATACCTTCGCTACTACTAGTCGTTATTACTGAGCGCGTTGGTTGCCCTCTATGTTCGAAAAGCAATAGCTTAACACATCACTATATGACATACACATATCTGTATGGCAGTATCAAAATAGAGAATACTAATGAATAAGAATGATTTTCGTAGCGTGCCATGAGAATTTTATATAAAACAATTGCAACTAAATGTATGCATGTTTAGTACATGCAAAACAATTGTAAAACAGTAACAAATTTTGTACTGTAAACTGAAAACGTACACCAATAATTGGTGTAAAAAACAATTAATGTTTTTTTTTTCTATTCTTTTATTCATCAAATATTGTTGCATTTCAATTGTTTTGCATATACATAACATAGTTAGATGAAATTTTCATGGCACACTACGAAAATGATTGTTTTTACATACACACTTACTAGTTCGCTATGCAGGAGGTAATAAAATTATGAAATAAATGTAAATATACCCCATCGATGCGTAGATTATCGCGATAATATTCACAATATTTGTTAAAATACAGTATATTTGTATAAATATTTGTTGGCGATAGACAAAATATAGAATAATTAAAATGTTTTCATTCCTATAGTAACTACAAGCCCCACACGGGGAAACAATAAACGGCTTTATTCTGAGAGAACCGAAATATTATACAACAAACAGATGTTTAGTCGATTACAAACGTACATCGGTGAATCATTTTCAATGTTTAAAATATTTGTATATAGTCCTATTTGTATTGTTTTGGTGTTTAAACAAAAAAAGTGTCAGGTAGTTGTCTATTCATGAACAAGTTAGCGATGCATTTGTTTGTAAATATATCAATATAGACGGTTTCAAAGCATTTCTCATGATAACATAATGTTATATGTCGAGTATGAGATGAAGATATAAGTAGAAACTAACAATAGCTATGATTAAATACAATAATTTACTGAAAGTAGACGCACGAATAGCTAACACTGAAACACAAAACCAAGGAAATATCATGATGGATGTTCCCTATCCCGTTCGACGGTACATTCAACCTGGCCAGTGAGACGTCGAGAACAACAGGCTCGTCGTTGTAAAGCTAATGACACACTGACGGCTGACTCATAAGTCTGCCAATATCTCACGGATGAGTTATGAAATGGGTGACACACTTGTAAGTGCGCCGGAATGTGAGTTTGGTCTCTTCTTACTTTTCTCCCGTAGATTTTGACAGTTCTTAAATGGTGATTTTAACCTTAGTTTTGTTTCGTCTCGTTATTTTATACATATTTACAACACAATGAGTAGCAGCTGCACTTCAGACGAAGAAATAATAATTTTGGCTGCAAGTGTAGTAGTGGAATTACAAACAAAACGTAAAAGGAAGGTACGGCGAACTGTGTGGACGAAAGATTGGATTCAAAGAAGAAATGAAAGATCAGGACGAGGTGGATTAGCTCTTATACATAATGAGTTGCGCGTAGAAGACAAAACTGCATATAAAAATTATTTAAGAATGGATGAGGAATGTTTCCTTCTCTTACTACAAAAAATAGAGCACGATATTACGCACAAAAACACTAGATTAAGGCAGTGTATAAGTGCTCGCGACAGGTAAATTTATATTTTTTGTTTGTGAAAATTAATGAGGACAAATATTTTAGATTAACAATCGCATTACGCTTCTTGGCAACGGGTGAATCATATCAAAGTTTATCATATCAGTTCAGAGTTGGACGAACTACAATTGGAGAGATCGTTCCTGAAGTTTTAGAGGCAATTTGTAATAATTTACAAAATGAATACATGACGGTAAATAAAACAACGTTTTTAATCACTATCTTCTAATTCGTACTTCGCAATTACATTTAACATTTCGCTCATACATTTTTTCTGCATTTTCTTTTTTTTATTGTTCAGCCAAGTTCCTATAAAATCCCCAAAAGCCGTACATTTATTTCCCGGCACTTTTCCCGAACGGTTTTCAACTTTTTTGTTTAAATACGTTTGTAAAGTAGTGCTGAGTGACTCGACTTCGGGTGTTGTTCCCCGGGAAGATCCTGCCAAGGGTGATGAACATTTGGTTCCAGATTCACTTAAAGTTCTCTTTGAAGAAGCTCGATATACTGCCTGCTCTAATTTCCGTTTCTGAACAGTAGTAGTCCTCGGAGTATTAACTATTTTTTCTGGCAAAAATGTTTCCAAATCCTGCAAAATAATAAATGTATAATTCACCAAATACATTTCATATCTATAACATAAATTATAATTTGATATTTGTTTAGGTACCAACAACCGAAAACGAATGGTCAGAAGTTGAAAAGTGTTTTAAAGAGAGGTGGAATTTTGCGAATTGCTGTGGTTCAATGGATGGAAAGCACATAACATTTTCACCACTTCGCACAGATGGATCGTTTTATAGAAATTATAAGGGCAGTGATAGCATTGTACTTTTAGCTATCGTCGATGCCAATTATAAATTCCTTTGTATCGATGTGGGCGCAAATGGCCGAGTCAGCGATGGAGGTGTATTCAGAAATAGTACCATGTCCAATTGCATACATCAAAATCAGCTCAATATTCCTGCTAATGTCAAGTTGCCGGGTACAGATACAATCACTCCATTTGTATTTGTAGCAGATGATGCGTTTCCACTAACTACCAGGATAATGAAACCGTTTCGTTATCATGGATTGAGTAAAGAGCAAAAGATTTACAATTACAGACTAAGTAGAGCTAGACGTGTGGTAGAAAATGCGTTTGGGATTCTGGCTAATAGATTTAGAGTGTTTCTTCATCCAATGAAACTGAACGTTGAAAAAGTGGAAAAAGTTACAATAGCAAGCTGCATTCTTCATAATTTTTTAATAGTACAGCGTGGTCAACACTATACTGATGCTGAAGAGATAGATTTGCAACAACTTCGAAAAATAGATAAAACATTATACGCAGGAAACCGGTCAACGCATTCAGCTATTAATTTAAGAAATACTTTTGTGGAATATTTTAATACTGCAGGTCAAGTTCCGTGGCAAGATGCATATATTACAAATAAATAATAATTTGAAAAATTGTTTCATAATAAATTTTCTACCTCTTCACATTCCTCCAAATACTCGACTGCCATATCCTCGTCGTCCGGAAAATAATCACGTTCTTCAAGTTCCGTGTTTCCTTGGCTAGAGCCTATAAATGTACCCTTCTTTTGGTATACCGATTCCTTTAGAAATATCAAGTGGTCGTAACACCACAACTTCGGATTATATAAATCCGTAATTCCGGAACCACTTTTGTCCCTGGTGGCTAACACTTTTGAATACTCTTTGCAAAATTGATTTCGCAGACTCTGGTACTTTTTTTTGCAGTCTTCCTCTAAAATTTAAATTGATTCAATTACATTAAAGAGATTTATATTTTATAAGAAATTGCCTAAAATTTTAAAATACCTGTCACACTCGGATAGTATTGTGACACAACCTTCACCATCTCTTCCAAAGCGTCCCGAGCCCTTTCCCTGTTGTGGTATTCCACCGATTTCACATTGTACAAACATGGTTTGTTCCGGTACACTTCAATCAGGGCGGCCACAGCTTCTCTGTCCCAATTTTTGATGGTAGTACTCGCCATTGTCTATATTGAATATGTTTGTGTAATAAAATAGAAAATTATATGTTTGCTTCATTAACTTACCACAAAACTACTTCTGAAAATTGATAACAAAGTTTCTTCTAAAAGGTTTATTATGAAATTCAGTAAAACGAATCGCAAACATACGCCAAACACAAAACTTCAAGATAACAAGATATCAACGCCAACATAACAGTGAAATTATTCACACAGCATCACTGTGAAGTTAGCGCGACACACAGCAAACTCATGAGTCTGACGGACAGGAATAGCGGCGCTTCTATATTTATCCGTGGACTCATGACAATCGTCCGTCAGCCGTCAGTGTGTCATTAGCTTAAGGTTATTCCACGTCAGTCGTCTCTTCTATTTTGTGCCTTCGCGAATCTTCGGCGCTCTTCGGCTAGTGCCGAGCGCACAGTGTTTTAAGTGTCAAGTGTAGTGACCTTGCTACCAGCTGATCTCAGGATCGATAGTGCTCGTGCTTCGCCGGCCGCAGCGATCGTCGCGCCACCGTACAGCTGTCAAACCAATTGTTTGACAGTTGTTGTGCCGTGCCAGTGGGTGTTGGTGTGTGTGTGTGTGTGTGTGCGGCTTAATTGTTACCATTGAGTGCATCGCAAGGGTACAGGTAAGTAATTGTTATCTGTCATCATGGTGAAACCACGTGCACGTATTATCGTTGAATCACCGACACCTGTACCCTCTACTCCTGTTCCGTCTCCACCACGCACTGCTACTTCCGTCCCTTCATCGACAACTGTCACTGTTCCTGCGA
This sequence comes from Carabus problematicus, assembly GCA_963422195.1. Classification (NCBI taxonomy): domain Eukaryota; kingdom Metazoa; phylum Arthropoda; class Insecta; order Coleoptera; family Carabidae; genus Carabus; species Carabus problematicus. Next base: position 5,231,651 of record OY728580.1, read on the forward strand.
CGCGCAGGACAGCGAACCCCCGCCCGTCGAGGCCGAATACCCAAGCTAGGAAGCCTGCCTGTCCCACCTCAACCCGCACCGCAGCACCTCCACGCATGAAGCCGTCTGTATCCAGTCCGCCGTCCCCCGGACCTGTGGCCGCAACCCCCGCCGCTGTGCATGCTCCCGCGTGCCCAAATCCTTCGTCCAGCATGCCTCCCACTATGGACTGGTCTGTTGTGGACCGATCCAAGAAGAAAGCCAGCTCGGTGGTCTCTCATAAGTCCACCGGGTCGGTGGCCTCCAGCTCCAGCCGTAGTACGCACACCAGCACGCGTACCACACGTTCCAATGCTGCCAAAAGAGGCCAAGTCGTGTTGATTACTGGCCTGCCGGCCAAATTCAACACTGCCAAGGCCCTGACGACGGAAGCAGAGCAGCTGGGCATCCCCGTGGAGGATATCCGCATCGGACGCTCCACTGCTACACTGCGATCGGCTGATCCGAAACTCTTGACAAAGCTGTCAGCTTTGTCAGATATCGTAAAGGTTAGGTTAGCCTTTAAACTAATCAACACCACCAGCCAGTCCGCAGGTCTGCAACACCGACGTTTGCCGTCATACAGCTGTGTGCTGAAGGGCGTTGAACTCGACGTCACTGCAGACGATGTGGCGCGTGCCATGCACGACGCCGACCTCCATCCATTGCGCATTTGGCGCATCAAATCTCGGGCCACGGACCGGGAAACAACGCTGATGCGTGTCGTCACCCGGGACGAGGCCACGGTGGACCATCTGCTGGCCCAAGGGCTGTTTATGTTCCGAAGGAGGTACTTGGCCGAGCCATCCCGCCCCGCTCCACCACAGACCATTCAGTGCCGTAGGTGCCAGGCCTATGGCCATGCTGCCGACCAGTGCCGCGAGGCCATCAAGTGCGGTCTCTGCGGCGAAGGACATCCCACGCACCGCTGCAATCCTGACGCACAGAAGCCAAGGTGCGTCAACTGTGGACAAGACCACCCAAGCTTGCAATACAAGTGTCCCGCACGTCCAGAGAAGGCGGAATCCTTTGAGACGACTGTTCCGGTCAAATGTGTGGACAGGAACACACCCGCTGGTACACCGGAGGCCGTCCTGTCGGTCGAAAATGTGGTGAGGTTCACTACAATGGCCCTTCTGAACCTGCTGCCGGATCGCCGCTCGCAGATCGCAGCCACCATCAGCAAGCTGACTGCGCAGTACTTTGAACGGTCGGTTGCCGTCTCGTACGACGGCAACGCTGTGCATATCAGCGTCAAGCCGTCCTTTGCTGACGTTGCGGCTGGCCGCTGATACCATCCACACTCCATCCGGCTCGTTCTCGCCACCACCGATGCCAGACGCTGCAGTGGGAACTGTCAACGTCTGCGGCTGGCGCAGGAAGAAGCCGCTAGTGGAGCAGCTCCTGGACAAGGACGGAGTCTCCGTGTTGGGCATAACTGAGACCAAGGCACGCTACAGCCATATCACCATCCGAAACTACCAACTATGGCAGAAGCCGCACCGAAGTGCCACTGTAGCCTGCGGAGGTGTCGCCTTGGCAGTGCACAGCTCCATTCCCGCCGTCCAATATTCTCTTCCGGACGACCTGGCACACCTGCAGCTTGTCGGCGCCACGCTGCACACCAGGGCTGGCCCGGTGGTTGTCCTGGTCTTGTACAACCCTCCCCAGATGCGCCTGTCCAGACGCCTTATCCGCTACGTGGCGACGTTGCCGCGTGCCATCTTGATGGGCGACTTCAATGCGCGCCACACGTCATTCGGGGATTCCACGTCCAACCGGAATGGAAGAGTGTTGGCCGGGGAGCTCGGACAGCAGCCGCTGCTCAGGGTGAGCTGTTGGGTGCCGACATTCCTTGGTCATCAGGGCTGCAGCATCAATGACCACATACTTGTGACTAACACACTCCACACTCACATACGCATGACTGCACACATAGGTACATGTGTCACTAGTGATCATGTGCCTGTGTTGACATACACCACACTTTTTGACAGGACAATCAACAGACAAAAGATAAAGAAACGTATCCAGAACTTTGCCGCCACCGACTGGGACCTCTACAGACGCACTATAGACGCTCACATTCCCGACATACTGACCTTTAGAAACACAGCTGACATTGACAGGACTGTAGACTCACTGACCGATCACATACGTACCGCCATCGACACACTCACGCCCACCAAAGACGTTACCATCCCTGTGGGTAGCCGTCCACTTCCGGCCCGTGTCGTGGCCTTGATCAAGGAGAAGAGACGCCTCTACAGGGAGTACGTCAAATACAAGAGACCAGAGACTAAGACAACATGGAACAGACTGAACGCGACAATTAGACTTCTGACAACCAGACACAAGGAGCAGCAATGGTCCAAGGTCTGCAGCGAACTAGACTATAAAGACGGCGCAAAGTTCTGGAGGCAATTCAAAATCCTGACTGGACAGCTACGACGACCACAAGTACCACTGCAGGTAGGTGGTGACCCACTGACGCGGGACTGTGATAAGGCTGCTGCCTTCGCGAGAAGGCTAGCGGAGATTCACAGCATCCCACACGACCCACACTTTGATAACGACTTCTATGACACGACTGTACAATACACACACGACTTACTAGCGACTAGACCAGACACGACTGTACAAACAATAGACTCGGACGAGGTCGTCGATGCTGTAGCGCAAAGCGTGAAGAAGACTGCTCCGGGACCGGATGGCATTCGTTGGGTGCATCTTCAGCAGCTGTCCGCCAGGGCTCTGTCAGCTCTGAGGGCCGTGTTCAACGAGTGCCTGAGACGACAACACATGCCGGCCGCGTGGAAAGCAGCCACGGTCATCATGCTGCATAAACGGGGCAAGAATCCATCCGATCCGTCTTCATACAGGCCCATCTCCCTGCTCAACACCATGGCCAAGACGCTGGAGAGGATCGTGGCCAAGAGACTCACGGCTTGGTGCGAGGCTAATAACATCCTACCGGACACGCAGTTCGGCTTCCGGCGTGGCTACAGCACTGCTGACCCGTTGGTGAAGATACACAGCTGCGCGGTGGACAGCGTCAACAGGAACGGCTGCACACTAGCTGTCCTGCTGGACATTGAGAGGGCCTTCGACAAGGTCTGGCACGCCGGCCTTGTGCGCAAGCTGTCACATCTACATATGGATCCTGTATACGTACACTTCACAGCGCATTTCCTAGCTCGACGTACTGCACGTGTCCGAGTCGGTTGCGAGCTGTCCGCGCCCTTCACCCCAGCTGCTGGTGTCCCGCAGGGCTCTGTGTTGTCCCCCCTGCTCTACGCACTGTACTGTGTAGATATCCCCCAGCCCACGGAGCACGGCGATGGCCTCGCGCAGTATGCCGACGACACGGCGTACTTCAGCAGCGCGCGTAACTCGTACAACGCCACGGAGCAACTCCAAGCCCTGATGGTCCGTCTGGAGGGATGGATGCGAACCTGGAGGATCCGGCCGAACCCAACAAAATCCCAACTTATCCTGTTCAGACCGAACAAGGCCCGGAAGCCGCACGTCTCTGAAGATCGCGTCCATCTGCGCCTGTGGGACCACACCATCCGTCCTGCTCGCACTGCCTGCTACCTTGGCGTCACCTTTAGCAGGAATCTGTCCTGGGGTGCGAGTCTGCAGGATGTGCTCGCCAGAGTCAACGCTAGAGCGCGCCTTGTGTACTCGCTGCGCGGACGTCTTCATGGCTGCAGTAGAGAGACTCTACTGCACACGTACAAGACGTTCCTGCGCCCCGTCATTGAGTATCTGCATCCCGTCCTGGCTGGAGCCGATCCTAGTGTCCTGCACCGCCTTGCTGCAGCTGAACGCCGTATCCTGCGACGCATCCTGGGTCTGAGATTTGACCATCCGTCTCGCCTCGTCATGCAGATGGCGGGGTTCCCATCCATCCTGGAACGGCTTGAGCTGAGGCAGAACCGCTTCGTGGACCGCACCCTCCAGCTGAACACCATGCCCACAGCAGACATCCTGCAGAAAACTCCTCCACCGCGCCGATTCCGTCATCACATACACCCTCCCTACGCCCACATGTTCACCAAACACTCTGACGCACTTTAATATTTAATATTCATTATACACGTCCGTATTCTCACTCAATCACTCATCACACTCATTACCACACAATAAGCGCATTCATATTTGTAAATAGCATGTGATCCACGTGCTATCAGCCACACATCACTCCTGCATTGTAACAACACAAGCACGTTTTCCGCATGCTGAGCATCCATGCAACCACTCCTGTATATATACTTAACACAAGCACGTTATTACCAAGCTAGAATTCACACAACCACTCCTGCTTGTATGTAACCCAAGCATGTCACATACATTAATCACATCACAATGTATGTAGAATATAAACTAATGTATTTTTTTTTTTTTTTTACCACAGACACACACACCACATGTGCTGCAGAGGGCCGAGCCCTATAACGGCACACACACACACAATGAAATACTATTGTACAAATGAAATGTATATATATTTATGATGAATAAACACTCATGTTCATGTCGAGAACAATTCAAACATTATATTACGTTTTGTTACATTTATAATACCAATAAGTATTATATACTTACGTCTATTTTATACAATGACAGACGTGGCTGCATCTACTACAACCGTGAATACGGAAATCCAAGTGGTGCCTGGTAAAAAAGGCACAACGAAGGACAAGAAAACCGATCGTCCAAAGTCAACGCATCCTACTACGGCTGTTATGGTGAATAATGCGATTCAGAATTTAAAGGAACGTGGCGGATCGTCACTGCAAGCAATTAAAAAGTACATATCTGCTACTTATAAGATTGATGGTGAGAAATTTTCTCCGTTCATTAAGCGGTACTTAAAGGCTAGCGTTACTGCTGGCACGCTTGTACAAACCAAAGGCAAGGGAGCTTCCGGCTCGTTCAAGTTGGCATCAAGTGCTGTTACAAGAAAACCAACAACACCAACTACTGTAAACAAAGCTAAAAAGGTCGCAGTGAAACCAGCACCAAAGCCAAAGGTCAAGGTAACAGAGAAAAAGACAACAAGTGTTCGTACAGAAACAAAGAAGTCTGCTGCTGCTGTTCCAGTTAAAACTGCGAAAACTAAGAAGACCACTGTTGTTGAGAAAAAGAAGCCTGTTGTACAAGTTGATAAATCAAAATCGCCCTCGAAGGCAAAAAGGACAGCGAAAGCGCCAACAAAGAAGCCAAAGTCTCCTAAACCGAAAACAACAAAGTCAAAAGTAGCAAAGAAGAAGGTTTCACCTAAAAAGAAATAAAACACATACATTGTTGTACGTGTGAAGTGTGAAAAATGATTCTCTCTCTGTTTGCAAACGGCCCTTTTCAGGGCCACAACATTAAATCATAAAGAATTTTAAGCATTATGTTTATTTACAAACATAGTATTCTGTATATATATATATATATATATATATATATATATATATATATATATATATATATATATATATATATGTATGTTTATTGTAGTAATATTTTATAAATATTATTAGATTTTGTTTTATATAAAGATTAATTCTACTGATCCAATGATACAGCACGTAAACACATGCATAATAAATACACACTTGTATTATTGTATTTCCCTAGTCATAAACGATATATGTATGTATTTGTCAATTATATTGTACCTGCACAGGGATTAAGTAGTATTGTTGTCTACGTTAAATAATAAGGATTACTCACAGCATTACTAAATAAATTCTTTTGAACATTATTGGTGGCTCTGAAAAGAGCCGGTTTTGATAATAAAATGACGGACCGCAGACAAAACAAAACAGATTAACGAACTTTAAGCACGTTCACCACGAATGCGTCTTGCCAACTGTATATCCTTAGGCATAATTGTTACACGCTTGGCGTGAATAGCGCATAGGTTCGTATCTTCAAACAAACCAACGAGGTAAGCTTCACTGGCTTCTTGCAGGGCCATAACAGCAGAACTTTGGAAGCGCAAGTCTGTTTTAAAATCTTGCGCGATTTCACGAACAAGTCGCTGGAACGGAAGTTTTCTGATTAACAATTCGGTACTCTTCTGATAGCGACGAATTTCACGCAGCGCTACAGTACCAGGACGGTAACGATGCGGTTTCTTTACGCCACCGGTAGCTGGTGCACTCTTACGTGCTGCCTTAGTAGCAAGTTGTTTTCTTGGTGCTTTACCACCAGTCGATTTACGTGCAGTCTGCTTAGTACGTGCCATTTTCCGATGTCTCACAGTAGTAGTAGTTGTAGATTTCTGTTGTTGTAACACAGCGCACGACGCTCAATACAGCAATGTGCGGGAAAAACTTTTGTGTTGTAGTATTTATAGGCGATGTCAGCGGGACGCGGGGTGAGTCACTGGTTCTCTAATCCTATTGGTTCGGACGCTGTTTCACTGTCAGCTGGTGGGGGAAATAGATACTATTATAAATACAACCCGAGCGAAAGACTTTCTACCATTGCGGTTATCGCTAGCAAAGAATAACATTCAATTTTATCAACATGACCGGCAGAGGTAAAGGAGGCAAAGGTCTGGGAAAGGGTGGCGCCAAACGTCATCGTAAAGTGTTACGTGATAATATCCAGGGTATCACGAAACCAGCCATCAGACGTCTAGCCAGACGTGGTGGTGTCAAACGTATATCTGGTCTAATTTACGAAGAGACAAGAGGTGTGTTGAAGGTGTTCTTGGAAAATGTAATCAGAGATGCTGTTACATACACAGAGCACGCTAAAAGGAAAACTGTAACTGCCATGGATGTTGTGTACGCATTGAAACGTCAAGGACGTACACTATATGGTTTCGGTGGTTAAATTACGACACCTCTTATTTGTTTTGTATCTGAACGGCCCTTTTAAGGGCCACAAATTGAGATTATAAAAGAATTTGCTCCATTGTGCTATTTACATAATAATAAAATATTTATTGAATGTCAATTTTATGACAGAAATCACAACGACAATCTTGTTACTCTCAATTATTATTGAGATAATTGGATATTGGTTGTTACTATTGTAACAACCCAAATATGTACAGTAAATATATAAATATACTTTTCATGTATCGTTTTTATTCGTATCATAATACTGTAATTTAAACAAGATGCTACTAACTGTTATTGAAAAAAAAATAATTATATATTACTACTAATATTAATAATGGATAAACTCTGTATTGAATAAAAATAATCAAAATTTTCTTTTATTACCTACTCGAATGAACTATACCGAGGCATGCTACCTATTTATAATTAAAATTACATGTCAAATCACAAACATATTTCGTTAATTTACTTGCACTAGTATTTTGTGTGATATTATAATAATATGCAACTGTCAATAATAAGTCTAAAACACCAAATTATCGATATAATTTGAAAACAATATTGAATCGTATTGTTTTAGCAGGAGGGTTATTGTTGTTGTCATAGAATAACACTACATACTAGAAAATGAATGCATTATTAAAGAATTTGTCGTACTCGTTGAAATGGCACATATATGCTTTTATTCTTTTTTGAATGTTTTAGTGGCTCTGAAAAGAGCCGATTGTTTTGTTCACACAAAGTATAATAATTGTGAATGTGAAGTTATCAATCATTTACTTTGAACTTGTGTACTTAGTGACAGCCTTTGTACCTTCACTAACGGCGTGCTTGGCAAGTTCACCTGGAAGTAAAAGACGTACAGCCGTTTGTATTTCACGACTTGTAATTGTTGATCTCTTATTGTAGTGGGCCAAACGGGAAGCTTCTGCTGCAATGCGCTCGAATATATCGTTGACGAAACTATTCATGATACTCATCGCTTTACTGGAAATACCAGTGTCCGGATGAACTTGTTTCAATACTTTGTAAATGTACATTGCGTAACTCTCCTTCCTGCGGCGTTTCTTTTTCTTGTCATCTTTCGAGATATTCTTCTGCGCCTTTCCGGCTTTTTTTGCTGCTTTTCCACTAGCTTTTGGTGGCATTTTTAATCACAAAGTTCACAATATGAGTAACACTATTAGCGCGGGCACATACAACAAACACTAATTGTCAAATGGAACTAATGCGGGTCGCACTCAATTCAATTCAAAAACGTTTTATTATCTCAATTTGTTTACAATACATATATGTTTTCTATCCTAGGTGTGTGGGTGCCGTTTTAGGGCATTTTGCCCTCTTCAGCACATGAGACATTAAATAGTGAGCGTAAAAAAAAAAAAAATACATAATACATTGGTATACAGAAATATCTATATAAAAAAAAAACGAAACATAAAACAGAAAATATGTTTGTGATACAGAGTAATATTAAGGATAAATTAATCGAATGGTTATTGTGTAATAAAGTATACAAGCATGAATATGGTGTATTTTAATGATTGATATGCCAATGCTGAAATATAAATAATGTTATCTATATACTAATGGGATTCTGTCCAGGGCTTCAATTCTTTGTGGGCTTAGGCGGCTGGCTTTTTGTAGTAATGTGGCGGGGGGGTGGCGGTATTTGAATTTCGGGTTTCTATTGGGGTAAGGGGAGACGTCCAGGATGTTGTCCTTGGGAGGTCCGGCCTCAATGATGCGGTCCGCGTATCGGCCCTGGAGTATCCCGATACGTTCTGTTATGGCTTCTATGCCGGCACGATTGTGGACCCTGTTGGATGGGTACCATGGCGGCAGCTGGTGGATGCGACGGAGCGTCCGGCGTTCCGTTTGGAGGAGAGGTGTCAACTGAGTTGTTCGGGCGCCGCTGTAGGCGACTGCTCTGAAGTCAGCTAGTGGACGGATGAATGATCTGTAAGTGTGCTGCAGGGTTTTTGCGGAGCAACCTCGAAGACGACCACGGAGGCACGCTATTAAGTTAACCCTCTGTCTCATCATAGCTGTGCAGTGGGTTATATCGTTGTTCCAGTTCATTGTTTTTGTCAGTGTGTGTCCCAGGTATACGGCAGTCTGGCTTGGTGTTATGGTTGTGTTCCGGAGGGTGATAGAAATTTGTGTGTAGATTTTTTTGTTTTTGTGACGGAATAGGATGAGTTGGGTTTTGGATGGGTTAGGTTGGATACGCCATTGGCGCATCCAGGCGTCGAGGGCAACGATCTGTTTCTGTAGGGCTTGTGCTGCATCTGAAGGGGTCCGGGCAGAGGCCCAGCATGCGGTGTCATCGGCGTATAGTTGTTGGTGGGCTCGGAGGTTGGTTGGGCTTGGGATGTCATGGCAGAAGATGATGAAAAGAAGGGGTGACAGAACCGATCCCTGTGGAACACCGGCGCGGAGGTAAAAGGGACGGGAGTGTTCGCCATGGACTTTGACACGGGCTGATCTCCTGCGGAGGAATGCTGCAGTGGCTTTCACCAAGTGGGATGGAACATTAATGTGGATTAGTTTAGCTAGGATGCCTTCATGCCAGACTTTGTCGAAAGCACGTTCTAGGTCGAGGAAAGCGGCGGCGACATAATGACCTCTGTTGAGTTCACTTGTTATGCTGGTTGTTATACGGAGCACGGCATCTTGGACACATCTGTTTGGCATAAAACCAAATTGGTCTGTCGGGATGATGTTGTGTTCGTGGCAGAATGAAAATATTTTTTGGTGAAGGATGCGCTCGTAGACTTTGTTGATCGTGTTGAGGAGAGAGATTGGCCGATAGGACGCTGGATTGGTTGGGTTCTTGCGAGGCTTGGGCAGCATTATTACTATTGCTGTCTTCCATCTGGATGGGTAGTGACCATGATTTAGGCAGGAATTAAGGATGGTTGTGAGAAATGTTATAGCGCTGTTCGGAAGTTGTTTTAGGAGAGTGTTGCTGATACCGTCTTCACCGGGAGCAGAGCGGTTGCGGAGAGCAGCTATGGTTGCAACGACGTCCTCATCCGTTATGGAGCGGAGATGCAGAGGGCCTTCATCTGGTAGGGCTGGCAGGTTCGTTTGTAGAGTGGTCCTAATTTCCTGTTGCATTTTTGTAAGACGAGCCTGGTATTTAGGGTCGGCAGGGAGAGGCTGGTGGGTGTCTTCTAGTAGTCGGGCGAAGAGTTCTGCTTTGTCAGCTGGAGATATAGCTGTTTTGTTGCCGTCGGTTAGGTTGTGGTTAGTGGTGGTTTTTTGTCCAGTTAGAATTTTGAATTTCCGCCAGAATGCAGCACCGTCTCTGGGGTTTAGTGAGCTGCAAGCCACGTTCCATGTGTGCTCTCTGAAAGCTTTAACTGCGCAGCGTACTGCGGCGTTTAAGCGGTTCCACGTGGTTTTTGTTCCAGCGTCATGGGTACGGGTGAACTCTCTGTATATTTGCCTTTTGTGTTTGATGAGTGCAATGATTCGTTGTGGAAGAGGCTGACGGTTCGAATTGATGACTTTGGTTGGAATGGCAGTTGCAGCAGCGGCTTGGATCGAGGATGTGAGAGTGTCAATAGCAGAGTCAATGTCACCAGCGGATTCAATGAACGGGTGAATTGGTGTAGCAGCCGTGATGTGAAGTCGAAAAGTGTCCCAGTTAGCATTGTTGATGTCGGAAATTACTTTGGTTTTCGGAGGTTCCGGTATGGTGTTGAAGAGGGAGGATGAAGCAACTACTGGAAGGTGGTCGCTGGCTACGCTGGTACCGGTGAAGGCTACGTCATTGAATTGGGGAATTAAAGTTTCAGTAATAACGATGTGGTCAATTATGGAATGACCATTGGCACTAATGAAGGTTGGTTCGTTGTGTTCAATACGGTATAGAGGTAAAGAGGTTAGTAGGTGGTCCAGAGTTATTCCACGAGCGTTGGAAGCGTGGTCTCCGAAAGACAAATGTCGGGCATTGAAGTCACCCATTATGATCGCTGAGCCCAAGTTTGAAACGTATTCAAATAAGGAAGTTGGGAAGGGTGCGGATGGGCGAACGTACAGGCAGAGGATGTGGGTGGGGCCATGGTTTGTTTCGGCAGTGATCGCGCAAACGTTAAGGTGATGGAATTCTCTCGGGATTTTAAGTTCCTTAGTTGCAATGTTGCGGTGCGCCAGGATTGCAACACCTCCGTGGGTGTCTCCGTCTCTGTCACGGCGGAAGGTTGTGAAGTTCGGACATCTAATTACGGTTTTGCTTGACGCTCTGGTTTCGGTGAGGCCGAGTATTTGAATTTTATCCGTTTTAAGGAGGTTCTGAATAAGAGATTTCTTCCATCCAAGACCACAGATATTAACTGTGGCGATGTTAGTAGTTGGATGTACTGCCATGATTATTGGTCAACACTGAGGAATAAGAGGGACGTGGAAGCGGTTGACAGCCAACGTGTAGTTTGTTTCCAGCATAGGATACTGTTAGCTTTGTGTTAAATATGCGTGCTGCCAACTCGGACATGACGGACTGCATGCGTGCCCTTTGGTCTGGCACTGTGTTTAAGGTTACTGCAGTGATAAAACGGAGCATGTCGTAGGTGTTTACCGGAGTGGAAATGCTATCGTCTGCGGGAACGTCCACACACTTTAGCGGAGCGGTAGCAGCTGCGTTGATTGGCTCTTTTGGCCTTTCAGGGCACTTGTAGCTGCTTGCTGGATGATCTTCAGTGCAATTTGCACATTTAGCAGGATTGGCTTTTATGTCGCATTGCCGGATGTTGTGCGGCATTGCACAGTGGGAGCAGCGTGGTTGTTGGCGACATTCTCCTGGCTCGTGAAAACGTTGACAACGCATACATTGAAGGGGTTGCGGCTTTGGTGCGTGGGATGGTTCAACCCAGTGATGGCGGTAGAATATTGTTATTCCGTGGGCAAGCAGGTCGTCAAGGGTTTTTTGATTTGTGGTTACCACTCGCACAAGACGAGTGTCTTTGTTAGTCAGTCGTGAGCGAATGCGCCACACGGCTTTGAACGGCAGGTCTTGTTGAACAAGGTGTTCCTGAATATCTTCTTTCGTGACATCAAGGTCAACTCCTTTAATGACACAGGAGAAAGACGGCTGGCGGGGAGGTTGGTAATTGTGTTGCGATTGACGTTGGTCTTCCGGATCGATGCGGATATTGTTGTTTCCTATGATCTCTCGGAGAACTTGTAGTTTGGAGGCAGCGCGGTTGTCTGTGCTTTTGATAAGTATGTTGCCATTCCTGGTGCTTATGACGTTCACGATGTCGACATTGGATACATGGTGTAGGTATGTGGATAAGCTTTTAGGTGTACGGAGTTGGGTTGGTAGGTTAGAGATAACGACCGTGTAAAGCTGTTTTCGTTGTGTGAAGTAGGAGTTGCTCAGGCAGCTGTCAGATCTGGTTGGAGAGTCAGATGGACGTTTCTTGTGGGCAGAGTCAATGTCACTAGCGGAGTGGTAGTCAGTTGATTGCACCGAAGAGGGGCGTTTCGGACCGCGGCGGTTCTGAACTAATTGGAAACCGTCTGCGTCCATGGCTTCACCCGAGTGGGAAGCCATGGTGGAATGAAGAGACGACGGGGGGTGTGAGAGTACACAATCACTAGCACTATAGTTGTTTGTATATAGGGAGTAGTGTCTAAGCACTTTATACACTGTGACGCTTGTAACACTATGGCACTTATGTTCACTGAATGTAACGTACTTGCGCCCAGTGGCGAGCCTCCCACAAGGGGCGGGGGTGTCCCACTGCACGAGGAAACAACCGCACTACGTTGGCACTGGTGTGACAATGTTTAAATGTTCAACACTATACTTGCCTAGGGGGTATAACACGCAACGAACGGCACAGGAAACACACTGAACTTGGATGGCGCAATGCAACGATACTGGCAGTCTGAAGACACGTCCGCACTGCAAGGCTGCTCACAGACGAATGGCGGGTCGCACTAGGAGTGCTTGGATATTTCAGACAGGATCTGTCTTGCAGCAAACTCCGCCTACTTGTTTTAATGTTCACTGTATACCATTGCGTTGCACTGAAAGCGAGCTCGTGATTCGCTACACGTCTGTTACGGCTGCGAATACCAATGTAGCCATAAATATGTAAACGAAACATTATTTTACACACTATACATTCAACGTTCGTGCTAGACGTTACTACAGTTTATTAACAACGATACAATATGTCTGGTCGCGGTAAAGGTGGCAAAGTCAAGGGGAAGGCAAAGAGCAGATCAAATCGTGCTGGACTTCAATTTCCAGTCGGTCGTATACACAGACTTTTACGCAAAGGCAACTATGCTGAGCGTGTTGGTGCTGGAGCCCCTGTGTATCTGGCTGCCGTGATGGAATATTTGGCTGCTGAAGTTCTCGAACTTGCTGGTAACGCTGCCCGTGACAACAAGAAAACTAGGATCATTCCGCGTCATCTGCAATTGGCGATTCGTAACGATGAAGAATTAAACAAACTATTATCCGGTGTTACTATCGCTCAAGGTGGTGTTTTACCGAATATTCAAGCTGTGTTATTGCCAAAGAAGACAGAAAAATCAACATAAATGTTTTAACACACAAACATTAATAAATATAACGGTCCTTTTCAGGACCACAAATACAATACAAGATGAATTTACAGTTCAATAATATGCTAAGTTAAAAACAAATGCGAACAAACAATATTCAATGTTAAAATATTTTGAATTCATCAAGAATGAAAACGAACAATATCGAAATAAAAGACAACAACCCGTCTCCATTGTTACCTGCAACGTTAAATAACATATATCAATCGGTTGACAAACAAAGCAGACTACTTACCATAAAAGCATTGATCTTTTGTTCCTATGTTTCGAGATTGAAAAATAAAACAGCAGAATATTAAACATGTATGCGCAAACATTTACTTCTGTTGACAAAATACAAAGCAAAACTGTCATCACCTTACTTACCCGTAATGTTACAATATGTACGTGTATGTAGGTATTAATAATTTATTAAATAAAATAAATTAATATTTACGTAATGCTAAAAGCACGATGTTTTAATTGTATGCCTTTTGAAATATGAATAAATATGGTATATACACATTACGAAATGTAGGTTCAATTGAAGATTGAAATTAAAATTATTTGCCATCTATATATGGATAAAACAAAAGTTATGTATGGCACAACAAGATTCAAACGTAATCTAACTTTTTAACAATAGCTGTCGCTGTTAGACAGTTGATGTTATAATAGTTCTTAAATTTTGCTACCAGTCGCTATGAATGGATGGTGCCATCTGCAGTTTAAAAGCAATAACTTAACACCTCGCTATATGTATGATTTTGTATGAATTTATTTGAAATAATACGTTAATAAAGCTTTCAATTATCTCTTATAAGATGTGCGTTTGTATATTATCGATAATTATTACTGACAATGAATATCAAGTATATCTTCAAACAACGTTCGCGGTTTTACTGATAATAATGTAACCCTAGCCAATGGTAGTGTTGTGAAACAACAGAACCTTTTTTTTTTTTGTTATTATTAAATGGCATATGATATTAATTGTACACTGTATTCACCTTATAAACTAGGTTTGCACTGTAATCGCACAACACTAATATTGCAGGCAAATATAACAAACATTTGGGAGCACTGTAATTTTTTCAATAACTGTATCGAAGTAACGTAGGTACCCAACTGTCTTGTTTACAATCTGTCCGCACAACTACGGTTTAAACAATGACAGTGTTTTGCCGCTAGTTGCAGCAATCGTATTCTATACACACTAACCGACAAATACGTTTATTAAACAAACAATATCGCATCTGTTTTGTAGTGTTCAAGTTATATTATAGATAAGTAAATAAAAAATAAACTATAGTCTATCTATTGAGACAACCGATTCACGGTCAACCTTAACATTCACGTTTATTAAAGTTATGAGCAAAAAGTAGTAATCTACCTATGTGTTGTACACGTAAAGCGTTGACAGTTACTGGTAAAGTAATGTTATGATTGCTTATGTTACAGAATAATTCTATATTAACTCTATTTTTTAGCACTGAACATTGTTAACTATAGTATTATATATATATATATATATATATATATATATATATATATATATATATATATATATATATATATATATATATTATCGTTAGTTATAAACATATATTTCAAAATGTTTGTACCTAGAATATCATATTAAGAAATTACAAAGAAATGAGTTAATATTTCAAAATTTTCTTAATAAAACTATAAATTTGTATACCCGTTCATTGTGTATAATCATATCGTGAAAGCATACGAAAAAAATTCACATTGTTACATTAACATTTAATAAAGTTATAAGCAAAAGAATTTATGAATGCGTTATGCACGTAAAGCGGCGATAGTCACTGGTGAAGTAATATTATGATTGCTTATATTACAAAATAAGTCCATCTTAACACCATTTTATTTTCACTGAATATTATTAACTATAGTATCACATATATCGAAAAGCAAACAGCAAGTCGATATCTTTTTCCAAACTTTAGTTATACACATTTTTCTAAAAGTTCGTACCAAAAATATGTGAAATGACAAACAAATGTTAATATTTCAAAATTTTCGTAATAAAACCCTAAAATTTTATGCTGGATTATGACGTGTGATCATACTGTAAAAGCACCCGAACAATTTCACATTGATACATTGACATTTCGTAAAGTTATACACAAAAATACTATGAATGTGATGTTACATCGAAGCGAGCGCCGGTACGTATCTAGTTTGTTATAAGTTACATACGATCCGCTGGTCAATTTTGAAGTACCTAACTTTATTTAAAATGGAATTTTTCGTTGTTCTTCGCGTGCGGTGAAACACTAATATTATAACGTTCATAGTAGATTTTTCTTATGACTTACACCGTGTAACTGTGATTTTGTGAGTTTAGAATATTTGTTTTAATTCCATTATAATAACGCATGTAAAAGTAATCGAATATGACGCGTCATTATTATCTAGTGATATTGCGCGTTAATGATTGGAAATTGCTTGTATCGATGACTATATGTGATTTAAAACATAAATAAATATGGTACATATACACAACTAACGAAACCTACATGTAACTGATGGTTGGCATTAAAAATATCTGTCGCTGTTATATAGCACATCTGTATGGGTAAACAAAAAGATATATGTATGGCAGATCTTCAATCAAACCTAGTCTAACTTTTTAACAATTGTCGCCGCTGTTTGGCATTTGATGTTATAATAGTTCATACCTTCGCTACTACTAGTCGTTATTACTGAGCGCGTTGGTTGCCCTCTATGTTCGAAAAGCAATAGCTTAACACATCACTATATGACATACACATATCTGTATGGCAGTATCAAAATAGAGAATACTAATGAATAAGAATGATTTTCGTAGCGTGCCATGAGAATTTTATATAAAACAATTGCAACTAAATGTATGCATGTTTAGTACATGCAAAACAATTGTAAAACAGTAACAAATTTTGTACTGTAAACTGAAAACGTACACCAATAATTGGTGTAAAAAACAATTAATGTTTTTTTTTTCTATTCTTTTATTCATCAAATATTGTTGCATTTCAATTGTTTTGCATATACATAACATAGTTAGATGAAATTTTCATGGCACACTACGAAAATGATTGTTTTTACATACACACTTACTAGTTCGCTATGCAGGAGGTAATAAAATTATGAAATAAATGTAAATATACCCCATCGATGCGTAGATTATCGCGATAATATTCACAATATTTGTTAAAATACAGTATATTTGTATAAATATTTGTTGGCGATAGACAAAATATAGAATAATTAAAATGTTTTCATTCCTATAGTAACTACAAGCCCCACACGGGGAAACAATAAACGGCTTTATTCTGAGAGAACCGAAATATTATACAACAAACAGATGTTTAGTCGATTACAAACGTACATCGGTGAATCATTTTCAATGTTTAAAATATTTGTATATAGTCCTATTTGTATTGTTTTGGTGTTTAAACAAAAAAAGTGTCAGGTAGTTGTCTATTCATGAACAAGTTAGCGATGCATT
Source organism: Carabus problematicus (assembly GCA_963422195.1). Classification (NCBI taxonomy): domain Eukaryota; kingdom Metazoa; phylum Arthropoda; class Insecta; order Coleoptera; family Carabidae; genus Carabus; species Carabus problematicus. The sequence continues at coordinate 5,248,607 of OY728580.1, forward strand.
TGTTTGTAAATATATCAATATAGACGGTTTCAAAGCATTTCTCATGATAACATAATGTTATATGTCGAGTATGAGATGAAGATATAAGTAGAAACTAACAATAGCTATGATTAAATACAATAATTTACTGAAAGTAGACGCACGAATAGCTAACACTGAAACACAAAACCAAGGAAATATCATGATGGATGTTCCCTATCCCGTTCGACGGTACATTCAACCTGGCCAGTGAGACGTCGAGAACAATTCAAACATTATATTACGTTTTGTTACATTTATAATACCAATAAGTATTATATACTTACGTCTATTTTATACAATGACAGACGTGGCTGCATCTACTACAACCGTGAATACGGAAATCCAAGTGGTGCCTGGTAAAAAAGGCACAACGAAGGACAAGAAAACCGATCGTCCAAAGTCAACGCATCCTACTACGGCTGTTATGGTGAATAATGCGATTCAGAATTTAAAGGAACGTGGCGGATCGTCACTGCAAGCAATTAAAAAGTACATATCTGCTACTTATAAGATTGATGGTGAGAAATTTTCTCCGTTCATTAAGCGGTACTTAAAGGCTAGCGTTACTGCTGGCACGCTTGTACAAACCAAAGGCAAGGGAGCTTCCGGCTCGTTCAAGTTGGCATCAAGTGCTGTTACAAGAAAACCAACAACACCAACTACTGTAAACAAAGCTAAAAAGGTCGCAGTGAAACCAGCACCAAAGCCAAAGGTCAAGGTAACAGAGAAAAAGACAACAAGTGTTCGTACAGAAACAAAGAAGTCTGCTGCTGCTGTTCCAGTTAAAACTGCGAAAACTAAGAAGACCACTGTTGTTGAGAAAAAGAAGCCTGTTGTACAAGTTGATAAATCAAAATCGCCCTCGAAGGCAAAAAGGACAGCGAAAGCGCCAACAAAGAAGCCAAAGTCTCCTAAACCGAAAACAACAAAGTCAAAAGTAGCAAAGAAGAAGGTTTCACCTAAAAAGAAATAAAACACATACATTGTTGTACGTGTGAAGTGTGAAAAATGATTCTCTCTCTGTTTGCAAACGGCCCTTTTCAGGGCCACAACATTAAATCATAAAGAATTTTAAGCATTATGTTTATTTACAAACATAGTATTCTGTATATATATATATATATATATATATATATATATATATATATATATATATATATATATATATATATATATATATATATGTATGTTTATTGTAGTAATATTTTATAAATATTATTAGATTTTGTTTTATATAAAGATTAATTCTACTGATCCAATGATACAGCACGTAAACACATGCATAATAAATACACACTTGTATTATTGTATTTCCCTAGTCATAAACGATATATGTATGTATTTGTCAATTATATTGTACCTGCACAGGGATTAAGTAGTATTGTTGTCTACGTTAAATAATAAGGATTACTCACAGCATTACTAAATAAATTCTTTTGAACATTATTGGTGGCTCTGAAAAGAGCCGGTTTTGATAATAAAATGACGGACCGCAGACAAAACAAAACAGATTAACGAACTTTAAGCACGTTCACCACGAATGCGTCTTGCCAACTGTATATCCTTAGGCATAATTGTTACACGCTTGGCGTGAATAGCGCATAGGTTCGTATCTTCAAACAAACCAACGAGGTAAGCTTCACTGGCTTCTTGCAGGGCCATAACAGCAGAACTTTGGAAGCGCAAGTCTGTTTTAAAATCTTGCGCGATTTCACGAACAAGTCGCTGGAACGGAAGTTTTCTGATTAACAATTCGGTACTCTTCTGATAGCGACGAATTTCACGCAGCGCTACAGTACCAGGACGGTAACGATGCGGTTTCTTTACGCCACCGGTAGCTGGTGCACTCTTACGTGCTGCCTTAGTAGCAAGTTGTTTTCTTGGTGCTTTACCACCAGTCGATTTACGTGCAGTCTGCTTAGTACGTGCCATTTTCCGATGTCTCACAGTAGTAGTAGTTGTAGATTTCTGTTGTTGTAACACAGCGCACGACGCTCAATACAGCAATGTGCGGGAAAAACTTTTGTGTTGTAGTATTTATAGGCGATGTCAGCGGGACGCGGGGTGAGTCACTGGTTCTCTAATCCTATTGGTTCGGACACTGTTTCACTGTCAGCTGGTGGGGGAAATAGATACTATTATAAATACAACCCGAGCGAAAGACTTTCTACCATTGCGGTTATCGCTAGCAAAGAATAACATTCAATTTTATCAACATGACCGGCAGAGGTAAAGGAGGCAAAGGTCTGGGAAAGGGTGGCGCCAAACGTCATCGTAAAGTGTTACGTGATAATATCCAGGGTATCACGAAACCAGCCATCAGACGTCTAGCCAGACGTGGTGGTGTCAAACGTATATCTGGTCTAATTTACGAAGAGACAAGAGGTGTGTTGAAGGTGTTCTTGGAAAATGTAATCAGAGATGCTGTTACATACACAGAGCACGCTAAAAGGAAAACTGTAACTGCCATGGATGTTGTGTACGCATTGAAACGTCAAGGACGTACACTATATGGTTTCGGTGGTTAAATTACGACACCTCTTATTTGTTTTGTATCTGAACGGCCCTTTTAAGGGCCACAAATTGAGATTATAAAAGAATTTGCTCCATTGTGCTATTTACATAATAATAAAATATTTATTGAATGTCAATTTTATGACAGAAATCACAACGACAATCTTGTTACTCTCAATTATTATTGAGATAATTGGATATTGGTTGTTACTATTGTAACAACCCAAATATGTACAGTAAATATATAAATATACTTTTCATGTATCGTTTTTATTCGTATCATAATACTGTAATTTAAACAAGATGCTACTAACTGTTATTGAAAAAAAAATAATTATATATTACTACTAATATTAATAATGGATAAACTCTGTATTGAATAAAAATAATCAAAATTTTCTTTTATTACCTACTCGAATGAACTATACCGAGGCATGCTACCTATTTATAATTAAAATTACATGTCAAATCACAAACATATTTCGTTAATTTACTTGCACTAGTATTTTGTGTGATATTATAATAATATGCAACTGTCAATAATAAGTCTAAAACACCAAATTATCGATATAATTTGAAAACAATATTGAATCGTATTGTTTTAGCAGGAGGGTTATTGTTGTTGTCATAGAATAACACTACATACTAGAAAATGAATGCATTATTAAAGAATTTGTCGTACTCGTTGAAATGGCACATATATGCTTTTATTCTTTTTTGAATGTTTTAGTGGCTCTGAAAAGAGCCGATTGTTTTGTTCACACAAAGTATAATAATTGTGAATGTGAAGTTATCAATCATTTACTTTGAACTTGTGTACTTAGTGACAGCCTTTGTACCTTCACTAACGGCGTGCTTGGCAAGTTCACCTGGAAGTAAAAGACGTACAGCCGTTTGTATTTCACGACTTGTAATTGTTGATCTCTTATTGTAGTGGGCCAAACGGGAAGCTTCTGCTGCAATGCGCTCGAATATATCGTTGACGAAACTATTCATGATACTCATCGCTTTACTGGAAATACCAGTGTCCGGATGAACTTGTTTCAATACTTTGTAAATGTACATTGCGTAACTCTCCTTCCTGCGGCGTTTCTTTTTCTTGTCATCTTTCGAGATATTCTTCTGCGCCTTTCCGGCTTTTTTTGCTGCTTTTCCACTAGCTTTTGGTGGCATTTTTAATCACAAAGTTCACAATATGAGTAACACTATTAGCGCGGGCACATACAACAAACACTAATTGTCAAATGGAACTAATGCGGGTCGCACTCAATTCAATTCAATTCAAAAACGTTTTATTATCTCAATTTGTTTACAATACATATATGTTTTCTATCCTAGGTGTGTGGGTGCCGTTTTAGGGCATTTTGCCCTCTTCAGCACATGAGACATTAAATAGTGAGCGTAAAAAAAAAAAAAAAATACATAATACATTGGTATACAGAAATATAAAAAAAAAACGAAACATAAAACAGAAAATATGTTTGTGATACAGAGTAATATTAAGGATAAATTAATCGAATGGTTATTGTGTAATAAAGTATACAAGCATGAATATGGTGTATTTTAATGATTGATATGCCAATGCTGAAATATAAATAATGTTATCTATATACTAATGGGATTCTGTCCAGGGCTTCAATTCTTTGTGGGCTTAGGCGGCTGGCTTTTTGTAGTAATGTGGCGGGGGGGTGGCGGTATTTGAATTTCGGGTTTCTATTGGGGTAAGGGGAGACGTCCAGGATGTTGTCCTTGGGAGGTCCTGCCTCAATGATGCGGTCCGCGTATCGGCCCTGTAGTATCCCGATACGTTCTGTTATGGCTTCTATGCCGGCTCGATTGTGGACCCTGTTGGATGGGTACCATGGCGGCAGCTGGTGGATGCGACGGAGCGTCCGGCGTTCCATTTGGAGGAGAGGTGTCAACTGAGTTGTTCGGGCGCCGCTGTAGGCGACTGCTCTGAAGTCAGCTAGTGGACGGATGAATGATCTGTAAGTGTGCTGCAGGGTTTTTGCGGAGCAACCTCGAAGACGACCACGGAGGCACGCTATTAAGTTAACCCTCTGTCTCATCATAGCTGTGCAGTGGGTTATATCGTTGTTCCAGTTCATTGTTTTTGTCAGTGTGTGTCCCAGGTATACGGCAGTCTGGCTTGGTGTTATGGTTGTGTTCCGGAGGGTGATAGAAATTTGTGTGTAGGTTTTTTTGTTTTTGTGACGGAATAGGATGAGTTGGGTTTTGGATGGGTTAGGTTGGATACGCCATTGGCGCATCCAGGCGTCGAGGGCAACGATCTGTTTCTGTAGGGCTTGTGCTGCATCTGAAGGGGTCCGGGCAGAGGCCCAGCATGCGGTGTCATCGGCGTATAGTTGTTGGTGGGCTCGGAGGTTGGTTGGGCTTGGGATGTCATGGCAGAAGATGATGAAAAGAAGGGGTGACAGAACCGATCCCTGTGGAACACCGGCGCGGAGGTAAAAGGGACGGGAGTGTTCGCCATGGACTTTGACACGGGCTGATCTCCTGCGGAGGAATGCTGCAGTGGCTTTCACCAAGTGGGATGGAACATTAATGTGTATTAGTTTAGCTAGGATGCCTTCATGCCAGACTTTGTCGAAAGCACGTTCTAGGTCGAGGAAAGCGGCGGCGACATAATGACCTCTGTTGAGTTCACTTGTTATGCTGGTTGTTATACGGAGCACGGCATCTTGGACACATCTGTTTGGCATAAAACCAAATTGGTCTGTTGGGATGATGTTGTGTTCGTGGCAGAATGAAAATATTTTTTGGTGAAGGATGCGCTCGTAGACTTTGTTGATCGTGTTGAGGAGAGAGATTGGCCGATAGGACGCTGGATTGGTTGGGTTCTTGCGAGGCTTGGGCAGCATTATTACTATTGCTGTCTTCCATCTGGATGGGTAGTGACCATGAATTAGGCAGGAATTGAGGATGGTTGTGAGAAATGTTATAGCGCTGTTCGGAAGTTGTTTTAGGAGAGTGTTGCTGATACCGTCTTCACCGGGAGCAGAGCGGTTGCGGAGAGCAGCTATGGTTGCAACGACGTCCTCATCCGTTATGGAGCGGAGATGCAGAGGGCCTTCATCTGGTAGGGCTGGCAGGTTCGTTTGTAGAGTGGCCCTAATTTCCTGTTGCATTTTTGTAAGACGAGCCTGGTATTTAGGGTCGGCAGGGAGAGGCTGGTGGATGTCTTCTAGTAGTCGGGCGAAGAGTTCTGCTTTGTCAGCTGGAGATATAGCTGTTTTGTTGCCGTCGGTTAGGTTGTGGTTAGTGGTGGTTTTTTGTCCAGTTAGAATTTTGAATTTCCGCCAGAATGCAGCACCGTCTCTGGGGTTTAGTGAGCTACAAGCCACGTTCCATGTGTGCTCTCTGAAAGCTTTAACTGCGCAGCGTACTGCGGCGTTTAAGCGGTTCCACGTGGTTTTCGTTCCAGTGTCATGGGTACGGGTGAACTCTCTGTATATTTGCCTTTTGTGTTTGATGAGTGCAATGATTCGTTGTGGAAGAGGCTGACGGTTCGAATTGATGACTTTGGTTGGAATGGCAGTTGCAGCAGCGGCTTGGATCGAGGATGTGAGGGTGTCAATAGCAGAGTCAATGTCTCCAGCGGATTCAATGAACGGGTGAATTGGTGTAGCAGCTGTGATGTGAAGTCGGAAAGTGTCCCAGTTTGCGTTGTTGATGTCTGATATTACTTTGGTTTTCTGAGGTTCTGGTATGGTCTTGAAGAGGGAGGATGAAGCAACTACTGGAAGGTGGTCGCTGGCTACGCTGGTACCTGTGAAGGCTACGTCGTTGAATTGGGGAATTAATGTTTCAGTAATAACGATGTGGTCAATTATGGAATGACCATTGGCACTAATAAAGGTTGGTTCATTGTGTTCAATACGGTATAGAGGTAAAGTGGTTAGTAGGTGGTCCAGAGTTATTCCGCGAGCGTTGGAAGCGTGGTCTCCGAAAGACAAGTGTCGAGCATTGAAGTCACCCATTATGATAGCTGAGCCCAGGTTTGAAACGTATTCAAATAAGGAAGTTGGGAAGGGTGCGGAAGGGCGAGCGTACAGGCAGAGGATGTGGGTGGGGCCATGGTTAGTTTCGGCAGTGATCGCGCACACGTTAAGGTGATGGAACTCTCTCGGGATTTTAAGTTCCTTAGTTGCAATGTTGCGGTGCGCCAGGATTGCAACACCACCATGGGTGTCTCCGTCTCTGTCACGGCGGAAGGTTGTGAAGTTCGGACATCTGATTACGGTTTTGCTTGACGCTCTGGTTTCGGTGAGGCCGAGTATTTGAATTTTATCCGTTTTAAGGAGGTTCTGAATAAGAGATTTCTTCCATCCGAGACCACAGATATTAACTGTGGCGATGTTAGTAGTTGGATGTACTGCCATGATTATTTGTCAACACTGAGGAATAAGAGGGACGTGGAAGCGGTTGACAGCCAACGTGTAGTTTGTTACCAGCATAGGATACTGTTAGCTTTGTGTTAAATATGCGTGCTGCCAACTCGGACATGACGGACTGCATGCGTGCCCTTTGGTCTGGCACTGTGTTTAAGGTTACTGCAGCGATAAAACGGAGCATGTCGTAGGTGTTTACCGGAGTGGAAATGCTATCGTCTGCGGGAACGTCCACACACTTTAGCGGAGCGGTAGCAGCTGCGTTGATTGGCTCTTTTGGCCTTTCAGGGCACTTGTAGCTGCTTGCTGGATGATCTTCAGTGCAATTTGCACATTTAGCAGGATTGGCTTTTATGTCGCATTGACGGATGTTGTGCGGCATTGCACAGTGGGAGCAGCGTGGTTGTTGGCGACATTCTCCTGGCTCGTGAAAACGTTGACAACGCATACATTGCAGGGGTTGCGGCTTTGGTGCGTGGGATGGTTCAACCCAGTGATGGCGGTAGAATATTGTTATTCCGTGGGCAAGCAGGTCGTCAAGGGTTTTTTGATTTGTGGTTACCACTCGCACAAGACGAGTGTCTTTGTTAGTCAGTCGTGAGCGAATGCGCCACACGGCTTTGAACGGCAGGTCTTGTTGAACAAGGTGTTCCTGAATATCTTCTTTCGTGACATCAAGGTCAACTCCTTTAATGACACAGGAGAAAGACGGCTGGCGGGGAGGTTGGTAATTGTGTTGCGATTGACGTTGGTCTTCCGGATCGATGCGGATGTTGTTGTTTCCTATGATCTCTCGGAGAACTTGTAGTTTGGAGGCAGCGCGGTTGTCTGTGCTTTTGATAAGTATGTTGCCATTCCTGGTGCTTATGACGTTCACGATGTCGACATTGGATACATGGTGTAGGTATGTGGATAAGCTTTTAGGTGTACGGAGTTGGGTTGGTAGGTTAGAGATAACGACCGTGTAAAGCTGTTTTCGTTGTGTGAAGTAGGAGTTGCTCAGGCAGCTGTCAGATCTGGTTGGAGAGTCAGATGGACGTTTCTTGTGGGCAGAGTCAATGTCACTAGCGGAGTGGTAGTCAGTTGATTGCACCGAAGAGGGGCGTTTCGGACCGCGGCGGTTCTGAACTAATTGGAAACCGTCTGCGTCCATGGCTTCACCCGAGTGGGAAGCCATGGTGGAATGAAGAGACGACGGGGGGTGTGAGAGTACACAATCACTAGCACTATAGTTGTTTGTATATAGGGAGTAGTGTCTAAGCACTTTATACACTGTGACGCTTGTAACACTATGGCACTTATGTTCACTGAATGTAACGTACTTGCGCCCAGTGGCGAGCCTCCCACAAGGGGCGGGGGTGTCCCACTGCACGAGGAAACAACCGCACTACGTTGGCACTGGTGTGACAATGTTTAAATGTTCAACACTATACTTGCCTAGGGGGTATACGACGCAACGAACGGCACAGGAAACACACTGAACTTGGATGGCGCAATGCAACGATACTGGCTGTCTGAAGACACGTCCGCACTGCAAGGCTGCTCACAGACGAATGTGTCTCTTGTGGCGCGGGTCGCACTAGGAGTGCTTGGATATTTCAGACAGGATCTGTCTTGCAGCAAACTCCGCCTACTTGTTTTAATGTTCACTGTATACCATTGCGTTGCACTGAAAGCGAGCTCGTGATTCGCTACACGTCTGTTACGGCTGCGAATACCAATGTAGCCATAAATATGTAAACGAAACATTATTTTACACACTATACATTCAACGTTCGTGCTAGACGTTACTACAGTTTATTAACAACGATACAATATGTCTGGTCGCGGTAAAGGTGGCAAAGTCAAGGGGAAGGCAAAGAGCAGATCAAATCGTGCTGGACTTCAATTTCCAGTCGGTCGTATACACAGACTTTTACGCAAAGGCAACTATGCTGAGCGTGTTGGTGCTGGAGCCCCTGTGTATCTGGCTGCCGTGATGGAATATTTGGCTGCTGAAGTTCTCGAACTTGCTGGTAACGCTGCCCGTGACAACAAGAAAACTAGGATCATTCCGCGTCATCTGCAATTGGCGATTCGTAACGATGAAGAATTAAACAAACTATTATCCGGTGTTACTATCGCTCAAGGTGGTGTTTTACCGAATATTCAAGCTGTGTTATTGCCAAAGAAGACAGAAAAATCAACATAAATGTTTTAACACACAAACATTAATAAATAGAACGGTCCTTTTCAGGACCACAAATACAATACAAGATGAATTTACAGTTCAATAATATGCTAAGTTAAAAACAAATGCGAACAAACAATATTCAATGTTAAAATATTTTGAATTCATCAAGAATGAAAACGAACAATATCGAAATAAAAGACAACAACCCGTCTCCATTGTTACCTGCAACGTTAAATAACATATATCAATCGGTTGACAAACAAAGCAGACTACTTACCATAAAAGCATTGATCTTTTGTTCCTATGTTTCGAGATTGAAAAATAAAACAGCAGAATATTAAACATGTATGCGCAAACATTTACTTCTGTTGACAAAATACAAAGCAAAACTGTCATCACCTTACTTACCCGTAATGTTACAATATGTACGTGTATGTAGGTATTAATAATTTATTAAATAAAATAAATTAATATTTACGTAATGCTAAAAGCACGATGTTTTAATTGTATGCCTTTTGAAATATGAATAAATATGGTATATACACATTACGAAATGTAGGTTCAATTGAAGATTGAAATTAAAATTATTTGCCATCTATATATGGATAAAACAAAAGTTATGTATGGCACAACAAGATTCAAACGTAATCTAACTTTTTAACAATAGCTGTCGCTGTTAGACAGTTGATGTTATAATAGTTCTTAAATTTTGCTACCAGTCGCTATGAATGGATGGTGCCATCTGCAGTTTAAAAGCAATAACTTAACACCTCGCTATATGTATGATTTTGTATGAATTTATTTGAAATAATACGTTAATAAAGCTTTCAATTATCTCTTATAAGATGTGCGTTTGTATATTATCGATAATTATTACTGACAATGAATATCAAGTATATCTTCAAACAACGTTCGCGGTTTTACTGATAATAATGTAACCCTAGCCAATGGTAGTGTTGTGAAACAACAGAACCTTTTTTTTTTTTGTTATTATTAAATGGCATATGATATTAATTGTACACTGTATTCACCTTATAAACTAGGTTTGCACTGTAATCGCACAACACTAATATTGCAGGCAAATATAACAAACATTTGGGAGCACTGTAATTTTTTCAATAACTGTATCGAAGTAACGTAGGTACCCAACTGTCTTGTTTACAATCTGTCCGCACAACTACGGTTTAAACAATGACAGTGTTTTGCCGCTAGTTGCAGCAATCGTATTCTATACACACTAACCGACAAATACGTTTATTAAACAAACAATATCGCATCTGTTTTGTAGTGTTCAAGTTATATTATAGATAAGTAAATAAAAAATAAACTATAGTCTATCTATTGAGACAACCGATTCACGGTCAACCTTAACATTCACGTTTATTAAAGTTATGAGCAAAAAGTAGTAATCTACCTATGTGTTGTACACGTAAAGCGTTGACAGTTACTGGTAAAGTAATGTTATGATTGCTTATGTTACAGAATAATTCTATATTAACTCTATTTTTTAGCACTGAACATTGTTAACTATAGTATTATATATATATATATATATATATATATATATATATATATATATATATATATATATATATATTATCGTTAGTTATAAACATATATTTCAAAATGTTTGTACCTAGAATATCATATTAAGAAATTACAAAGAAATGAGTTAATATTTCAAAATTTTCTTAATAAAACTATAAATTTGTATACCCGTTCATTGTGTATAATCATATCGTGAAAGCATACGAAAAAAATTCACATTGTTACATTAACATTTAATAAAGTTATAAGCAAAAGAATTTATGAATGCGTTATGCACGTAAAGCGGCGATAGTCACTGGTGAAGTAATATTATGATTGCTTATATTACAAAATAAGTCCATCTTAACACCATTTTATTTTCACTGAATATTATTAACTATAGTATCACATATATCGAAAAGCAAACAGCAAGTCGATATCTTTTTCCAAACTTTAGTTATACACATTTTTCTAAAAGTTCGTACCAAAAATATGTGAAATGACAAACAAATGTTAATATTTCAAAATTTTCGTAATAAAACCCTAAAATTTTATGCTGGATTATGACGTGTGATCATACTGTAAAAGCACCCGAACAATTTCACATTGATACATTGACATTTCGTAAAGTTATACACAAAAATACTATGAATGTGATGTTACATCGAAGCGAGCGCCGGTACGTATCTAGTTTGTTATAAGTTACATACGATCCGCTGGTCAATTTTGAAGTACCTAACTTTATTTAAAATGGAATTTTTCGTTGTTCTTCGCGTGCGGTGAAACACTAATATTATAACGTTCATAGTAGATTTTTCTTATGACTTACACCGTGTAACTGTGATTTTGTGAGTTTAGAATATTTGTTTTAATTCCATTATAATAACGCATGTAAAAGTAATCGAATATGACGCGTCATTATTATCTAGTGATATTGCGCGTTAATGATTGGAAATTGCTTGTATCGATGACTATATGTGATTTAAAACATAAATAAATATGGTACATATACACAACTAACGAAACCTACATGTAACTGATGGTTGGCATTAAAAATATCTGTCGCTGTTATATAGCACATCTGTATGGGTAAACAAAAAGATATATGTATGGCAGATCTTCAATCAAACCTAGTCTAACTTTTTAACAATTGTCGCCGCTGTTTGGCATTTGATGTTATAATAGTTCATACCTTCGCTACTACTAGTCGTTATTACTGAGCGCGTTGGTTGCCCTCTATGTTCGAAAAGCAATAGCTTAACACATCACTATATGACATACACATATCTGTATGGCAGTATCAAAATAGAGAATACTAATGAATAAGAATGATTTTCGTAGCGTGCCATGAGAATTTTATATAAAACAATTGCAACTAAATGTATGCATGTTTAGTACATGCAAAACAATTGTAAAACAGTAACAAATTTTGTACTGTAAACTGAAAACGTACACCAATAATTGGTGTAAAAAACAATTAATGTTTTTTTTTTCTATTCTTTTATTCATCAAATATTGTTGCATTTCAATTGTTTTGCATATACATAACATAGTTAGATGAAATTTTCATGGCACACTACGAAAATGATTGTTTTTACATACACACTTACTAGTTCGCTATGCAGGAGGTAATAAAATTATGAAATAAATGTAAATATACCCCATCGATGCGTAGATTATCGCGATAATATTCACAATATTTGTTAAAATACAGTATATTTGTATAAATATTTGTTGGCGATAGACAAAATATAGAATAATTAAAATGTTTTCATTCCTATAGTAACTACAAGCCCCACACGGGGAAACAATAAACGGCTTTATTCTGAGAGAACCGAAATATTATACAACAAACAGATGTTTAGTCGATTACAAACGTACATCGGTGAATCATTTTCAATGTTTAAAATATTTGTATATAGTCCTATTTGTATTGTTTTGGTGTTTAAACAAAAAAAGTGTCAGGTAGTTGTCTATTCATGAACAAGTTAGCGATGCATTTGTTTGTAAATATATCAATATAGACGGTTTCAAAGCATTTCTCATGATAACATAATGTTATATGTCGAGTATGAGATGAAGATATAAGTAGAAACTAACAATAGCTATGATTAAATACAATAATTTACTGAAAGTAGACGCACGAATAGCTAACACTGAAACACAAAACCAAGGAAATATCATGATGGATGTTCCCTATCCCGTTCGACGGTACATTCAACCTGGCCAGTGAGACGTCGAGAACAATTCAAACATTATATTACGTTTTGTTACATTTATAATACCAATAAGTATTATATACTTACGTCTATTTTATACAATGACAGACGTGGCTGCATCTACTACAACCGTGAATACGGAAATCCAAGTGGTGCCTGGTAAAAAAGGCACAACGAAGGACAAGAAAACCGATCGTCCAAAGTCAACGCATCCTACTACGGCTGTTATGGTGAATAATGCGATTCAGAATTTAAAGGAACGTGGCGGATCGTCACTGCAAGCAATTAAAAAGTACATATCTGCTACTTATAAGATTGATGGTGAGAAATTTTCTCCGTTCATTAAGCGGTACTTAAAGGCTAGCGTTACTGCTGGCACGCTTGTACAAACCAAAGGCAAGGGAGCTTCCGGCTCGTTCAAGTTGGCATCAAGTGCTGTTACAAGAAAACCAACAACACCAACTACTGTAAACAAAGCTAAAAAGGTCGCAGTGAAACCAGCACCAAAGCCAAAGGTCAAGGTAACAGAGAAAAAGACAACAAGTGTTCGTACAGAAACAAAGAAGTCTGCTGCTGCTGTTCCAGTTAAAACTGCGAAAACTAAGAAGACCACTGTTGTTGAGAAAAAGAAGCCTGTTGTACAAGTTGATAAATCAAAATCGCCCTCGAAGGCAAAAAGGACAGCGAAAGCGCCAACAAAGAAGCCAAAGTCTCCTAAACCGAAAACAACAAAGTCAAAAGTAGCAAAGAAGAAGGTTTCACCTAAAAAGAAATAAAACACATACATTGTTGTACGTGTGAAGTGTGAAAAATGATTCTCTCTCTGTTTGCAAACGGCCCTTTTCAGGGCCACAACATTAAATCATAAAGAATTTTAAGCATTATGTTTATTTACAAACATAGTATTCTGTATATATATATATATATATATATATATATATATATATATATATATATATGTATGTTTATTGTAGTAATATTTTATAAATATTATTAGATTTTGTTTTATATAAAGATTAATTCTACTGATCCAATGATACAGCACGTAAACACATGCATAATAAATACACACTTGTATTATTGTATTTCCCTAGTCATAAACGATATATGTATGTATTTGTCAATTATATTGTACCTGCACAGGGATTAAGTAGTATTGTTGTCTACGTTAAATAATAAGGATTACTCACAGCATTACTAAATAAATTCTTTTGAACATTATTGGTGGCTCTGAAAAGAGCCGGTTTTGATAATAAAATGACGGACCGCAGACAAAACAAAACAGATTAACGAACTTTAAGCACGTTCACCACGAATGCGTCTTGCCAACTGTATATCCTTAGGCATAATTGTTACACGCTTGGCGTGAATAGCGCATAGGTTCGTATCTTCAAACAAACCAACGAGGTAAGCTTCACTGGCTTCTTGCAGGGCCATAACAGCAGAACTTTGGAAGCGCAAGTCTGTTTTAAAATCTTGCGCGATTTCACGAACAAGTCGCTGGAACGGAAGTTTTCTGATTAACAATTCGGTACTCTTCTGATAGCGACGAATTTCACGCAGCGCTACAGTACCAGGACGGTAACGATGCGGTTTCTTTACGCCACCGGTAGCTGGTGCACTCTTACGTGCTGCCTTAGTAGCAAGTTGTTTTCTTGGTGCTTTACCACCAGTCGATTTACGTGCAGTCTGCTTAGTACGTGCCATTTTCCGATGTCTCACAGTAGTAGTAGTTGTAGATTTCTGTTGTTGTAACACAGCGCACGACGCTCAATACAGCAATGTGCGGGAAAAACTTTTGTGTTGTAGTATTTATAGGCGATGTCAGCGGGACGCGGGGTGAGTCACTGGTTCTCTAATCCTATTGGTTCGGACACTGTTTCACTGTCAGCTGGTGGGGGAAATAGATACTATTATAAATACAACCCGAGCGAAAGACTTTCTACCATTGCGGTTATCGCTAGCAAAGAATAACATTCAATTTTATCAACATGACCGGCAGAGGTAAAGGAGGCAAAGGTCTGGGAAAGGGTGGCGCCAAACGTCATCGTAAAGTGTTACGTGATAATATCCAGGGTATCACGAAACCAGCCATCAGACGTCTAGCCAGACGTGGTGGTGTCAAACGTATATCTGGTCTAATTTACGAAGAGACAAGAGGTGTGTTGAAGGTGTTCTTGGAAAATGTAATCAGAGATGCTGTTACATACACAGAGCACGCTAAAAGGAAAACTGTAACTGCCATGGATGTTGTGTACGCATTGAAACGTCAAGGACGTACACTATATGGTTTCGGTGGTTAAATTACGACACCTCTTATTTGTTTTGTATCTGAACGGCCCTTTTAAGGGCCACAAATTGAGATTATAAAAGAATTTGCTCCATTGTGCTATTTACATAATAATAAAATATTTATTGAATGTCAATTTTATGACAGAAATCACAACGACAATCTTGTTACTCTCAATTATTATTGAGATAATTGGATATTGGTTGTTACTATTGTAACAACCCAAATATGTACAGTAAATATATAAATATACTTTTCATGTATCGTTTTTATTCGTATCATAATACTGTAATTTAAACAAGATGCTACTAACTGTTATTGAAAAAAAAATAATTATATATTACTACTAATATTAATAATGGATAAACTCTGTATTGAATAAAAATAATCAAAATTTTCTTTTATTACCTACTCGAATGAACTATACCGAGGCATGCTACCTATTTATAATTAAAATTACATGTCAAATCACAAACATATTTCGTTAATTTACTTGCACTAGTATTTTGTGTGATATTATAATAATATGCAACTGTCAATAATAAGTCTAAAACACCAAATTATCGATATAATTTGAAAACAATATTGAATCGTATTGTTTTAGCAGGAGGGTTATTGTTGTTGTCATAGAATAACACTACATACTAGAAAATGAATGCATTATTAAAGAATTTGTCGTACTCGTTGAAATGGCACATATATGCTTTTATTCTTTTTTGAATGTTTTAGTGGCTCTGAAAAGAGCCGATTGTTTTGTTCACACAAAGTATAATAATTGTGAATGTGAAGTTATCAATCATTTACTTTGAACTTGTGTACTTAGTGACAGCCTTTGTACCTTCACTAACGGCGTGCTTGGCAAGTTCACCTGGAAGTAAAAGACGTACAGCCGTTTGTATTTCACGACTTGTAATTGTTGATCTCTTATTGTAGTGGGCCAAACGGGAAGCTTCTGCTGCAATGCGCTCGAATATATCGTTGACGAAACTATTCATGATACTCATCGCTTTACTGGAAATACCAGTGTCCGGATGAACTTGTTTCAATACTTTGTAAATGTACATTGCGTAACTCTCCTTCCTGCGGCGTTTCTTTTTCTTGTCATCTTTCGAGATATTCTTCTGCGCCTTTCCGGCTTTTTTTGCTGCTTTTCCACTAGCTTTTGGTGGCATTTTTAATCACAAAGTTCACAATATGAGTAACACTATTAGCGCGGGCACATACAACAAACACTAATTGTCAAATGGAACTAATGCGGGTCGCACTAGGAGTGCTTGGATATTTCAGACAGGATCTGTCTTGCAGCAAACTCCGCCTACTTGTTTTAATGTTCACTGTATACCATTGCGTTGCACTGAAAGCGAGCTCGTGATTCGCTACACGTCTGTTACGGCTGCGAATACCAATGTAGCCATAAATATGTAAACGAAACATTATTTTACACGGCCATTCGTCTGTGAGCAGCCTTGCAGTGCGGACGTGTCTTCAGACTGCCAGTATCGTTGCATTGCGCCATCCAAGTTCAGTGTGTTTCCTGTGCCGTTCGTTGCGTGTTATACCCCCTAGGCAAGTATAGTGTTGAACATTTAAACATTGTCACACCAGTGCCAACGTAGTGCGGTTGTTTCCTCGTGCAGTGGGACACCCCCGCCCCTTGTGGGAGGCTCGCCACTGGGCGCAAGTACGTTACATTCAGTGAACATAAGTGCCATAGTGTTACAAGCGTCACAGTGTATAAAGTGCTTAGACACTACTCCCTATATACAAACAACTATAGTGCTAGTGATTGTGTACTCTCACACCCCCCGTCGTCTCTTCATTCCACCATGGCTTCCCACTCGGGTGAAGCCATGGACGCAGACGGTTTCCAATTAGTTCAGAACCGCCGCGGTCCGAAACGCCCCTCTTCGGTGCAATCAACTGACTACCACTCCGCTAGTGACATTGACTCTGCCCACAAGAAACGTCCATCTGACTCTCCAACCAGATCTGACAGCTGCCTGAGCAACTCCTACTTCACACAACGAAAACAGCTTTACACGGTCGTTATCTCTAACCTACCAACCCAACTCCGTACACCTAAAAGCTTATCCACATACCTACACCATGTATCCAATGTCGACATCGTGAACGTCATAAGCACCAGGAATGGCAACATACTTATCAAAAGCACAGACAACCGCGCTGCCTCCAAACTACAAGTTCTCCGAGAGATCATAGGAAACAACAATATCCGCATCGATCCGGAAGACCAACGTCAATCGCAACACAATTACCAACCTCCCCGCCAGCCGTCTTTCTCCTGTGTCATTAAAGGAGTTGACCTTGATGTCACGAAAGAAGATATTCAGGAACACCTTGTTCAACAAGACCTGCCGTTCAAAGCCGTGTGGCGCATTCGCTCACGACTGACTAACAAAGACACTCGTCTTGTGCGAGTGGTAACCACAAATCAAAAAACCCTTGACGACCTGCTTGCCCACGGAATAACAATATTCTACCGCCATCACTGGGTTGAACCATCCCACGCACCAAAGCCGCAACCCCTTCAATGTATGCGTTGTCAACGTTTTCACGAGCCAGGAGAATGTCGCCAACAACCACGCTGCTCCCACTGTGCAATGCCGCACAACATCCGGCAATGCGACATAAAAGCCAATCCTGCTAAATGTGCAAATTGCACTGAAGATCATCCAGCAAGCAGCTACAAGTGCCCTGAAAGGCCAAAAGAGCCAATCAACGCAGCTGCTACCGCTCCGCTAAAGTGTGTGGACGTTCCCGCAGACGATAGCATTTCCACTCCGGTAAACACCTACGACATGCTCCGTTTTATCACTGCAGTAACCTTAAACACAGTGCCAGACCAAAGGGCACGCATGCAGTCCGTCATGTCCGAGTTGGCAGCACGCATATTTAACACAAAGCTAACAGTATCCTATGCTGGAAACAAACTACACGTTGGCTGTCAACCGCTTCCACGTCCCTCTTATTCCTCAGTGTTGACCAATAATCATGGCAGTACATCCAACTACTAACATCGCCACAGTTAATATCTGTGGTCTTGGATGGAAGAAATCTCTTATTCAGAACCTCCTTAAAACGGATAAAATTCAAATACTCGGCCTCACCGAAACCAGAGCGTCAAGCAAAACCGTAATTAGATGTCCGAACTTCACAACCTTCCGCCGTGACAGAGACGGAGACACCCACGGAGGTGTTGCAATCCTGGCGCACCGCAACATTGCAACTAAGGAACTTAAAATCCCGAGAGAATTCCATCACCTTAACGTTTGCGCGATCACTGCCGAAACAAACCATGGCCCCACCCACATCCTCTGCCTGTACGTTCGCCCATCCGCACCCTTCCCAACTTCCTTATTTGAATACGTTTCAAACTTGGGCTCAGCGATCATAATGGGTGACTTCAATGCCCGACATTTGTCTTTCGGAGACCACGCTTCCAACGCTCGTGGAATAACTCTGGACCACCTACTAACCTCTTTACCTCTATACCGTATTGAACACAACGAACCAACCTTCATTAGTGCCAATGGTCATTCCATAATTGACCACATCGTTATTACTGAAACTTTAATTCCCCAATTCAATGACGTAGCCTTCACCGGTACCAGCGTAGCCAGCGACCACCTTCCAGTAGTTGCTTCATCCTCCCTCTTCAACACCATACCGGAACCTCCGAAAACCAAAGTAATTTCCGACATCAACAATGCTAACTGGGACACTTTTCGACTTCACATCACGGCTGCTACACCAATTCACCCGTTCATTGAATCCGCTGGTGACATTGACTCTGCTATTGACACTCTCACATCCTCGATCCAAGCCGCTGCTGCAACTGCCATTCCAACCAAAGTCATCAATTCGAACCGTCAGCCTCTTCCACAACGAATCATTGCACTCATCAAACACAAAAGGCAAATATACAGAGAGTTCACCCGTACCCATGACGCTGGAACAAAAACCACGTGGAACCGCTTAAACGCCGCAGTACGCTGCGCAGTTAAAGCTTTCAGAGAGCACACATGGAACGTGGCTTGCAGCTCACTAAACCCCAGAGACGGTGCTGCATTCTGGCGGAAATTCAAAATTCTAACTGGACAAAAAACCACCACTAACCACAACCTAACCGACGGCAACAAAACAGCTATATCTCCAGCTGACAAAGCAGAACTCTTCGCCCGACTACTAGAAGACACCCACCAGCCTCTCCCTGCCGACCCTAAATACCAGGCTCGTCTTACAAAAATGCAACAGGAAATTAGGACCACTCTACAAACGAACCTGCCAGCCCTACCAGATGAAGGCCCTCTGCATCTCCGCTCCATAACGGATGAGGACGTCGTTGCAACCATAGCTGCTCTCCGCAACCGCTCTGCTCCCGGTGAAGACGGTATCAGCAACACTCTCCTAAAACAACTTCCGAACAGCGCTATAACATTTCTCACAACCATCCTTAATTCCTGCCTAAATCATGGTCACTACCCATCCAGATGGAAGACAGCAATAGTAATAATGCTGCCCAAGCCTCGCAAGAACCCAACCAATCCAGCGTCCTATCGGCCAATCTCTCTCCTCAACACGATCAACAAAGTCTACGAGCGCATCCTTCACCAAAAAATATTTTCATTCTGCCACGAACACAACATCATCCCGACAGACCAATTTGGTTTTATGCCAAACAGATGTGTCCAAGATGCCGTGCTCCGTATAACAACCAGCATAACAAGTGAACTCAACAGAGGTCATTATGTCGCCGCCGCTTTCCTCGACCTAGAACGTGCTTTCGACAAAGTCTGGCATGAAGGCATCCTAGCTAAACTAATCCACATTAATGTTCCATCCCACTTGGTGAAAGCCACTGCAGCATTCCTCCGCAGGAGATCAGCCCGTGTCAAAGTCCATGGCGAACACTCCCGTCCCTTTTACCTCCGCGCCGGTGTTCCACAGGGATCGGTTCTGTCACCCCTTCTTTTCATCATCTTCTGCCATGACATCCCAAGCCCAACCAACCTCCGAGCCCACCAACAACTATACGCCGATGACACCGCATGCTGGGCCTCTGCCCGGACCCCTTCAGATGCAGCACAAGCCCTACAGAAACAGATCGTTGCCCTCGACGCCTGGATGCGCCAATGGCGTATCCAACCTAACCCATCCAAAACCCAACTCATCCTATTCCGTCACAAAAACAAAAAAATCTACACACAAATTTCTATCACCCTCCGGAACACAACCATAACACCAAGCCAGACTGCCGTATACCTGGGACACACACTGACAAAAACAATGAACTGGAACAACGATATAACCCACTGCACAGCTATGATGAGACAGAGGGTTAACTTAATAGCGTGCCTCCGTGGTCGTCTTCGAGGTTGCTCCGCAAAAACCCTGCAGCACACTTACAGATCATTCATCCGTCCACTAGCTGACTTCAGAGCAGTCGCCTACAGCGGCGCCCGAACAACTCAGTTGACACCTCTCCTCCAAACGGAACGCCGGACGCTCCGTCGCATCCACCAGCTGCCGCCATGGTACCCATCCAACAGGGTCCACAATCGTGCCGGCATAGAAGCCATAACAGAACGTATCGGGATACTCCAGGGCCGATACGCGGACCGCATCATTGAGGCCGGACCTCCCAAGGACAACATCCTGGACGTCTCCCCTTACCCCAATAGAAACCCGAAATTCAAATACCGCCACCCCCCCGCCACATTACTACAAAAAGCCAGCCGCCTAAGCCCACAAAGAATTGAAGCCCTGGACAGAATCCCATTAGTATATAGATAACATTATTTATATTTCAGCATTGGCATATCAATCATTAAAATACACCATATTCATGCTTGTATACTTTATTACACAATAACCATTCGATTAATTTATCCTTAATATTACTCTGTATCACAAACATATTTTCTGTTTTATGTTTCGTTTTTTTTTTATATAGATATTTCTGTATACCAATGTATTATGTATTTTTTTTTTTTTTACGCTCACTATTTAATGTCTCATGTGCTGAAGAGGGCAAAATGCCCTAAAACGGCACCCACACACCTAGGATAGAAAACATATATGTATTGTAAACAAATTGAGATAATAAAACGTTTTTGAATTGAATTGAATTGATTATTTTACACACTATACATTCAACGTTCGTGCTAGACGTTACTACAGTTTATTAACAACGATACAATATGTCTGGTCGCGGTAAAGGTGGCAAAGTCAAGGGGAAGGCAAAGAGCAGATCAAATCGTGCTGGACTTCAATTTCCAGTCGGTCGTATACACAGACTTTTACGCAAAGGCAACTATGCTGAGCGTGTTGGTGCTGGAGCCCCTGTGTATCTGGCTGCCGTGATGGAATATTTGGCTGCTGAAGTTCTCGAACTTGCTGGTAACGCTGCCCGTGACAACAAGAAAACTAGGATCATTCCGCGTCATCTGCAATTGGCGATTCGTAACGATGAAGAATTAAACAAACTATTATCCGGTGTTACTATCGCTCAAGGTGGTGTTTTACCGAATATTCAAGCTGTGTTATTGCCAAAGAAGACAGAAAAATCAACATAAATGTTTTAACACACAAACATTAATAAATAGAACGGTCCTTTTCAGGACCACAAATACAATACAAGATGAATTTACAGTTCAATAATATGCTAAGTTAAAAACAAATGCGAACAAACAATATTCAATGTTAAAATATTTTGAATTCATCAAGAATGAAAACGAACAATATCGAAATAAAAGACAACAACCCGTCTCCATTGTTACCTGCAACGTTAAATAACATATATCAATCGGTTGACAAACAAAGCAGACTACTTACCATAAAAGCATTGATCTTTTGTTCCTATGTTTCGAGATTGAAAAATAAAACAGCAGAATATTAAACATGTATGCGCAAACATTTACTTCTGTTGACAAAATACAAAGCAAAACTGTCATCACCTTACTTACCCGTAATGTTACAATATGTACGTGTATGTAGGTATTAATAATTTATTAAATAAAATAAATTAATATTTACGTAATGCTAAAAGCACGATGTTTTAATTGTATGCCTTTTGAAATATGAATAAATATGGTATATACACATTACGAAATGTAGGTTCAATTGAAGATTGAAATTAAAATTATTTGCCATCTATATATGGATAAAACAAAAGTTATGTATGGCACAACAAGATTCAAACGTAATCTAACTTTTTAACAATAGCTGTCGCTGTTAGACAGTTGATGTTATAATAGTTCTTAAATTTTGCTACCAGTCGCTATGAATGGATGGTGCCATCTGCAGTTTAAAAGCAATAACTTAACACCTCGCTATATGTATGATTTTGTATGAATTTATTTGAAATAATACGTTAATAAAGCTTTCAATTATCTCTTATAAGATGTGCGTTTGTATATTATCGATAATTATTACTGACAATGAATATCAAGTATATCTTCAAACAACGTTCGCGGTTTTACTGATAATAATGTAACCCTAGCCAATGGTAGTGTTGTGAAACAACAGAACCTTTTTTTTTTTTGTTATTATTAAATGGCATATGATATTAATTGTACACTGTATTCACCTTATAAACTAGGTTTGCACTGTAATCGCACAACACTAATATTGCAGGCAAATATAACAAACATTTGGGAGCACTGTAATTTTTTCAATAACTGTATCGAAGTAACGTAGGTACCCAACTGTCTTGTTTACAATCTGTCCGCACAACTACGGTTTAAACAATGACAGTGTTTTGCCGCTAGTTGCAGCAATCGTATTCTATACACACTAACCGACAAATACGTTTATTAAACAAACAATATCGCATCTGTTTTGTAGTGTTCAAGTTATATTATAGATAAGTAAATAAAAAATAAACTATAGTCTATCTATTGAGACAACCGATTCACGGTCAACCTTAACATTCACGTTTATTAAAGTTATGAGCAAAAAGTAGTAATCTACCTATGTGTTGTACACGTAAAGCGTTGACAGTTACTGGTAAAGTAATGTTATGATTGCTTATGTTACAGAATAATTCTATATTAACTCTATTTTTTAGCACTGAACATTGTTAACTATAGTATTATATATATATATATATATATATATATATATATATATATATATATATATATATATTATCGTTAGTTATAAACATATATTTCAAAATGTTTGTACCTAGAATATCATATTAAGAAATTACAAAGAAATGAGTTAATATTTCAAAATTTTCTTAATAAAACTATAAATTTGTATACCCGTTCATTGTGTATAATCATATCGTGAAAGCATACGAAAAAAATTCACATTGTTACATTAACATTTAATAAAGTTATAAGCAAAAGAATTTATGAATGCGTTATGCACGTAAAGCGGCGATAGTCACTGGTGAAGTAATATTATGATTGCTTATATTACAAAATAAGTCCATCTTAACACCATTTTATTTTCACTGAATATTATTAACTATAGTATCACATATATCGAAAAGCAAACAGCAAGTCGATATCTTTTTCCAAACTTTAGTTATACACATTTTTCTAAAAGTTCGTACCAAAAATATGTGAAATGACAAACAAATGTTAATATTTCAAAATTTTCGTAATAAAACCCTAAAATTTTATGCTGGATTATGACGTGTGATCATACTGTAAAAGCACCCGAACAATTTCACATTGATACATTGACATTTCGTAAAGTTATACACAAAAATACTATGAATGTGATGTTACATCGAAGCGAGCGCCGGTACGTATCTAGTTTGTTATAAGTTACATACGATCCGCTGGTCAATTTTGAAGTACCTAACTTTATTTAAAATGGAATTTTTCGTTGTTCTTCGCGTGCGGTGAAACACTAATATTATAACGTTCATAGTAGATTTTTCTTATGACTTACACCGTGTAACTGTGATTTTGTGAGTTTAGAATATTTGTTTTAATTCCATTATAATAACGCATGTAAAAGTAATCGAATATGACGCGTCATTATTATCTAGTGATATTGCGCGTTAATGATTGGAAATTGCTTGTATCGATGACTATATGTGATTTAAAACATAAATAAATATGGTACATATACACAACTAACGAAACCTACATGTAACTGATGGTTGGCATTAAAAATATCTGTCGCTGTTATATAGCACATCTGTATGGGTAAACAAAAAGATATATGTATGGCAGATCTTCAATCAAACCTAGTCTAACTTTTTAACAATTGTCGCCGCTGTTTGGCATTTGATGTTATAATAGTTCATACCTTCGCTACTACTAGTCGTTATTACTGAGCGCGTTGGTTGCCCTCTATGTTCGAAAAGCAATAGCTTAACACATCACTATATGACATACACATATCTGTATGGCAGTATCAAAATAGAGAATACTAATGAATAAGAATGATTTTCGTAGCGTGCCATGAGAATTTTATATAAAACAATTGCAACTAAATGTATGCATGTTTAGTACATGCAAAACAATTGTAAAACAGTAACAAATTTTGTACTGTAAACTGAAAACGTACACCAATAATTGGTGTAAAAAACAATTAATGTTTTTTTTTTCTATTCTTTTATTCATCAAATATTGTTGCATTTCAATTGTTTTGCATATACATAACATAGTTAGATGAAATTTTCATGGCACACTACGAAAATGATTGTTTTTACATACACACTTACTAGTTCGCTATGCAGGAGGTAATAAAATTATGAAATAAATGTAAATATACCCCATCGATGCGTAGATTATCGCGATAATATTCACAATATTTGTTAAAATACAGTATATTTGTATAAATATTTGTTGGCGATAGACAAAATATAGAATAATTAAAATGTTTTCATTCCTATAGTAACTACAAGCCCCACACGGGGAAACAATAAACGGCTTTATTCTGAGAGAACCGAAATATTATACAACAAACAGATGTTTAGTCGATTACAAACGTACATCGGTGAATCATTTTCAATGTTTAAAATATTTGTATATAGTCCTATTTGTATTGTTTTGGTGTTTAAACAAAAAAAGTGTCAGGTAGTTGTCTATTCATGAACAAGTTAGCGATGCATTTGTTTGTAAATATATCAATATAGACGGTTTCAAAGCATTTCTCATGATAACATAATGTTATATGTCGAGTATGAGATGAAGATATAAGTAGAAACTTTTGACTTTGACTTTGAAATTAGTGGATGATATGGAGTACCGGGGCTTTGCCCCATAACCTCCGTCGTCTGAAGTATGGCTTTTTGATTATTTGTTAGGGCAGCGTGTGCTGCTGTGCTATATTCTCAGCACCATTCTAGGTCTGTTGTATGTTCTCGCTGTTTGTTCGTCGTAGTCGTTCAGCTCGCGAACTGTCGGGTTGGGATGCTGGTTCAGGCCTCCGAAGAAGCTAGCTGCGTTATTCCTGATGTATGGTTGTATTAGCGGTAGGTTTATATCTGCGTGCAGCTGGTCGTTACGCACGAACCATGGTGCATCCAGGGCCATACGGATAGTTTTATTTTGGAAGATTTGAATCCTCTTTAGATGTTGTTTCGCAGCGTACCCCCATACGGGCGAAGCGTATGTAATTGCTGGGCGCAGGACGGCCGTATAAAGTAGCAGCTTGTTGTCTATTGACAGTTTGCTGTTTCTAGCGAGTAGCGGATATAGTTGGTTTCTACAGCCGATGGCTTTGTTTATGGATTGGACGATGTGCTCTTTCCAGGTCATCTTTGGAGTGAGGAGGAGGCCGAGGTATTTAACGCTGTTTGTCCATGGGATTATCTGGTTGTGTAGAGTAACGTGTGTCGTCGGCTTACGTTTACGTCTGGAGAATAGGATTGCTGCGCTTTTGGTCGCGTTGATGTCGATTCGCCATTTGTCGTACCAATCTTGCAGGTCGTCGGCTGCGTTCTGAAGTCTACGGATGGCCAGTGTAGGGGATCCTGACTTGCTTAATAGTGCGGTATCATCTGCGTAGAGTGCCACTATGCTGTAGTTATCTCCGGGTTTTGGCTGGTCGCTAGTGTAAATTGAGAACAGTAACGGTGACAAAATGGAGCCTTGTGGGACCCCTGCTGTCATTGTTCGCTCTGAAGAATGGTGGGAAGGCAGTTTTATTCTGAATTTTCGCGATTTTATGTATGAAGAAATCATTTTGATCATGGCTAGGCTGTATCCCAGAGTAGACATTTTGTACAAGAGGCCTTTGTGCCAGACCTTGTCGAATGCCTTTGATATGTCCAGGAATACTGCTCCAGTTGACTGTTTCTTGTTGAATCCGTCTGTTATAAACTCCGTGACTCTTAGGAGTTGGTGCGTCGTGGATAGTTTTGGTCTGAACCCATATTGCTCGTCAGGGAGGATGCTCAATCGCTCCGTCTCGGACTGTAGTCGGGTTTGGATTATTTTTTCGAATGTTTTTCCGATCGTGGAAATGAGGCTTATCGGGCGGTAGTTTTCCGCGAAAATTGGATCCTTTCCTGGTTTGTGAATGATAACCACATCCGCCTTCTTCCATTGTGATGGGAAGTGATCCAGCCTTATAGCTGCATTGAAAATTGCAGTCAGAGCGGCGATTCCCTTCTTTCGCATTAGTTTTAAGGCATGGTTTGGTATTCCGTCTGGTCCTGGTGCCTTTTTTGAATTTAACTTTCGGAGTACTTGTTGTATTTCTGCTGGACTGGTGTAGTTTAGTGGTGTGTCTGTGTCGTATTGCAGAATTCTGCGGACACGTCTGTGGACCTGTCCTATGAAATCAATGTCTGCGTGGGTGTATGTAGGACTACATTGCTTTTCAAGATTATCTGCAAATGCTTCTGCTTTGTCTATTGGTCTGTACACTATTCCCCGTGCGCTGTGTATTGGTGGAATAGTTTGGGTTTTGTTCCTCAGGATTTTGCTCATTCTCCACAGTGAGTTGTCCTCTTTGATCAGTGACTGAAGCTTTTCTTCCCATCCCTGGTTTCTGTGATCTCGAAGTGCTTTTGTCAAATCTGATTTCAGTCGGTTTGCGTGTGTCTTGTCTGCTGGGTTGCTTGTGTGTTGGAATCTGCGTCTGGCTCTATTTTTTAGTTTGATCAGGTTGAGGATGTGCGTAGGTAGTGAGAGGGAGTATTTTTGTCTTTTGGGTGTAAAACTGGCGTCTGTAATGGCAGTATTAATTGTTTGTGTTAATTCTGTTATGGCTTGTTCTAGCTGTTCAGTGTTATGTAGTTGTGTCGGAATTTGAATGTTGGATTCGACTATGTCCGCGTAAATTGCCCATCGTGTTTTGTTTCTGGTGTTAGTGTGAGTAGTAATGTTTGTGTGTAGGTCTAGCAGTACTGGGTTGTGGTCCGAGTCTAAGGCAGCTATTGTTGCAATTTCATGGAATTGTTCTATTTGTTGTAGGATTGCTATATCTAGCACATCCGATCTATTTCCGTTATCAGGGTAGTGGGTGTGTGTGATTGGGCCAGATACGGCTATTCTGTGTCGATCTGTGTATGTTTTTAGGATCTTGCCGTTTTGGTTTCCAGTTCGGCTGTTCCATGACTGATGTTTGGCATTTAAGTCCCCGGCTACTATCGTGGGGTTAGTTCCATCAAGTATTTGATCTAGGTCGCTTTCCAGTATTCTTCTATCTGGTGGGTTGTAGACTGCTGCGAGTATGATATGTTTATTATTGGGAAGCTCCAGGTTGACGATTGTTGCTTCCAGGTTTATCATGGTTGGTGTAGGAATTCTATAATGATGGATATTCCGTTTTACGAGGATGGCTGTTCCCCCACCAGGTCCTCGCTGTCTGTCGTTACGATAAGTAGCATAGTTCGCCATTTTTAGCCTGTTTCCGGCTCGTAGGTGTGTTTCATTTAGTAAAATCGCGTCTAGTTTATGTTGTTCGGCAAATGCTGCTAGCTCTAGTTTCTGTTTTTCAATACCGTTCGCATTAAAGAATGCGATCTTGAGTGATGGATTTGAATTTGTTTGTGTATTCATTGTTGGAGTTTGGTTAGCGCTTTTAGTATTATCGGGATTTGTTCTGCGCTGGATTTGGCAGAATTTAGCTCGGTGATGATGTTGAGAAGAGTTATCAGTGTATCTGCTGAGTTTTCTTTCTTCATCGCTATGGTTGGTTCATTATTTGGTTTGGTTGTGTTTGTACCTGGTTTAGTGTTTGCACTACTGATTTTCGCGACCTCAGCGAATGAGCCTTTGTCAAGCTTTGGTGGGGTGGTCTGTACTGTTGTGGGGATTCGTACAGCTTGGGGTTGAGTTTGTGAATAACCCTGGTGTTGCCGTCTTTTTGGGACCGCTTTGCATCCTCTGTAACTAGCGGCATGTGCTTCTCCGCAGTTTGCGCATTTAGCGGGAGTGTCCTTGGCCTTTTTGCACTTTGTCGTGTGGTGATCTTCCGCACATTTGACGCACTTTGGTGGTACGTGGCAGTTGCTGGCACCGTGTCCGAATTTTTGACAACGGTGGCATTGCGTTATCTCCGTGCGTCGCCTTAACGACTCCACGCGTACGCGTAGGTATAAGATGTTTGTCAGATTGAAAATTTCTTTTCCTTCAGGCTTCTTGAGTTGGACAAGAACCATTGGCAGTTCTTTACGGGTCGGGCCACTCTTCATTCTTGTAACGCTTATTACCGGGTATTTAAGTTCCTCCAGTGCAACCTTGATTTCGGCAGATGTAATATCTTCCGGGATGCCGCGGATGACTACCTTTAGTAGTTTGTCCTCGTTTAATTGGTAGGTATGGAATGGAATATTTTTATCTTTGAATTGTTGCGTGACTGCTCTGAAGTCGTTAGCTGTCTCCACGTGCAGGCGGATGCAATCTGCACGGTTAATCGCCTCCTTGACTTTGATTCCTTGCCTGGTTAGGTCCCGGATGACATTCAGTGAATTCAGTTTTGTTCTGATAATAATCGGCGGGACTTTGGTTCCGCTGCTTGTGCTT
Source organism: Carabus problematicus (assembly GCA_963422195.1). NCBI lineage: Eukaryota > Metazoa > Arthropoda > Insecta > Coleoptera > Carabidae > Carabus > Carabus problematicus. The sequence continues at coordinate 5,277,727 of OY728580.1, forward strand.
GGAAGGGTAGTGGACGCTTCCGTTTCAGTGTCTGATTCTGACTCGGTGTCAGATGAAGAAGCAGAAGAGGTTGGCTCTAGCGCGGGAAGGGATTCCGTGTCTAGCTCTTTCTTCTTTGGGGCTGGGTTGCACTTTTCCTTAGACTTCTTACGTTTCTTGCCTTGCTTGTTTGTACTAACCTTGATCGTGTCTGTATCCATTTGAGACACGCTTTCATCCATGTTTTGTGGATGTTGGTCCGCCTCGGATTGGAGGGGCGTGGCCTGTGGTAGCGCGGGACTTGCTTTCATTGGCTCTGTGTTCTCGGGTTTGAACACTACATTTGACAGGGCTTCAATGACGCTGATCGCTTTTTCAAGCCTGTTGCTAAGCAGGAGGATCTCCTCATGCTGTATGTTGATCAGCTGCAACAGCTTTTCTGGACTGTGGTCCTTGCCTTGCGATTCTTCCATGCTGGAAGTCACTAGGCACACACACTGAATTTCACAATATTGTTATACTAGATTTTAAGTGTTTATCACATGAGTGTCAATATCACTGTGAAGCACTAAAACACATAACGTTTTTACTGATGACTATTTGGTGAAACACACGCACGTCGCCAATGCTGGCCCGTACCACTAGGGTTACGGCGCATGCACATACAACACTGGCGTGGTAACACTTGTATTAAAGTTCGTTAAGGACTGAAACACTATACACTGCACATGCGCGTTGCACAAGTACTAACTGACGCTGTAGGCACGTCCGCACTGGTCGGCTGCTCTGCTCACAGTGCGGTAAGTAGAAACTAACAATAGCTATGATTAAATACAATAATTTACTGAAAGTAGACGCACGAATAGCTAACACTGAAACACAAAACCAAGGAAATATCATGATGGATGTTCCCTATCCCGTTCGACGGTACATTCAACCTGGCCAGTGAGACGTCGAGAACAATTCAAACATTATATTACGTTTTGTTACATTTATAATACCAATAAGTATTATATACTTACGTCTATTTTATACAATGACAGACGTGGCTGCATCTACTACAACCGTGAATACGGAAATCCAAGTGGTGCCTGGTAAAAAAGGCACAACGAAGGACAAGAAAACCGATCGTCCAAAGTCAACGCATCCTACTACGGCTGTTATGGTGAATAATGCGATTCAGAATTTAAAGGAACGTGGCGGATCGTCACTGCAAGCAATTAAAAAGTACATATCTGCTACTTATAAGATTGATGGTGAGAAATTTTCTCCGTTCATTAAGCGGTACTTAAAGGCTAGCGTTACTGCTGGCACGCTTGTACAAACCAAAGGCAAGGGAGCTTCCGGCTCGTTCAAGTTGGCATCAAGTGCTGTTACAAGAAAACCAACAACACCAACTACTGTAAACAAAGCTAAAAAGGTCGCAGTGAAACCAGCACCAAAGCCAAAGGTCAAGGTAACAGAGAAAAAGACAACAAGTGTTCGTACAGAAACAAAGAAGTCTGCTGCTGCTGCTCCAGTTAAAACTGCGAAAACTAAGAAGACCACTGTTGTTGAGAAAAAGAAGCCTGTTGTACAAGTTGATAAATCAAAAACGCCCTCGAAGGCAAAAAGGACAGCGAAAGCGCCAACAAAGAAGCCAAAGTCTCCTAAACCGAAAACAACAAAGTCAAAAGTAGCAAAGAAGAAGGTTTCACCTAAAAAGAAATAAAACACATACATTGTTGTAAGTGTGAAGTGTGAAAAATGATTCTCTCTCTGTTTGCAAACGGCCCTTTTCAGGGCCACAACATTAAATCATAAAGAATTTTAAGCATTATGTTTATTTACAAACATAGTATTCTGTATATATACATATATATATATATATATATATATATATATATATATATATATATATATATATATATATGTATGTTTATTGTAGTAATATTTTATAAATATTATTAGATTTTGTTTTATATAAAGATTAATTCTACTGATCCAATGATACAGCACGTAAACACATGCATAATAAATACACACTTGTATTATTGTATTTCCCTAGTCATAAACGATATATGTATGTATTTGTCAATTATATTGTACCTGCACAGGGATTAAGTAGTATTGTTGTCTACGTTAAATAATAAGATTACTTACAGCATTACTAAATAAATTCTTTTGAACATTATTGGTGGCTCTGAAAAGAGCCGGTTTTGATAATAAAATGACGGACCGCAGACAAAACAAAACAGATTAACGAACTTTAAGCACGTTCACCACGAATGCGTCTTGCCAACTGTATATCCTTAGGCATAATTGTTACACGCTTGGCGTGAATAGCGCATAGGTTCGTATCTTCAAACAAACCAACGAGGTAAGCTTCACTGGCTTCTTGCAGGGCCATAACAGCAGAACTTTGGAAGCGCAAGTCTGTTTTAAAATCTTGCGCGATTTCACGAACAAGTCGCTGGAACGGAAGTTTTCTGATTAACAATTCGGTACTCTTCTGATAGCGACGAATTTCACGCAGCGCTACAGTACCAGGACGGTAACGATGCGGTTTCTTTACGCCACCGGTAGCTGGTGCACTCTTACGTGCTGCCTTAGTAGCAAGTTGTTTTCTTGGTGCTTTACCACCAGTCGATTTACGTGCAGTCTGCTTAGTACGTGCCATTTTCCGATGTCTCACAGTAGTAGTAGTTGTAGATTTTGTTGTTGTAACACAGCACACGACGCTCAATACAGCAATGTGTGGGAAAAACTTCATTTCATTTCATTTAAAAGTTTTATTGATTATATGGTTGTACATGTTATGTTATAAAATATAAAATATATGGGTGCCGTTATAGGGCACATTGCCCTCTTCAGCACATGGGTCTATATAAGTTGGTAAAAAAAAAAATAAAAAATACATTATAATGTAGATAATATTAACAAATATGTAATAATAACTTAGGTGTGGTGTTGTGAACAGTTTGTGTTTGTGTCATGGTTGGGCAGTGTTCACTTCACTTTGTTATCGTCTGTATATTAAGGGGGTAGCGTCTAATATGTCTTGTAGGATGTCGGGTAGATGATCGAGTCGTCCTAAGAGAATTGCTGGGGGGTGGGGGTATTTGTATCGTGGTTTTCTGTAGCGTGAGACTGTAGTGTCAAGGCCATGGGGGGTGTTGTTGTCTTGGTCGATGTGTCGTCTTGTGAAGCGGGCCTGGAGCTGTTGTATGCGGTCGGTGATTGGGGAAATTCCGGCGGCTTGGTGAACTGCTCGCGACGGATGGTTCCAGTTGAAGCCTTTAAATTTCCTCAGGAAGCGTCGTTCTAGTTGTAGAATTGGTGTTAGTAAATGGGCTCGAGCACTTGTGTAGCAGATGGCTCTGTAGTCTGCCAGTGGCCTGACGAACATTTTGTATGTTAGTATTTGAACATTTTCACTGCAGCCACGGAGACGGATGCGTAGTTTGGTGATGAGGGCTGATCGTGTGCGCATTGCGCTGATACACTGCTTGATGTCTGGCCTCCAGTAAAGGGTGTTTGTGAATTTTACGCCAAGGTAGCGCGCTTCTCGAGCTGGTTGGACTGCCGTGTTCCATAAGGTGACTGAATATGTTTCAGTGGTACGTTTGTGACGGTGTCGGAATTGAATGAGTTGTGTTTTGTTGGGGTTGGGTTTTATTCTCCAACGGCGCATCCACGATTCCAAGTTTGTTAGATGCAGTTGTAGCAAGTTGTTGGCTGCATACAGGGACGGGGCTGAGGCCCAGCATACCGTGTCGTCAGCATACTGTTGTTGTAGAACGTTAGGGTTTTCTGGTTCCGGGAGATCGGAGCAGAAGAGAATGAACAGGAGTGGAGAGAGGACGGAACCTTGTGGAACTCCAGCGTGGATGTTGAATATGTTGGACAGGGCTTTGTTGACTCTGACTCTTGCTATTCTTTCTTTGAGGAAGTTAGCGATTGCACGAAGAAGAAGTGGTGGAACAGCAAAGGACATCAGCTTGGTGATGATGCCGGCGTGCCAGATCCGATCGAATGCTCGTTCGAGATCCAGGAATGTTGCGGAGGTAAAGTGGCCGTAGTTCAGTGCCTTGGTTACGCTGGTGGTAAGGCGTAGTATGGCGTTCTGGGTACTCCGTTGTTGTCGAAACCCGTACTGGTGTGGTGGGATGATGTTGTTCGTTTCGAGGAAGTCAGATAGTTTTACGGTGAGTATTTTCTCGTATATTTTTCCGAGAGTATTTAGCAGGGAGATGGGGCGGTAGGATGAAGGGTCTGTGACCGGTTTGTTTGGTTTAGGGATCATGATGATGATGGATGATTTCCATTTTGCGGGATGGTGTCCAATGGAGTAGCAGGCGTTCAGGATTAGGGTGAGTAGTGTGATTGCGGATGCTGGGAGGTGCTTGAGGACTGTGTATGTTATTTTGTCTTCGCCGGGTGCTGATTTTCCCTTCTTGAGGGCTATGATCTCTGTTATAAGTTCTTCGGTGACCAGCTCATCTTGGGGTGCAGGGATGGTGCTTAGGAATCTTATGTGATTTTCGGCGAGAAGTTCGGTGGCGTGGAAGTGTGTGTTGTCGAAATTTGGGTCTTGCGGTATTTGGTGAACGTTTTCCAGTAGTGTCGCGAAGGTTTCTGCTTTGTCTTCAGGAGTGGCAATTATGTTGTCGTTGTCGATGAGATTATTTTGTTTCTGCGTGTACTGTCCGGTCAGGCATTTGAATTTGCGCCAAAAGGCGGCGCCTTTGGCTGGGTCTAGATCGGAGCACGTCTTGATCCACGAGTCTTCTCTGTGTTTTAGGGAGAGGCGTCTGATTAGTGCGTTGAGGCGGTTCCAATGGTACTTGCAGTTGGGGTCTCCTGTGCGAACGTAGTGCCTGTACAGACTTCTTTTTTCTCGGATTAATTTGATGATCTCAGCTGGAAGTGGTCTTCTATCGATTCTTATGTTTATTGTTGGGATGGCTTCTATGGAGGCAGTGCTGATAATGTTTGTGATTGAGTCCACGGCAGCGTCGATTGCATCTGGAGAGTTTAGTGGTGTATCTGGTAGTGTTATGTTGTTGTTGATCTGTGATTGAAAAAGTTCCCAGTCAGCTTGTTTAATGTTTTGAATTGAAATTTGCGTCGCTCTTGCAGGTGGTGGTTCGATTAAGTACGAGCGTACGATGACAGGCAGGTGGTCGCTCGTGACACTGGTTCCGATGAATGCGCTGTCTTCTATATATCTCGCGATGTCTTCTGTTACCAGGATGTGGTCGATGTTGGATTGGCCGACGTGGCTGAGAAATGTGGGTGAGGTTTGGTGGATTCGGACTATTGGGAGTGAGTCTAGGGCATCGAGCATGTCGTGGCCTCGGTTATTACTGGAGTGGTCGCCGAAGTCGATGTGTCTGGCGTTGAGGTCGCCCAGTACTATGGTTGCAGTCAGTTGACAGGCGTAGTGTAGGAGGTTCGTGGGGAACGCGTCTCTGGGCCTGACGTAGACGCTTATTACGCGGACTGGACCTATGCGCGTGTGGATTGTGGCTGCTGTGACGTTCAGTGAGTCGAACTCAGCTGGGAGTGTGTGTGAAATGTTCGGTACTGAGCGGTGGATTAGGATGGCGGTGCCGCCGTGGCCGTCTGGATCTTTTGGCCTGGCGTGTGATTGATAGCCTGCTACTTTGATAGAGTTGCAGTGTGTGTCGGTGATAGCCAGCACGCTTATGTTGTCCGTTCGAAGGAGGTTTTCGACTAGAAGCCGTTTGGTGCGGAAGCAGGATACGTTGACTGTACCAATGTTAAATGACTTATCCATTGACGTTTGATGAACTGGCGGCAGCAGAGTATGAGTGTGGGACTTGGTAGAATGGGCGGCATCCTACGTGTATGCCAGAACCTGAGTAGGAAATCACAAGGTTCGTGTTGAATAGTTGTTTGGCTAGGTTGGCCATTATGGATTGCATTCTTGCACGTTGGTCCGGAACGGCGTTGAGGATGGCGGTGGTGACGAAGCGTAGAACGTCGTGTGTACTAGCTAGTGGTGCGTCATCTTCGGCTGGAGAGTCAATGCACTTGAGTGGTGCGGTTGAGGCGGCGTTTGTTGGTTGCTGGGGACGGGCTGGACACTTGACGCTGAAGGCTGGATGGTCTTGTTGACAGTTTGCGCATTTTACGTGGTTGGTCTTCGGGTCGCAGTGTTGGGCAAAGTGTTCCTTGGAACACCTTGGGCAGCGGGGTGGTTTTTTGCAGGCGTCGGGGGCGTGGAACTCCTGGCATCTGTTACATTGTATAGGCTGCGGTCTTGGAGCGTGGGATGGTTCTACGCGGTGGTGTTTGAAGAAAATGGAGAATCCATTTGAAAGGAGATGGTCTAGGGAGCGCTCGCTGGTGGTAATTATGCGGACTAGTCTGGTGTCGTTATTGGTAGCTCTAGACTTGATCCTCCAGAGTTTTTTAATTGTGTGGCCGTTCTCAGCAAGTTGCTTTTGGATTTCATCCGTTGTAACGTCATGGTCTACATTCGTAATGACGCAGGAGAATGATGGGGTGCGTGGGTCTGATGTGTTTTGGTTAGGGCTGCGGGTTTCCTGGTTCACAGTAATCTTGTCGTTAAGTATTTGTTTTAAGAATTGGAGGCGTTTTGCGATATCCGGGTCTGGGCTTTTGATCAGGACGATGCCTGACCTGGTAGATAGGACATTAGTTATTTCAACGTTGCTCACTTGGCGGATGTATGGAGCTAGGCTTCGAGGCGTCCGGTAGTCCTTGGGGAGGTTGCCGATGACGGCCGTGTGGATAATGCGTCTCGCGTGGTGTGGCTCAGATATTGAGCTGGCACGGCTTGTTGATTTCATAGAGTGGAATGAGTCGTTTAGGTCGCGTGGATTTGGTGTACTATTGCGTGGTCGTTTTATCGTGGATCGTTGGTATTGGAACCCGTCATTGGTGTCCATCTGAGCACCGGGGTCACACATGGTGATAGCCAGTGAGTTGATAGTTCAGTAGCCTGAACTATCCCGCCCGAGGGCGAGGCGATTATTGAGGTGGAACGATGTGTATGTGTATGTGTGTGATTACCCTGTGCCGGGGCTCGGTAGCCTGAGACTACCCCTGTGTATTGTGTGTGTCAACAGCCGTAGGTTGTCTCTTGTGTGTGTGTATGAGTGTTGTTGGTAGGGTAGTGGGAATAAATGTTTCGGACTTGAGTAGCCTTGTGCCGGGCCCGATAGCGCTGCACGCAGTGCTATCCCTGAGGTAGGAGTTTTCACGGACGGAGCAGGGAACAGAGCGTGTAGAGAAATATTTAGTAGTAATGGAATAGGAGATATTTGTCCTAAAAAGGACAGATTTAAGAGAGATGTATAGTTGGTTTAAGTTCTAGCAGAGCAGTTGTCACGAAGACGGTGAAGCTCAGACGAATGCGGGAAAAACTTTTGTGTTGTAGTATTTATAGGCGATGTCAGCGGGACGCGGGGTGAGTGTCTGGTTCTCTAATCCTATTGGTTCGGACACTGTTTCACTGTCAGCTGGTGGGGGAAATAGATACTATTATAAATACAACCCGAGCGAAAGACTTTCTACCATTGCGGTTATCGCTAGCAAAGAATAACATTCAATTTTATCAACATGACCGGCAGAGGTAAAGGAGGCAAAGGTCTGGGAAAGGGTGGCGCCAAACGTCATCGTAAAGTGTTACGTGATAATATCCAGGGTATCACGAAACCAGCCATCAGACGTCTAGCCAGACGTGGTGGTGTCAAACGTATATCTGGTCTAATTTACGAAGAGACAAGAGGTGTGTTGAAGGTGTTCTTGGAAAATGTAATCAGAGATGCTGTTACATACACAGAGCACGCTAAAAGGAAAACTGTAACTGCCATGGATGTTGTGTACGCATTGAAACGTCAAGGACGTACACTATATGGTTTCGGTGGTTAAATTACGACACCTCTTATTTGTTTTGTATCTGAACGGCCCTTTTAAGGGCCACAAATTGAGATTATAAAAGAATTTGCTCCATTGTGCTATTTACATAATAATAAAATATTTATTGAATGTCAATTTTATGACAGAAATCACAACGACAATCTTGTTACTCTCAATTATTATTGAGATAATTGGATATTGGTTGTTACTATTGTAACAACCCAAATATGTACAGTAAATATATAAATATACTTTTCATGTATCGTTTTTATTCGTATCATAATACTGTAATTTAAACAAGATGCTACTAACTGTTATTGAAAAAAAAATAATTATATATTACTACTAATATTAATAATGGATAAACTCTGTATTGAATAAAAATAATCAAAATTTTCTTTTATTACCTACTCGAATGAACTATACCGAGGCATGCTACCTATTTATAATTAAAATTACATGTCAAATCACAAACATATTTCGTTAATTTACTTGCACTAGTATTTTGTGTGATATTATAATAATATGCAACTGTCAATAATAAGTCTAAAACACCAAATTATCGATATAATTTGAAAACAATATTGAATCGTATTGTTTTAGCAGGAGGGTTATTGTTGTTGTCATAGAATAACACTACATACTAGAAAATGAATGCATTATTAAAGAATTTGTCGTACTCGTTGAAATGGCACATATATGCTTTTATTCTTTTTTGAATGTTTTAGTGGCTCTGAAAAGAGCCGATTGTTTTGTTCACACAAAGTATAATAATTGTGAATGTGAAGTTATCAATCATTTACTTTGAACTTGTGTACTTAGTGACAGCCTTTGTACCTTCACTAACGGCGTGCTTGGCAAGTTCACCTGGAAGTAAAAGACGTACAGCCGTTTGTATTTCACGACTTGTAATTGTTGATCTCTTATTGTAGTGGGCCAAACGGGAAGCTTCTGCTGCAATGCGCTCGAATATATCGTTGACGAAACTATTCATGATACTCATCGCTTTACTGGAAATACCAGTGTCCGGATGAACTTGTTTCAATACTTTGTAAATGTACATTGCGTAACTCTCCTTCCTGCGGCGTTTCTTTTTCTTGTCATCTTTCGAGATATTCTTCTGCGCCTTTCCGGCTTTTTTTGCTGCTTTTCCACTAGCTTTTGGTGGCATTTTTAATCACAAAGTTCACAATATGAGTAACACTATTAGCGCGGGCACATACAACAAACACTAATTGTCAAATGGAACTAATGCGGGTCGCATCGGTATCGGTATCGTTTCTTGGTATCGATGCATCAGGCTGGGCCTCTTACATCTTCATCTGGCTATTTTGTACTTGACGGTTTGTTTGTTTTGTTGGTGTGATCCTTAAATTGTTTTAAGGATGCTGGATGGCTTTGCGTATTTTGGCTTTGCATCCTTTTCGTGGCGGGATGCTTGTTGTACCTCCTCGTGGGGGTGGTTTGTGTTCGTTTCCATGAAGTGTGTGGCTTGTCTGTGAATGTTCTGACTTAGTTGCTCGATTTCCAAGTCTCTGTGTATTTGTGTGTTCCGGACAAACCATGGAGAGTCCGTTGCCATTCGCAAGTATTTATTTTGTACAACTTGGAGTGCTCGAAGGTTCACTGGCGTCATGTATGCCCATGTGGGAGCTCCGTACGTTAATATTGGCCGTATTATTGTCTTGAATAGCAGTATTTTATTGTTTAAGTTCATTTTGCTCTTCCTGTTTATTAGTGGATAAAGTCTAGCCATTGCTCCTTTAGCTTTGGCTATTGTGATCTTGGTGTTTTCCGACCAGTTTATGCGCCTGTCATATGTGATGCCTAGGTATTTAGCTTTATCTCTCCAGGGGATGATTTCATTGAAAATTTTGACTTCTCCGTCTGGTTTCAAACGTCTTTTGGTCGAAAAGAAAGCTGAGCTTTTATTTGCATTTACGTTTATTCTCCACAACTTGTACCATTCCTCAAGGTTGTCGGCTGCTTCTTGTAGTCTTTTGGTTATGAATTGGGGTCTTGTTGATCTTGTGAGTATGGCTGTGTCATCAGCATACATTGCCAGCATGGTGTTTGGTGTTTTTGGCATGTCATGTGTGTATATATTATACAGTAGAGGTGACAGCAGTGATCCTTGCGGCACGCCTGCTGTTATTGGCTTTGGTCGTGAGCGGCAGTCTTCCAACTTGATCTGGAGTTGTCTGTCGGCTAGATAAGACTTGGTGATTTCCACCAAGCTTTTTGGTGCGCCTAGAGTTAGTAGCTTGTAGATAAGTCCGTCGTGCCATACCTTGTCAAAAGCCTTTGATACATCTAGGAAGAGTGCACCTGTGGCTTGTTTTCTGTTAAAACCTTCTGTTATATAATCCGGCACACGGAGGAGTTGGTGGTTCGTGCAGTGACGTTTACGGAAACCGTGTTGTTCTGGTGGAATTATGTTGTTGGTATCTGACCATTCCTGGAGGCGGGTGAGTATTATCTTCTCGTAGATTTTGCCCAGGCAAGATAGTAAACTGATCGGTCTGTAATTTTGGGGAAATGATTTGTTTTGATTTTGTTTGTGAATCATGACTACGTCTGCTATTTTCCACTGAGTTGGGAAGAGTTTTAGTCTCATGGCTGCGTTTATTATATTGGTGATGGCTGCAATGCCTTTCCTTTCCAGTTGTTTCAAGGCTTTGTTTGTGATGCCGTCCGGGCCTGCAGCCTTCTTTGCCGGGAGTCTTTTGATGATTTCCTGAACTTCCTTGGGTGTTGTCAGGGGTTGTTTGTCTGCATGAGCTGTTTCAAGTAGATCGTCTATGCTGTTAATGATTGCTTCTACGTGGTCAAGATCTGCATGTTGGAAGTTTGGACTACATTGTTGTTCCATGGAGTCGCCGAATGCTTCGGCTTTGCTTTCCGGTGAGTAGCATAATCCATTTGGGCCATGTATTGATGGCATCGGTGTTTTCTTTGAGCTCAGGGCTTTAACCATTTTCCAGACGCTGTTGTCTTTCGTATTAAGAGATACAACTTTGTCGGTCCATTGTCTATTTCGGTGCTGGCTTATGGCGGTTTTTATGTCGTGCGCTAGTCTGTGCATTTCACCTCTGGCTATTAAGTCGTAGTGACGTTGCCATGCCCGGCGAGCACGGTTTCTTTCCTGGATAAGTTGTCGGATATATTGTGGCAGGTCAGTTCTATCGTTTGTTGCTGTCCACGTGTGGGTAGCTGTTGCGATTGCTGATGTGATACAGGTTGTCAGAGAGTCTACTGCATTTTCCAAGTCGTTTGCATTCGTGATTTTGTGGTTGCACTTTATGTTGTCGTTTACCAGTTGGGTGTATTTTGGCCAGTCTGTTTTCTTCCTTTGTTCATTCGTGTCTCGGTCTGAAGGATTGTTAATGTGAACTATGACAGGGTTGTGGTCAGAGTCTAATTCTGATACTGTAGCCAGATCCATGGGTAAATTTATGTTCTTCGCTATCAGTATGTCCAACACGTCCGGTCGGAGTCCGGCGTGGTGGTAATGAGTTGGTTCGTCAGGTCCAATGATTGCCAGATGTTCGGTGTCGGCATAATTGCGCAAGATGCGTCCGTTTCTATTTGTCGTTTGACTGTTCCAAGATGGGTGTTTGCAGTTTAGGTCACCGGCAATGATGGTTGGTTTACCACTGCTTAATAGGTCGTGTAGATCGTTCGTGTCAAGTGGTTTATGTGGTGGTTTGTATATAGATACAAGACGAATGGGGCCCATGTTTGTGTTTATCTCAATCGTGTTAGCCTCGGCTTGAGTCAGTTGTGGGGTATCGACTTCATAATGTTCCAGTGATCGGCGTACATAGATCGCAGTGCCACCGCCTGGTCCGGTTAGTCTGTCACTCCTGTAGAGTGTATAGTTTGCAATTTTGGGATCACGATGACATGGTTTTAGGAATGTCTCATTTACAAGCAGAAGGTCTAAGTTATGGCGTTTTGTGAATTCTTGTAGTTCTATTTTTTGACGGAGTATGCTGTTGGCGTTCCAGAACGCTAGCTTTAGTTCCGATGGTCTGATTTTGTGAGTGTTCATTTTGACAATTCGGTTATGGCGTCTAGTAGAATTTTGATAATTTCAATTGGAGCTGTCGTGTTGGCGATTTTTGACATTGAGGTCTGTATTATGAGGAGCGTTTTGTCGAGCTTAGGTCCTGCAATTAGTTTCAGCAGGTCGTTCAGTCCTGGTGATTCGGTTTGCCCAGGAGTCTTAGGGGTGGGTGTTGCGGTATCCGGAGTGCTGGTTGTTCCCTGCGTTTTGTTGGCATAGGAAGTACCTGGTACGACCGCGCTACTTGGTAGAGTTCGGGGGTTGGATTGCTTCTTCGCAGGTTTCGGGAAGACTGGACAGCCTCTGTAGTTGGAGGGGTGTGAGCCCCCGCAGTTGGCGCATGTGGCTGGACCATCTTCGCGTTTCTTAGGGCATTCGTAGTGGAAGTGTAGGCCTGCACATTTGTTGCACAATGGTTGGGCGCGGCAGCCATTTGCAGCATGCCCGAATTGTTGGCATCGGTAGCACTGCGAAATTTCATTTCTGGCCCTGTGGTTTTCGATTTTGACTCTGAGGTGCATGGTGCTAGAGATTCCAAAGATCTGTTTCCCTTCGTCGGTTCTTGGCAGTTGGACAATCACACATTTTAGTGGTATCTTCTGGCTGTTTAGTCTCCTATACATTCTCGTGACTTTCAATATAGGGAGCTGTTGTAGTATTAGATCGTCTTTTATTTCGGTCTCAGTGATTTCGGTGGGAATGCCTTTAATAACAACTTTCAGGGTTTTCTCTTCCTTGAGTTGGTAAGTGTGGAACGGAATATTTTCCGTTTCCAGGTAGCTGGTTGTGGCTCGAAAATCGGCGCTTGTTTCAACGTGAAGTCTTATGGTATCTTCTTTATCCGTAGCGTTTTTTATCTTTACACCTTTTTCTTGTATGTCCTTGGTTATTTTAATAAAATTCATTTTAGTACGGAGTACTATGGGTGGTGGTGCGCATTGCTTGGTCACTGTGTTTGACAGTGGTTCTTCCTCCATGTCCGTCTCTTCATCTGGAATTGGGTCGGACTCGTTTTCCAGAACGTCGAATGTGTTTTTTAGTGGAATTTGTCCAATTGGTAATTCTGTTTTGTTTTTCTTCATTTGACCGTTGTTTTTCTCGGATTTACGCTTGGTTCCGCATGGCTTTGAATTTGGGTCTTGCACTGGAGCAGATTCGATTTTGTTTAATTTGAGTTTCAGGTTTTCAATGGTAGCCTGTTGTGTTATTAACATATTTTTGAAGATTGTTGATTTCTCGTCGTAAAGTAAAGACAGCTGCTTAAGCTGCTCGCGAGTTGGCACGGGTAAACTTTTTAGAGTTGAAATTTTTGAGTTTAATTCTTTCATGGTCTCCATGGTGGAGTTACCAGGGTTAACAGTCATTTTTTATAAAATACACCATTCACTGCAGTAGTGTTTTTTGGGGGTTTTGTCACAAAAGTGTCAATATCACTTCACAAAATTGTCAACTTCACTTCACATAAGTGTCAACATTACTTCACATATAAGTGTCTATATCACCGTGAATCACTATACTTGCCTAGAGGGTAGACATCATAACGAACGGCACAGGAAACATACTACAGTTGAGATGCGCAATGCAGCGATCGGTTCGGTTCTGCTTGTCAGTAGACACGTCCGCACTGGTCGACTGCTCACACACGACTGAATGCACTGTTGTTAATGAATGCGGGTCGCACTAGGAGTGCTTGGATATTTCAGACAGGATCTGTCTTGCAGCAAACTCCGCCTACTTGTTTTAATGTTCACTGTATACCATTGCGTTGCACTGAAAGCGAGCTCGTGATTCGCTACACGTCTGTTACGGCTGCGAATACCAATGTAGCCATAAATATGTAAACGAAACATTATTTTACACACTATACATTCAACGTTCGTGCTAGACGTTACTACAGTTTATTAACAACGATACAATATGTCTGGTCGCGGTAAAGGTGGCAAAGTCAAGGGGAAGGCAAAGAGCAGATCAAATCGTGCTGGACTTCAATTTCCAGTCGGTCGTATACACAGACTTTTACGCAAAGGCAACTATGCTGAGCGTGTTGGTGCTGGAGCCCCTGTGTATCTGGCTGCCGTGATGGAATATTTGGCTGCTGAAGTTCTCGAACTTGCTGGTAACGCTGCCCGTGACAACAAGAAAACTAGGATCATTCCGCGTCATCTGCAATTGGCGATTCGTAACGATGAAGAATTAAACAAACTATTATCCGGTGTTACTATCGCTCAAGGTGGTGTTTTACCGAATATTCAAGCTGTGTTATTGCCAAAGAAGACAGAAAAATCAACATAAATGTTTTAACACACAAACATTAATAAATAGAACGGTCCTTTTCAGGACCACAAATACAATACAAGATGAATTTACAGTTCAATAATATGCTAAGTTAAAAACAAATGCGAACAAACAATATTCAATGTTAAAATATTTTGAATTCATCAAGAATGAAAACGAACAATATCGAAATAAAAGACAACAACCCGTCTCCATTGTTACCTGCAACGTTAAATAACATATATCAATCGGTTGACAAACAAAGCAGACTACTTACCATAAAAGCATTGATCTTTTGTTCCTATGTTTCGAGATTGAAAAATAAAACAGCAGAATATTAAACATGTATGCGCAAACATTTACTTCTGTTGACAAAATACAAAGCAAAACTGTCATCACCTTACTTACCCGTAATGTTACAATATGTACGTGTATGTAGGTATTAATAATTTATTAAATAAAATAAATTAATATTTACGTAATGCTAAAAGCACGATGTTTTAATTGTATGCCTTTTGAAATATGAATAAATATGGTATATACACATTACGAAATGTAGGTTCAATTGAAGATTGAAATTAAAATTATTTGCCATCTATATATGGATAAAACAAAAGTTATGTATGGCAACACAAAATTCAAACGTAATCTAACTTTTTAACAATAGCTGTCGCTGTTAGACAGTTGATGTTATAATAGTTCTTAAATTTTGCTACCAGTCGCTATGAATGGATGGTGCCATCTGCAGTTTAAAAGCAATAACTTAACACCTCGCTATATGTATGATTTTGTATGAATTTATTTGAAATAATACGTTAATAAAGCTTTCAATTATCTCTTATAAGATGTGCGTTTGTATATTATCGATAATTATTACTGACAATGAATGTCAAGTATATCTTCAAACAACGTTCGCGGTTTTACTGATAATAATGTAACCCTAGCCAATGGTAGTGTTGTGAAACAACAGAACCTTTTTTTTTTTTTGTTATTATTAAATGGCATATGATATTAATTGTACACTGTATTCACCTTATAAACTAGGTTTGCACTGTAATCGCACAACACTAATATTGCAGGCAAATATAACAAACATTTGGGAGCACTGTAATTTTTTCAATAACTGTATCGAAGTAACGTAGGTACCCAACTGTCTTGTTTACAATCTGTCCGCACACTACGGTTTAAACAATGACAGTGTTTTGCCGCTAGTTGCAGCAATCGTATTCTATACACACTAACCGACAAATACGTTTATTAAACAAACAATATCGCATCTGTTTTGTAGTGTTCAAGTTATATTATAGATAAGTAAATAAAAAATAAACTATAGTCTATCTATTGAGACAACCGATTCACGGTCAACCTTAACATTCACGTTTATTAAAGTTATGAGCAAAAAGTAGTAATCTACCTATGTGTTGTACACGTAAAGCGTTGACAGTTACTGGTAAAGTAATGTTATGATTGCTTATGTTACAGAATAATTCTATATTAACTCTATGTTTTAGCACTGAACATTGTTAACTATAGTATTATATATATATATATATATATATATATATATATATATATATATATATATATATATTATGACGTGACAAAAGTTGGACTAGGTTGGTCAGGGTTCGTCATAAGGGTTGTTGCCGGCTAGATACCAGTCACGGAGAGAGGGGTGGTTCGGAGACAACCGGATACTATTCTGGGGGGATAGGGCGCCACGTATTTTATCTGAATTACGTACACCCGCTCATGCAAAAATACGAAAAGTAAGTTAAACAGTAGTTCAGTTTGGGTGTACGCAGAGTAACCGACGTAGGAGGGATGAATTTACTTAGCAAATAAAGAATTAGAACAAAACATTAGCTCAGAATGACGGTGTAATTAACATGAATTAAAGAGATTGATACAATTGTGAAAACTTAATTCTATATGAGGGGGCGTGTCGAGATGATTCTTATACAACTAATGAACAATAACAAAATACGTAAGCGAGGGGGTGCCAACACGGCAGGTGCCCTCGTTCGTATCAACAAAGAATCAGTTAAATTGAAGATCGTGATTTGAACAATCAACGATGGTTAAATTCAGTTGTGTTACTGAAATGAAGTTAAATTTACAGGTTAAATTATTGTTAAATGATTCTAAGTTATACAATACAAATTGAAGTTACAAATCTTTCACATATGAAGCCAATATTACAATAAAATACAAAGCAAAGAAACACAACGGCGGATTCGTGTCCGAACCGTGCCATAGGCGTACAGTTGGCAGGTTGTCAAGAGGGGCACGAGTAGTAACGTATGGTAACGTGCTGAATAATGTCGGAACGTACCAAATTACGGCGACACTGGCCGGTAAGTAAAACGGCGCACTAACTGCACTGCACTATGCGCGAACACAGTGAGTAACTCACAAACTAAACCAACTAAAACGAACAGGTACTCATCTGTATTACGCCATACGTTGACTCAGCGGTATTCCTCGGCCTGCGGGTGGATTTGAATGGACACGATCGACGACGGTCATGGGTCGCGTCGGAGATGGCAAACGTGGATGCGGGTGGACAGTAGACCAAAACTCCCCTAGCGGGTTGACGTCCGTAACGCACGTGGTCTTTCACACGATAGCGCTAAACGGCACGACACTTCCGTAACGCACGTGGTCTTTCACACGATAGCGCTAAACGGTACGACACTACACCTTGTGAGCGCGACAAAACTCCTCGAAAACGAGATACGTAACTTTCCGTGGATCACTAACCCTTAAGCCTTCACGGCCACCACTACTACACCACGCGAAAGAACAGAAACGACACTCTAACAAAGCGACTGACTCACCACGTATTCACATCCGCGATTCCGCGACTCTCACACCATTCCAAACAAAACCCGACCTTCTCTTGCCACTGCTGGGACACGAATCTCTGAAAACTCTTGTTTTCTTCAACTAATTAACCCGATCTTACTAGAATAAACGTATTTTGCGGAACTAAACTGGAAACTAACATGCGCTTGTTAAGCCGGTGGTCGCTACAAGTTCGGCGCTCGCATAAATAAGCAAAATATACGTCATAAATCCTCCCCTTACGAGAAAAGGGATGCTTCATCCATTAAACGGTTTTAAATCTTTGGCGTGCCAACGTGTGTATGCGTTTACGTAATAGATCGACGGACTCTGATACCTCTTGTGATTCCGCTTTTATTCTCGCGATCCGACCTAATACATGACTAACTTTTGACGCAAATGTTTCATATTCGTGTACGTGTGTGAGTTCCTTTATTGATTCAGCTAACCTCTCAATTTCTATAAATTTACCGGTGCACGCCTTGAGTTCAGCATTAACATCAATCTCGCCGCCAAGTGATTTGAGTTCTCCGAGTTTTTCCGTTTTTAAATCTTGACATAACGCTTTTCGCATTGCCGCGATTGAGATCGAAGTTACATCCGCATAACCACGTACCTGGAGTTCATATTCTAGTTCCTCGCGTGTTAATCGAAGAGGATCCATACCGTAAGTTGGTGAAGTAACAGAACGTTCTACAGATGAGTACTGATACCCGCGAGTAATACGAATAATTCCTGTTGTAAGTAAATACGCGATCCCGTGATACGCACACAGTATTCAGCTTCGCGTTCACACAAAATATCATACAATTATAAACTTAATCTAGCATTCACAAAAAAAAATATAAACAATCTTATGATCTATAATTGACAATGATTTCTGTCTCGTACGGTTACTCTATATTTCACAAGAAAACATTGAGCCAACGTACCAAAGACGGGCTATATATTCGGAGTATCCAAAATAGTAATATACTCGGGTCCCACGTTCTGGGTGAACAATTTATGACGGGCCCCACACGTGTTGGGCGCCAATTTATGACGTGACAAAAGTTGGACTAGGTTGGTCAGGGTTCGTCATAAGGGTTGTTGCCGGCTAGATACCAGTCACGGAGAGAGGGGTGGTTCGGAGACAACCGGATACTATTCTGGGGGGATAGGGCGCCACGTATTTTATCTGAATTACGTACACCCGCTCATGCAAAAATACGAAAAGTAAGTTAAACAGTAGTTCAGTTTGGGTGTACGCAGAGTAACCGACGTAGGAGGGATGAATTTACTTAGCAAATAAAGAATTAGAACAAAACATTAGCTCAGAATGACGGTGTAATTAACATGAATTAAAGAGATTGATACAATTGTGAAAACTTAATTCTATATGAGGGGGCGTGTCGAGATGATTCTTATACAACTAATGAACAATAACAAAATACGTAAGCGAGGGGGTGCCAACACGGCAAGTGCCCTCGTTCGTATCAACAAAGAATCAGTTAAATTGAAGATCGTGATTTGAACAATCAACGATGGTTAAATTCAGTTGTGTTACTGAAATGAAGTTAAATTTACAGGTTAAATTATTGTTAAATGATTCTAAGTTATACAATACAAATTGAAGTTACAAATCTTTCACATATGAAGCCAATATTACAATAAAATACAAAGCAAAGAAACACAACGGCGGATTCGTGTCCGAACCGTGCCATAGGCGTACAGTTGGCAGGTTGTCAAGAGGGGCACGAGTAGTAACGTATGGTAACGTGCTGAATAATGTCGGAACATACCAAATTACGGCGACACTGGCCGGTAAGTAAAACGGCGCACTAACTGCACTGCACTATGCGCGAACACAGTGAGTAACTCACAAACTAAACCAACTAAAACGAACAGGTACTCATCTGTATTACGCCATACGTTGACTCAGCGGTATTCCTCGGCCTGCGGGTGGATTTGAATGGACACGATCGACGACGGTCATGGGTCGCGTCGGAGATGGCAAACGTGGATGCGGGTGGACAGTAGACCAAAACTCCCCTAGCGGGTTGACGTCCGTAACGCACGTGGTCTTTCACACGATAGCGCTAAACGGCACGACACTTCCGTAACGCACGTGGTCTTTCACACGATAGCGCTAAACGGTACGACACTACACCTTGTGAGCGCGACAAAACTCCTCGAAAACGAGATACGTAACTTTCCGTGGATCACTAACCCTTAAGCCTTCACGGCCACCACTACTACACCACGCGAAAGAACAGAAACGACACTCTAACAAAGCGACTGACTCACCACGTATTCACATCCGCGATTCCGCGACTCTCACACCATTCCAAACAAAACCCGACCTTCTCTTGCCACTGCTGGGACACGAATCTCTGAAAACTCTTGTTTTCTTCAACTAATTAACCCGATCTTACTAGAATAAACGTATTTTGCGGAACTAAACTGGAAACTAACATGCGCTTGTTAAGCCGGTGGTCGCTACAAGTTCGGCGCTCGCATAAATAAGCAAAATATACGTCATAATATATATATATATATATATATATATATATATATATATATATATATATATATATATCTATTTCCCCCACCATATATATATATGTTCGTGCATTTTTTGTAATCTTTTATAATAATTTACTTTTCAAACAAAATTAAATTATATCATGAGTCGGCCATGTTCAGCTGATTCTGTTTTTTAAAAATTGTTAAAAAACAATCTTGTTTACAAAAAAGTCAGTCCTTGTTTGTAATCCAAAGTAGCAACAACGTTTATAAGCACATCGAATCATTATCATAAATACTAATAATATACAACATCTATTTTATTTTTTATGTTGTTGTATTCAAATATTGTGTGTTGTACATATTGTGCCTAAAATATAAATTATTTTAAAAATAAAGTGCAGTGTGTGATTCATCTATTACAATAAAACCAACAACATCACAACATTGGTCCTTCGAGCCGGATATCAGCATATCACCATATCAGCCACTCCGCAAGCTACAGAATAGTTCTACAGCCGGAGTACCACATCAGCTGAACCCGCAAGTTACAAGATCATTCTACAGTTGGAAGTTGCCTTTACAGAACATTGTGTGCTTCTATCATCACTGATTTGCTGTTACACAGAAACATCAACAAGACTATTGAAAACGTGTGAGTCTTCAATCTTTCTCAATTTCTCGTTAGTCCAATTTATTTCCCTTATTTCTCCCATTCATACATTCTTGTCATAATGGCGAAGCAAATTAAACAATTAAAAATGAAACGGGACATAATTCATGGATCAGTAACAAGAATTGACAATCATTTAAAATCGTTTAGTTCGGATGCGATCAATATTTTAGAAATAAAAAATCGTATAGCTAAACTAGAAAATTTGTGGACTGAATTCAATGAGGTGCAAAGACAAATTGAAATATCAGAGGAGTCTTGCGAATCCGCAGAATCATTCCAAGAGCGTGAAAGTTTTGAATCAAAATATTATGAGCTCAATAGTTTTGCTCAAAATTTGATTCAAGGGAACTCTCAAGTTTCTGCAGTTCAATCCTCAGACTCTGTAGACATTTCGAATCCAAGCATAATCGTAGCAGCTCCAAACAAAAAAATTCGTTTACCTGTAATCAAATTGCCTACATTTTCGGGTGCTTACGAAGATTGGTACACTTTTTACAATGCATTCACGTCACTAGTTCACAATGACAAGGATCTTTCTAAAGTTCAAAAGCTTCATCACCTCATATCCTCATTGGGGTCTGAAGCTGCTAGTTACATTTCCTCTTTAGATATTTCCGATGAAAATTACGATTGTGCATGGGACATGTTGCGTGACAGATATGATAACAAAAGATTAATTATCAATAAACATATACAAAGCATTCTCGATCTTCCTTCAACGACTAAAGAAAATGGCATTATTCTACGTCAGATAGTCGATGGAACCGTTAAACATCTAAGAATTTTAAAATCACTAGAACTTCCTGTTGATAATTGGGATGCTATAATAATTACAATCATATCGCAGAAGTTAGATCCGATAACTATTAAAGATTGGGAGTCTACTATACCTAGAAAAACTATTCCTACTCTTCAGCAATTAACTGATTTCTTGGCACATAAATGCAGTATTTTGGAAACTGTTTCTAAAAAATATTTAATATCTTCTTCCACAAACAAAACTCAGTCTTCAAATTACAAACCGAGTTTCACTACACATATATCTACAAATAAAACTGCTTGTCCATATTGTATGAATTAGCACATAATTTATCATTGCGATGAATTTAAATCTCTGCCTGTCGATCAACGAATCGCACAGGCTAAATCAAAGGGACTTTGCATAAATTGCTTACGCAAAGGACACTCCCTTAATAAGTGTAATTCAGGATCATGTCGAATGTGTAAGAAAAGGCACAATACTCTACTACATTTGCCTGAAGCTGCTTCAACTTTCACAGCGAACCATGCCTGTTCACTTCAATCACCTTCTCAGGTTATTCTGTCAACAGCTATTGTTGACATTCAAGATAATAATGGTCAATACCAGATATGTCGAGCATTACTTGATTCTGGATCTCAATCTTGTTTTATAACAGAAAGGCTAGTAAATCGTCTAAACTTGCTAAAAGAAACTATTAACATTCCTGTTGCTGGCATAAATCAAACGGCAATAAATATATCATACAGAGCTAATGTGACTATTAAATCAAGATTCAATTCGTTTAAAGCTAATATTAATTGCCTTATTCTAAAGAACATTACCGAGCATTTGCCATTAAAATCTTTTGATCAATCAAATTTATTAATTCCAAAAAATATCAAGCTTGCTGATCCCAATTTTAATTTATCTGCGCCAATAGATATATTAATTGGTTCAGAATTATTCTGGAATTTGCTTTGTGTTGGTCAAATAAAACCCAATAAAAATCATCCTATTCTACAAAAGACCACATTAGGATGGATTGTCTCTGGCCAAGTCTTTTCTCGAAATACTCAAATCAGCAAAACAGTTTGCAATATTACTACAAATAATGACGTTAACTCCAGACTTACATTATTCTGGCAATTAGAAGAATACTCTGGTAAACCGCGTTATTCTCCAGACGAGCAATATTGCGAAGATTTTTACAAGCAAACATATCGCAGAAATAATGATGGTCGGTTTGTAGTAAAAATTCCTTTGCGTCAACAATCACTTCATGTTCTTGGAGATTCAAAGGTACAAGCTGTAAAGCGTTTTCATGCTTTAGAAGTTAAACTTTCAAAAAATGATAAGTTGAAAGCTGAATATTGCAAATTTATCAAAGAGTATATAAATCTTGGTCATATGACTCAATTAATGACAGAAGTTTCATCGTCCAGCAATATTCCTTCATTTTACCTGCCCCATCATGCAGTCATGAAGGAAACTAGTCTAACAACCAAACTGCGAGTGGTATTTGATGGTTCCGCACATTCATCAACCGGTGTTTCATTGAATAATATACAAATGGTCGGTCCAGTTATTCAACAGGATTTGTTTTCAATTGTTGTTAGGTTTCGAAGTCATAAATACGCTCTCACTGCAGACATCGCAAAAATGTATAGACAAGTTCTAATTGACAAGTCCCAAATTTGTCTTCAACGAATTTTATGGCGCGATAATCCTTCTGAAGAATTGCGTACATATGAATTAAATACTGTAACGTATGGCACCGCATCAGCGTCATTTCTCGCCATACGATCTTTACACCAATTAGCAATTGAAGAGAGTAATACTTATGCTATTGGCTCAATGATAACTATGCGTGATTTTTATGTTGACGACCTATTGACTGGTGCAAATACTATAGAAGAATTGAAGAAAATTCAATTGGAAACCAGTTCCATGCTATTAAAAGGGGGATTTGAATTGAGAAAGTGGTTCTCAAATTATCCTGAAGTTTTGCAAGATATTTCATCTGATTTAAATTTCTCCACTGTTAATCTAGACAAAGAAGAAAATATCAAAACTTTAGGACTACAATGGAATGCACATTTTGACGTATTCAAATTTTCTCAACCTCAATATGATACTGTTTCTCGTATTACAAAACGCAAGATTCTTTCTAATATTTCACGCATTTTTGATCCATTGGGTTTAATTGGTCCGCTTATTGTCAATGCAAAGTTAATTATGCAACAGCTATGGCAAATAAAGCTTTCTTGGGATGAATCAGTGCCTATCGCAATTCATACAATGTGGAATAATTTTGAAGAACAACTACAAAATCTTAATCAATTATCTATCCCACGATGTGTTATTAAAGGTGAACAACGCATTCGCATTGAGTTGCACGGTTTTTCTGATGCGAGTGAGCAAGCTTATGGTGCTTGTATATATATTCGCATAACAGATAACAATAATGAGATATTTACTAATCTGTTATGTTCTAAGTCGCGAATCGCGCCTTTAAAAAATATATCTATGCCAAAATTAGAGCTCTGCGGTGCTTTATTGTTAGCTCGACTAATGCATAAGGTTATTAACATAATTGGTTTAACATTTCATGCAATATACTATTGGACAGATTCCTCTATTGTTTTAACATGGATTAAAGCAACTGCTCGAACATGGAAGTCTTTTGTAGCAAACCGAATCGGAGAAATACAAGATTTATCTAATTCATCACATTGGTTTCATGTGCGCACTGCTGATAATCCGGCAGATATAATTTCTAGAGGTTCTTCCCTTCTATCACTGTTGGAATGTAAAATATGGTGGCATGGACCTTTATGGCTGTCTAGTGATTTTTCACATCAACTTGTTTTATCTATTCCAGTAAATACAGAATGTATTCCAGAAATGCGCAAGATTGTCACACTTCAATGTACATCTGATAACAAGTTTGATATCTTTTCAAATTATTCAAGTTTCCCAAAATTATTACGCATCATTTCTTATTGCTTAAGATTTGCTAGAAATATCAGAGCAAAACTTAAAAGACAAAATGATGGAATTAAGTGCGAAGATTTGAGCATTTCTGAACTTAATGCTACTACTACTCTTCTAATTAAAATGGTACAGCAAGAAACTTTCTCTAAAGAGTTCCTTAATTTAAAGTTGTCTAAGCCTTTACACGTTAAAAGCTTTCTTCTTTGTCTAAATCCATTCTTGGATTCAGATGGATTAATACGAGTAGGTGGTCGGATACGTAACGCTTCTATTCCGTATACTCATAAGCATCCAATAGTTTTGCCAAAAGGTCATAATTTTACCAAACTTATAATTGAATATGAACACAAACGCAATCTTCATGCTGGCGCACAAGGTACACTTGCAGCTATAAGGAGAAAATACTGGCCTATCGGCTCACGAGATATGATACGCAATATCATACATAATTGCGTAATATGTTTTAAGGCAAATCCAAGAAATGCATTACATATAATGGGTGATTTGCCTAGCGTGAGAGTTATTTCCGCTCGTCCATTCTTAAATAGTGGTGTGGATTATTTTGGGCCATTATATATTCGCGACAACAAACGCCGCAATAGTAAAACCACTAAGGCTTATGGCGTAATATTTATTTGTCTTGCTACAAAGTCTGTTCACCTTGAATTAGCCTCTGATCTTTCTTCTGAAGTTTACATCGCTACTATGAAAAGATTTATGGCACGCAGAGGAAAACCAGCACACATCTATTCAGACAACGCTACCAATTTCGTTGGAGCAAATAAAGAACTACATGCATTGCGCGACATCTTTATAAATAAAGACACCAGGCAGAAAATAATGTCATCTATGTCTGAAAATGGAATCGAATGGCATTTCATTCCTCCAAGGGCACCACATTTTGGGGGTATTTGGGAGGCAGCTGTAAAATCCACAAAATATCATCTTCGACGTGTTCTAGGTAATTCTTCGCTAACGTATGAAGAAATGAATACTGTTCTAGCCCAAATTGAAGCCATTTTGAATTCTAGACCTCTTACTCCTTTCTCTAATGATCCAAATGATTTAACTTTCCTAACTCCTGGCCATTTCTTAATTGGAGATTCACTTACTGCTAATGCTGAGCCCAACTTAGGTGAAATTCAACTCAATCGTCTTTCACGTTGGCAATTGGTAGAGCGTTTACGACAACATTTTTGGTCACGTTGGTCAAAAGAATACCTTAGCCAACTGCAGCAGCGAACTCGTTGGAAATCGCAAGATATAAAACACATACAGCCAGGACAGCTAGTCATCATACGGGTTGACAACACACCTCCACTTCAGTGGCCGATGGGTCGCGTCATGAATCTACATCCAGGTCATGATGGAGTTCCAAGAGTTGCCACAATACATACCGCATCTGGGCCTATCAAAAGACCAGTAGTACGATTGTGCCCACTCCCCATTCAAGAAGACGACAAAGAAAATAGCGCGATATCAAATGCACTCTGAGTAGTACATTTTGAAAGTTGGATCTTTCAAGGGAGGCGGCATGTTCGTGCATTTGTTGTAATCTTTTATAATAATTTACTTTTCAAACAAAATTAAATTATATCATGAGTCGGCCATGTTCAGCTGATTCTGTTTTTTAAAAATTGTTAAAAAACAATCTTGTTTACAAAAAAGTCAGTCCTTGTTTGTAATCCAAAGTAGCAACAACGTTTATAAGCACATCGAATCATTATCATAAATACTAATAATATACAACATCTATTTTATTTTTTATGTTGTTGTATTCAAATATTGTGTGTTGTACATATTGTGCCTAAAATATAAATTATTTTAAAAATAAAGTGCAGTGTGTGATTCATCTATTACAATAAAACCAACAACATCACAACAATATATATATTATCGTTAGTTATAAACATATATTTCAAAATGTTTGTACCTAGAATATCATATTAAGGAATTACAAAGAAATGAGTTAATATTTCAAAATTTTCTTAATAAAACTATAAATTTGTATACCCGTTCATTGTGTATAATCATATCGTGAAAGCATACGAAAAAAATTCACATTGTTACATTAACATTTAATAAAGTTATAAGCAAAAGAATTTATGAATGCGTTATGCACGTAAAGCGGCGATAGTCACTGGTGAAGTAATATTATGATTGCTTATATTACAAAATAATTCCATATTAACACCATTTTATTTTCACTGAATATTATTAACTATAGTATCACATATATCGAAAAGCAAACAGCAAGTCGATATCTTTTTCCAAACTTTAGTTATACACATTTTTCTAAAAGTTCGTACCAAAAATATGTGAAATGACAAACAAATGTAAATATTTCAAAATTTTCATAATAAAACCCTAAAATTTTATGCTGGATTATGACGTGTGATCATACTGTAAAAGCACCCGAACAATTTCACATTGATACATTGACATTTCGTAAAGTTATACACAAAAAACCTATAAATGTGATGTTACATCGCAGCGAGCGCCGGTACGTATCTAGTTTGTTATAAGTTACATACGATCCACTGGTCAATTTTGAAGTGCCTAACTTTATTTAAAATGGAATTTTCCGTTGTTCCTCCCGTGCGGTGAAACACTAATATTATAACGTTCATAGTAGATTTTTCTTATGACTTACACCGTGTAACTGTGATTTTGTGAGTTTAGAATATTTGTTTTAATTCCATTATAATAACGCATGTAAAAGTAATCGAATATGACGCGTCATTATTATCTAGTGATATTGCGCGTTAATGATTGGAAATTGCTTGTATCGATGACTATATGTGATTTAAAACATAAATAAATATGGTACATATACACAACTAACGAAACCTACATGTAACTGATGGTTGGCATTAAAAATATCTGTCGCTGTTATATAGCACATCTGTATGGGTAAACAAAAAGATATATGTATGGCAGATCTTCAATCAAACCTAGTCTAACTTTTTAACAATTGTCGCCGCTGTTTGGCATTTGATGTTATAATAGTTCATACCTTCGCTACTACTAGTCGTTATTACTGAGTGCGTTGGTTGCCCTCTATGTTCCAAAAGCAATAGCTTAACACATCACTATATGACATACACATATCTGTATGGCAGTATCAAAATAGAGAATACTAATGAATAAGAATGATTTTCGTAGCGTGCCATGAGAATTTTATATAAAACAATTGCAACTAAATGTATGCATGTTTAGTACATGCAACATAATTGTAAAACAGTAACAAATTTTGTACTGTAAACTGAAAACGTACACCAATAATTGGTGTAAAAAACAATTAATGTTTTTGGTTTTCTATTCTTTTATTCATCAAATATTGTTGCATTTGAATTGTTTTGCATATACATAACATAGTTAGATGAAATTTTCATGGCACACTACGAAAATGATTGTTTTTACATACACACTTACTAGTTCGCTATGCAGGAGGTAATAAAATTATGAAATAAATGTAAATATACACCATCGATGCGTAGATTATCGCGATAATATTCACAATATTTGTTAAAATACAGTATATTTGTATAAATATTTGTTGGCGATAGACAAAATATAGAATAATTAAAATGTTTTCATTCCTATAGTAACTACAAGCCCCACACGGGGAAACAATAAACGGCTTTATGCTGAGAGAACCGAAATATTATACAACAAACAGATGTTTAGTCGATTACAAACGTACATCGGTGAATCATTTTCAATGTTTAAAATATTTGTATATAGTCCTATTTGTATTGTTTTGGTGTTTAAACAAAAAAAGTGTCAGGTAGTTGTCTATTCATGAACAAGTTAGCGATGCATTTGTTTGTAAATATATCAATATAGACGGTTTCAAAGCATTTCTCATGATAACATAATGTTATATGTCGAGTATGAGATGAAGATATAAGTAGAAACTAACAATAGCTATGATTAAATACAATAATTTACTCAAAGTAGACGCACGAATAGCTAACACTGAAACACAAAACCAAGGAAATATCATGATGGATGTTCCCTATCCCGTTAGACGGTACATTCAACCTGGCCAGTGAGACGTCGAGAACAATTCAAACATTATATTACGTTTTGTTACATTTATAATACCAATAAGTATTATATACTTACGTCTATTTTATACAATGACAGACGTGGCTGCATCTACTACAACCGTGAATACGGAAATCCAAGTGGTGCCTGGTAAAAAAGGCACAACGAAGGACAAGAAAACCGATCGTCCAAAGTCAACGCATCCTACTACGGCTGTTATGGTGAATAATGCGATTCAGAATTTAAAGGAACGTGGCGGATCGTCACTGCAAGCAATTAAAAAGTACATATCTGCTACTTATAAGATTGATGGTGAGAAATTTTCTCCGTTCATTAAGCGGTACTTAAAGGCTAGCGTTACTGCTGGCACGCTTGTACAAACCAAAGGCAAGGGAGCTTCCGGCTCGTTCAAGTTGGCATCAAGTGCTGTTACAAGAAAACCAACAACACCAACTACTGTAAACAAAGCTAAAAAGGTCGCAGTGAAACCAGCACCAAAGCCAAAGGTCAAGGTAACAGAGAAAAAGACAACAAGTGTTCGTACAGAAACAAAGAAGTCTGCTGCTGCTCCAGTTAAAACTGCGAAAACTAAGTAGACCACTGTTGTTGAGAAAAAGAAGCCTGTTGTACAAGTTGATAAATCAAAATCGCCCTCGAAGGCAAAAAGGACAGCGAAAGCGCCAACAAAGAAGCCAAAGTCTCCTAAACCGAAAACAACAAAGTCAAAAGTAGCAAAGAAGAAGGTTTCACCTAAAAAGAAATAAAACACATACATTGTTGTAAGTGTGAAGTGTGAAAAATGATTCTCTCTCTGTTTGCAAACGGCCCTTTTCAGGGCCACAACATTAAATCATAAAGAATTTTAAGCATTATGTTTATATACAAACATAGTATGATGTATATATGTATGGTTATTGTAGTAACATTTTATAAATATTATTAGATTTTGTTTTATATAAAGAATTACTTCTACCGATCCAATGATACAGCACGTAAACACATGCATAATAAATACACACTCGTTCACACTTGTATTATTGTATTTCCCTAGTCATAAACGATATATGTATGAATTATATTGTACCTGCACAGGGATTAAATAGTATTGTTGTCTACGTTAAATAATAAGGATTTCTCACAGCATTACTAAATAAATTCTTTTGAACATTATTAGTGGCTCTTAAAAGAGCCGGTTTTGATAATAAAATGACGGACCGCAGACAAAACAAAACAGATTAACGAACTTTAAGCACGTTCACCACGAATGCGTCTTGCCAACTGTATATCCTTAGGCATAATTGTTACACGCTTGGCGTGAATAGCGCATAGGTTCGTATCTTCAAACAAACCAACGAGGTAAGCTTCACTGGCTTCTTGCAGGGCCATAACAGCAGAACTTTGGAAGCGCAAGTCTGTTTTAAAATCTTGCGCGATTTCACGAACAAGTCGCTGGAACGGAAGTTTTCTGATTAACAATTCGGTACTCTTCTGATAGCGACGAATTTCACGCAGCGCTACAGTACCAGGACGGTAACGATGCGGTTTCTTTACGCCACCGGTAGCTGGTGCACTCTTACGTGCTGCCTTAGTAGCAAGTTGTTTTCTTGGTGCTTTACCACCAGTCGATTTACGTGCACTCTGCTTAGTACGTGCCATTTTCCGATGTCTCATAGTAGTAGTAGTAGTAGTTGTAGATTTTGTTGTTGTAACACAGCACACGACGCTCAATACAACAGTTGATGTGCTGGAAAAACTTCATTTCATTTCATTTAAAAGTTTTATTGATTATATGGTTGTACATGTTTTGTTATAAAATATAAAATATATATGGGTGCCGTTATAGGGCACATTGCCCTCTTCAGCACATGGGTCTATATAAGTTGGTAAAAAAATAAAAAATACATTATAATGTAGATAATAATAACAAATATGTAATAATAACTTAGGTGTGGTGTTGTGCACAGTTTGTGTTTGTGTCATGGTTGGGCAGTGTTCACTTCACTTTGTTATCGTCTGTATATTAAGGGGGTGGCGTCTAATATGTCTTGTAGGTTGTCGGGTAGATGATCGAGTCGTCCTAAGAGAATTGCTGGGGGGCGGGGGTATTTGTATCGTGGTTTTCTGTAGCGTGAGACTGTAGTGTCAAGGCCATGGGGGGTGTTGTTGTCTTGGTCGATGTGTCGTCTTGTGAAGCGGGCCTGGAGCTGTTGTATGCGGTCGGTGATTGGGGGAATTCCGACGGCTTGGTGAACTTCTCGCGACGGATGGTTCCAGTTGAATCCTTTAAATTTCCTCAGGAAGCGTCGTTCTAGTTGTAGAATTGGTGTTAGTAAATGGGCTCGAGCACTTGTGTAGCATATGGCTCTGTAGTCTGCCAGTGGCCTGACGAACATTTTGTATGTTAGTATTTGAACATTTTCACTGCAGCCACGGAGACGGATGCGTAGCTTGGTGATGAGGGCTGATCGTGTGCGCATTGCACTGATACACTGCTTGATGTCTGGCCTCCAGTAAAGGGTGTTTGTTAATTTTACGCCAAGGTAGCGCGCTTCTCGTGCTGGTTGGACTGCCGTGTTCCATAAGGTGACTGGATATGTTTCAGTGGTACGTTTGTGACGGTGTCGGAATTGAATGAGTTGTGTTTTGTTGGGGTTGGGTTTTATTCTCCAACGGCGCATCCACGATTCCAAGTTTGTTAGATGCAGTTGTAGCAAGTTGTTGGCTGCATACAGGGACGGGGCTGAGGCCCAGCATACCGTGTCGTCAGCATACTGTTGTTGTAGAACGTTAGGGTTTTCTGGTTCCGGGAGATCGGAGCAGAAGAGAATGAACAGGAGTGGAGAGAGGACGGAACCTTGTGGAACTCCAGCGTGGATGTTGAATGTGTTGGACAGGGCTTTGTTGACTCTGACTCTTGCTGTTCTTTCGTGGAGGAAGTTGGCGATTGCACGAAGAAGAAGTGGTGGAACAGCAAAGGACATCAGCTTGGTGATGATGCCGGCGTGCCAGATCCGATCAAATGCTCGTTCGAGATCCAGGAATGTTGCGGAGGTAAATTGGCCGTAGTTCAGTGTCTTGGTTACGCTGGTGGTAAGGCGCAGTATGGCGTTCTGGGTACTGCGTTGTTGTCGAAACCCGTACTGGTGTGGTGGGATGATGTTGTTCGTTTCGAGGAAGTCAGATAGTTTTACGGTGAGTATTTTCTCGTATATTTTTCCGAGAGTATTTAGCAGGGAGATGGGGCGGTAGGATGACGGGTCTGTGACCGGTTTGTTTGGTTTAGGGATCATGATGATGATGGATGATTTCCATTTTGCGGGATGGTGTCCAATGGAGTAGCAGGCGTTCAGGATTAGGGTGAGTAGTGTGATTGCGGATGCTGGGAGTTGCTTGAGGACTGTGTATGTTATTTTGTCTTCGCCGGGTGCTGATTTTCCCTTCTTGAGGGCTATGATCTCTGTTATAAGTTCTTCGGTGACCAGCTCATCTTGGGGTGCAGGGATGGTGCTCAGGAGTCTTATGTGATTTTCGGCGAGAAGTTCGGTGGCGTGGAAGTGTGTGTTGTCGAAATTTGGGTCTTGTGGTATTTGGTGAACGTTTTCCAGTAGTGTCGCGAAGGTTTCTGCTTTGTCTTCAGGAGTGGCAATTATGTTGTCGTTGTCGATGAGATTATTTTGTTTCTGCGTGTACTGTCCCGTCAGGCATTTGAATTTGCGCCAAAAGGCGGCGCCTTTGGCTGGATCTAGATCGGAGCACGTCTTGATCCACGAGTCTTCTCTGTGTTTTAGGGAGAGGCGTCTGATTAGTGCGTTGAGGCGGTTCCAATGATACTTGCAGTTGGGGTCTCCTGTGCGAACGTAGTGCCTGTACAGACTTCTTTTTTCTCGGATTAATTTGATGATCTCTGCTGGAAGTGGTCTTCTATCGATTCTTATGTTTATTGTTGGGATGGCTTCTATGGAGGCAGTGGTGATAATGTTTGTGATTGAGTCCACGGCAGCGTCGATTGCTTCTGGAGAGTTTAGTGGTGTGTCTGGTAGTGTTATGTTGTTGTTGATCTGTGATTGAAAAAGTTCCCAGTCAGCTTGTTTAATGTTTTGAATTGAAATTTGCGTCGCTCTTGCAGGTGGTGGTTCGATTAAGTACGAGCGTACGATGACAGGTAGGTGGTCGCTCGTGACACTGGTTCCGATGAATGCGCTGTCTTCTATATATCTCGCGATGTCTTCTGTTACCAGGATGTGGTCGATGTTGGATTGGCCGACGTGGCTGAGAAATGTGGGTGAGGTTTGGTGGATTCGGACTATTGGGAGTGAGTCTAGGGCATCGAGCATGTCGTGGCCTCGGTTATTACTGGAGTGGTCGCCGAAGTCGATGTGTCTGGCGTTGAGGTCGCCCAGTACTATGGTTGCAGTCAGTTGACAGGCGTAGTGTAGGAGGTTCGTGGGGAACGCGTCTCTGGGCCGGACGTAGACGCTTATTACGCGGACTGGACCTATGCGCGTGTGGATTGTGGCTGCTGTGACGTTCAGTGAGTCGAACTCAGCTGGGAGTGTGAGTGATATGTTCGGTACTGAGCGGTGGATTAGGATGGCGGTGCCGCCGTGGCCGTCCGGATCTTTTGGCCTGGCGTGTGATTGATAGCCTGCTACTTTGATAGAGTTGCAGTGTGTGTCGGTGATAGCCAGCACGCTTATGTTGTCCGTTCGAAGGAGGTTTTCGACTAAAAGCCGTTTGGTGCGGAAGCAGGATACGTTGACTGTACCAATGTTAAATGACTTATCCATTGACGTTTGATGAACTGGCGGCAGCAGAGTATGAGTGTGGGATTTGGTAGAATGGGCGGCATCCTACGTGTATGCCAGAACCTGAGTAGGAAATCACAAGGTTCGTGTTGAATAGTTGTTTGGCTAGGTTGGCCATTATGGACTGCATTCTTGCACGTTGGTCCGGAACGGCGTTGAGGATGGCGGTGGTGACGAAGCGTAGAACGTCGTGTGTGCTGGCTAGTGGTGCGTCATCTTCGGCTGGAGGGTCAATGCACTTGAGTGGTGCGGTTGAGGCGGCGTTTGTTGGTTGCTGGGGACGGGCTGGACACTTGACGCTGAAGGCTGGATGGTCTTGTTGACAGTTTGCGCATTTTACGTGGTTGGTCTTCGGGTCGCAGTGTTGGGCAAAGTGTTCCTTGGAACACCTTGGGCAGCGGGGTGGTTTTTTGCAGGCGTCGGGGGCGTGGAACTCCTGGCATCTGTTACATTGTATAGGCTGCGGTCTTGGAGCGTGGGATAGTTCTACGCGGTGGTGTTTGAAGAAAATGGAGAATCCGTTTGAAAGGAGATGGTCTAGGGAGCGCTCGCTGGTGGTAATTATGCGGACTAGTCTGGTGTCGTTATTGGTGGCTCTAGACTTGATCCTCCAGAGTTTTTTAATTGTGTGGCCGTTCTCAGCAAGTTGCTTTTGGATTTCTTCCGTTGTAACGTCATGGTCTACATTCGTAATGACGCAGGAGAATGATGGGGTGCGTGGGTCTGATGGGTTGTGGTTAGGGCTGCGGGTTTCTTGGTTTACAGTAATCTTGTCGTTAAGTATTTGTTTTAAGAATTGGAGGCGTTTTGCAATATCCGGGTCTGGGCTTTTGATCAGGACGATGCCTGACCTGGTAGATAGGACATTAGTTATTTCAACATTGCTCACTTGGCGGATGTATGGAGCTAGGCTACGAGGCGTCCTGTAGTCCTTGGGTAGGTTGCCGATGACGGCCGTGTGGATAATGCGTCTTGCGTAGTGTGGCTCAGATATTGAGCTGGCACGGCTTGTTGATTTCATAGAGTGGAATGAATCGTTTAGGTCGCGTGGATTCGGTGTACTATTGCGTGGTCGTTTTATCGTGGATCGTTGGTATTGGAACCCGTCATTGGTGTCCATCTGAGCACCGGGGTCACACATGGTGATAGCCAGTGAGTTGATAGTTCAGTGGCCTGAACTATCCCGCCCGAGGGCGAGGCGGTTATTGAGGTGGAACGATGTGTATGTGTATGTGTGTGATTACCCTGTGCCGGGGCTCGGTAGTCTGAGACTACCCCTGTGTATTGTGTGTGTCAATAGCCGTATTTTGTATCTTGTGTGTGTGTGTGTGTATGAGTGTTGTTGGTAGGGTAGTGGGAATAGATGTTTCGGGCTAGAGTAGCCTTCTGTCGGGCCCGATAGCGCTGCACGCAGTGCTATCCCTGAGGTAGGAGTTTTCACGGACGGAGCAGGGAACAGAGCGTGTAGAGAAATTTTTAGTAGTAATGGAATAGGAGATATTTGTCCTAAAAAGGACAGATTTAAGATCTCTGAAGAGATGTATAGTTGGTTTAAGTTCTAGCAGTGCAGTTGTCACGATGACGGTGAAGCTCAGACGTGTGGAAAAACTTTTGTGTTGTAGTATTTATAGGCGATGTCAGCGGGACGCGGGGTGAGTCTCTGGTTCTCTAATCCTATTGGTTCGGACACTGTTTCACTGTCAGCTGGTGGGGGAAATAGATACTATTATAAATACAACCCGAGCGAAAGATTTTCTACCATAGTCGCAGCCCAGCACCCGAAGAGAGCAGACGTGCCTGACCGCGACCTGTGCTTATGAGACGCCTCCTGTGCAGTGAGTAATCATTCAGTGACCTACTTCCAAGTAAACACAGACACTCCAGTGTGTACGCAGTGCGTGTAGTGCCCCGTAGCTCAGTGGTGCTTGTTAACACCCGCGCCGTGCGGGCGGCTCGCCACTAGGCGCAAGTGCGTTACCATTCAGTCCGTGAATATGTTCGTACTATTCACACTGAACATAGCGAATACAAGCGATACAGACACTCAAGTGCATAAACGCTATACGTAGACTAATACACAAACACATACGTGCTGTGAACTATCAGTGCTAGTGCCGTGCTCAGTGCCATTGCTCCAAAGTGAAAGACACTACAGTGCATCACATCCCCGAATCAGCCATGGATCCCCAACTTGATTCGAACATCGCTCAACTGCAAAGCCTACCTGTTCTAACCCGGGAACAAATGACTCAACTAAACAACCTACTAATGATAAAACTAAATCTAGCAATCGCAGAAATTACTAACCTGCGAGTCGAAATATCTCGTCTCCACGAGAATAACGAAGACAATCAACAAACAATACAGTGTCTTCTGACTAACGATGAACTAAAAACCACAGCAGACAACGATATGGACATTGCAACCAGCCAGTTCCCTGCAACCAAGGAAGCCGATTCAGCTAATAGCAATGACACACGGACCAACAAGCGGAAACTAAATCCCACAACCGCACCCGTCGCAAACAAGAAACCATTAACCGCCAGAAGCCAACAATCTGGCCCTAACAACACACCAGACGATTCAGAAAACAGCTGCTCAGACTCTGAATCAATCATCGCAGACCCGAACCCGACTGGTAAAAAGGCAAGTAAAATTCCACCTATCATATTACGAACCAAAACAAATACACTACATATACTAAACGAATTGAAGAAGGAAGGTGTAACTATAAAGGATGCAGTCAACCGGTCTGATTGCATTAAAATACATGTAGAATCGCCAAAAGACTTCCGTCAGACTACAAAACACTTTGACACAAAGAAAATCCCTTACCATACATATCAACTGGCAGAAGAAAAACTTCTCAAAGTTGTCATTCGCGGTATCCCCGAAGATATCGACCCGAAAGAAGTTTTAGAAGAACTTCAACGCCTAAATTACCCTGCAATTAGCGCCACAAGAATGAAAAGCGGGCCCAATCGGAAAGTCATCCCCCTAATATTAGTCCAATTAACCAAACTGGAAGGAAAAGAAATCTTCAACCTAAGTCAGATCCTCTACTTGAGAGTAAGGGTCGAGTCCCTGCGTAGGAAAACAGAGGTCACCCAATGCCACAAATGCCAGAAATTTGGCCATGGAGCCACGAACTGCCATGTCCCCCCGCGCTGCGTTAAATGTGCTGGGGCACATCACACTTCACTCTGTACCAAACCTAAAAACACCGCAGCGAAATGCGCGAACTGTGGCGATGCGCACACAGCCAGCTACAGAGGTTGCCCAGCAGCCCCCAAACGACAACAACCTAGGCACGATGAACCACAACGACAACAACCTAGGCACGATGAACCACAACAACAGCGATCCTTTACAGCACCACAACACACAAACCAAACCCAATACAAACCCCGAAACATGAACCTCAGCTACTCCCAGGCTGCTAGCCAGACAAAACCACCCCCTCCACCTCTCGAAAATGTCCCAACTCCAGTCAACCAAGCCAACATCTCCTCCAGCACAGTTATTACGCTAGTCAAACTACTAACGCAACTAATAACAGCCATTCCGAACGAGGAAAAAACAGCTGTCCTCAACGCCATAACCAACTTAAAATGAACAACACACCTATCAACAATGATACTCTCAGACTTGCGTTCTTCAACGTGCCACCTCCTTCTTCTTCAGCTGAGGAGCAACGACAGCCAGCTAGTTGAGTCGGCGAGGGTACGGCTTGCGTACGGCGTGGGTCTGGTAACGGGGAGCTCGTGGTGGGCGCCACGATACTTTGGTTGGGGTAAAAGTAGCGGAAAATATTATTCACGATAGGCGGGATCGTTGGTTGGGCGTTCGATGAAGAAATGAAACATACGTGACGTATTTTGAACTGAATTTACCGTGGTTTGTATTCGGGTTAAAGGTGACGAAAATAGATTCACAAAATCCCGCCACAAACATGTAGCTCACACAAATAACGATCTTAATTAGCTTACAAACTAGTTAAATGGTGGGGACCACTAACAGTGACAGTCCGGGGTCCGTACGAGCATAAACCGAAAATAATGCAGGGGGCTAACCCGCTCCTGTCCTCACGTACAATTGAGTTGTAACGTAGCCGAACTGTCAATGCGTGTGGTTCACCAAGAGAGAGAGAGAATATAACATATATATATATATATATATATATATATATATATATATATATATAAATATAAACGTGAACAAGACTTAAATTACTTACAGACTAGTGAAATGGTGGAGGGGGGGGCACTAACAATGAAAGCACGGATTACGAAAGTATAAAACGAAAATGATGCAGGTGGGCTAACCCAATCCTGTCCTCATGTACAAGTAAGACGTAACGAATTCGCGCTGTCAGTGTTGGTGGGCCACCAGTAGGGAGACAATATATGACAATAATGACAACTAGGTGGCTTAATTTCTAATTACAAGAGCCAAGAGAACAGAGTTTACAATAATACACGATATCAATCGTTACGTCAGTTCGTATCGACAATTGCAGATATTGAAATGTGAAGTTATCGGCCGAGTTGAATAAGTGGGGGGTGATGGTGTTTGTCGTAGTCGAGATTTACCGATCACTCGCGAACTTACTCGGGCGGTGTTCTCGCGAACTACGTACGACAGGGCAAGAAGGCGTTGGTCAAGTTGACTATGAGCAGAAACTCGTCGTTTAGCACGTGGTCGTGGACAAAGAATAAAGATGATACTTATCCGGAAAGATGATAACCCAGATGCAGAGGTGTGGTCCACTGAATCCCCTACCGTGAAGGTGGTGAGTTCGGCTGGCGCTACAGAAGGATCCACTCGGGAAGTCGGTTCCAGTCGAATCACTCAAGTCGAGGGATTGATGAGTTCGTCACGGGAATCCACCGGGTTTACGGTGTGATCTGTGTTCACTCGTACGATACGGTTACGAGATTTGGTTGAGTGAAGCACAGGAAGCGAAGCACATACAAAATCACCTCTCTCACAACACTCTACACTACACTCTTTTCTTGGACGAAAATTTTAACTACGTCTGCTCTCTTGAACAACACTTATTCGACTCTTTGTTCTATTCGGCCGTGCACTACCTGGTCTTAATTATAACTTAATTAACCTTATCATTGAATTGTATTGACGTATTGACGTTATCTACTTCCGTCGATGCCCAAACACAGAAGCGGCAAGTATAAAAAAGTTCCGTTACAAACGCCAACGGCATAAACCGGCAAAAACAAGAGCTCACAGAATTCATCACCGAACACAAACTTGACGCTATACTCGTTAACGAAACCGACGACAGACTAAAAATAGCTAACTATACAGTATACAGACAGGACAGACTACACGGACCTGGTGGCGGGACAGCCATAATAATTAAACGACAACTCAGACACTACGAAACCCACATACAACAACTGACCAACCTTGAAGCAACATCAATCGAACTACAGACACCCAACACTAGACTTCTAAGACTGACAGCAGTGTACAACCCTCCCGACAAAGACATACTCACATCAGACCTAGACAACATTCTTGACGGATCCACACCCACCATTGTGGCAGGCGACCTCACCGCAAACACCAAAACTGGCACTGTCGCGTCGGCAACAAAAGAGGCCGTGTCCTAAATCACTACGTAAACAACCACAGACTACAAGTAATCGGCCCAGCCGAATACACCCACTACCCATACAATGGCAACCTGCCCGACATACTCGACATAGCCATCTTCCAGGAAGTAGAACACACTCACACCATCACAGCAATACCAGAACTAAACTCGGACCACAACCCAGTATTACTCAACCTTCATTTCAACTACCACACAGAAACCTTAATAACACACCGCGTGTAATGGAAAAACTACTCCGAATTAATCTACACAACCATTACCATCCCGCACGACTTAGACACAATAGCCCTACTCGAAGCAGAATGCAACAAATTCACAGAAACAATCTCAAAAGCAATAACCGACTCTAAATACACCACCAGGCCAAAGACCATCACTACACAAATCCCACAAGTCATTAAAGCCCTAATCAGGGAAAAAAACAGAACACGGCACGCCTGGCAACAATACAGAGATCCCGCAGATAAAAGAACACTTAGCCCACAAATAGAGCTCATAACAAAAACACTCAACCAACACCGCAACGCCAAATGGCAAGAGAAAATTGAAACACTAGCAACAAAAGACAATTCACTATGGAAAATGAGTAAAGCACTACGCAAAACTCACCACACAATCCCACCAATACACAGCGCCACAGGCATAGTATTCCGTCCCTCGCAGAAAGTCGAAGCCTTCGCAGACAGCATAGAGCAACAATTCA
The DNA here is from genome assembly GCA_963422195.1 of Carabus problematicus. NCBI lineage: Eukaryota > Metazoa > Arthropoda > Insecta > Coleoptera > Carabidae > Carabus > Carabus problematicus. The sequence goes on from OY728580.1 coordinate 5,316,908, forward strand.
GTCCCACCTACGACAGAGCCGATCTCGACCACATCGAGCTGGTACACAGAAGAATAAGGAGGAAACTGAAAGAGCCATCCACCGGAACAATACAATATGCAACCCCCCAAGAAGTAAAAAACATCCTAAAACGATTGAACTCAAAAAAAGCACGAGGTCCCGATGGAATTAGCAACCACGCCCTAAAACTTCTACTCCGTAAAGGAATCCTAGCACTCACCACCTTAATAAACGCTGCACTACGTCTAAACCACTTCCCCAAGGAATGGAAACTAGCCGATATAATAACAATACACAAACCAGGAAAAAACCCCACCTTTGCGACAAACTACAGACCAATAAGCCTGCTCTCCTCAATAGCAAAAATATATGAGAAAATAATCTTAACCCAATTAGAAAAAGAAACAAACACTTTAAACATACTACCAGACGAACAACACGGATTCCGCCCCCACACTGCAACCACCCACCAACTTCTACGTGTCACAGAATTCGTCACCGAAGGCTTCAACAAAAATCAAGCAACTGCAGCCATTTTCCTCGACATATCGAAAGCGTTCGATAAAGTATGGCACAAAGGACTGCTCTACAAAATGTCCAAGTTAGGCTTTAACGTAAAAACAGTCAAAAATATTGCCTCTTTCTTGAAAGATAGAAAATTCCGGATAAAAATGTTAAACAGATACTCAACGACCCGCCCGATCACAGCAGGTGTCCCCCAAGGCTCTATCCTGTCACCTCTACTCTTTTCAATCTATACCAGCGACATTCCCAAGCGAGTTGACCACAATAACATTCTTGCCCTGTAAGCCGACGACACGGTACTCCTATAAAAATCCTGGCAACCCTCTAAAGCAATCGATAATCTACAAGACACCACAGACAATCAACAAGAATGGTACGACAAATGGCGTATCACTATAAATCCGGAAAAAAGCAGCGCAATTCTCTTCACTAGACGCAAACAGACACCAGCCAGACAAGTAAAAATGTACGACAAAGCGATGCCCTGGACCGACAACGCCAAATACCTCGGGCTACAAATGGACCACAGACTCACCTGGAAAAAACACATACAATATGCAACCAACAAAGCAAAAGTAGCAAGACAGACCCTAATGCCACTACTTGGTCGTAATAGCAAACTATCAATTGATAACAAACTCCTACTATATAAAACCACGCTCAGACCGATAGCCACATATGCATCCGCAGTGTGGGGCTACGCATCCAAGACAGAAATAAAAGCCATCCAGATATTTCAAAACAAAACTATAAGAATGCTACTAAATGCACCATGGTACATTCGTAACGAACAACTACACAGAGACACCAAACTCGACACAGTCAACACTTTCATCCTTGAAACAGCCACGAAGTTCTACAGAACTCTACCAACAAACCCGAACCCGACAGTACATAGCCTCGCAAACTATGACGAAAATACCCAACACAAATACAAAAGACCTAAAATGGTCCTAAGTATTTAGTGTCGCAGCTCAACCTGCCCTACACACCCACCCAAACAGTCACACTTCAGATGACGGAGGTCAAAGAGCAAAGCTCTGGTACTCCATAAAATTCATTATTGTCAAAGTAAAAGTCAAAGTATTTTACACACACCGCACACGAAGTAACGACTCAGTCGTGTATTAGCATCCGTGCAGTGCAGACGTGCTCCAGTGTCATCCTCTCATGTGCTTGTGCGTGGTATAGTTGACGCATGCTCAGTGATCAGTGACCTATTTAAACTTTAAGACAGCCATCTCAGTGCATGTAGTGCGTCGAGGTGCGTATTAACACTGCCGTTGTGCGGTCGGCGCGCCGACAGGCGCCAGTACAAACTTTAGACGCGTTGGCGCAGTCCAACAAGTGTGTAGTGCGGGTCCCGCGACTTAAGGCGTGCCAGTGCATATACCCCCCCCCCCGTGACAGACACTCGCAGTGCTCACAAACCAACCATGGAGCCCTCTATAGACGTTATCATATCCACTCTACAAGAGGTGAAAGAGCCAACCATGGACCAAATTCTACAACTAACCAGGTTCCAAACCAAAAAATAGAGCAACTAGCAAATATCATCACACAACAGGCTCAATTAGATATTCTAATTTCCGATCAGAAGGATAAAGATGAGACAATCCGTGACCTGCTAGACAACAACAACGACGACACAGCATCCGAATCAATGATGTCCACTGACGACTCTACCTCCACAGGGACCCAACAAAAGACAACGTCATCCCTGGCCTCCCTCACGAGTAAGAAACGCAAGGGATCCCCAAAAACACAACATACTGCTATAAAGAAGCACGCTACAGGAAATTCTCAACATCCTACAACCGACTCTGGCAATGAAAGCACCATTACACGCTCAGTGAATGCAAACGATAATCCTCAACAGCAGGAATGCACCACACCTGCACCCAATACAAAGGCGAGTAAAGTACCACCTATTATTTTACGCACCAAAACAGACGCACTCAAAATCATCCAAAACTTAACAAAGAAAGGCATTAATATCAAAGAAGTAGTAAACCGCGCGGATTGCATTAAAATTCATGCCACATCAGCAAACGATTTCCGTAATACCACTAACATCTTCGACCAGAACAAAACCCTATATCACACGTACCAATTAGCAGAGGATAAACTGTTAAAAGTAGTGATCCGCGGAATCCCCGAGGATATAGATCCTTCTGTAGTAAAGGACGAACTCACCAATAGAGGTTACCTAGTAACTAGCGCCACGAGAATGAAAGGTGGCCCAAACCGAACCGCACTGCCATTAATCCTACTTCAGTTAACAAAACCAGAAGGCAAACAGATCTTAGATTTAACCAATATCCTATACCTAAGGATCAGGGTAGAACCACTCCGTAGGAAAACCGAAATCACGCAATGTTACCGCTGCCAAGGGTTTGGACATGGAGCCAGCCGTTGCCATGTTCCACCAAAATGCGTTAAATGTGCAGGTAACCATCACACAAAACTGTGTAAAAAACCAAAAGACACCGCTGCAACATGTGCAAATTGCGGAGACTCACATGCTGCCAGCTACCGAGGCTGCCCCGCAGTACCAGTAAGAAAACACCAAAGACAACAAGACACAAACAACAACAACAACAACCAAGACAAGAACCAAGACAACAAACACAACCGACAACTCAGGAAAATCCATCTCAGCCAGTCAATCCCTCTGATAGGAGAACATATGCCCAAGCTGCCAGCGGAAATCCTCCAAACAACCAGACGAACACCCTCATAGCCATCCTCAAACTCATTAGCGACCTAACCACAGCCAACCCTGACCAAACTTCAACAGTCCTAAACGCCATTACTAAACAAACCCAACTATGAATTTACACCAAAACGATACACTTACAATTGCATTCTTCAATGCAAATGGGCTCACATGCCAAAAACTTGAACTAGAAGAATATATAACACACCACAATCTCGATGCTATGCTCATAAACGAAACCCACTTGCGCGCAGGAGATAGAGCGAAATTTGCAAACTTCACAATCCGTCCCGTCATCAGTTACGCCGCACCCGTATGGGGCTATGCAGCAGGTACACATATTAAGAAAATTCAAACATTTCAAAATAAGACCCTACGTATGATTCTAAACGCACCATGGTTTATCCGCAACAAACAACTACACCACGACACAAAATTACCAACAATCAAGGAGCTATTCCAAGATCACGTCACCACATTCTTCGGGGGCCTAAACCAAAACCCGAACCCCTCAATCCGTAGCCTAAGTAACTACGACGAAAACACGAAATGCAAGTACAATAGACCAAAAACGGTACTTTGTACGTAGCATGCAGCACAGTCTGCCCTAACAAAACAACAACGCCATACTCCAGATGACCGAGGTTAAGGGGCTCAGCCCTGGCACTCTATATGTCCAAAGTATTTTACACACGAACAAACCGCCAGGTACAAAATAGCCAGATGAAGATGTAAGAGGCCTAGCCTGACGCATCGAAACCAAGAAACGATACCGATATTTTACACACAGAGTCGAGTGAGAACTTCGGTCGAGTGCAGACGTGCCCAGCTGTCTTCCCTTGTGTTCTTGTGTTTTTGTGATTGTGCAATGTCAGTAAAGTGCAAGGTGATAAACATTTAACTCGCCTGTCATGACACTAGTGTGTTCGTAGTGAAAGTCAGTGTGCAACGCCCTTAGCGTGTTTGCGCGGGTTTTTGTGCTGTGTGACGCATGGTAAATGCATTTCGTTAGTTCAACGATATATTTTTAAATGCCAAGACATTCACCGCAGTGCGTGTGGTGTAACGCTACCACCGTGTTGCTTGCCAATACCGGTGCTGTGTGGGCGGCTCACCAACAGGCGCCATTTTCGATACTAGGCGCAGAAGTGCAGACCAATACGGGTGTTATGTGGGTCCCACGACTTCTGGCGTGGTACTTTTAAACTGTACCGTGACATGGTTTACTGTTATAGTGTAGTGAACACTCAGTGCGACGCGTAAAGTGCTAGTGCTGTGCTACTGCCCCCTCTGCAACCCTCTCTCCTGTGACAGACACTCATAGTGCTCACGCAAACAACCATGGATCCCTTAACGGACGCTAACATAGCATCGCTACTCGGGCAAAGAGACCCAACCATGGAACAAATTTTACAATTGACCAAGTTCCAAAACACCAAGATCCAACAGCTCACAAAAATAATTGAGCAACAACAAGCCCAAATAGACATATTAATTTCAGACCAGAAAGACAAGGACGAGACTATCCGTAACCTACTGGATAACAATAATGAATCCGTGATGTCCATTACTTCCACCACCACAGAAAGCCAGGAGACTCAACAAAAGGAGGCAGCACCATCTATGGCCTAAACAAATAGCAGGAAACGAAATGGAACCTCGAAACCACAACATGCAATGATAAAGAAGCCAGCTATAGAAAAACTATACAATGTGTCTCAATGCCAACCAAGGCAAACAACCAAACATCCGTCGCGAATGCGAACGACAAACCTCAATCTCAAGAAGCCAACCCTACTTCTACCAATTCAAGTAAAATCCCGCCCATAATACTACGTACAAAAACTGATGCTCTTAGAGAGCATCAGAATTCAGGTAAAGTCAATAAATGACTTCCGCCAAACTACAAAAATATTTGACAATATCAAGACTCCGTATCACACGTATCAACTCGCAGAAGAAAAGCTTCTAAAAGTAGTGATACGAAGAATTCCGAAAGAAATAGACGCATCCGTAGTGATGAAAGAACTCATTGAAAAAGGCTACCCATTAATCAGTGCAACTAGGATGAACGGCGGCCCGAATCGAACCCCACTACCTTTAATTCTAGTACAGCTTAGCAAACCTGAAGGCAAGGAAATATTCAATCTCACAAACATACTATATCTTCGAGTCAGAGTTGAATCATTCCGTAGAAAAACAGAAATAACTCAATGCTATCGCTGCCAAGGATTCGGTCACGGAGCCAGCCGGTGCCATGTACCTCCGAAATGCGTGAAATGCGCAGGGGATCACCACTCGCAAACATGCGAGAAAGCAAAGGACACCGCTGCAAAATGTGCAAACTGCGGAGACTCCCATGCTGCCAGCTACCGAGGGTGCCCAGCAGTACCAGCACGACAACGCTCAAGACAGCAACAACAACCGCCAAGGTTAGAATAACAACAAGCACAACAGCCAAGACAAACAACACAGACGAAATCAACAGAGCCAATCCACTCCTCTGACAAGAGGACGTACGCCCAAGCAACCAGTAGTAACCATACAACCAATCACACAAGTAACCAAATCAACACCCTTATCGCCATTCTCAAACTAATAAGCGATCTAACCACAGCAAATCCCGACCAAACCTCAGCAGTCCTGAACGCCATCACGAAACTAACACAATTATGAACACACACCAGACACTAAACAACACACTCACTCTTGCATTCTTTAATGCAAACGGGCTCTCTCAACAAAAACACGAACTAGAAGAGTACATGACTTATCACAAACTAGATTTTATGTTGAAATTGTTTGGTCCCAGTGCTGTATCAAGCGACAGCGCGTGGAATCCATTGCCCCTTTGTGCTAGTGCGACCCTGGGCTGCGCGAACGCAACCCGACGCGTTAGTGTACTCTCGTAACCATCTTTGCTGGCTCGACCCAGCCAACGTCGATTCATTTATTTATTTGAACTTATTTGTGTAATTCCCATTAATTTTGTAACATTATAACTTTTGTTCTTAATTCTTATAAGTCTATGTATTATCTAGATTCTGCTAGTTGTTAATTTTAAGAATATTGTTTTATCATTTGTGTGACAGACCCCGGAGTAATTCGCTATATACGATAGTGAGAGCTGACCCGCATATTTTGGTCTGGATTTTTATTTGATTAAGCTTTTGTTTTGGCAGCTACTCATTACCGCCCGGCTACTTGCTTCGGACCCCGTCTGTCTCTCTAAATTTTGTATTAGCTTAAGTACTAACCCATTTAGTTTAATATCGCTTACTGTCATTTCATGTTTTCTTTATTTCTTAAACAATATACGGATGAGTTGTACACCCGTATCACACATTGTTTAATTTGGTTGTCTCTCGTCAAGTATTTTCCCGTTATAGTCTTTCGTGTTTCAACTATAGCGAGTGCAGTGGCGTACCCAAAACACGTGGCGCCCTTATTTTAACTTAACCTGCCGTTTAATTTTATAATCATTTTGTATTGCGAAATAAGAACCACCCCCGTCTCCACTGAAGCCAGCCGGAGCAACCTTTTATCGCGTCACCCCTCAGGAGGCGTGATAATATATATATATTGTGGCGAGGTCAACAAACGAGCTCTAGCCACTTGGCTCGTTGCGCCAGGTCTCGGAGCGCGCGCGACTAATTGATCCGCACAGTACCGTACCTAACGCATGATACAACCGAAATGCAAGTTAGTAAACGATCAATTAGTCAAGCCGTATAAAAGGGCTGCGAGTAGACGAACAAAGTCAGTTAGTATTCCGCTAGTGATCCGTTCTCCGCTGCAGTCAAACCGCTTGGTAAGCATATTGTTTCTATTATTCTTTATTATACCGCCCTCTGTGGCAGTATTTATTTTTGTATTCGTTACTCTGCACTGTTGCAGACGTAGCAAGATTTATAAGTTTGTTATCCGTCACACTGCGCCGGTCCTGCTGTGACGTCATCACTGTCTCTCTCTACACTGTGTCGGTCCTGTTGTAGAGGCTACAGTTAGTTAGGTTGTTTCCGTCACACTGCGCCGGTCCTGCTGTGACGTCATCACTGTCTCTCTCTACACTGTGTCGGTCCTGTTGTAGAGGCTACAGTTAGCTAGGTTGTTTCCGTCACACTGCGCCGGTCCTGCTGTGACGTCTTCACTGTCTCTCTCTACACTGTGTCGGTCCTGTTGTAGAGGCTACAGTTAGCTAGGTTGTTTCCGTCACACTGCGCCGGTCCTGCTGTGACGTCATCACTGTCTCTCTCTACACTGTGTCGGTCCTGTTGTAGAGGCTACAGTTAGTTAGGTTGTTTCCGTCACACTGCGCCGGTCCTGCTGTGACGTCATCACTGTCTCTCTCTACACTGTGTCGGTCCTGTTGTAGAGGCTACAGTTAGCTAGGTTGTTTCCGTCACACTGCGCCGGTCCTGCTGTGACGTCATCACTGTCTCTCTCTACACTGTGTCGGTCCTGTTGTAGAGGCTACAGTTAGCTAGGTTGTTTCCGTCACACTGCGCCGGTCCTGCTGTGACGTCATCACTGTCTCTCTCTACACTGTGTCGGTCCTGTTGTAGAGGCTACAGTTAGTTAGGTTGTCTCCGTCACACTGTGCCGGTCCTGCTGTGACGTCATCGTTGTTTCTCTCTGTACTGTGTCGGTCCTGTTACAGAGGATACATAAATTCTGATTGGCTTTCCGCCACAATAATGTTATGTTATTTCCGTTGTATTTTCAAATGTTAGCTGCCTGTGTTATGTTTTCATAGTTCATAAATTGTTTGCCTACGTTATATTTTCTTATGTTATTTGCTGGTTCTATTATTAGTTATCAACACTGCGAGTGTCAGTGTCTCGTGAATAAATTAAAACGTTGTTTTCTGGCCAAATAAATTATTTCTTGTACCACCCTGACCTCCATTGAACTATCCCGGTCTAAGTCCGATTGGCGCCCGAGCAACCAGAACCCGCAACACCCAGGGAGCGTCACAATATATATATATATATACAGTGTGTCCCACCGACTACCATACATAGGAAAATTAACATTGGGAAATTATGTAAGGATCAAGTATTGCTGTGTCTGTATCTAAACATGTGATTGGCACAAATTAAACAATAGGTAGTTGAATTAATCAAATTTAAAACTGTCAGATTGCTGTAATTTTTAGAATTTGCTGACACAGTACAATTATTACCATTGAATTATCAATATTCTTGCAAATAAACAATATTTAAAAATAAATAATATGGTTATATTTATTACTTTATAATAAAGTTTGTGTAGAAACAAATTTGGATGATTTTCAGTAATACATACCTACAACAGAAAGCTTAAGAGTTTGCATTTTGTAATGGAAAAACGAACAAAACATAACAGTTAAGCACTAAATTCAATATCACTAGCAGGTACTAATCAATGAAATGTTCAAACGTATTCCCATTGACTAGCAGACAGTGGCTTAATCTGTCACAAAATTGTGTCCCTCATTTAAGGTAGATGTGTGCTCTTCAGTGAAACAAATATTTTCTAAAGCATGACATTTATTAAACATTAATTCACAAAAAGTGATTCGTTTTTCACTATCTGCTGCTAATAACAGCGTGTAATATTTGTAAGTAAAATATTTGTGTTTTTTATGAGTGCGGTGATTCACCGAGATTATTTGTAATTTCCCTCACACTTCGACAGCTGCCAAAATATCTACTTCGTTGTTAACATTCTGGTTTCCATTTCTATTACTTTTGCGAAGGCAATTGGCGTACCCAATTTCCTAATTTAAATAAAATTCCTTTAAATAATTACGTAATATAAAATTATTTGACAGAAGTAAATTTCTGTATTTTAAATCTTTTGTTTTTGTCACTCAGAAAGAATATACATATAGCTCAAGGCAATAGTTGATCCTTATGTAATTTCCCAATGTTAATTTCCCTATGTATGGTAGTCGCTGGGACACACTGTATATATATATATATATATATATATATATATATATATATATATATATATATATATACAAACTGCATGTACTGAAGAGGGCAATAAAAGCCCTATCAGTACCCATATTGCCATGTTTAATATTACAACAAATTGTAAATTACTGTACCATAAAGAGAAAAATAAACATTTTTGATTGATTGATTGAAGGATTTTTTCATTCTGAAGCTGACTGTCATCGTGATAACATCTCTTCTAGAACTTCATTTTTACTTCACCATTAATCTGTCCTCAGGACAATATACTTACACACACACACACACACACACACACAAGGGATAACCAAGGTTATCGAGCCCCGGCACAGGGCACCACACACACATACACTTCAAAACACACAGGGGTAGTGTTCGACACAGGGCTTCCACACACACATATACATACTCCACGTTAGCACCGCTTCGCCTGCGGGCGGGTTAGTTCAGCCACCAAACTATCATCCCTCTGGCCAACACCATGTCTGAGCCCGACGGACCGATGGACACCGATGGTTTCCAGCTCCAACGCAACGCGTCGAAAAGACAACGCAGCAGCACTCCGACCACACGCGATCTAAAGGACTCATTCCACTCGTTCGAAAGACCAACAAGCCGAGCCAGCTCAACGTACGAGACGCATCCTTTACACGGCTGTAATCGGCAACTTACCAAAGGACTGCCGGACGCCACGAAGCCTTGCACCATACATTCGCCAAGCTAGCAATGTAGAAATCTCCAATATGCTTTCCACCAGATCAGGAACCGTACTGATCAAAAGCCCGGATCTAGCAATTGCCAAGCGACTTCAATTCCTCAAACAGCTCATCAACGACCAAATCACTGTGAACCAGGAAGCCCGCAGCCCCAACCACAACATAACTGCACCACGCACTCCGTCATTTTCGTGCGTCATCACCAACGTGGACCATGACGTCACTATGGAAGAGACCCAAGCCCAACTTGAGAAGGAAGGCCACACCATCAAAAAGCTCTGGAGGATCAAGTCCAGAGCAACCAACAACGACACCAGGCTTGTCCGTATAATCACCATCAGCGAACGATCACTAGACCATCTCCTCTCCAACGGTTTCTCCATGTTCTTCAAGCACCACCGTGTAGAACCATCCCACGCTCCAAGACCACAACCAATACAAAGCAACAGATGCCAAGAGTTCCACGCCCCCGACACATGCAAGAAACCGGCTCGCTGCCCAAGATGTTCCAAGGAACACTTTGCACAACATTGCGACCCGAAGACAAACAGTGTTAAATGTGCAAACTGCCAGCGAGACCATCCATCCTTCAGCGTCCAGTGTCCTGCCCGTCCCCATAATCCAACCAACGCCGCTTCAACCGCACCACTCAAGCGCATCGATCCACCAGCTGAAGATGATGCACCTTCAGCCACTATACATGACGTGCTCCGTTTCGTCACCACCGCCATCCTCAATACAGTCCCGGATCAACGCGGAAGAATGCAGTCCATTATGGCTAACCTAGCCAAACAACTTTTCAATACAAATCTCGTGATCTCCTACTCTGGCTCCGGCATCCACGTGGGTTGCCGTTCAATCCACCATGTTCCCCGCTCATACTCAGCAGCCGCCAGTTCTCCAAACAGCGATGGATAAGTCATTCAACATCGGTACAATCAACGTATCCTGCCTCCGCACTAAACGGCCCTTAGTCGAAAACCTACTCAGAGCAGACAACCTAGGTGTGCTGGCTATCACACACACACATTGCAAGAACATCAACATAGCTGGCTATCAGTCACACATCAGACCAAAGGACCCAGACGGTCATGGCGGCACCGCCATCCTAGTGCGCCGGTCAGTTCCGAGCTCTACACACACACTCCCAGCTGAGTTTGATCACCTGAACACAGTAGCAGCCACAATTCACACACGAATAGGACCAGTTCACGTAATTAGTGTCTACGTCAGGCCCAGAGACCCATTCCCTACAAACTTACTTCACTACGCATGTCATCTGACTGCCACCATACTACTGGGTGACCTCAACGCCAGACATATTAACTTTGGTGACCTCTCCAGCAACAACCAAGGAAAGGACATGATCGAAGCACTGGGCGTACTCCCGATAACCAGAATACATCAAACGGCTCCTACATTCCTCAGCCATGTTGGACAATCCAACATCGACCACATCCTGGTAACGCAAGACATAACGAGACATCTGGAAGACAGTGCAATCATCGGTACAAGTGATCACCTCCCTGTCATCGTTCGCTCTCACCTAATTGCACCACTCCCTGCAAGAGCGACACAATTACCTATTCAAAACAGGTAGACTGGGAGGTCTTTCAAGCACACATCAACAACAACTTAATTCCACCAGACACACCACTAGACTCTCCAGCAGCAATCGACGCAGCCGTGGACTCAATCACCAACACTATCAGCACCGCCTCCAACAATAATCATAAGAACGGATAGAAGACAAAAAGAGGAGCCTATACAGACACTACGTGCGAACAGGTGACGCCAACTGCAAATACCACTGGAACCGTCTAAATGCACTCATCAGACGCCTCTCCCTACAACACAGGGAAGACTCATGGATCAAGACGTGTTCTGACCTAGATCCAGCCAAAAGGTGTTTCCTGTTCTGGCGCAAATTTAAATGCTTAATGGGACAATTCACTCAGAAGCAAAACCACCTCATCGTAAATGGCAACGTAATAACCACTCCCAGAGACTGCTTCGATCTCCCTGAACCAGAAAATCCAAACGTATTCCAACAACAATACGCCGACGATACGGTTTGCTGGGCTTCGGGACCGTCCCTGTATGAAGCCAACAATTTACTGCAAGAATACTTATCAAGTTTAGAATCGTGGATGCGCCGGTGGCGAATAAAACCAAAACCCAACTTATCCAATTCCGTCACCGTCACAAACGCACCACTCTAGCATATGCTGTCACTCTATGGAACACGGTAGTTCAGCCAGTTCGCGAGGCAACCTACCTCGGCGTTACCTTCACCAGCACCCTATACTGGAAGCAAGATATCCAGAAGTGTATCAACGCAATGCGCAAACGCTCTTCCCTCATCACCAGGCTTCGTATCCGGCTCTGAGGTTGCAGTGAACGTGTCCAACTTCTGACGTACACCATGTTCGTCAGGCCACTAGCAGACTACAGAGCCATCTGCTACGAAAATGCCCGAACCAATCTAATCACGCCAATACTCCAAATGGAACGTCGTTTCCTGAGGACTAAACTGGCAGCACCCGTCGCGAGATGTCCACCAATCCGCGGGAATTTCACCCATCACCGACTGCATGCACCAGCTCCAGGCCCGCTACACAAGACGACGGATTGACTAAATAAACAACACACAGGAATCCGCGATACAAATACCCCCACCCCCCTGCAATTCTCTTAGGACGACGCGACCAACTACCAGACAATCTTCAATAAATACTGGACGCCACCCCCTTGTCATACAGACACTAACAAAATGAAAGTGCACGCAGTGACACCGACACACAATCATTAGTGTTATCATGTAAACAAACATTTTTTCATTTTTCTTAAATAGCATTATTATATTTTTTTTCCCCAACAACTACAGATTCCTGTGCTGAAGAGGGCAATGTGCCCTATAACGGCACCCACTATATTATATTATTTGTCAAAACATGTATGTATAACCATATAAAGAATAAAACTTTTTTGAATTGAAGATTTTCTAACCACACTCGTAGAGTGCGATCATCGGTGCAGTGCGGAGGTGATTACACTGTTAGTTCTCTGTTTAGCGTTCATTGTGAGTTTAGTTCACCAACTAATGCTACCTCAGTTTGTGCAGTGTGTGTAGTGGTGCAGTGGTGTAAGCCCACTGTGGCGCCGAACACGGGTGCTGTGCCTGTTGTGCGACCTTAGGCGTTTGTTTAATTTTGTGACATGAACACTACGTGACATGGACACTTGTATAGTGTAGTAAACACTCAGTCCGTCTAGTGAACAGCTCTTTTACACACACCCCCCACGCCCTCATAATGCGGAACACAAACTTTCAGTGTAGTAAACTAACTATATCTCCATTCAAAATGGAGTCCACAATAGAATCAATTTCTACTCGGATTAGATTCCTACAGAGCCAGGAAACCATAACCGAGGATGAATCGGACGAACTATTCGACCTACTGGACAGGAAAATACAGCTGCAGAACAAGGAGATCAAATCGCTGCAGGCAACAATGACTGCTTATCAGAAGCAGCTCGACAAGCTGACTCTTGTCATTAACACTATGCAAGAAAAGGCTAACCATAAAAGCAAGTCAAAGAAGAGCAAGAAGAAAGCATCAAAGGCGACTGCAACTTCAATCAAGAAGACAACACAAGTAGCAACCACCTGTGTAGATAGTGACAACGCACAGCACTCGTCCCCAGAGACCGAGGCAGTACCAGTGCAACAAATAGAGGTCGAGCAGTCAGTTGCGCCTCAACACGAATACGAACGCGACGAAATCGACAGTGGCGAGTTCATCTTGGCTCCGAATGCAAAACGAGCTAAACTCGATCTTACTACGCTGCCAACGTCTCCTCCTACCCCCGTAACCAACGATCACGTGAACGTACACGCAAATACTGACCCACAGACAAAGAAACGTGCCCCACCACCTATCTTCCTGAGAACCAAGGATGATTATGCCCAGATCTCTCGGGGCTTAGCCAAGACAAATATAAAATTCAGCCGTGTGACAAATAGAAAAGATGATGTTAAATTTCAGCCGATGACTGAAACAGACTACAGAAGCATGGTGAAGGTGCTGGAAAAATCAAATTACCGTATCACACATTTGAGCTACCAGAAGAGAAGAGTCTCAAAGTTGTACTACGCGGTCTTCCTGAAACAATTCCTGAAAGGGATATCCTTGACGAACTTCTATTGCTGGGCTACCCTACCATCAAATGTAAGCGACTCTCATTCAATGGGAAACCATCTCCTCTCGTACTGGTAGAGCTTCAGAGAAATGAGACTGGCAAAAGCATTTACCAACTAAAAACACTCTTCCACGTGATGCTGAAAGTAGAAGCAAAGAGGAAAAACAACACTGTATCGCAATGCCATAGATGCCAGATGTTTGGCCACGCTGCCAAATGCTGCAGAGCCCAATGGCGCTGTGTCAAATGTGGCGAAAATCTTCTAACCGCCTCTTGCCAAAGCGTGAAGGGGAAAGACTCAGCGAAATGCGCAAACTGCAACGAGGTACATACCGCAAACTATAGGGGATGTACAAAATTCCCGAAGTTGTCTAAACCGTCTCAGGCCAATAACCAAGACAGAAACCAAAGGACAAAGGCGAACGCATCCGCGAGCGAGATAGTCCCAGGCAGGACATATGCCAGTGCTACATCAGTTCAACATAACACACCAAATACCAATGCACCTACAACTGTACGTGGTAATGCGAATCCACCCCCCGGAGATCAAAAAGCCACGCCCATCCAATGCTGGGACACAACCGCGGTCCAGCACTCAATCAAATACAGACAACGTTATGGCATTTGCATGCTCCCTGCTGACAAGCATAGCATCAGCTAATAACAAAGCCGAATCGATGGCAATGGTCCTCAAATCCTTACCTGACCTATACTCAATCATAAATGGCTGTAAACAGACAAGTAACACCTGACAATATTAAGATCGCCTTCTGGAACGCATGCGACTTGAACAACAGGAGGAATGAATTAGAAGAATTCCTGGTACGTGCGGCAATCGATATTGCACTTATAAATGAAACTCATCTGCAGCCATACATGAACCCCGAAATTCGCAATTACCAAATATATCGCAAGGACCGTGACCGCGCAGGTGGAGGGACAGCCATATACGTAAAGCAAAACCTTGACCATTTCGAAATTGACCTGCCAGTCCTACAAATCCTGGAAGCAAATGCTGTGGTACTAAATACAAACATTATGGTACCTATTTGAATCGTTTCAGCATACCAGCAACCAACAAGAAACATAATCCCAGCTGACTTCGATGATGTGTTCAACAGCCCACTTCCAACAATAGTAGCTAGAGACCTCCACTCCAAACATCGGGCTTGGAACAGCCGCGTTGCTAATACACGTGGACGTGCGTTAGCACAATACGTGGCAGCACGCGCCATCACTGTGGCTGCACCAGACGAACCGACGTTCTTCAGCTCAGCCGGTCATCGCCCAGATATTCTGGACATAGCCCTGCTGAACCGAATAACTACAACTTATACAATACACGTAGTGAATGAACTAGCCTCGGACCACAATCCAGTCATTCTCGAATTAACTGGGGCACAATCATGTGACGTTACTAACCCACGTCTCCGCGTCGACTGGGAAGTATTCCAGACTACCATAGAAGATAACATTGGGCAGTTGCCAGTAATAGAAACCAGACAACAACTTGACGAAACTTTAGGAAACCAATGCAAATTATTGTATACAGATACTGATAGTTTAAATTATTCTATAAATTGTGAAGACATTTATGATATAATGAAGCGTGATATTCATAAATTTAACACTAGTGATTATCCCGAAAATAATATTTTTAATATTACTTTAGTGAACAAAAAAAATCCCGGCCTAATGAAAGATGAAAACAATGGTAAAATTATGACTGAATTTATTGGATTAAGATCGAAAATGTATACTATTAAAGTAGAAAATGAAACTGAAACAAAAAAGTCTAAAGGTATTAAAAATATATTTCTTAAGAATAAGATAACATTTCAGGATTATTACTCGTGTCTATTTAATAATATAGAGCATACTATTGTACAAAATAATATTATATTTAAGAAGCATGATGTACATAGTGTAAGTCAGTCGAAAATAGCTTTAAGTCCCCATGATAACAAACGCTGTATAAAACCTAATGAAACAGATACGTTACCATGGAGACATTATAGCTTAAAATATATATTATATTTAAAAATGTATTTCTTACGAATAAGATAACTTATGTTTATATAATAATGTAGAACATATATTTAAGAAACATTATGTATGTAAGCTAAAATAGTGTTAAGTTCTCATGATAACGAAAAACCTGCTGAAACGTTACCATGAGGATAATTTAAAATAAAAAATGTATTATATTTAAAAAAGAAATATGTACTGTATGTATAATAATAATAATAATAATAATAAGGGACATAAATCGTACCAGCAGCCTTCTCGTGGCATGTCCAGGGTAGACTTCGGTCGAGCCAATACTGGGCGTCGGTTAGTAGGGCTAACCACCCTACTAATTTCGTTTCATGGGTTCCTATATTAAGAAATGGGAAACATATCGCCTCCCACAACGAGTCCTTCTCGGATGAGGACTCCCAACCAGTTGGGCGAGGCATTGCAATAACTGCACCTCGGCGTCGTCACATGTGGACGCCCGAGCAACAAACGCAACTGCTAGCGATGCATGAAGCGTCATCGCCGCAGCGAAGACGTTATATGGGTCGAGTTTACTCGTTGTGGTGTGAAACACACGCCGAGCTGAATTTCATGACGCAGCAGAATCTGCGCGATCAGATAGCCTCTCTACGTCGTAAGATGAGACGATCACGCAAGAGAGAGTCACGGAGGTTATCTCGCGCGTCGAGACCTCCGCCGCTATCGGTTGCACAACATCCACCATTTCCTGTTGTGCATCCGAACATGCGGGTATCTAAAGCCCGCGATCTCAGGGCGGAATATCTTGCCGGGATCGAATCTCTTCCTACGCGCACCCGATTACGACACAACAGGTTTCGTGTTAGGACAGACCATCTTGCCCTGATGAGTGAGATCCTGTCCAAACAATTCTCTCCAGATAGCAATCTCTGGGATGTTGACTGCGCTGTGTACGCCGCGGCTGTTTCTTTAACACCCGAGGGCTACAGTTCCGCTAGTGCCAATAAAGGTAAAGGGCGTATACTGAAGCTTGAGGTCAAGATGACGTGCTCTCGACAAGAGGCATCACGGATTCAGTGTGCTATTGATGTTCTGCGTAGAGGAGGTCCTTACACCTAAAAGATTAAGCGCATTCTTCGACTTTTGCGCGCGCAACATCACACACTGAACTTGTCCACCCTTACTTTGCCTAAGCAGAAAGCGGTGGACAAAATCCGTGCTCTGTCTCTCGCTCGAAAGAAGCTGGTGAATAGAGTGAGATGGCTGGAGGAAAATTCTACCTTCCTCTCATGCCCGTCATGTCTGTTTCGTCAGAAGCCCGCAGCTTTCACAGCCGCCTCTTGCAGTCGATGACACAGGGAACTTCTGGAGAGCGTTGTACGAGCAGGAGATCCCGGTGCAGAACACTCCAACACTCGCACTGTTCGAGGATTTCTGTAACATCTGTCATCTTACAGATCCTCGAGAGTGTACCTCTGTCACTGCCGACGAAGTGAAACAGGCACTTTCACGTGCACGGAACTTCGCGGCGCCAGGAGTTGATGATATAATCAACGTCTGGTGGAAGTCCTTTCCGGTGGTGCATGAACGTCTTGCGCAGATATTCACGGCGTTCATCCGGGGAGAGGAGCCAATACCATCTTGGCTTGCAGAAGGGCGCACAGTGCTAATTCCCAAGTCCGGCGATTTGTCCTTGCCGAAGAATTACCGACCTATTACCTGCTTGAACACGGTGTTAAGATCTTTACCAGCGTGCTCAATGAACGGGTCCTGAGCTCCATCGCCCCTGTTTGGACGAACATCTTCGAACAGCGAGGATCGAAAAGGGGCCTCGCAGGTTGCTGAGATAACCTGCTTGCAGATTGATGTGTCTGTCATGACGCAGTGATCTACAAGCGCAACCTGTCGATGGCGTGAGTGGATTATGCAAAAGCATACGATACCACATCCCATGCCCTTATTTTGAGGGTATTGGGCATGCTCCGAGTCCCCCCACTGATAGTGTGATGCATCGAACGCATGATGCCACTCTGGAAAACGAAGGTCGCCGTACCATCGGGCGACAAAGTGGTATCAACAGAGTGGATCACGTTCAAGCGTGGCGTCTCTCAGGGAGACTCTCTGAGCCCGCTTCTCTTTTGCATTTCACTGTTGCCTTTATCGATCGAGCTCAGGCGCGGAAAAGGTTACATGGCAGGCCCTCCTTCGAGACGTGAGCATAAGATCACCCATTTGTTTTACATGGATGATCTGAAACTCTACGCCTCGAATGAGAAAGAGCTAAAGTTAGCTCTGGATCAGGCCCTGGAGTATACCACCGCGATAAGAATGCGTTTCGGCATGGACAAATGCGCTGTGTTTCACGTTCAGAGGAGAAAAGGTATTGACGACGGTGATGATGTCCATCTGGTGGATGGGAGCATTATGAAACATCTTAATGCCGGAGGATCTTATACGTTTCTGGGCATCAGTGAGAGAGGTGTCCAGGAAGTATATCTTGTAAAACAGGTCCTCCGTAGCAAGTATATGGCGCGCTTCCGACAGATTTAGAGTTCTTGTCTGTCGGGCAAAAACAAGATCGCAGCCACAAATATGCTTGCTGTCCCAACTATTTCATACTCTTTCGGTGTTATGAAGTGGACGGTCGATGATCTGAAAGATCTCGACCGTAAAACCAGAAACATGATGAACATCCACCGGTGTCTACATCCTAAATCCTCCGTACAGCGCGTTTACCTCCCGCGTCATCTGGGAGGTCGGGGATTACTCAGTCTGGAGTGTCTACACGATCGTGTGATACTAGGTACAGCGAACCGGGTGCTGAGAACTCAGGACCCCCTCATGCAACTCGTGTGTACGCATGAGTTGTGGGGCAAAGGGGCATTTCTATTTCAAGCGGCTCGGAGGGCAGAAGTGTTACTCGGTCTTGAGGACAGTCTGATCCTTGATGAGAGCCATGTCGGCGTTGTACAAACGCCTGCTGAGTTACAGCAAACGACAGCTCTAATCAAGAAAGCTGAGCATGATATGCTTATGAAGGGACATATGAGTAAACATCTTCACTCTGTGTTCTATAAGCATATTAGTGATGCAGAACTTTCCCGAGAGCTCACTTTCTCGTTTTTGCGATCAGCTGGTCTCAAGTCGGAGGGATTCGTGTTCGCGTGTCAGGATGGTGTTATGAATACCTTGGTGTATCAAAATTTGATTACCAAAACAATCTACACAGCAATCTACACTTTGTAGGAAATGCCGTAGCCAGCCTGAGACGTTGATGCACGTTTTGTCTGTATGCCCTTCGTTAGCGTCGTCGGCGTTTATCTACCGACACAACTCCGCTCTTCGAGTAGTCTACTACCATCTTAGACACGCTTATGGTATAGACGCTATACCTGTCTTGCCATATGTCCCTGATGACGTTGAGTCCGTGGTAGAAAATTCCAAATGCAGGATTTATTGGAATTATCCATTTTCCACCGCGAAACTCCTCTCAGCAAACAAGCCGGACATAACTTTGTTGGATCTTGAGAACAAACAGATGTTTGTTATTGAGCTGTCCTGCCCAGCAGAGCCGAACATCTCTCGTAAAGAGAAGGAGAAGAGGGACAAATATCAAGACCTCTTGTCCGAGCTTCGGAAGCTGTACCCAGATTTCACGGTGAAACTTGTATTAATTATTGGTGTGCTAGGCGGCATGAAGGCTTCATGCAAACGGGAAATTGAGATCATTCCCGTCTGCAGAGCGTCTGTCAACTCTCTGCTCTGCAGAATTCAGAAAGCAGTGTTGCTCGGATCGTTGCGCATCGTGAGGTCGCTCGAGTTGTGTTGACCGCAGTCTGCATATCGCCAGGGTATGGGATGCAGCTGCGTGTATTTTGGCTCTAAGGGCCTCTAGTATGACGTGCTTAGCCCTGAAGTTTGAGGTCCTTGGAGCTAGTTTTAATCGAAAGCCAAACCAAATAATAATAATAATAATAAATGTGAATATTACATACAATTTATTGTTTGAATATACGAATTTGCGACTGCTATATTTATATGTATTTAACAAATATTATATTTCTAAAACTCAATTTACTTAACAATTATTATATTAATAAATATTTACGCATGATTGTAGTGCCGCTGTTTAAATATTTGGATCCTGAGAGTGAATCTCCCTATCCCAGACTCGAAATTGTGTTTAAAAGGTGGGGGTGGTGCTGCCGAATATGAGGGTTCAACGACCGGCGTCACCCAAATCACTTCAAAGGCGGTTTACTCCGCTGCCGAATTCGATGATATCAGCATGGATTATCGGGCACTCAATTCCTCCATCGAGGGTAAAGCCATTGAGTCGTACACCATGTTCACTCTAAATTAGATAGATATTAATTACTAAATAAAATAAAATATGTAATAAAACTTACATGGTTATTAATTAATTTGATATGGTCTCCCTCCAAAACGAAAAATGCGTGATTTTCATCTGCATTCACAGGCTTTAACATCACTTCATTGTAAGGTGCAGCTCCCACACGGAAAATATTACTGTTTGTTAAATCAATGCAGTATTTAACATCATTCGATGCAAATTCAATTAGTGACTACATGTTGCTTTCTAACCTGTACTGACTGTATAGCGTAAAGTATTGAGGTATATATGCATAATATTTAGCTGACGAATGTATAAAAGATAATTGAGTGATTAAAATATTTTTCTATATTGATAAACTTCTTTGTATCATTGCTAATGCTAACACAGCACCACGTATTCTAACGAAGGCGTTCGTGATGGTGTTCGCAGGAGAACAAATAGATTATACTTGGGAAAAATTTCCAAAATCTTGGAAGGAAGATCCGGAGTTTATAAGATATAGATATTGTATAGAACATACAAATTTTAATACTAATATGTATAGATCTGTAATGGTCAAGGACCGTATGTAATGTAAAGAAAAACTTTGAATTTTAATAAAATTACATACTTAATTTAATATAGATATTTTAATTACAAAACATCATTTTTATGTATCCAACTGTTGTGTGTTTTATCCATTCCTAACCATTTACATACACTAAATCTCCCTTCTTCTTAACAATTTTTTCCACTAAATACACGTCAGGCTGTCTTGTACGTTGTAATTCATAATCGTAAAATGTTTGGAATGCGATCTTAAAGTACTTGTTTCATAGGGGTAACAACATGTTTTGCATATTTACTTTTCATTGGTATTGCCCAGGCATATTTAGAGAAAACATCGATGACGGTTAACATATATTTAAAGTTTTTATTAACCTTTGCATAAGGAATCATTTCCACCAGATCAGCTTGAAACAAGTCATTGATTCCTTTAACAATCATATGACGTCGCTTATAGTTTCTGCGTGCAAAACGATGTATTTCATTAACTATTATTTTACCATTTTTAAAACAATCACTGTACATCTTGAAGAGCTGTTGCGAACTTGTAATGTCTGTTCTTCTGTATAGTGTATAGTACAAGTGTTGAGGTATACACATATAATATTAAGCTGATGAATGTATAAGAGACTATTTGTTTTTCTATATCGTTAAATTTCTGTGCATCATTTACTTATTCCGATCTAGCACTGCCAGTGCCGGGTCATGCTTCCTGCGCCACCAGGTCCGTACTAGGAAATAAATTTTCTTTACTGGTTTAATACTCCTTCCGTTTAAAACGTGACGTATCAAGTTTGGAACGCGACGTATCGCGTTTTGAACGTAACGTAACGTATTACGTTCAGAACGTAATGTAACGTATTACGTTCAGAACGTAACGTAACGTATTACGTTCATAACGTACCGTATTACGTTTCGAACGTACCTTCTTATTCGCAGCATTACGAAATGAATTCAAAACCCGAGCAATGATAGTAATCGATTGTTCAAACCAATATGAATCTATTAAAACTGGATCAGTTGATGTTCGTATTGAATTTGAGTCAAATAAAAGAAAAAAAATTAGTTACACAGTTTTATTATTATTTAAATGTGTTTACATTTCACTTATAATCTGAATGTACACTTTCAAATAAAATCTTGGGTTTCCTGCTCGTACATTTTCCGGAACTCTAGTTTAGTAGTTCAGCAGGCGTCCAACGGTCCTCGACTGATCAACGCAATGTCTCCTTCTCGGTTAATGTTCTCAACCTCTTCGTGGCTGAGATCTGCCGCAAATCGTCTAGGTAGAAACACTTGGAAATCTTCTAATTTGGCAATTATTGCTCTGTCGAATTTGGTTTTAATTTCACGTAGTTTTATTATTTTATACACTCGATCGATATCAATATCTTCCAATTTTTTCGTCTCCTTAAAATCTTCACAGACACCGACGCTTGTTAACTTCGAAACAATATCAGATTTGTCTGCAGCCATAGTTATTACAACTTGTCTCTTTAACAGTACAATGGTGAAATGAATACTAAATGTATAGTGCAAGCCTAATTTATACTAATTTTCTGGAACGTTGGCAAATAAACATGATGAAATATTGCGCAATATGCCAAAATAGAGATGATGCAATAGTTGCGCAATATTGCGTAATCACTTCCTGAAATTATATGAAACATGTTTGAACACGTGAAGGCGAATCCCAGAAATTTTGCAACGTTTCTAAAAATGACGCAATAGTTGCGTAATATTGCGTAATCATGGGTAATATTCCCGGAATTATTAAGAAACAGGTTTGAACAAGTCCGTAAACGTGATCTGGAAGGCCCCCCATCCAACGCTACAAGAAAACAGATTTGAACAAGTTCGTAGTGTGTCCGCGTTGCGCATGCGCCACCAGGTCCGTACTCTACCTAAAGAAAAACCCTCCGGTACGGTCTGGTTCACTGGACCACGTAACCCATGATCCAGACCCCGTGACTCCTCTGAGTTCCCCCTCTGAAGAGAACCTCCCGGTACATGACCTTGAAAGACCCAGCCTGCCTGGGTCGGCCATGTAACGGTACAGCCTGCCCCCCCCGGATGACGTCACCCTTGATCCAGACTCCGTGACTCCTCCGAGTTCACCCCCTGAAGAAGACCTCCAGGTACATGACCTTGAAAGAAGACCTCCAAGTCAGCCATACAACGGTACAGCCTGGCCCCCTGGATGAGGTCACCCTTGATCCAGACCCCGTAACTCCTCCGAGTTCACCCCCTGAAGAAGACCTTCAGGTACATGACCTTGAAAGAAGACCTCCAAGTCGGTCATACAACGGTACAGCCTGACCCCCTAGATGACGTCACCCTTGATCCAGACCACCGAAAACCTCCAGGTACGCCATGGCACACTGGGCCACGTACCCCTTGATCCAGAACCCTGATAACGTAACACCCTCCCGAAGAAGACCTCCAGGTACATAACCTTGAAAGAAGACCCTACGGTACAGCCTGAGTTCACCCCCCAAGAAGACCTCCAGGTTCATGAACGAAGAAACCATACAACGGTACTGCCTGGATGACGTCACCCTGGATGACGTCATCCAGGCCACACCCACTTCGACCACGTGACACCCCCGCCACCCCCACCGCAACAAGCCGTCCAACAGTGCAGGCGGCGGGTAGGCAACCCGCAATGTGGTCTGAGAACCCCTTTACTATACTACTGTCAACTAAACACACACATTCGCGGTCGACTACACACATACTCGGATAGATACGCAGAACACAATACAGTATCAAGGGGTGAGCAATTCCTTATACATACATACATTTCCTTACCACATTGTTTCGCACTTACTTGTAATTCACGCGGTAAAATTGACTACGTTGCGTCACAAAATGGAGGATGTAACACGCAAACGCGGCGCGGTTAAGTCAAAGTTGACAACGTTTAAAAAATATGTAACTTCGTTGAAAAATAAATCAGACAACGGAGAGTCGTTATCAGAAGTAGAATTATCCATGTTAGAAAAAAGACTTTCGAGAACGGAAAATCTCATACACAACTTTGATGAAATTCAACTACAAATCGAATTAAACGCGGCTGACCTTGATAAGGACTACAAGGAACGGGAAGAGTTTGAACACGTATTTTATAAAGAAATAGCCGAAGCAAAAATAATACTAAGGGGACGCTCACAAAGCGAACAAGACAACGCGAGCGTTACGTCGGTAGCGAGATCAGTCGGATCACACGACGGCGTAAACTCAAACGGCATAAAGCTACCCACTATACAGCTTCCTAAGTGTGATGGCGCATATCAAACTTGGTTAGAATTCCGCGATACGTTCAAGTCGCTGATACACACGAACAATAGCATAGGCGCTATTCAGAAATATCACTACTCAAGAGCTTCACTAGAAGGTGACGATGCTAAAGTGATTAAATCAATCAGTTTGTCGGCAGAAAACTACACTATTGCATGGGACGCAATATGTGAAAGATATAAATTACACGGGTTCTAATACACAATCACGTAAAGGCCATCTGCAATGTCGAACCAGTCGGAAAGGAGTCAGCTTCCAAGATTCGAAAGCTGGTAGACACCGTATCGAAGAACCTGCGAGCGCTCGATCAGTTGGAGCAACCCACCAGCCAGTGAGACACACTACTTGTTTACATTATCTCAACAAAGCTGGATGCAGCCACAGTCCAGGAATGGGAAGAAACAAAAACAGAAAGGGAGGTGACAACTTTTGAAAACTTGAAGTCGTTTCTCAAATCAAAGGCCGACATGCGTGTCCACTTGAGTTAAAATATTCGGACAGACGACCAGCAAAGCCGCAGCTAAGTTCAAGAGGATTCCTCTCAAGCAACGTGTCGTGTTCAAATTGTAAGAAGGAACATGCAATATACATCTGTAGCGAATTTGCCAAACTCAATGTAAATGAGCGACTAGCCAGGACAAAGGAGTTGAAGTTGTGCATAAATTGCCTAAGGCCGGGCCATTACACGAAAACATGCAGAATGGGCACATGCAAAAAGTGCAATTCCAAGCATCACACTCTTCTGCACCACGAAGTAGAAAAGGCGCCACGTGAAGAAATGGCCAAAGAAACAGTTTCTTAACTTCACACTGTGAATCAGGCTTCGTGATACTCTCAACACTCTCGTTCAAGTACGAGACAGCAAAAACAAAATTCACTCGGTTCGCGCCCTGCTTGACAACGGGTCGCAGTCGAACTACATCACACTTGATCTTTGTAAACGATTGAAACTAAACACAGAGAAGATCAATTTGTTAGTCAGTGGTATCAACAATATTGCCACCAAAATGGATCATCAATGCAAGATAGAACCATCGAACGTTGACATCCTAATAGGAGGAGGTCTCTTTTGGAACCTAATGTGCGTGGGTCAAATTGATTTAGGCAAGAACAAACCTGTATTGCAAAAGACGATTCTTGGCTGGATTGTTGGTGGATCAACCGTCAGCCAAGATCCTCTAGTTTCACGATGCCACCTCACCAAGAGTATCGAGGAGCAACTAACGCGGTTCTGGGAGATAGAATACTGTTCTCAGCCAAAGGTCTTGTCCCAGGAAGAAGCAGAAGGCGAGCGTCACTATGTTGAAACTACCAAGCGCGACGGTGATGGTCGTTTCATAGTGTCCATACCATTCAAGGAGTCAGTACAAAAGCTAGGCGAGTCACGTGAACAGGCAATACGTAGGTTCTTCTCGTTAGAACAAAAACTACAAACCAATGGAAAACTAAAGGAAATGTACACACAATTCATGCAGGAATACGAGCAGCTCGGTCACATGACAAGCATACAGGAAGAAAACTCAAGAGACGTTCAATCAACGTACTACATGCCACACCACGGTGTATTGAAAGAAGAAAGTCTGACAACCAAGTTGTGCGTGGTCTTTGACGCTTCTGCACCCACCTCATCAGGTTACTCCTTAAATAATTTACAGATGACGGGACCGACAACTCAGCAGGAGCTTCTATTAATTTTATTACGATTTAGGCAGCACAAGTTTGTTATTAAGGCGGATATCGCAAAGATGTATAGGCAGGTACTAATTCACCAGGAACAAAGAGCATTGCAACGCATCATGTGGCGAGCTAATCCTTGTGATCCGCTATGCACCTATCAATTGAACACCGTGACATATGGCACAACAGCGGCATCATTCTTGGCGGTATTCAGTCTACACGAAATAGCGCACAACTGCAAGAATTCTTCTCCAGATATTTCAAAAATAATTAAAACCGATTTTTACGTTGATGACCTCATCACAGACACGGAATCCAAGGATGAGGCAGTTAGAATATGCAAAGAACTGCCACAAGTTCTAAAGCACGGAGGTTTCGAACTGCGAAAATTCTGTTCAAACAATCAGCAAGTTTTGCAAAGCATCACGAACAATGATTCCGCAACAAAGGTCATCGAATTCGCAGCTGATGGCAACACAAAAACTTTAGGATTATCCTGGTGCCCAGCCGCGGATGAACTTATGTACTGCATAAAAGAAGAGGCGGGCGATCAACGGACTACTAAACGTACAATACTGTCTAGCATTGACAAGATATTTGATCCACTCGGACTGTTGAGTCCTTGTACGATAATTGCAAAAATCCTATTGCAGCGGCTATGGTTGGAAAAGGTATCCTGGGATGAAGCGCTTCCATCACGCATCCATACCATATGGTTCGAATTTCGACAACAATTACCCACACTAAACGATCTTCGCGTGCGCAGGCATGTAAGGTGCAACAATCCAGTACGAGTCGAAATGCATGAATTCTCGGATGCGTCAGAGGGCGCGTATGGGGCTGTTTTATACATCAGATCCATAGCCACAAATGGCAAAATTTCTACACACATTTTATGCGCCAAAAGCAAGGTAGCGCCGTTAAAAACAGTAACGCTACCCAGACTTGAATTATGCGGAGCACTGATCCTAGCCAGATTGGCACACAAGGTTCAAACAGCCTTGAGCGTGGAAATAAGTAGATTCGTTTCCTGGTCGGACTCAACTATAGTGCTTAGTTGGCTAAAGCTACCACCGAATAGCTTGAAGACATTCGTCAGCAACAGAGTAGCTGAAATACAAACGTTGACAACGTCCCAAGAGTGGCGTCATGTTCCAACGAAGGACAATCCAGCGGATCTTTTATCCCGCGGTGTCTATCCAAACAGAATGCATAACATGGCCTTGTGGTGGCATGGACCTTCATGGCTGAACCAATAGGAGGAGGACTGGCCCATTCCCACAAAACAACAATGCGAAAACGTCCCAGAAAAGCGTGAGAATACCAAAACTTTGGTAACCGTACAAACGTCACAAGAATTTCCATTTGAAAGATTCTCAAAACTCTCACGACTCAAACAAACAGTGGCGTACATGCTCAGAAGACTAATTGTCTGGCAAAACCAGAGCATCGTCTTCAAGGCCAAATAGCAGTTAGTGAAGCGAATTTCGCCTTCAAGAGCGTTATCAAACTAGCACAAAGAAAGTCATTTCCGGTGGAAATCGACTCTCTCCGAGGAAACAAAGACATTGGCACACACAGTAAGCTGTTGATGCTACATCCATTTTTAGATGAGGAGGGAATTCTACGCGTAGGAGGGCGCTTGCGCAATTCGGCATTCGCATACAACAAAAAGCATCCGATACTTTTATCGTCGGCACACCAGTTGACAAAACTATTGTTCAGAGAGGAGCATGCACGTTTACTTCATGCTGGTCCACAATTATTGCTAGCTACGATCCGTGACAAGTTCTGGCCAATCGCAGGACGAGGATTAGCAAGAAAAACAGTTCGAAATTGCTTACAATGTTGCCGCTTTAAAATGAAAGGTACTCAGCCAAGAATGGGGAATTTACCGGCTGAACGTCTGCAGTCTGGACCCCCATTCAACGTTGCCGGCGTCGATTATGCAGGCCCGCTCATGCTCAAGGATAGGAAGGGCCGGGGAGCCAAAATCTCCAAATGCTACGTTTGTTTGTTCGTATGCTTCACGATCAAATCCGTATATTTGGAACTCGTATCAGATCTTACAAAAGAAGCATTCTTCTCAGCGTTGAGAAGATTTACAGCACGAAGGGGCAAGCCCAGTAAAATATTCTTGGACAACGGAACAAATTTTGTAGGGGCAAAATCAGAACTTGATCAGATGGGCAAGTTCCTCTTAGATAATGCAAATGAATTAACGGATTCAGTTGCACGCGACGGGACTGAATGGGAATTCATTCCATCATCCTCCCCTCATTTCGGCGGATTGTGGGAAGCGGGAGTCAAAAGTATGAAACACCATTTAAGACGCGTTGTTGGCGTATCCTATTTCACGCAGGAAGAATTTAGCACGTTACTTACGCAAGTCGAAGCGATCCTAAATTCTCGACCTCTTTTCCCTCGACCGTCAAGCCCTGATGACCTTTCTCCTCTCACTCCTGCACACTTCTTGATTGGTAGACCATTAACCGCTGTACCAGATAAAGATTTCAGGCACACACCTGAAAATGGGCTCTCCAAATATCAGCACATACAAGCTCTTATCGCCATTGCTGGGAGAGATGGAGCAAGGAATACATTTCTGAGTTACAGTATCGTCAGAAATGGCCGAAATCCGACGGGATCTTGGAAAAAGACGCACTCGTTCTCATCAAGCAGGACAAACAGCCACCAATGAAGTGGCGCCTGGGCTGAATTGAAGAACTCCACCCCGGGAAGGATGGTGTCAGCCGAGTGGCATCCATTCGCACTCAAACTGGAATCATCAAGCGGGCATTTACGAAGATCTGTCCGCTACCAATCAACGACTCCTGTTGAAGACCTCAGGCCTGTCAAGGCGGGGGGCAAGTTCGCGCCTTTATTTTGAACTCGCCTGCACTCAAGTACGCGACCGAACGCACCCTCGGGCATGTCAGTCAGTCGTTAGAAAAAGGTGCAACGAAGCAGCACACGTCTGACATAACGAAACATATTATGTAATTAATAGCAGAATAAAAAGCCAAATTGTACCAAAATTACAGTCCACATATTCAATAAATATGACATATACCCAAACAGTATGCTTTTTGAAATATGAATAAATATGGTATATACGCATTACGAAATGTAGGTTCAATTGAAGATTAAAATTAAAATTATTTGCTATCTATATATGGATAAAACAAAAGTTATGTATGGCAGAACAAGATTCAAACGTAATCTAACTTTTTAACAATAGCTGTCGCTGTTAGACAGTTGATGTCATAATAGTTTTTAAATTTTGCTACCAGTCGCTATGAATGAATGGTGCCATCTGCATTTTAAAAGCAATAACTTAACACATCGCTATATGTATGATTTTGTATGAATTTATTTCAAATAATACAATAATATAGCTTTCAATTATCTCTTATAAGACGTGCGTTTGTATATTATCGATAATTATTACTGACAATGAATATCAAATATATCTTCAAACAACGTTCGTGGTTTTACTGATAATAATGTAACCCTAGCCAGTGACAGTCTTACGAAACAACAGGACCTTTTTTTATTATTATTAAATGTCATATGATATTAATTGTACTGTAACAATTATAGAATTGTTACTAAGTTTTTTTTTTGTGTCTTCATACTTCAATTCTATTCCACTCCTAAGTCCCAGTTAGTATTATTATATATAATTTAGAATCAATTTAAATAAATTTCAATTCACTTACTTGCTCTATTTAAAAATAATACTTGTTTTTTGCTATTTTCTTTTGTTAGGTTAACCATGTGCTGTCATTTAAAATCAAAACAATGAAGTTGAACCTGTCTGTACGACTAATTAAGTTTAGAGCCTCGTTTACTCGCTAACAAATAAACGTAGCATAATTTCCCTCCATACAGTGAACATTCTTGTATTTAGTTCTGTTGTTGAAAATAACCGCAATTGCTTAAAAACAATTTATACATCCCCGTTTATGTCCCTACACAGATATATAGCTACTTATATTTCAATCTACTTATCTTCTTCTGTGTAAATGTTGTGTCTATTGACCTTGGTGACAGATATTTTGGCGATGATTTAAGTCAGTTTGCTATCTTTCGTTCTCTCTTATATGGTTTATTTTCCTTGTTCTTCATGACTTAAGTCAACTTGTTTTTTTTTGCTAGTTCAGTCAGAATTTTGGTTCCAATCTTGAATAAGCAGGCCAAGAGCACGGTGCGAACTACGTTTTGTGTTTGCTCAATTTCGTAAAGAAATACCCGTATAGGGGATTTTTACCAAACGAATCTGCCGTTTCGAAGTTTTTGTTGTGAATTACCGCTAGTTTGAGTGAGAGAATTCTTCGACGAACTCCCGCAAGGGGTTTAGTTTTGTTTCTGGTGCCCAAATTGCGCTTCGCTTGACGCCTTCTCTTTTGCTTATTTTATTAATTTATCCAATACCTTATTTTCTTTCTGTGTAAACGCGGATGTTCGAGCCTAATTAATGTTTTATTGAGAGCGGGTGCTATTGATATTTTTTTTTGTTAATTGAATTTTTCTTTTCTTTTATTATTCATTATTAAATTGTTTTAGTTGTTAACTTACTTTTCTATATTTTTTTGTATCACCCTACCTTCTCACCAATCTCGTTGGGTTCGCAGCTGCCGAATAGTCATCTGGTTTGTCCAGCCCACCATCGCAATTTGGCGTGGTGTATGTATGTGGTGTATGAGAAGCCGGCAACCTCACCTCTGGCGAGGACAACTGTTCGTAACCCGTCTGACAGTACACTGTGTTCATCTTATAAAGTAAGTTTGCACTGTAATCGCACAACACTAATATTGCGGGCAAATATAACATTTGGGAGCAGTCTAATTTTTTCAATAACTGTATCGAAATAACGTAGGTAACCCAACTGTCTTGTTTACAATCTGACCGCACACTACGGCTCAAACAATGACAGTGTTTTGCCGCTAGTTGCAGCAATCGTATTCTATACACACTAACCGATAAATACGTTTATTAAACAAACAATATCGCATCTGTTTTGCAGTGTTCAAGTTATATTATAGATAAGTAAATAAAAAATAAACTATAGTCTATCTATTGAGACAACCGATTCACTGTAACTGATGATTGGCATTTAAAATATCTTTTGCTGTTATATAGCATATCTATATGGATAAACAAAAGGTGATGTGTATGGCAGATCTTCAATCAAACCTAGTCTAACTTTTTAACAATTGTCGCCGCTGTTTCGCATTTGATGTTATAATAGTTCATACCTTCGCTACTACTAGTCGTTATTACTGGGTGCGTTGGTTGCCCTCTGTGTTCCAAAAGCAATAACTTAACACATCACTATATATGACATATACATATCTGTATGAACGTATCAAAATAAAGAATACAAATGAAAAAGAATGATTTTCGTAGCGTGCCATGAGAATTTTATATAAAACAATTGCAACTAAATGTATGCATGTTTAGTACATGCAAAACAATTGAAAATCAATAACATTTGAAAAACGAAACAAAATTTGTACTGTAAACTGAAAACGTACACCAATGATAGGTGTAAAAAAAACAATTAATGTTTTTTTTTCTATTCTTTTGTTCATAAAATATTGTTGAATTTCAATTGTTTTGCATGTACATAACATAGTTACAGTAGTTTAAATGAAAGAAGTCCCTTGAAGGTCATTGAAGGACAGTACGAGTTTAGATTTTAACCACGCCCATTTTCTCATATTCAGTAGCGTCGTTTATCTAATTTTAATGGGGCATATAAGATACTGTAATTTCCGATGGTGAGGGGTTAGCAGATGACGGGGAGATATAAACAAAAGAAGAACAATGCATGCATTAGTATATACCAGATATAAAGTTTTCGGTGAATAGTCGGCTTAGCACCGGTAACAACAGAAATATGATGTTTTGACAGTTCATTACGTTAATTATTTGTGTCTCACATTTTGAATTACAACAACGATTTAGATAATGATATAATATCAGTGGTTGCAATAAAAGTGATTTATTATAACTGTGTTTGTGTTAGTGCATAATACTGGTGTTAATTAGTGGTAAATAAGACAAATTGACAGAAAATGCAGCAAAATGACGTTACACGCCTATGCGACAGCTAGTAGTGTAGGGAATAAGAAATCAACGTACGTTATTACAATAGTATCGAGTACAACGAGCCTCATTTTGTTTTGCTTGTCGTAGTATTGTTCGGACATTCTAAAGACAAACGCGTTATATCCATCCTTGTCGCGCGTGCTGTTTGACAATTGAAATGAGAGAGATAGATATATAACTATACGTTAATTCGTATATGATACAGATAACCTTCATGGGACTTCTTTCATTTAAACTACTGTAGGTGCAATTTTCATGGCACACTACGAAAATGATTGTTTTTACATACACACTTAAGCTGGATTTATAGATTGACATAGAACATAGCACAGCGCACAGAAATAACATAGCACAGAACATAGGATTTGGGCATACGGGAATCCGTATATGCATTTATAAGCCGCACAGCATGGCACAGCGCACATAACATAATTTAGCACAGCATAGGAATTGACCAATGTTCATTTCTTGTGCGCTGTGTTCTATGTTCTTGTGCTTCGTGTATATTCGTTGATTTTCGTGAAGACGAATGACTGACAGCAGAACAAATGTATGACAGAAGGTGTTTGTATTTGATTGTTTCTTGATTTTTATATATTTGTGGATTAGTTTCTTATAGTACTTATAGACAATTGTAGTTATTAGGCAATATTTATGCATTTTCAGATATTATTAAATAGTAGCACATAATACCGCTGCACCAAGAAGTAGCATTTCGTCATAACTCATAATTGATATTATATTAATTAACCAAACGATTTACCAAACAAAACATGACATCGAATATGTCAAAATTATTTTTGTTGGTTATATTTATAGACGGAGATAGACATATATTTCTTCGTATTGAAATCTATGTTATGTGCGTCTTTATAAATCTCCAAAACGTTCTATGTTATGTTATGTTATTTTCTGTATGCTGTGCGCTGTTCTATGTCAACCTATAAATCCAGCTTTACTAGTTCCCTATGCAGGAGGTAATAAAATTATGAAATAAATGTAAATATACACCATCGATGCGTAGATTATCGCGATAATATTCACAATATTTGTTAATATACAGTATATTTGTATAAATATTTGTTGGCGATAGACAAAATATAGAATAATTTAAATGTTTTCATTCCTATAGTAACTACAAGCCCCACACAGGGAAACAATGAACGGCTTATTCTGAGAGAACCGAAATTTTATACAACAAACAGATGTTTAGTCGATTACAAACGTACATCGGTGAATCATTTTCAATGTTTAAAATATTTGTATATAGTCCTATTTGTATTGTTTTGGTGTTTAAACAAAAAAAGTGTCAGGTAGTTGTCTATTCATGAACACGTTAGCGATGCATTTGTTTGTAAATATATCAATATAGACGGTTTCAAAGCATTTCTCATGATAACATAATGTTATATGTCGAGTATGAGATGAAGATATAAGTAGAAACTAACAATAGCTATGATTAAATACAATAATTTACTCAAAGTAGACGCACGAATAGCTAACACTGAAACACAAAACCAAGGAAATATCATGATGGATGTTCCCTATCCCGTTCGACGGTACATTCAACCTAGCCAGTGAAATCTCGAGAACAAAAGGCTCGTTGTTTATAAGGTGTTTCCGCGTCAGCCGTCTCTTCGATATAGTGCCTTCGAGTATCCTCGGCGCTCTTCGGCAAGTGCCGAGCGCGCAGTGTACCAAGTGCAGTGACCTTGCTACCAGTTGTTCTCAGGATCGATAGCGATAGTGTTGCTCGTGCTTCGCCGGCCGCAGCGATCGTCGCGCCACCTGACAGCTGTCAAACCAGTCGTTTGACCAGTGTTGCCAGACGTAGGGATTTTTCCCTATTCGTAGGGAGATATAGCATGTAAAAATGTGTAGGGAGTTTTGTCTTTATTGCGTATAAAACGTAGGGAAATTTTTGTTTATAGCCAACTTTAAATAAAATCGGAATTTTTCAATATAAATTTTAAATTTCCTTCTTTTGCGTGCCATGGTCTCGCGCAAGCGCAGTGGCACTGTCGTCATGTCGTCATTCTGTTTTCGTTTCTGGCTGGTTATCTGGTTTCAGTGTTGACTGTTGACTGTAAATACAATGATGACATTGACAACGAAGAGTACAAATAAATGAATATGAAAATGAAACTACCACATCCTGTAGATCCGTCACACCCACGAAGAAGAGGATGTATAGAAATGAATTAGCAAAGAATGAAAAAATTTGGCGCAAACAGTCATTCTCAAAAGCATGGTTGGCAGATCCAGTATTGAAAAGATGGATTTCACCAGTAGCGGAAGATCAGTATAAAGCAAAGTGTGTACCGTGCAATAAAATTTTAACTGCAGGGAAAAGTGAATTACTAAAACATGCAAAAGCAACTAGTCATATTAAAAAACTTAATGCGTGTAATACAAAAATAAATTTGTCAAATTTTGTTGTTTTTCAAAATGATAAAGCTCGAGTAAGTGCTGAACTTCGTTATGCATTACTACTAGCGGAGCATAATTTAAGTTTTAGAGTTATAGATGATTTACTGAAAGTTTCGAAACTTGCTTTTAGTGACTCTAAATTGTCAGATCAGATTCAAATGAAAAGAACAAAATGTACGTTGCTAATCAAAGATGTTCTTTCGCGAAATATTCAACATATTACTCTGAATTAAAAAATAATTACTTTTCTATTTTAATCGATGAAAGTACTGATTTAAGTTCTGACAAGAATTTATGTATTTTAGTAAGATATATGACAAATGATGGTGCAATAAAAATTCATTTATTAGATTTAATTAAAGTTCTACATGATGGCGCCACGGCCATAAACATGTATAAATCGTTTTTGGAAGTTCTCGAAAAACATAAATTAAATGTAAAAAACATAATTGGCTATTGCAGTGATAATGCTAATGTTATGTTAGGCAAAAAACAGTCTTTTATGACCCATCTGTTAAACGATAACCCAAATATTATAGTATTTGGTTGCATTTGTCACAGT
The DNA here is from genome assembly GCA_963422195.1 of Carabus problematicus. Lineage (NCBI taxonomy): Eukaryota > Metazoa > Arthropoda > Insecta > Coleoptera > Carabidae > Carabus > Carabus problematicus. The sequence goes on from OY728580.1 coordinate 5,352,021, forward strand.
GCTCATTTGATAGCAAGTGCTGCTGCAGACGAGTTACCAAAGAATGTCGAAGGGTTGATGCATGCTTTATATTCTTATTTTTCAAGAAGCCCAAAACGGCAATCTATTTTGGAAAGCATTCAATCGCTTATGAACAAAGAGAAACATAAAATAATAAATCCAAGTAAAACTAGGTGGCTAGCACTTTTAAATTCAGTAAATCGAATTTTGGAACAATGGGAAGTCTTGCAACATACATTTTTATTGGCATCTGTAGAAGATAAAAATCCTTCTGCAGATTTAATTTTGCGAGATCTAAATAATCCTTTTATAAAAGCTTACCTCCAGTTTATGGCGCATGTTTTACCTTATTTTAATAATTTTAATATACTATTTCAATCCAAAGAAGTATTAATCGGAAGACTTGCCGATGAATCGGATCGATTTCTCAGATTACTTTGTGCCAATTTTTGGAAACCTTGTGCGTTTCGCACAATTGAAAAAATTGATTTGCGAGATCCTCATATGCTTCTTCCTATAGAAGAAAATAATTTGGGGCAGTCTACAGCCAAAACATTATCAGAAATCAAACAAGAAAATGAAATTACAGCTTTCAAATTAAGATGCCTTAAGTTTTATCAGGTCGCTGTAGCTGACACATTAAAGCGATTACCTTTAAATGATAAAATTATAAATGAATTAAAATTCATAAATTTTTCTATAGCATTATCAATATCAACTGACAATAGACCATTTCTGACTAACCTAAGTCAAAAATATAAAAATATAATTTCACCTGGTGAAATACGGGCGGAGTGGAATAAATTACCGTTTTACTTCAATAAAGAAGAAAAAGAAAGTATGAATACTAAAAACATAACACATTTTTGGAAATATTTATCTACAGTTACTAATTTAAATAATGCTATGGAGTTTGAAAATATATGTAAATTAGCATTTATTGTTTTATCATTACCGCATTCTAATGCTGAGGTAGAAAGAGTGTTCTCCATGTGTGCTGATATAAAAACAAAAAAGCGCAATAGAATGAACACTGATACTCTGGCAGCTTTACTTCGAGTCAAATTAGATTTAAAGAATAAAAATATGAGTTGTCATAATTATAAATTTGATGAAACTCATTTCTCTTTATATAAGAATAATTTATATAAAAAGTAAACTATACACTGTTCCATTTAAGCCATTCAGTAGATAGAGCTGGCAACATTGGATAAACTTGTATCTTGTCACAAATTTCAGCCAATCAAAGAGATCAACACTATTCCCTATGCTCTGCAATACTGAATGGCTTAAATGGAACAAGGTATACTTAGGGCCATTATTTATTAATAAATAAATTGTTTTGTTTGATATATTATTTATTTGTAATTTACGAACGAATAAATATATTAATAATTATAAATAGCTTTTCTCTTATGAACCATTAAAAACATAATAACTTTCTATAGGGCGCGAGCAGACACGTGACTCAAGCGCCTTGAAAAGCTTTGAATCAGCTGATTGGTGTGCGTGTGTCACTTTGACAAAACCAACATTTTGACTTATTTTGATTTTGAACTACTAAAATGTTATTATTTTACAATTTTCAGGCAGTAAAAGTCATGAAATTAAAAATAATATCGAACAGTTAAAAATCAAAATAAATCAAAATGTTGGTTTTGTCAAAGTGACATTGTTTTTGTCAAAGTGACACGCGCACACAAATCAGCTGATTCAAAGCACTTCAAGATTACTCGAGTCACGTGTCTGCTCACGCCCTATAATTTGAATTTTACTTTACTACTTCGTAGGGAATTGTAGGGATTTTTAACAACATTATAGCGTAGGGAAATGTAGGGATATTTTGTTCTTAGAGTAGGGATATCAATTTTTTTCTTCTGGCAACACTGCGTTTGACACTTGCTGTGCCGTGCCAGTGAGTGTTGGTGTGTGTGTGGTTAATTGTCACTAGTTTGAGTGCATCGCAAGGGTACAGGTAAGTTATTTGTTATCTGCCATCATGGTGAAACCCCGCGCACGAATCATCGTTGAATCTCCGACACCTGTACCCTCTACTCCGATTCCGTCTCTACCACGCACTGTTTCTTCCGTTCCTCCATCGACAACTGTCACTGTTCCTGCGACGCGCAGGACAGCGAACCCACGCCCGTTGAAGCCAAATACCCAAATTAAGAAGCCTGCCTGTTCCACCTCAACCCGCACTGCAGCACCCCCACGCGTCAAGCCGTCTGTGTCCTGTCCACCGTCCCCCGAACCTGTGGCCGCAACCCTCGGCTCTGTGCATGCTTCCGCGTGCCCAAATCCATCTTCCAGCATGCCTCCCACCATGGACTGGTCTGTTGTGGACCGATCCAAGAAGAAAGCCAGCTCGGTGGTCTCTCATAAGTCCACTGGGTGGGTGGCCCCCAGCTCCAGCCGTAGTAAGCATACCAGTACGCGTACCACACGATCCAATGCTGCCAAAAGAGGCCAAGTCGTGTTGATTACTAGCCTGCCGGCAAAATTCAACACTGCCAAGGCCCTGACGACGGAAGCAGAGCAGGCATCTGCTACACTGCTACACTGTGATCGGCTGATCCGAAGCTCATGACAAAGCTGTCAGCTTTGTCAGACATCGTAAACGTTCGGTTAGCCTTTAAGTTAATCAACACTTCCAGCCAGTCCGCAGGTCTGCAACACCGACGTTTGCCGTCGTACAGCTGCGTGCTGAAGGGCGTCGAACTCGACGTCACTGCGGACGATATGGCGCGTGCCATGCACGACGCCGACCTCCATCATCACAGAGACCAAGGCCCGCTACAGCCACATCGCCATCCGAAACTACCAGCTATGGCAGAAGCCGCACCGAAATGCCACTGTAGCCTGCGGAGGTGTCGCCCTGGCAGTGCAATATTCTGTTCCGGACGACCTGGCACACGGTGCACACCAGGGCTGGCCCGGTGGTTGTCCTGGTCTTGTACAACCCTCCCCAGATGCGCCTGTCCAGACGTCTCATCCGCTACGTGGCGACGCTGCCGCGTGCCATCCTGATGGGCGACTTCAATGCGCGCCACACGTCATTCGGGGATACCACGTCAAACAGGAATGGAAGAGTGTTGGCCGGGGAGCTCGGGCAGCAGTCGCTGTTCAGGGTGAGCTGTTGGGTGCCGACCTTCCTTGGACATCAGGGCTGCAGCATCAACGACCATATACTAGCGACCAACACACTCCACATACGCATGACTGCACACATAGGTACATGTGTCACTAGTGATCATGTGCCTGTGTTGACATACACCACACTCTTTGACAGGACAATCAACGCACAAAGGATAAAGAAACATATCCAGAACTTTGCCGCCACCGACTGGGACCTCTACAGACATACTATAGACGCTCACATTCCCGACACACTGACCTTTAGAAACACAGCTGACATTGACAGGACTGTAGACTCACTGACCGATCACATACGTACCGCCATCGACACACTCATTCCCACCAAAGACGTTACCATCGCTGTGGGTAGACGTCCACTTCCAGCCCGTGTCGTGGCTCTGATCAAGGAGAAGAGACGCCTCTACAGGGATTACGTTAAATACAAGAGATCAGAGACTAAGACAACATGGAACAGACTGAACGCGACAATTAGACTACTGACAACCAGACACAAGGAGCAGCAATGGTCCAGGGTCTGCAGCGAATTAGACTATAAAGACGGCGCAAAGTTCTGGAGGCAGTTCAAAATCCTGGTTGGACAGCTACGACGACCACAAGTACTACTACAGGTAGGTGGTGACCCACTGACGCGGGACTGTGATAAGGCTGCTGCCTTCGCGAGAAGGCTAGCGGAGATTCACAGCATCCCGCACAACCCACACTTCGACAACGACTTTTATGGCACAACTGTTCAATACACACACGACATTCTAGCGACTAGACCGTTGATGCTGTAGCACAAAGCGTGACTGCTCCGGGACCGGATGGCATTCGTTGGATACATCTTCAGCAGCTGTCCGCCAGGGCTCTGTCAGCTGTGAGAGCCGTGTTCGACGAATGCCTGAGACGACAACACATGCCCTCCGCGTGGAAAGCAGCCACGGTGATCATGCTGCATAAACGGGGCAAGAATCCGTTCGATCCATCTCCCTGCTCAACACCATGGCCAAGACGCTGGAGAGGCCAATGGCATCCTGCCGGACACGCAGTTCGGCTTCCGGCGTGGCTACAGCACTGCTGACCCGTTGGTGAAGATTCACAGCTGCGCGGTGGACAGCGTCAACAGGAACGATTGCACTCTGGCTGTCCTGCTGGACATCGAGAGGGCCTTCGACAAGGTCTGGCACGCCGGCCTTGTGCGCAAGCTGACACATCTGCATATGGAGCCTGTATATGTACACTTCATAGCATGTTTCCTAGCTCGACGTACAGCACGTGTCCGAGTCGGTTGCGAGCTGTCCGCGCCCTTCACCCCAGCTGCTGGTGTCCCGCAGGGTTCTGTGTTGTCCCCCTTGCTCTACGCACTATACTGCGTGGTGATGGCCTCGCGCAGTATGCAGACGACACGGCATACTTCAGCAGCGCGCGCAACTCCTACAACGCCACGGAACAATTTCAGGCCTTGATGGTCCGTCTGGAGGGATGGATGAAAACATGGAGAATCCGACCGAACCCAACAAAAACCCAACTTATCCTATTCAGGCCTAACAAGGGCCGGAAGCCGGACGTTTCTGAAGATCGCGTCCATCTGCGCCTGTGGGACCACACCATCCGTCCCGCTCGTACTGCCTGCTACCTTGGCGTCACCTTCAGCAGGAATTTGTCATGGGGTGCGAGTCTGCAGGATGTGCTCGCTAAAGTAAATGCTAGAGCGCGCCTTGTCTATTCGCTGCGCGGACGTCTTCATGGCTGCAGTAGAGAGACTCTCCTGCACCCGTACAAGACGTTCCTGCGCCCCTGCAAGCCATGCATTGCTTTTAAAATGCTCAGAAAATGGTGAATTTTGGTTATTTAGGAATACAGACGAACCCGTTTAATATCCTCTCGGTTAATATCATGACCCGCTTAATATCACTGAAACTGAAAATCCACTAGCCAAACATTATTGAAGTAATACATTTTTACTCTGTTAATATCATCTTGCTTAATATCCATTTCCCGCTTATTATAATGAATATTTTTGTGTTTTTGACATTTCGAACTCGCTTAATATCATCATTCAGGTTGTACAACATAAAGTTTTATTTTTATGCCGTTGGTAACACAATGACATTTGATATGGTTATGTTGAACAAGGTGTCAAAATAATGTGCAAATTAAAGTTATTTTAGTATGTATGAATGTAATTTCTTACAGGAGCTATATCAAAAATGAACAAAGAACTGAAAAGGAAACGAACAGAATTAACTGCAAAACAAAAATTGGATATTATATCTGCTTGCGATGGACCACCAAAACAAAAATATGCAGCAGTTGCTAAGAAATTCAATATTAATTCATCAACTGTAAGCAAAATTTATAAAAATTAAAGTGCATTGTCTGTTGCAAATTTAAATAATAAGAAAAGAAAACGGCACAGCAGAGCTGAAAATGTGGATAAAGCATTGTATAAATGGTTTGTGGGTGCGTTAGCTACTAACATTAGCATCAGCGGTGAAATACTGCGTGTTAAAGTCGAAGCATTTGCTAGAGAATTTAATATTGAACATTTTGTGGCCACTAACGGATGGTTAGATAGAAGGAAGAAAAGATTAGCAATCGTATATAAAAAAGCACATGGGGAAAAAGTGGATGTAAATGTTCCAGCAGCAGAAAAATGGTTATCTACTACTTTGGTCGATGTATTCCGCCGCTATCAACCAAAAGATATTTTCAACGCCGACGAAACGGGCCTTTTGTGGCGTGCAATGCCTAGCGGTTCTCATGTCTTTAAAGCAACTTAACTTTCTGGCAATAAAACATCAAAGGAAAGACTTACTATTCTAGTTTGTGCAAGTATGAATGGTGAAAAGCAACCAGTTTTAGTAATTGGCAAGTCTAAAACACCACGCTGCTTCCGAGGTGTAAACCTGTTACCTGTAAACTATAAAAGCAATAATAATGCATGGATGACATCTTCTATATTCGAAGAATGGCTCCGTCAATGGGACAAAGCACTGTTTTCTCAAAGTCGCAAAATTGCATTAGTCTTAGACAATTGTTCTGCACATCCAAAGTTAAAATTGAATAACATCGAAATAATTTTCCTATCACCAAATGTAACAGCACTAGCTCAACCATGTGATCAAGGTATTATTCGTAACTTTAAGTTTCATTATCGTCGATTACTTGTATTGAAATTACTAGCAGCAATTGAATCTTCCACTGACGAAATATTAGCTACACAAATATTAAAGAAAATTAATCTATTAACTGCGGTAGTTTTAATTAAAAAAGCTTGGGACAAGGTAACCAGTTCTACTATAAAAAATTGTTTCAAAAAAGCAAAATTTTGTAATGATGATTCAAACCTAACTGAAAATGAGGAACTTATTACAAATATACATGAACTGGACTTTGATTTTAATGAATATGTAGATATTGATAGCAATCAAAAATGTAATCAACCTTTGAATGATAAAGTAATTGTGGAATCCATCATCGAAGAAGAAAAACAAAATGAAATCATTAATGGGCTAAGTAATGATAAAACAGAATCCAATGAAACAATTATAACCAAAAGTGTTGCTTTAGAATCTTTAAAAAATATAGAATTGTTTTTAACTAACAACAATGTTGCAGCTTGGGACTGCTTACATGAATTGGAAAAACTAGTTCAGCACACGATTTTAACAAATTCCACTAAAATACGTCAATTAACATTGGAAAAATGGTTCAAATAAATTCATACACCAACGAACATATAGAAGAATTCGGCCCAACATATTACGGAGAAGTCTTGTTTTTAGTTCAAAAGTAAAATGATATACATAATTATACTTATTCGTATAATTTTTGTGCTACATATACATAATTAATTATATACAAATTTAGTAATTTATGAATGTATATTGGATGCTGCAGAGGTCTTTAAACTTTTCTCATACGTGGAACCGTTGTGACTAAATTGATTTTGTCCTGAAGTTCCGTAGAATATCGCTGTAATATATATATATATATATATATATATATATATATATATATATATATATATATTATATATATATATATATATATATATATATATGTATATATATATATATATATATATATATATATATATATATATATATATATATATACAGGGTGACCCATCTGTGAATGCTCACCATTGGAATCTCCGAAACTATAAGAGATACAAGGTCGGTTAAATTAGACAAAAGTTGCGTATTTATGGGCCGATGTTGATGGCGATTTTGTATTTTGAAAATATTGCATGGCTCACTAGATAATGACAAAAGTGTGATTTTCTTGTATTTTTATTTTACTTTATAAGTCAGAAGGTATTGGAAATATTGAAAAAAGCTTCAAATAAATATTTTAGTATAACTAATAAGCCTTTCGATGAATCATATGAAAATTTTTTTTACTAGATATTGCCGAAGTTACAGCCTGCAACTTTCATTTTTTAAATGGGAACCATAGTTAATTTTAATCCAGTTCAAAAGTGCTATTTTTTCTCTTTACAATGATGTATTTGTTTACCTAAATATCTTTTTTAGTTTCGAAGAAAAACTAAAAAGTAAGATAAAATGAGTGATTTTTGTAGTGTGCCATGAAAATTTGGTATAAATCAACTGCAACTAAATATGTTATGTACGTGCAAAACAATTGAAATTCAACAAGATTTGATAAACGAAACAAAAATCGTTCCGTAAACTGAAAGCTAGTAGACAGATTCTCGTATGAATCCCATACCTACATAAATTATTTTTTGTCTCTAATCTTTTGTTTACCAAATATTATTGAATTTCAATTGTTTTTCATGTTTATAACATATTTAGATGCAACTGTTTTATACCAAATTTTCATGGCACACTACAAAAATCATTCATTTTATCTTACTTTTTAGTTTTTCTTCGAAACTAAAAAAGATATTTAGGTAAACAAATACATCATTGTAAAGAGAAAAAATAGCACTTTTGAACTGGATTAAAATTAACTATGGTTCCCATTTAAAAAATGAAAGTTGCAGGCTGTAACTTCGGCAATATCTAGTAAAAAAATTTTCATATGATTCATCGAAAGGCTTATTAGTTATACTAAAATATTTATTTGAAGCTTTTTTCAATATTTCCAATACCTTCTGACTTATAAAGTAAAATAAAAATACAAGAAAATCACACTTTTGTCATTATCTAGTTAGCCATGCAATATTTTCAAAATACAAAATCGCCATCAACATCGGCCCATAAATACGCAACTTTTGTCTAATTTAACCGACCTTGTATCTCTTATAGTTTCGGAGATTCCCATGGTGAGCATTCACAGATGGCTCACCCTGTATATATATATATACCGTGTGTCTCACGACGATCTACACATAGGACGTTACATGCTCATTTGATTTTTGAATTCAAAATATTAATCTGATGGTTTTTGTTTTTTTTTACTATTTAGACAGTATAATTGTCAATTTGACGTTTAATTTCCTTAAAAATATACTATTACTGTAAAGACGAATGTGTTCAAATAATAAAATTTTATTATGGAGGATATTCAATTTACAATCTAACTGCGAATAGACCTCAAACGGTAGAAGAATTACAAAGGAAAATTGTTGAAGTGTCAAACACTATTACTCCAAATGTATTACAAAATGTTCGAAAAGCATTGAATATTTAATTTAAATAAAATTTTACATTTAATTATTATGTTCCAAACTTCTGTATTTTGTAAGGTTTATAATTCGTAATGATTAAGTTAATGCAGAATTTTAAATAAATGGATATTTAACAGTGCACACGCTATTTTGATTGCATTTTCTTTAATTTAGATTTCACTTTCTGTTCGTTTTTCTTGATAATATTTGTTAGAATGTCACAAATAAAATAAAATAGTAAACGTCAAATTGACAATTATACTGTCTAAATAGTAAAAAAAAAAAACAAAAACAGTCTGATTAATATTTTAAATTAAAAAATCAAATGAGCGCGTAACGTCCTATGTGTAGATCGTCGTGAGACACACGGTATATATATATATATATATATATATATATATATATATATATATATATATATATATATATATATACATATATATATATATATATACAGTGCGAATAATGTAAGGCTATACATTGGCAACTTTATTTTAGCGTTAATCAATTTGCCCATGCTAGTATCAACTCGTTGAATAATTTAAAATTAGACATAGGGCATTTACTTAATGTTACCATGGTGATATCATACAAAAACTCCAATTTATTATGGTTGAATAATGTAAAATTAGACACCAGTCCACAGACTACTATATTTATTTAAATCATTTACAGAATTTATTCCAATATTTTATTAAATCTATTACATGTTATTGAATTAAAAGTACACTTCAAGTACTGAAATTGTAATTGGTATCAGTACATTTCCAAAATCACTTGGGGGTGATAACTAAATTTGTCATCGTTTGATGACATGTGATGGGCCCTGCCCGGGAATTCAAAGCTGAAATAATCAGAAATTTCTCGCAAAGACGCCCCTTCTAAATACCAGGAATACATCTTAAACTTTTCTTCTGTGATGTACATTTTTTGCACTAATTATTACGCAAACTCGTGAGATATCAGTAACACAATATTGAAAATAGTGACATTTACCAAAACAAACGTCATTGTAATTTCAGTTGTTACTGACATGGGCAAATTGATTAAAGCTAAAATAAAGTCGCCAATGTATAGTCTTACGTTATTCGCACTGTATATATATATATATATATATATATACATATATATATTGTAACGGGGGTTGGTCGGCCAGCGACTTACTCAGTGGAGTAGGGACGGGTGAAGCTTGGCAGAAGCAGAGAGATACACGGAGTGAATTACCAACAAATATATTTACACAAATACGACTTAACTGGGCTATGGACGCCTCCTACAATCTAAACTAACCTTATATACTACGAAAAAGAATTTAATTGCAATTACACAGAAACAAAAGAAGTTTGTTAGCAAATTTAACACTTATAATAATATAGAAATACTTATGACTAAACCTATCTGCAATTAACAGTTGTGCGGGTAGTGGGACCGTTTCCGGAGCTTGATGGTTCGGCAGGCTCGTCTCCTCAAGTTTTATTTGTAGGGCGCCAGTCCTGCTTCGGCAGAACTCTTGTAGGAGAGGGCGGCTCGGTGGCTCGATGGCAAGCGGCAAACGGTTCCCACGTGGTGTTGTGAACCTCGAAATGCACAAGATAAATTAATACAAGAAAAAACCCGACCTACCTTAGGTCTACATATATTTGAAAATTATCTCTATCTTAATTCTATTTAATTACTAACCTACAAATCCCATCTAAAATATAATTAGTACAATATTAATAAATTATGAATAGTTGCAATTAGCATATAGCACAATGAAAAGTCATACTTAACTTATAACCCAGAGAACAAGAAAAAAACAATTCAAAAGAGAAAAATCAAAAACACGTGTCGTTCACTTCCTATCACAGCCTGACAAGAACGAAATCGCCGTTGCAAATCCTGTCCGCGCCCGATCGTGGTTGAACAACAGGCCCGAATTAGGCAAAAAAAACGAAGAGCCGTTACATGCCCGGTTCCTCCCCCAAAAAAAAATATTTTGAAGTTGAAATATTTTTTTTTTTCCATGCTGCTATCGTTCCCTGTGTGGCTTTATCATAGATACATGCCACACGCCAACGTCACGGTGCTGCATATCCTCAAGTCTGTAACGAGAGTCCGAGAGGTGTGCAGTTATGCGGCACTTTGTAAATTTGGGTGCCAGCTTAGCAGAAAAGTATTTGCCAGCGTCCGATAGCATTTGGTTCTTCTTCCATACTATGTCACCCACATAGAAGCGAACGTCGCGACGTCTTAAATTATAAATATTCTTGTTTTTCTGATGAGAGGCGTCTAAACGTTGACGTACTCTGTGTTGGAGTACTTGTAACTCCTTCAGAGTTTCACTCAGCTCGGTCCGGGAGCTGAAAGTTATGTCGCTATTAGAGTCAATAGGAACCGACGTGTTCTCTAGACGTAACTCACGTCCAAAATTTAAGAACGCGGGAGTGAATCCGGTAACTTCATGTACCGCTGTACATAGGGCGAAACGAAGTTTAGGGAGTTGAATATCCCAATCTCGCTGGTCATCACGAATGAACGATTTCACCATGGTCTTGATGGTACGATTAGTTCGTTCAGTAGGGTTTGCGGATGGATGATATTTCGCGTTTAGTTGCAACCTAACAGAGTAAGACGCCAGTAATTGCTTAAATTCTGTACTAATGTACTGGCGGCCATTATCGCACACAAAATACTCAGGAATACCAAATACGAGGAATACATCATTCTCTATAATTCGACAGATAGTCTTACTGTCCGCAGTGCGTATAGGGAAAAACAGCGAGTATTTAGTAAACATGTCACATATTACCAATATGAAACTATTCCTGGCTTTGGAAAGAGGCAAGGGACCAATAAGGTCGGAGCAAACATATTGCCATGGACGAGACACCGATCGAGCACCAAGTAAACCGGCGGGTAGTCGGTTTTCCTCCTTATGGGCTTGACATATTTCGCAGCTTCTAACGTAGTGACTTATCGTCGGTCATTCTTGGCCAATAATAGAAAGATGCGATGCGACAGTGAGTTTTATGCGTACCCAAGTGTCCGGCAGTAGGTGAATCATGATACTTGTACAAAACAGACTCACGTAGCGCCCTCGGTACGACTAACTTCCAGGGATCTTCGTTGGAAGCAAAGTTGACAGGCCGACATTGTTTCATGAGCTTCCCATCTTGAATTCTCCACTTAGAAAAGCTGTCAGGGTCTTGAGCAATTTTGTTCAGCATGCCGAGATACCAGGCGTCGTGGTGTATCGGCTGAATTTCGATGAGATTAACGGAACGGGATAATGCGTCTGGGACCACATGATTCTTGCCTTTACGATGCACGACTTCAAAGTCGTATTGTTGCATGCGTAACGCCCAACGGGCCAACCTACCCTTGGGCTCCTTCAGTTTGTTGAGCCATGTGAGTGCATGATGATCTGTTATAATGGTGAATCTGGAGGCTTCGATGTAACAACGGAATTTGTCAACAGCCCACAGTACTGCAAGAATCTCCAGTTCACAGGCGGAATAATTTTGTTCGGCTTTATTAAGAGTACGACTAGCGTAGGCTATGACGCGTTCTCCATCCTCCAGCTCCTGAGTGAGCACTGCGCCAAGGGCTACGGAACTCGCGTCTGTCTGCACAGAGAAGGGTCGAGCGAAATCCGGGCAGGTTATCACTGGAGCACTGCTCAAACACTGTTTCAGGTGATTAAAGGAAGAATTTGCTTCCGCAGACCACACGAACTTGACATTTTTCCTGGTAAGTCGAGTAAGAGCGACAATTTTGTGTGAGAATTCCGGAATAAAACGCCTGTACTAGGAGGCGAGACCTATGAAACGACGGACGTCTTTAGGACATTTTGGAATCGCGAAAGAGACCACTGCGCTAACTTTGTCAGGATCAACACGCAGTCCTTCACCATCAACAATGTAACCTAGATATTTAAGCTCGTTACGCGCAAAGAAACATTTGTCACGGTTCAAAGTATTTTTGCACTTTTATGTGCGTTTCAAAATCTGGAGTAGCTACGATGATGTCATCCAAATATACGAACACAAATGGTTCGAATTCAGGACCAAAAATCTTATCTGCCAGGCGCTGCATGGTGGCAGGGGCTCCGCACAGTCCAAAAGGCATAGTGACAAATTGAAATAGCCCACGACCAGGCACTGAGAAGGCAGTGCGTTCCCGGCTTGAGCTTTCAAGAGGGATCTGCCAGAAAGCCGATTTTAAATCTAGTGAAGAAAGGTATTTCGCTCCACCAAGGTTATCTAGTATGGTTGTCATATAAGGTAGAGGGTAAGCATCTTTCTTCGTAACGTCATTAATCTTACGAAAGTCAATGCAAAATCTCAGATCACCGGAATGTTTTTTAACAACGACAACCGGGGAACTCCAGGCACTGTAAGACGGTTCAACGACTCCTAGCTTCAACATTTTGTCTAGCTCCGTATTAATGAACTTGGATATGTTCGGCGAAGTAGGGTACTGCCTTTCCTTGATGGGTGGTGCGTTTCCTGTGTCAATGACATGCTTCAGAATTGCGGTTTTACCGAGAGTAGGTCCCATCTCGTCGAAGTAGCGGTCAGTTAATTTGTTCAATGTTTGGTATTCCACCTGCTTGAGCCTAGTTTTGTCAATTATAGCACACGGTGCGGTCCATCGTGCAAATTTGATCGTTTTATTGCTGAAGTCTGGAATAAGATTGAATATCGTTAAAAAGTCCATTCCTAATATGAGATCAGAAACTAGTGTTGGTACTAATAGTGTGTCAACAATGTGAGTCCGGCCATGTACCTCGTAAGGTATCGATATTACTTGTTCTATCGGACAAGTATGACCGTTGGCAGTTGAGATAGATCCTTCTGCCGTAGTACTTTTAAACTTAATGGGAAGCTTCTTCAGAAGTTGCGAAACTCGGGACGTCATCAGGGTGCAGGACGACCCCGAGTCAATTAATCCTTGGAATGTAGAACCGCAGATAGAGACAGTCAAGTAGGGACGTGGGTCATTCTCACGAGATGCCAAAATGTAGTTCGTGCAAGACAAAGAACGAAATTTCGATATATGTTCCAGCCAGCTTCGCCACTCTTGGTCAGTTTTTCGGATCGGCGTAGGGTGGGTACGAATCTCCTGGCGGTCCTTCAGGGTTCGGGTCTCGCGTTTCCCGGAGACCGACGACATTTCGGGCAGTTCGGAGTAATCACACCCGGAGAACCGCAGCGATAACAGAAGCGTGTCCACGGAGCTTCGCAGTCGTGATAACGGTGGCCAGTTTGACTGCAGTTCCAACAAGTTGGCTCAGTTGAGAATGATACACGCCTTGAGGAAGACTGATTAGCTGCCTTGGAGTGTGAGTCTGTTGAGCGCGCTGGTGACGGTGACCGGGAGAGTTCATGTACTCGACGAAACGATCTAGCGGGGCTAATTGAGCGATTCGGAGATGATTCGCGGGAAGCACGAAAAGGATCGGGACGAGAGGCGTGGCGAGAAGGGGTGCCCTCGATGGTCTTCGACGCGCCGGACGAGGTTCTGGAAACATCACAGAGCGACAGACGCATACAGAGTTGCTTCAGTTCATCAAAGTTCTGGATGTTCACCGCCGCAGCGTGGTCAGCGTAGCGGGGTTGCAGATTGCTACGTATTGTATACAACTGTTCCTCCATGGGGATCGGGTTATCCAGGTGGGAGTACAGGCGCCTCATAGCGGTGATGAAATCTCCGGGTCGCTCGAAGGCACCTTGCTTACGCTGCAATATTTCGAGCTTTAAGTTGTGGTCGTAATCTTTAGGATGGTATTCATTCTTGAGGCGATCCTTCAGGCTGTCCCAATCCGCAATGGAGTCCTTTTCAATGCGGAACCAGTCTAGTGCAGCATCCTGGAAGAGCTCACTAGCGGAGGTGAATAGATCAGGCTTACTGACGCGGTTTGATACACGTAGCTCCTCCGCACGTTCTAAAAATTCATGTAATGGGCTGTGCCCATCGAAACGAAGATTCCATTTAGCAACGGGAATGGTTCTTGGGGAGCTCGCCGTCGATGGGGGTGCAGCAGGTACGTTGGGACGGGCTGGGTGTGAGTTGTCAAGAACTCTAATGGCCAGTGCTTCATCCAGCGCGACAATGGCCGCAACCAAATTCTTGGTTTTGGAGGCCAGGCTTTTGTCGGTAATCCGAAGCGTTCGTCTTCTAAGATGTGCCAATCGAGAATCCAGTGCGTCAAGCCGGGGATCTGACTGGCAGCCTGAGAAGTCGTTCACTAACTGCGTGAGCTCGGATAGCTTAGCTTGGCAGAGCGCAAGTTCACCTTCTGAATTCAGTACTAACTCGACCGGTTGTTTATCAGCTATGGTTTGCAATCGACGTATAGCTTGCCGTAGTGAAAAGTCCTTGCGTTGTTCGCCTCGGAGCATCAGCTCGTAATATACTTCGTCATTGGTGAGACCACTGAAATCCATGACGGCGGATGTGGCAGTTCAACGGCAACCAATAATACAGTCAATAAAGAGTGTAGATATAACAATAATAATAATAATAACGATTTTAACAGATTTTAAAGGTAATAACTAAATATACAAAGACTTAACCAAGCAACAAGCAAAAGGTGCATATCTCTCTAGCCTCGAAGAATGCCAAATGTGGCCCCACGTTGGGCGCCAATTTGTAACGGGGGTTGGTCGGCCAGCGACTTACTCAGTGGAGTAGGGACGGGTGAAGCTTGGCAGAAGCAGAGAGATACACGGAGTGAGTTACCAACAAATATATTTACACAAATACGACTTAACTGGGCTATGGACGCCTCCTACAATCTAAACTAACCTTATATACTACGAAAAAGAATTTAATTGCAATTACACAGAAACAAAAGAAGTTTGTTAGCAAATTTAACACTTATAATAATATAGAAATACTTATGACTAAACCTATCTGCAATTAACAGTTGTGCGGGTAGTGGGACCGTTTCCGGAGCTTGATGGTTCGGCAGACTCGTCTCCTCAAGTTTTATTTGTAGGGCGCCAGTCCTGCTTCGGCAGAACTCTTGTAGGAGAGGGCGGCTCGGTGGCTCGATGGCAAGCGGCAAACGGTTCCCACGTGGTGTTGTGAACCTCGAAATGCACAAGATAAATTAATACAAGAAAAAACCCGACCTACCTTAGGTCTACATATATTTGAAAATTATCTCTATCTTAATTCTATTTAATTACTAACCTACAAATCCCATCTAAAATATAATTAGTACAATATTAATAAATTATGAATAGTTGCAATTAGCATATAGCACAATGAAAAGTCATACTTAACTTATAACCCAGAGAACAAGAAAAAAACAATTCAAAAGAGAAAAATCAAAAACACGTGTCGTTCACTTCCTATCACAGCCTGACAAGAACGAAATCGCCGTTGCAAATCCTGTCCGCGCCCGATCGTGGTTGAACAACAGGCCCGAATTAGGCAAAAAAAACGAAGAGCCGTTACAATATATATATATATATATATATATATATATATATATATATATATATATATATATAATGTAATAAATAAATGATTTGTGCTAATCAAAATATTGCGTATTTTTTTCTAATACATATGTACAAACAGAAGATTCTCTATTGAAATAAATTTCCGGATATTATCATGAATAGTTATAATAAGCGAGTTCTCGGTTAATGTCACGAATTTGGATATTAAGCGGGTTTCTGTTTATATCACGACCCGTTAATATCATAGTTTTTTCAGGAACCGAGTGCATGATATTAAGCGGGTCCGTCTGTATTTCTATTTCTACTCTTAAGTCGAAAAATCTTTTTAAAATTTTCCCCCTCGAAAGCCAGTGTATATGTGAATGTAGTAGCAAAACTTTATGATCTGAACCTAACTCTTCACACATTAGTGCGAAAATTCGAGTTTGCACTGCACTTTTAGGAATATGATTGATTATTTTCACACACTGATCTAAAACTGCACCTAAATCTTTATTCATATTCTTAGATACCAACTGCTCGCGATGAAGAATGCAGTGCGTTTTAATTATCTTTTTATGCGAAACTTGTTCTATGTATTTGAGAACACCTCTGTGTTTTCCTACCGTTGCTGCTGCACTATCTGTACATATGCCTATATATTTCTTCCAAGGGATGCGATTAGATTCAAAATATGAATTGATGATCTCAAGAATTTCATGGGATGTAGTGTAGGATTGCAGTTTTAAAGTACATACAAATTCTTCTTTCATATCTTCCAGCTCAAAATCAATATATCTCACATATATTATTAACAGTGCGTTACTTGAAACATCTGTTGTTTCATCTATTTGTAATGCATAATATGATGAATTCCTTAAGTGTTCAATTAGTTGTAATTCCAGATCATTTGAAATAGATAGTATTCATTGGCTGACAGTCTCGGCAGACGTTGGTATGCTGTTAATTTGTATAACATATTCTTCACCAAATATTTCTCTACAAACTTCTTTGAAACATGGTTTTATTAGTATTTTTTCTATATTATATGCTTTTTTGCATTTAGCAATATGTGGTGTTACTAAATAGGAGCATTTCAAATATTTTTTATCTGTTGCAACAAATTTTGTCAAACTGGCTTTGTTCGCTTTTAAATCTTTAAGCTTTCTCACAAAAAAATCTACTGGTTTATCTGTATATTCATTATGATTTGCTTCTAAATGACGTAAAAGTTTATTCGTCTTTAAAGATGTGTTTGGTAATACAGTTCCACCAATAACGCATTGTGGTAAATCAATTTCATTTTCCTGTATACATGTAAAGCCGTAATTTATAAATTTATCTTGATATTTATAAACAAATTTTTCAACTTTTCTTCGTTTCTCTGATATTTCTTCGGATATTTTAGTTGAGGTACTGGGAGTTGGCGAGTCAGTTTGAGTAACATTCTTCGTTTTCGTGTCAAGCACAAGTATGTAAGTATGCGGATACGTTTATCGCTCCACAACAGCCAATAGTGGGTTCAGAAATATTTCCTCCCACTTTTATAGTCTCACGTGTTTACATTGCCTTAGCCAGTTTGTTTCTACAGAGAGAATGATTGAAGAGTGCCGCTCTAATACAATTGTCAATTTGCCGCCTCACTGTATGTCGATGGTCGTAGAGAAAACGGCAATGTATACCAGCGCCTCTACCGTCTACCTCATCCTAATAGACACTAAAATTACTAACCGCCTATATTTAAATCAAGTATTCTGATTAAGCAAGTATATAAATTGTTGGCTTCCACATCCGTTGTGTTTCATTATCCTAAATCCATCAAATATTTATTACACCCGTTTTTAAAGTTTTGCGACCCAATGGTTGCGATCAGTTGGTGTAAACAACTATGACGAAAACGAACCACACAAATACAGAAGACCGAAAATGGTGCTCATTATTTAGTGTTGCAGCACTGTCTGTCTAACAAACATTCAACAAGCAGTACGATGGAGGTTATTTTCAAAAGCAAAGCCCAGCACTACGGATGACCCGACCCCAGTGCTCACATAATCAACCATGGATCTCTCGATAGATGCGATTATATGCTCTCTGCAGGGGATAAAAGAGCCAACCATGGAAAAATTCCTCAGGTAACCAGGCTTCAAACAACGAAGATACAACAATTAGCAAATATAATTATGCGACAGTAGGCTCAAATAGACATCTTTATCTCTGACCAGAAGGACAAGGATGAGACAATCCGTGTCCTACTGGAAAATAACAACGACGACACTGCGTCAGAATCCGCGATGTTCACTTCAACTACCACCACAGGAAAAGAGTATAATCAAAAAGAGGACAAGGTATCACTGGCCTCAACAAATAGTAGAAAACATAGTGGTACCTCTAAACCACAACACACCCGACCAAAGAAGCCAGCCAGAGAACAAACAAAGCAACCTGTTGCTGTGCCGACCAACACAAACACCTAGACATTCGCTGAGATCGTGAGGGATCAATCCCAACCTCAAGAAGTCAGCCAAGCTCTTACCAAGGAACCATCAAGTGAAGAGCCACTGCGTTCTCAGCCCAAAGCAAAGAAACCGCTACCAATACACCTTCGCACCAAGGATGGATGGCCCGAACTACAATACCAACTGCGCCATCATGGATCGGAAATAGTAAGTGCCAAAAGCCTGCGCGACTCTATTCAGGTGCAAGTGGCATCCGCGGACCATTTCCGTGCAGCCCCAGCCGGCTGGACAAACTTCAAGTGCCATATCACACGTACGCACTACCGGAAGAGAAATCTATCCGTGCTGTCATCAAGGGGATCCCAGAGGGCATCTCAACCGAAGAGATAAAACGCGAACTGGAGGCGGCATTGCCGGTCATATCAGTTACACGCTTCATAAGCCGCACAAACAAAGCTGCGTTGCCAGTTGTTGTGGCACAGCTATCCAGAAACGGAGGAGAAATGATATACGATCTCTGCCGACTATTGGGGCTGGTAGCCAGAGACGCAAGCACCAAATCGGACAGTGCTACAGATGCCAAGGCTTCGGGCACTCTGCTCGCTGCTGCCGCGCAGACCCGAGATGCGTGAAGTGTGGGAAAGCACACGCTCTGGGCCGCCACCAGTGTCAACTGTGGAGGCGACCACCTCGCAAACTACAAAGGATATCCACGTTTCTTGAAACCAGCACAACAGGCAACGGACACCGCACCTCGCGGCTCCAGATCACAACCAACTAGCAAGCCAACCACCCCAGACCGAGCCCAGTCGTCCCGGGAAAAAGTTATGCAGCCAGTGCTACAACCAATCTCCCGGAAGCAACACAACCACGCCAATCCAGAGCTCTCGTCACCGGTGACAAGCAGTCAGCAGCATCAACGAGGTGATAGGCTCCTTTGCGAATCTATCCGACGAATTTAAAAAGTCAGAACCAGTATTTGACAAATTTAGCCTAATCTTAGACACTGTCAATAAACTGTCTCGCAATGTCTAGACAAATTACACGCCCCAAATCGCTCAAGATCGCCTTCTGGAACATAGCTGGCTTACATTCCGGACGCAATTACGCCGAACTATTCGCAGATGAATACAACATCGACGTGCTATTCAACGAGACGCACCTAAGAGTATGCGACAATCCTAAAACAAGAAGCTACAGCCTGTATCGAACCGACCGGGATGGAGAGAGCGGTGGTACAGCAATATACATTCGAAGCAGCCTGGTACACCACGAAACCAGCGCTACAGCTGTTAACAACGAAGCAACAGCAGTCGTCATACTCACGGCCACGGGCCCATTACGCTTCACTTTCGTCTATAAAAGCCCAAACAAAACTGCTGGACGTAGACCGAGAATCACTGCTAGATACAGGCCACTCTACCATCATAGCTGGCGATCTCAACGGCAAGGACCCCTCGTGGAACATCCGCGTCACTAACCGAAGCGGGTGAAAACTTCGAGCTTTTGCAGACACCTACAACATAGCTGTGCACGGTCCAATAGAACCGACCTTCTTCCACGCTGCCGGCTACCGACCGGATGTACTAGACATCCGGCTGAACAAAGACGTCACGATGCCGATCGAGGTCACGACAGCAAACGCTGGTAACTCAGACCACAATCCTGTCATAGTACACCTAAGTGGAGTGATAGAACCTCACAATTTATCATCAAACAACAGAATATGCTGGCCAAAGTTTTCTGACCTAATGGAAAGCACAGTAACGTGCTCACCACCGCTAGAAACGCCTGCTGAGCTAGACCAAGCAGTAACACAATTAACAAACTGCATTTATACCGCGCTGGAGACCTCGTCACGGGTTATCACCACACCCGTGGGTAAGAATGACGTTCCTCTGGAAATCCGAGAACTAATAAGAAGGAAAAACAAGCACGACGTGCATCGCAACTGTATTCAGACGTAGATGCACGCACTACAATGAACCGGCTTGCCAGACAAGTGAAAATAGCACTTCAGGACCACAGAAACGAGCGCTGGAACGCAACGGTTGAGGCAATCACCGCCGAAGACCCCAATCAATGGCGCATGGCCCACGCCTTAAGGAAAAATGAACAAATATTCCTCTGATACACACCCCGAATGGGATTGTCCACAGCGACCAGGAAAAAGCGGAAGCTTTTCCAGACAAACTCGAACTGCAAACCAGCCTCAACCATGTTAATATGGACCACGGTAGAGAGAATGATTTTAACGCGAATTCATGAATGGATGGTCCCACAAGGGTCTGTACTATCTCCAACCCTGTACAACATCTTCACACGTGACATCTCAAAAACGCAGAACACGATGTTCGCATAATTCGCAGACGACACCGCTATCTTAACACGATCACGTCAACCCAGGAACACGAGGGACCGACTCCAGGAAGCCGCAGACAACCTAGAAGAATGGTTCCAGAAATGGAGAATACGCGTCAACGCAACGAAAGCGCAGCCGTTCTATTTTCCAGGAGCAAAACCAGCCCCGATAACACTAACATTAATATGTTCAACGAACCCATCCCATGGAAGCTGACAGGAAAACACAACGGCTCCAATAAACAAAGCACGAGCGTCCGCTCGAGTTCTTTATGCCATGACAAATAGGCGAAGCAAATTAAACATGACCAACAAACTACTGCTCTACAGAGCAATAGTGCGTCCCATACTGACGTACGCAACGCCAATATGGGGATATGCTGGTGATGGTATCATCAACCGACTCTCGACAACCCAAAACATACAATTACGATTTGCGGCGAACGCACCGTAGTTCGTATGAAACACACAAATACACCGAGACCTAAATACCCCAACTATTAAAAACCACATAAAAGCAATATCGAAGAAATTCTACGCCAATGTAGAAACCCACCCCAACCGAAGCATCACAGAGGCGGCAAGTGACTACCAAGAGGACGACCACATGAAGTACAAAAGACCGAAGCTGATTCTACTAGAACAATCGCGAACAATAGCGCACGGAAGAAGCACATAATGAACAAAACACAACAACGCATACAAGAAACGATGGCAAGGCCAAGGTAACCAAATCTATGATGAAGGTAAAAGGGGCTGGAAAAGCCTGGCGCACCGAAAACAGGAACGATGAATGAATGAACCGACCCCACTCACCCCACATGGACCAGCCGACTGGCGTAGAAGGAGGATCCCCTCGTTAGATAACTGCTCAGGTTTCAGCATCTGTGAATCATAGAAATGCCTACGTAACCACGTGTCCACACCGTTATCTTGTTTTGTGCTCTTGTTGTGAAGTGTTCTCATGGCAAGTGCATAGACAATGATCAGTTCGGACCTGCAACGATTAGTGATTACGCGACCCGTTTGTGTAGTGCAAAGCGTTCTCAGTGACATACTTTCACGGTACGACAGACAGTAGTATGCACGTGCTAAGACAGTGTGTTCGCAGGATGAGTCAGTGCGCCTAAAGCCACGGCTGTGCTCTCAGCACAGCAACGGTGCGGGTGTTGTGACTCCGGGCGCTGTACAAAGAATTTTACTGTTAAGATATGAACACTGTAGTGACATGAACATATTATAGTAAACTACATTAAATACAAGTGTAAGAAGTCTGAGATCTACGGAATCGGAAAATCGTGGAACTGCATTAATTATTATTACATTTAGGGTTGAGTAGGGTAGGGTCGGGTAGAGGAGTGTATTATTAAGTAGGGTAGGGTAAAGTAGCCAAATCTATAAATTGCACTAACAGCAAATGTATTGCGCACATGTTTAGCACAACGTTACGAACTAAGAACGGGCATGCTCGTATCATGTATTATTTCGTAAACAGACATCGTGTATCTTCGTACTTGCGTAGGTCTGCAAATCAGACTCTTGTGGATAGAAAGCGTAAGCTGGATATCGCATCTGACTCAATAGGCAATACCAGCAGCACAATAAAGCAGACAAAGCGACCAGAATCGCCATGCAAACGGCGGATAAGTGAAGGAACCACTCCTAATACATCTTCGCACCAAAGATGGATGGCCCGAACTTCAGCACCAACTACGTCAACACGGAGCAGAAATAATAAGCGCCAAGAACCTGTGTGACTCCATACAGGTTCAAGTAGCATCTGCAGACCATTTCCGCGCAGCCACCCGCCGACTAGCTACACTGCAAGTGACATACCACACTATGCACTTCTCGAAGAGAAGACAATCCGCGCTGTCATCAAAGCCATACCGGAGGGCATCTCCTGCTAGGATATGAAGCACGAACTCGAAGAGGAAATAACTGTTATCTCCGTCACACGCTTCAAAAGCCGCGCAGACAAAGCTTCGCGCAAATCCGAAATGTGTGAAGTGCGGGAAAGCGCATTTCTCATGTACCAGCAACAAGTTACACTCAGAGGCTGCTACGTGTGCCAACTGCGGGGGCGACTACCCCGCTCTAATTATAAGGGCTGTCCGCGGTTCCCAAAACCAGGCCAAGAGTAAACAGAAACTGCTCCCCGCAGCTCCAGACCGCAACCAAGACAACAACAAGCCAGCCGTCCCAGACCGAACCCAGTCGTCCCGGGGAAAACTTACGCAGCAAGCGCTGCCACCATCCTCCCTGAAACAACGAAGCAGAAGTGTTCGTAGACGAGCATAACGTAGACGTGTTAATGCTAGGCGAGACGCGCTTGAGAGCATGCGACAACCCTAAATTTAGAAACTACATCCTCTACAGGACTGACCGGCAATGAGCAGGAGGAGGCGGTACGGCAATCTACGTACGCAACAACCTGGCACACTATGAAGCCGACGCAGATACGACAAACATAGAAGCTACCACAGTCATCATAAACATGACTTCGGGCCCACTTCGTCTCGTATCAGTGTACAAGGGACCAAACTACTGAACTCCGAACTTGACATACTTCTGAACCTAAACAGCAAACATCCGTCATGGAACAGCCGCCTGACAAACACAAGCGGCAAAGAAGCTGCGCACATTCGTGGACACGCATGATGTTGCAGTATACGGCCCAAACAGCCCACATTCTTTCACACATCAGGCAACCGGCCGGACCACAAGCCTGTCATTACATACATAAACGGAGGGCGCGATCTTGATAGCACGACAACGTACCGCAATATCTGCTGCTCGAAATACACGGACATCGCAGAGAATAGCGTCAAATGTCCCCATCATTAACCACGGTGTATGAACTAGAACTAGCAGTGACCAACGTCACGCACTGGACGCGATAGGAAATGCATCCCGAACAGCTAACAAATCAGCAGCCAAAAACAATATACCAGATGAGATCAAAGAACTCATCAGAAAAAAGAACCAAAGATGGCAAAGATACACCGACGTCGTAGCACGGGCTAACATGAATCGGCTTGCTCGGCAAGTAAAAGATGCACTACAAGAATTCCGCAACGAAACATGGTCGGCAGCACTTGAGCAGCTAGAGATGGAGGAGCAATCACCTTGGCGCATTGCACGCATCCTTTGCCAGAAGCGGAAGTCGGTACCACCAATACACAGCTCAGCCGGACTTGTATACAGCGATGAAAACAAGGCTGAGGCCTTCGCTGACCGACTCAAACTACAAACCAGCCTGAACTTTGACCTAGGTGACATAGCACACATGGAACAGGTAGAAAACTATACCGGAAGAATGTTGAACAAGATCGACAGATCAACACCAGGGCTAGGGTAGGGTCCCGTTTTTAGCGGGATTAAATGCTTTTATCGTCAGTTAAAAATTGTCCCGTCTCACATCTATAAATCCCGCTCTTTTTTAAATCGTGTCCCGCAAAAATCACACGTTGAGTTGGTAACCCTAACCAGGGCACGTGATGCCAGCCGAGATCGGCGAACTGATAAAGAAGCTCTCAGTAAAAAAAGCGCCAGGTCCAAACAACATCCTAAATGCGGCCTTGAAAAATTTAGGACGAAAAGGGGTTGCGGCTTTGACGAACATCTTCAATGCTGCACTCCGGCTACGATACTTCCCGACACAGTGTAGGACTGCGACTGCCATAGTCCTGCACAAACCAGGACAGAACCTCTCCTTCCCTCAAAGCTATCGACCAATCAGCCTGCTTTCCTGCATCGGCAAGCTATTGGAACGAATAATACTCGCACGTCTGCAGTCAGTACCTTACATCAACTAATGCGCGTGACCGAATACATCACCCAAGGCTTCAATCGACGCCAGGCAACCGGAGCCATATTCTTGGATGTCGCGAAAGCGTTTGACATGGTATGGCACGACGGCATACTCTACAAGATGATACAACTAAATGCGCCTACCTGGATAGCGCAGAATTAGGAATAACTGTGTTTGTGTTCGTGCATAACATTGATGTTAATTAGTGGCAAATAAAACAAATTGACAGAAAATGCAGCAAAATGACGCTACACGCCTATGCGCCAGCTAGTAGTGTAGGAAATAAGAAATCGATGTACGTTATTGCAATAATATCGAGTACAACGAGCCTCATTTTGTTATGCTTGTCGTAGTATTGTTCGAACAATTTAAAGACAAACGTGTTGTATCTATCCTTGTTAAGATGAAGGAGAACCAAAGACAGGAAAGATGAACGAATGACCCGACCGGGACGACACACAGACCAGCCGAGAGCCATACAAGGAGGATCTCCTTCGTGAGATACCTGCTCAGGTTCCAGCATCTGTGTATCATAGAAGTGCCTATTTGACCACGTGTCTATTCTCAACCAGTGCTTCTCGAGACGTCACTTGTGCAGTAAGTAACTTTTAGTGACCTATTTTCATGTAAACATTGACACCACAGTGCAAACGCAGTGCGTGTCGTAACTCGTATCCCACTCGAGCGGGACAAAGTCCTCGTCCCGTGGGAGACTCACCACTAGGCGCAAGTGCGAAACAGTCAGTGAACACAAGTGACAGTGACTACAAGTGATACAGTGATTAAAGTGCTTTGATACTACCCCTAATATACAACAACTATAGTACTAGTGATTGTGTACGCACACACCCACCGTCCCCCGTCGTCTCATCACACCATCATGGCTTCTCATTCGGGAGAAGCCATGGACGCAGGTGGTTTCCATTTAGTAGAGAACCGACTGACTGCAACTCCTACTACACGCAACAAAAATAGCTTTGCACTGTCGTCATCTCTAACTTACCAACCCAGCTCCGGACAACCGCGCCGCCTCCAAACTACAAGTTCTCCGAGATATCATAAGAAACAACAACATCCGCATTGAACCGGAAGACCAACGTCAAACGCAGCACAACCTCAAACCACCTTGCCAGCCATCTTTCTTCTGCGTAATTAAAGGAGTCAACCATAATGTTACGAAAGATATCCAGGAACACTTCGTTCAACAAGACCTTCCATTCAAAGCAGTGTGGCGTTCACGGCTGACCAACAAGGATACCCGTCTCGTGCGCGTTGCTCGTGCACTACTGAGTTGAACCATCCTACGCACCAAAACCGCAACCTTTGCAATGCATGCGTTGCCAACGTTTCCACGAGCCAGGGGAATGTCGCCAACAACCACGCTGCTTCCACTGTGCAAAGCCGCACAACATCCCTCAATGTGATATCAAAGCTAATTCTGCTAAATATGGAAATTGTACTGAAGACCATTCTGTAAGTAGGTACAAGTGCCCCGAAAGGCTAAAAGAGCCAATCAGCGCAGCTGTTACCGCTCTGCTGAAGTGTGTGAACGTACCTTCAGACGATAGTTCTACCATTCCTGCAAACACTGACGACATGCTCCGTTTCATCACTGCAGTGACTTTGAACATAGTACCAGACCAGGCCCGAGTTGGTTGCGCGTATATTTAATAACAAGCTAACAGTATCCTATGCTGGAAACAAGCTACACGTTGGCTGTCAACCGTTTTAACGTCCCACCTACTCCTCAGTATTGACAAACAATTATGGCGGTACCTTCAATTTCTAATATCGCCACGGTTAACATCCGTGGTATGGGAAGGGAGAAACCTCTTTTTGTGAACCTCCTTAAAACAGACAAAATACAAATACTCGACTTCACCGAAGCCAGAGCGACAGGCAAAACCGTAATCATATGTCCGAACTTCATAACCTACCGCCGTGACAGAGACGCGGACAACCACGGAGGCTTAGCAATCCTGGTGCACCGCAACATCGCAACAAAGGATTGAAAATCCCGATAAAGTTCCAACACCTCAACGTGTGCGCAATCCCTGCTGAAACAAACCATGGTTCCACTCACATTTTCTGCCAGTACGCTCGCCCATCCGCTGCTTTCCCAACCTCCTTCTTTGAATACGTGTCAAACTTGGGCTCGTGGAATAACTCTGGACCATCTACTAACCGCTTTACCACTGTACCGCACTAAACACAACGAACCTACCTTCATAAGTGTCAATGGTCACTCCATGATCGACCACATAGTTATAACTGAAACCTTAATTCCACAATTCAACAAACCAGGGACCACCTTCACTGGAACCACCTTCCAGTTGTCGCATCATCCTCCCTCCTCAACACCATACCGGACCCACCAAAAACGAAAGTAATATCAGACATCAACAACGCAAACTGGGCCAGTTTCCGACTTCTCATCACGGCCACTACACCAACACTCCCAATCATTGAATCCGTTGATGACATCGACTCTGCTATTAATATTCTCACTTCCACGATCCAAACCGCCGCTTCAGCTGCAAGTCCAACCGAAGTCATCAATACGAACCGTTAGCCTCTTCCACAACGAATCATCGCACTCATCAAACACAAGAGGCAAATATACAGAGAGTTCACTCAATCCCATGACGCTGGAACAAAACCCCCGTGAAACCGCTTAAACGCCGCAGTACGCTACACAGTGAAAGCTAGGAACGTTGCTTGCACAGCTCACTAAATCCCAGAGATGGTGTTGTATTCTGGCGGAAATTCAAAATTTTAACTGGTAAAAAAACCACTACTAACCACAACCTAATCGACGGAAATAAAATAGTTATCTCTCTAGCAGACAAAGCGAAACTCTTCGCCCGACCCCTAGAAGACATCCGCCAGCCTTCGCTGTTGTCCCTAAACACCTGGCCCGTGTTGCAAAAATTCAGCAGGACATTAGGACCACACTGCAAAGAAAACCCGATAGACCTACTGGATGAAGGCCCTCTACATCTCCGAGTCATGACGGAAGAGGACGTTGCTGCAGCCATAGCAGCCCTCCGCAACCGCTCAGCCCCCGGTGAAGAAGGTATTAGCAACACTGTCCTTTAACAACTTCCCAACAGCGCAATAACATTTCTTACAACCATTCTCAACTTCTGCCTAAATCAGGGAAACTACCCATCCAGATGGAAGACGGCAATAGTCATAATGTTACCCAAACCAACCTAGCGTCCTATCTGCCTTCTCAACACGATCAACAAAGTCAACGAGCGCATCCTTCACCAAAAAATATTCTCATTCTGCCACGAACATATCATCATCCTGTCAGACCAATTTGCTTTTATGCCAAATAGATGTGAGTAAGACGCCGTGCTCCGTATGGCATCCAGCATAACAAGAGAACTCAGCAGAGGTCATTACGTCGCCGCTGCTTTCCTTGATGTAGAACGAGCTTTTGAAAAAGTCTGGCATGAAGGCATCCTAGCAAAACTAATCCGCAATAATGTCCCACCCCACTTGATGAAAGCCACAGCAGCATTACTCCGCAGAAAATCAGCCCGCATCAAAGTCCATGGCGAAGACTCACGGCCCTTCCACCACTGAGCCGGTATTCCACAGGGTTCTGTCCTGTCACCCCTTCTTTTCATAATCTTCTGCCACATCACGAGCCCAAAGAAATTCCGAGTCTATCAACAACAATACGCCGATGACACCCGTTGCTGGGCCTTAGCTCGGACCCCATCAAGCCCTACAGAAACAGATCGTTGCCCTCGCCGGCTGGATACATCAATGGCCTATCCACCTTAACCCATCCAAAACCCAACTATCCTATTCCGTCACAAAAACAAAAAAATCTTCACATAAACATCCATCACCCTCCGGAACACAACCATAACGCCAAGCCAGACTGCCGAATACCTGGGATACACACTGATAAAAACTATGAACTGGAACAGCGATATAACTCAATGCGCAGCTAAGATGAGACAGATAGTTAATTTAATAATTTGCCTCCGTGGACGTCTCCGTGGATGCTCAGCATAAACTTCAGAGCAGTCGCCTACAGCACCGATCGAATAAAATAGTTCAGACCTCCTCTTCAAATAGAACGCCGGTCGCTCCGACGCATCCACCAGCTGCCACCATGGTATCCATCCTACAGGGTCCACAATCGAGCCGGTATGAGGACCGCATCATCGAGGCAGGACCTTCCAAGGACTACATTCTTTACGTCGCCCCTCATCCCAATAGAAACCCTTAGTTAAAATACCGCCACCCCCACTACTCTACTCCAAAAAGCCAGCCGCCTAACCCAACAAAGAACTGAGGCCATGGACAGAATCCGTCTAGTATATAGATAATATTAATTACATTTCAGCATTAGCATATTAATCATTAAAATTACTATCACCATTTTCCTGTTTGTATAAATTATTACTCAATAACTATTCGTTAATTTTTACCTTTAATATCATATTTTTATAATTTCCTGCATCCCTAATTATTTTAGAGAAAAAAGCTTCATACCGGCAGAAATTAAATTTAAAATGTTGAAAATTAGCTTCAAAATACCTAGGGGTAGCCTTGGAAATGGAACAAAATTCAACCAATGATTCTCGTTTTATCTGTCAGCAGAAAATATTTATTGCTTCATGAATTTATTGCTAGTAGTGAATTATAAGAAAAAATGGTGGATAATTATTCAATTAGTGAAAGAAATTAATTTCTTAAGTTCTATTACAGTTTGCATGCTTTTATAACGGCACAAATAAAATTGAAAATTAGCTTCAAAATAGAGAGATGAAACAAAATTGTCAGAAGAAAAAATAATTTTGAATTATTAATTTTTATGATAAATTGCATTAAAAGAAATTCTCTTTGTAAGAATGTTGATGGTCCTGAAAAGAACCGTTGTTTTTTGTTATTATCAATAACATGTTTTTAATGTATTTTAAACTTAATTCAGAATTATTTTAAATTAAGTGCTCAAATAAATCTCCATTATTTGTCGCACAAAATCCCGTGTTTCGTACACTAATGGTCCACTGATAATAACTAGTATCACCTTAAAAGATGACCTACATCTGTAAGAAGTACAGTACCGAATATTATCCAAATCGATCCAAGCGTTCTGTCGTTATGGATAAAATAAATTTTTCTTGAAAGAACTTTGAAGTAGAATACTAGCTAAACGAAACATAATTGCATATAGGTAAGTTTAGTTAAATCGTCTTATTTTCGAACCAGGAATCTGTGGTCAAGTGATGTCCACACATTTTAGGGACACCTATATATATATATATATATATATATATATATATATATATATATATATATATATATATATATATATATATATATATATACAGGGTGGCCCTAAAATGCGTGGACATCGCATCCTTATAAAAAGGAATCGCAAATATTTAAATCTGGTGAACGAGGTGCCCATTTTGCAAAAAATCAAAGGAAATCTAAATAATTGCACTAATAAAAATCATATCGTCATTTATTTCTTAAAAAACCAGACTGCTAGATGACATTTTTTTATGAAATGCAGTGCGCGGTCCCTCAGATTTTATTTTTTTGTGTCTAAACCTTAACAGATATCAGTACAGATAACAAGAACAAAAAAATTACTATTGAATGTCTCTTTCTGAAACTATTTTTTTGAAAGTTATTGGCCTTAACATTAAAAAGTTTTTGACTGATTTATGCCGGGTTACCCGTGTTTCGTACACTAATGGTCCACTGATAATAACAAATATCACCTTAAAAGATGACCTACATCCGTAAGAAGTACAGTACCGAATATTATCCAAATCGATCCAAGCGTTCTGTAGTTATGGATAAAATAACTTTTTTTTTAAAGAACTTTGAAGCAGAATACCAGCTAAACGAAACGTAATTGCATATAGGTAAGTTTAGTTAAATCGTCTTATTTTCGACCCAGGAATCTGTGGTTAAGCGATGTCCACGCATTTTAGGGCCACCCTGTATATATATATATATATATATATATATATATATATATATATATATATAATATATGTATATATATATATATATATTGTAACGATATTTGCTGGCCTGCGAGTAGCTCAGCGGAGTAGGGGGCAGGTTAGGGGTAGTTAGCGGAGGCGATATGGTACACTGAATACGTATATAACCAGTATATTTACAATCAATGGCTTACAAATAAAATAAACTTAGCTCTACCTGGGCATAGGGCACCCATTACATACTAATGACTTAATAACGTGGCAAACAACAAATAAAAAGAGTATACTTAGCGGACTGCAGGTACAGGCGTAAAGTCCTTGTGGTGGCTGGATGCGTCCCGGCTGCGTTGGAGACGGTGGCCTTCCGGAGTTGGTGGAACTTGGGTATCTCAAGCCTCGACACTTATTTTTCAGGGCGCCAGCCCAACCTTGGTTGGACAGTCGAGGTGGGACTGACTCCTTTGAAAGCGTCACACCAGCCACGTGGTCTGCGTAACCCGTACCTAGGGCTTAAAGTCGCTAATATATAATCCGATAACAAATATTCTATGTTGCGGCGTATATAAATTAGACATCAACGTGCCACACAACTTGGAAAATAAATATAACAACACCCAGCAAGCACGTGCTGACCGCACGGGAACAAGAAAAGGAACCAGGAAAATAATATAAATCAACGAAACAAGAGCAAATACCAATCGCACACGTGCTGTATGCTTGACGCCATGTCTCGAACTCGTCCGCTCCCGAGTGCCTTCGTACCACAGGACCGGACTCAGAAAGAAAAAAAATAACCGAAACGGTTACAATATATACATAGTTTTTTATGTATACCAATATAATATTATGTATTTTTATGCACTGAATGACACATGTGCTGAAGTGCCCTAAAAAGGCACCCACGCACATAATATAGAAAACATATATGTAATGTAACAAAATTGATATAATAAAACTTTTTTGATTTGAATTGAATGACCCGAAGGCATATACAAACAATTAAGATTTATGAGGAAAAAACAAAACATTAAGCAAACCAAGACAACTCGTCACGCCGACCGACTTTCTCGTGCGTCATCATAAATATCGATTATGACGTGGAAATATAACACTTCGATGGACAAAAATTGTCTGCGAAGAACATCTGGCGCATTAAATCCAGAATAACAAACACGAAGACAAGATTGATCCGAGTCATCACAACCAATCAAACCACGCTCGACCGACTTCTCAATGGAAGAATGATAATATATTACCATAGTCACCGCGTGGAAGCATCACATACACCCAATCCACAACCGCAGCAGTGCTCTCGCTGCCAACATTTTCACCAACCAGGAGACTGCCTCACATACTTCAAAACGGTAAGAAGGAAACCCCAAAATGCCCGAACTGCCAGCAAGACCACCCAGCGTTCAGTCACAAGTGCCCAGAACGCCCGAAGGCCGCCCAGGACGCCGCTTGTACTGCCCCTCTGAAATGGCATCCCGACTTCGTGTCTCCGGACGCCACCACCCACGACGTGCTACAATCTCCTACGTCGGATCGAAGATGCACGTCGGTTGAAACCACATACGGTCTTACAGCAACGCTATCTATTCACAAAGATCTCAAAATGATTAGGAAACCGATAAAGATTGGAACCATTAACGCAAATAGCATCACCAAGAAGCGGCCACCATAAAAATCTCCTGGAAACAGAAGACATCCAGATCCTCGGCGTCACCGAAACCCGACAGTCCCCAATACTGCCCCTCCTATTTAACAACTTTCTCGCATATAAATGAGACAGAGATGCAGACAAGATGGGCAGCGTGGCTATCCTCGTGCACTCTTCAATTCCCAGCGAACCCTGGCCACTTCTCCCACAATTCAACCATCTAAACGCCATTGGCACTTTTCTCCACGCCCCCAGAGCCCGCATTGCTGTTGTTACCATTTACCTCCGCCTCTACGCAGATCTGCCCATGGACTTTCTAGAATACGTCAGCCAACATCGTGCCACCATCATGAGATACTTTAATATACGTCATGAAGCCTTCGGCGACACATCAACTAACCTAAGAGTAGAAAAAAATTAAATTATTTAGAAGCAATATAAATCTTTAAACATAAATGTTAAAATTTGATAAATGAACAAATTGATTTAAATTAATCAATTCTTTTTAAATTCTTTAAAATGTAAAAATTAAATTAAATTATTAGAAATTTAACTAAATTTAAATCATTTATTTCAGTTCAAAATTCTTTAGAATTAACAAAATTTCTAAATTCTATTCGTAGTAGACAACGTATAATTTTAGATTCATTTGATGTCTGTAGTATGTTTTCAAATATACCGCCACAAGAATGCTTATTATTAGTTAAAAATTTATTATCCAAATCAAATGTAAATAGTTTTTCTTCTGATATATTAACTTTGTTAAATTTTTGTGTCAGTAAAAATTATTTTCAATTCGATAATAAATTTTATAAACAAAATTCTGGTTTGGCTATGGGTTGTCCATTAAGCCCATTGTTAGCTGAAATATTTATGAATAATTTTGAAACCATTGTTGTAAGTAATTCTGTATCTTGTAAACATATTATTTTTTGGAAAAGATACGTTGATGATATTTTAGCGGGATTTTCTGGAACTGAAAGCCAATTAAATATTTTTCTAGATTTTTTAAATTCTATACACGCTAACATTAAATTTACATTAGAAATAAAAAAATGAATTTAAATCTATTAATTATTTGGATTTAAAAATATTTCGTTATGTTAAATTGGATGGTTATTTGGATTTTGATTTTAAAATATTTAGGAAATCAACATAACAGACTCTATAATCCCTGCTGAATCATTTCATCCTTTTTGTCATAAAATGTCTACCTTTAGAGCTTTGTTGAATCGAGCATTTGATTTGCCATTAAGTCAAAATAATTTTGATTTTGAAATTAATGTTATTAAAAGAATTGCTATAAATAATGGTTATAATATTAATACTATTAATAACTTTATTAAAAAAATTTAAAAAATAAAGAATTTATAAAATTATTTATCCACATTCTTTCTCTAAAACTAATTCTAAATTTTACTCATTAAGATATTTTCGGTCAATTTCTGATAAAATTGCATTTATATTACGTCAAAAAATTTAAATATTTCTTTTAAATTATTAACTAAATTACAATATATTATTTTTAATAATAAAGACAATATTGAACTATTAAATAAATCTGGAGTGCATTTATTAACCTGTAGTTGTAATGCTATTTATATAGGACAAACGGGGAGAAATTTCAAAATTAGATTAAATGAACATTTGAAGGCAATTAAAAATAATTCAGAAACTTCTACGTTCGGAAATCATGTTTTAGTAAATAGCCATATAGTAAATAGTTTAGATTGTATAAAAATTTTACACATTGAAGATAAACGGCAAAAATTAAATTATTTAGAAACAATAGAAACCTTTAAACATAAATCTCAAAATTTCAATTTGATAAATGAACAAATTGATTTAAATTATTCAATTCTTTTTAAATGTCTAAATTAAATTTAGTTGTTGAAATATGTAGAACAGTTAAAATAAAATAAAATAGTAAAACAAAGTAATTTTTATTAATTAATTAAATATAATGAATTACTACAAAGTAGTACTTTCAGAGGAGAACATCTGGCAGATGACCTTATCAACCACCTCGGAGCATCCATAATTGACATATATTAACACACTATTAATGGAGTACATACATACTATTAATAGAGAACCTCCTACTCTTCTTTACTGAAGATGCATACATCGGCACATCAATCACAAGCGACCATCTCCCAGTCATTATCCAATCCAACATCTATCTCAACCAATAGAAAATAATTACTTAACAAACCATCAAAGATACAATCCGAACAGACTGGAACTTCTTCACTCAAACAATAACAAACATCCCTCCCCCGGACCCACTTACCAACCCCGAGTCAATAACCACAGCAGTTACTAACCTCACCCAAACCATGCAATCGCCATCCGACCTCTCGACTCCCTTTAAAATCATTCATATAAGCCGCAGACCTCTTCAAAACACATCGTAGCATTGATACACGAGAAGCGAATCCTCTACAATCAATACAGTCGTACAAGAGACCCAGCAATTAAAACACACTGGAATCGAATGAACGCAGTCATCTGCCGCTCCGTCATCCAATTCCGAGATGAACAATAGACCAAGGCCTTCACAGTACTAAATCCTCGTGACGCACAGTGGTTCCAAATCCCAAAAAGCTGGCCAAAAGTAGAAGGAATCGTTAAATCTTTACGAAATTCAGTATTAGGGGGTTTTAGAGATCGCTGATGAGGAATATCGGGATTGTACAACAAAAGGTTGGAGCAATAGTTCAATTGCGTGTGAGGATAATTATTTAAGTTTTTTTTGGCGGAAGTTTTCGCAAACTGGATATCAGTGGATCTGACGTTACTAAAAGCCTGCAAAAAACGTCTTCGATGTTTTTGATTCGGTCACATTTTCGGGCAAAATCTTCTCGAAATCTTTTAATGTACTTATATGATTCCTGAGTTTCTTCAGACATTTGTCCGATAGGAAGTAACAAAGAATCTATAATTTTATGACCATGCATCAGAATGTTATGCACTGTTGTTGGCATGAAATACCACGGATAGAGTTCGACAAATTTTCGTGCAGTATCTTCAGTATAGTTCTGAAATTTTTGTACATTGATTTTAAAACTACAAGAAATTACTTGCAATGTAATATGAACTCGGTTTATCAATTCTTCATCAATTCCTGTTATTAAAGCAGAAATTTCAGAATTTTCAAAGAAACGTCAAGCAGTATTTTCTTTATTTGAACTTCCATAGCCTTGTTTCAGTTGATCAACAATAAGCCCTAATCTGTCACGAAATTGTTGTTGTATACATTTTTTCTTCTCTCAACAGTTTTTTATCCTCCTTGCGACCTTGCCACATTTTTATTTCCAATTTGTAACTTAGATGGAAGCAACATTCAAAAAT
This sequence comes from Carabus problematicus, assembly GCA_963422195.1. NCBI lineage: Eukaryota > Metazoa > Arthropoda > Insecta > Coleoptera > Carabidae > Carabus > Carabus problematicus. Next base: position 5,387,871 of record OY728580.1, read on the forward strand.
CTTATCCAGGCATGCAGCGACGATACTCCGAATTCGAAGTGATCTTCATTAATCGGCTTTTGCAAAATCTTGTCGATATCATTAAATTCTTTTGACGTAGCTTGACAAAGATAACTACGCATACTTGACGATGTATTCGTAATAGAATTACATATTTTGCCATCCACCATTGTCAACGCAAGTTTGAAATTGATGTTAATTTGTTGTCTGTCCATTATAGTTTGAAAGGGCACTATGTTTCGCTCTTGCGCTTTGATACAATCAACTTCTGTACTAGTTGCTTCTGCAGTTTCCTGCAAAAATTGAATTGTAATGGGGGGACAAAATCTTGGCGAACAAGGACGTGGATTTTTCCCAATAATAACATGAGAATTATCTTTATCAAAGATTTGTTAGGGAACCAGTGAAATAAAGAAAATGTTGGCATCCGATTTATTGCAGTCTTCAGCGCAAAATTTTTGCTTGTAAGTACTTTCGCCAGAAGTGTCATCGCATCCCCATTTGCATATCAATTCTAAATTACTAATTTTGTATTTAGGAAGACTTTTAATAACGTCCGATTGTGCCATTAATATTCTTTAAACTGTATGGTTTAGTAATGCTTCTAGTGTAACTGAGGCTCCAATTTCAGTTACAGAAATTTTTGAATATTCAGGAGAACACTTTTTTTAGTTTCCAAGTATGTATAAGGCGGGTACAAATTAAAATTTTTCCCTACGCTTACTGAACGTATTCCTTGGTACTGATTTCTAGACAGTTTATTTTCTATTACAAGTGACAATGCTTCGTTGCCAGATAGCATATTTTCTGTAACGCGTTGCATAGATTTACGGTACTTTGATGCTTTTGATGGACTGCCTACTGTTACATCTTTAACTACCTTCGAAGCTTGTAATTTTCCTGAAGCGCGGAGAATCATTTGTGTAGCGTAGGCCAGTGTTTCAACGTTGTTCTTCTCGAACCTTTCTGTCCTTCGTTTTGACCTATCACTTAAATCGTCTCAACTTGAAGAAGGACGTCCCATTGTGTTGCTCGTGGAAGTCTCCGTTTGTTTAATATCAATTTTGAAAGATACAGGAACGTTGAGCCACACGTCGAATTTTTCAAAGAAAATTTTTTCTGTCCTGTGAACTTGTTTCCACTTTTTCCTAAACTCCGATACCAATTTAGCAATGACAGCTTTTTCATTTTGTGGCAAAATGTATAGATGCTTCGAATTTTTAGACATCTCTATTTGAACAATGTCATTAAGCGTACTGATATTTTTATTTAAAGCCATTTTTAAAAATATGAAAATTTCCTTTCTCGTGAAAGAAATATCGTCTGTATTATTCGCAGGTTCTGTAAAGATTGAAAAATAAGATTGTCAGAGGAATTATTATTATCAAATTCTTATGCGTCTTAACGACAGTTTATAAGAAAAAAATATGCAAAACTGAAAGTGGAATATGCGCGAATTGAAGCGCCTTCACACATCATTGTATAAAAATTATAACAAACCGAATAGGCAGCTAATATTATGATATGTTTTGAAGAAATATCTAATCAATAACTTCTATTTGATTTCAGAGCACGATATGACAAGACTTTTGACTTATTGCTTTTTTTATCACGGTTTTTAAGAACGTGATCGAGAAAAATAGTACTACTTTTATTATTAATCCACAAACCTGGCAATGCATCTGACATCTCAAACTATCGTCCAATTGCTATCCTATCTAATTTTAGCAAAGTTTTTGAAACTACTTTGCACAATTTCATATATCCTAAAATTCATAACCTTCTCTCATTCTCTCAACACGGCTTTGTCGAACGTAGATCCACTGTCACTAACCTTTGTGCCTTTACTCATTACCTTTCCTCTATTATTGATGACAATGGACAAGTTGATGTTGCCTACACGGATTTTGGGAAAGCTTTCGATCGGTTGGATCACAATATACTTATCCATAAACTCCGCTCTTTTTCGCTATCTCCTTCACTCATTTCGCTAATTTCCTCCTATCTCAGCAATAGATCACTCTTCGTTAATTGCCATGGTACTATTTCTCATTATTTCCAACCCACTTCTGGAGTTCCCCAAGGCTCCAACCTTGGTCCATTACTATTTCTACTTTTTATTAACGACATAACTCTTTCTATTTCCTGTAACAAACTTCTTTTTGCTGATGATTTAAAAATCTTTACTTCCATATCTTCACCTGAAGACTGCATTGCTCTTCAAGCTGATCTTAATAATTTAAATATCTGGTGTACCGTTAACAAATTGTTTCTTAACCTGGCCAAGTGCAAAATAATGACTTTCTCCCGAAAGTATAATGCTGTTACGTATAATTACACTACCTCAAACCTTTCTCTTCCACGTGTTAATGAAATTAAAGATTTGGGAGTCACGTTCGATACTAAACTTACCTTCATCCCTCATGTACTGAATACTGTAAATTCCTCTCACAGAATGCTTGGTTTCATTATAAGAAACACCCGTAATTTCCGCGACTTACAACCCATTTTCGTCCTGTACTTTGCTTATATCAGATCCAAGCTTGAATATTGTTCGTTAATATGGAATCCATTTTATACCAAGAACGCGAATATACTTGAACATATTCAGGAAAATTTTTTAATATACATTTACTTCAAACTAATGAATTCGTATCCTCCCAGCTCTCTCTCATATAATGCCCTTCTGCAAATATTCTCCCTCACTTCCCTGTCCGTTCGCAGATCTTCCGGTGCCATTACACATCTTCGCAAAATTCTCCAAAACTACGTTGATGATCCTTTAACCCTTAGCCTTCTTAACTTTAACGTTCCCTCCTTTCATTCTAGACAACTCAACACATTCTACCTGCCCACTCCACGTACTAACGTCTCTTACCAATCGCCTATTCATTTCATGTGCTCTGCTTATCACGCTATTCAAAATCAACGAGATATATTTCTTTCTTAGTTTCCGGTCATTATGCTAATTTCTCAAACATTTATAGTTACTTTGTTAGTTTTATTATTAATATTTTCTTTGTTCCCGTTATTATCATTGCTATTATTTTGTTTATATATATGTATGTATGCACAGATGCAGCTTCTGTTTCTTAGGGTATCTGTAATTTCTGTAATCTTTATCTTAATTTCGATTTTTTTTTTTGTACTTGTGTCGACATATTTTTGTTTTTTTTATTGTATTAGCTGTCCTGTAAATGGGTTCATCCTGTTGGGCAGTGTATATTTAAATAAATAAATAAATTAATTAATTTACCATTTGATATATTGTTAATATTAATTTTGAGTAACAAATTTAAATTGTACTTGCTGTATAGAGAAGAATCCATTTTTCAGAATTCAAATCGGTCAACTTATCACTAAACTATGCGCGTTTGAAATTGATGGAATTCTCGTTGCGTCACGAACTAACAAAGCGATACGTTCTCCGCTCACGCACAAAATGGATTTCCAAGTGAGGTATGGACCGTTGCTCCACCTTAATTATCATAATACGTACTAGAGGTACCAGTACAACAATTCCAGCAGTTAAAATCCCTAGAAAAAAACTATTTTTTTTTACTTTTGGCCAGTTTTTTGGGATTTGAAACCACTGTGTGACGGTTCGACATTTTGGAAAAAATTCAAATGCCTCACTGGACAAATCACTAAAACCAAGTGCCATCTTCACACCAACGACGCTATCGCTTCTTCAAATCAAGAAAAGGCTGAAACATTTGCCGACCTCCTAGAGTCCGTCCATACTGCACCCACCGACCCGCTATTCGACGACAATTCAATTCAGTTTTATAGTGATGCTCTGCTATAGGCCTGAGCCTCTTCAGAGTGTATGCGTCAGTGTAGTGCAGTGTACCTATCCTATGTGTTGTATTGTGTCATTTGTATGCCTTTTTGTGGCTGCCAACGACAACGTATTCCTCACATATGAACAACTTGCTGCCGAACACAACTTCTTGCAACACCTGGACTAACCCATAATCGAAGATGAAGGAAACCAAGAAATCGCCCTCAAGAAAAGGTCATCCCCGGTGACGATGACATAACACACTGAAACCACTACCCGCCACCACAACCAAAATCCTGAACGCCTGCTTCAATACAGGCTTCATACCTTACTCCTGGAAACAATCCGCAGTAATCATGATTCTAAAGCCTGAAAAAGTTCCCACTAGCCGCTCTTCCTACTGTCCGAAGTCTCTCCTAAATACTTTGGCGAAAGTGTATGAAAAAATTCTTAAAAACAAGCCACAACATTTTCTGGAAGAAAACAGTATATTACCCGATCACGAAATAGGTTTCCGGCCAAATAGATCAATCCAAGACGCAACCATAAGACTGATTACCGACCTAACCAAATCAATAAATACAGGCAAATACACAGACCTGGATCGCGCCTTCGATAAGGTCTGACACGCCGGCCTAATTACCAAACTGATAACTTTTGCCATCCCTCCACTCCTAATCCGGACCATAGCAAGCCTTCTTCACAATAGAACTGTTAGAGTTAAAATGTACTCCACATATTCTAGATTATTCCAAATCCGCGCAGATGTCCGCCAAGAATCAGTCCTCTACCCACTACTATTCATATTCTTCTGTTGCGATCTGCCCGTCCCCGATCACCGTGACACCAACACCCAACAATACGCAGACGACACAGTATGCTGGGTCACCGGCCTATCCGTCCAATCGGCTTCCAATATTCTCCAAAGACAGCTAAACCAGCTAGAATCTTGGATAAGGCCGTGGAGAATTAAACCTAACCGTGACAAAACACAACTACTCATTATCCATCACCGAAACTAAAGACTTCATTCGACACGCAACATATCACTATGGAATACAGAAATCGCCCCACTACGCTCTGCCACGTACCTCGGCATCACATTTAATGATAAGCTCAACTTGATTCCAGATATCAAAGCCTGCCGAACCAAAATGTTCCAGAGAGCTTCGCCAGCCTCCGTGACAGAATACACGGCTGTTGCGAACAAGTTTTAAAAACAACGTACAATGCTTTCGTGAGATCACTCGTCTACGCCGACACTCGCCGTGCTACGTGGTACTACCTCCTGACACTAGAGAGATGGATCCTATGCCGCACAATAAAGCTATAGCACCACCATCCCTCCAGCGAGGTCCACGAAATCGCCGCCATGAAGCCACTCACAGACCGAGTCAGTCGACTACAACGGAGATACACGGACAGAAAACTTGCGCAAGAAGACATTCCCAACTTTCTCCACTGCACCCTAGTTACCAAAAGACGCTCGAAGTACAAATATCTTCATCCCCCAGCAGTGTTACTTAAAAGTGATACAAACTTACCGGCCAATCTTGCCGACGCCTTCGAATCCACCCCGTTGTGCTTTAAACAATAGTGCGTACAATACAGTGCAAAATATACATGTAATACCTAGGAAAATTTTGTATTACAATAAGGATTGTATACAGTGCACGCCGCTTAATGTGATCACATCGGGACTCGAGGTTTTTGATAACAATAACCGACTGATAACAATATCCGAAATATTGTTTGTTTCTTTTCTACTGCTACTGTGCTGCGTATGTCCTGTCACAGAGTACCCCAGTATCCATTTCCCACCGCACTGCGAATGTCCTGGGCGGTTCATCCTTCTACTGCTACTGTGCTGCGTACGTCCTGTCACAGAGTAGCCCAGTATTCAAACCCCACCGCGCTGCGTTGCCCAAGCGGCCAATTATTAAGCCAAGTTTTATTAACTTCATTTCCGTCTCTTGTGTTATTGGCGCCCGAGCAAACAAACCAACACCGCGAGGAACGAGCGTCACAATTTTGTGCTCTTTATGTTTAAAAATACTACATTAATGAAATGAATTTAAAAATAACTAAATAAAACTCTTTTATTGACAGAAAATCTTACAAAATAGCAGTTTCGTTTCCAGTTGCATATGTTATGCACAATACTGTATATATGTATATATATATATATATATATATATATATATATATATATATATATATATATATATATATATATATATATATATATATATACAGTGCGAATAATGTAAGGCTATACATTGGCAACTTTATTTTATCGTTAATCAATTTGCCCATGCTAGTATCAACTCGTTGAATAATTTAAAATTAGACATAGGGCATTTACTTAATGTTACCATGGTGATTTCATACAAAAACTCCAATTTATTATGGTTGAATAATGTAAAATTAGACACTAGTCCACAGACTACTATATTTATTTAAATCATTTACAGAATTTATTCCAATATTTTATTAAATCTATTACATGTTATTGAATTAAAAGTACACTTCAAGTACTGAAATTGTAATTGGTATCAGTACATTTCCAAAATCACTTGGGGGTGATAACTAAATTTGCCATCGTTTGATGACATGTGATGGGCCCTGCCCGGGAATTCAAAGCTGAAATAATCAGAAATTTCTCTAAATACCAGGAATACATCTTAAACTTTTCTTCTGTGATGTACATTTTTTGCACTAATTATTACGCAAACTCGTGAGATATCAGTAACACAATATTGAAAATAGTGACATTTACCAAAACAAACGTCATTGTAATTTCAGTTGTTACTGACATGGGCAAATTGATTAAAGCTAAAATAAAGTCGCCAATGTATAGTCTTACGTTATTCGCACTGTATATATATATATTTCCGTCTCTTGTGTTATTGGCGCCCGAGCAAACAAACCAACACCGCGAGGAACGAGCGTCACAATTTTGTGCTCTTTATGTTTAAAAATACTACATTAATGAAATGAATTTAAAAATAACTAAATAAAACTCTTTTATTGTCAGAAAATCTTACAAAATAGCAGTTTCGTTTCCAGTTGCATATGTTTTGCACAATACTGTACGGATTTTTCTAGAACTACCAATATTCTGTTCTAGTTTTTAAATAATTCATCAGATGGCGAACAGTGTTCATTTCAAGTACATGCTTTCAACTACATGTTTTGCAGATTGCATACACATACTTACCAAGAATCACTAACAGTTTTCCAAGATTGGTAATGGTGACCCCATACAATGTCCTTTATATGCGATATTGTGCATTTCAACAACATTTACTTTCTTATACACTCTATAACAAAGTATAGTATGTAGTGTTAATTTATATTTGCATTAATAATAAAAATATCAAAGTTTGTACAACCAATCGAGGACCCTTATTTACATTAATGTAAACACACGACCCTAAACTGTGCTCTGTTTGCGTAACAATTGCACACTCTTGCAACCTATCGGGGACCGCCCTTTTTCGCAGTACTGATGCTAATATGAATATACTAGGCTCTACTCGTGAGCACCATGTGCCCACATTCGTAATTTCGATACAAAAATATTTTTGAAAATTTCTGTTTCTGCGTCGCATGCACCTTTGCGTCTCCTAGTCGCAAACTCTCTAAAATATCTTATTTTTGTCTGTTTATCCATCTTTTGTGTCTTTCTTCATCTAACTGTCTTTATTTCAGTCGGATCTTATATTGCAAAAAAAATATTTAGTACTGTCGGGGGTTTAAAAAAAATATCCCTCTATACGGAAGCTTTAATAAACTTCGTAGTACAAATAACGTATTTTAGATATTTTAAACATACATTCACAAACACTACTTGTCAAAATGATGTCATTATTGTTTGTTTTTATGTTGCTAAGGAGTGGGTTGTCATTTAACGCGCTGTCATTAATGTTGCCTAGGTTACGCAATTGCAGCTAACTTCATGCGTGACGGACAGACAAGGGCTATTCTATATATAATAAGAGAATGTTCAAAATACAATACAGCGTTTAGCTAATTTTAATAATATGACTAAAGTAATTGATGTTTTAAACATTGCTCCTAATATAACAATATTTTATACACATACAATGAGTATTTGCTAATTTATATTTGCAACAATATAAATAATAAAAAAGTTTGAACAACATAAAGTATTGTATTTCGCTAATTTTAATGATGTCGCTAAATTTATTCGTCTCATAATGATTATTTCTATAATATAAATAGATTACAGACATGCAAAGGATATTTGTTAATGTATATATGCAACAATGTTAATAATATTAAAGTTTATACAACCAATCGGGGACCCTCATTTACAGTAATGTAAGCACATGACCCTAAACTGTGCTCTGTTTGAGTAACAATTGCACACTCTTGCAATCTGTCGGGGACCGCTTCTTTACGTAGTACTGATGCTAATATGAATATATAAGAGAATGTTCAAACTACAGTACGATGTTTACCTAATTTTAATAATATGACTAAAGTAATTAATGTTTTAATCATTGCTCCTAATATAAAAATATATTATACATACGTAATGAGTATTTGCTAATTTATATTTGCAACAATATAAATAATAATAAAGTTTATACAGCATAAAGTGTTGTGTTTCGCTAATTTTAAAGATGTCGCTCAATTTGTTCGTGTCACAATGATTATTTCTAAAATATCAATAGTTTACAAATATGCAAGGGATATTTGTTAATTTATATTTGCAACAATATTGATAATATTAAAGTTTAAACAACCAATCGGGGAACCTCATTTAGAATAATGTGAGCACACGACCCTAAACTGTGCTCTGTTTGAGTAACAATTGCACACTCTTGCAACCTATCGGGGACCGCCTCTTTACGCAGTACTGATGCTAATATGAACATATCATATAATGTTCAAAATACAATACGGTGTTAATTTTAATAATGTGACTAAAGTAATTGATGTTTTAAACATTGCTCCTTATATATAACAATATATTGTACATATACAATGGGTATTTGCTAATTTATATTTGCAACAATATAAATAATAATTAAGTTTGTATGACATAGGGTTGTATTTGGCTAATTTTAATGATGTCGCTAAATGTATTCGTGTTATAATGATTATTTCTAAAATATCAATAGTTTACAGACAAGCGAAGAGTATTTGTTCATTTATATTTGCAAAGATATATTAATATTAAAGTTTATACAACCAATCCAGGACCCTCATTATCATTAATGTAAGCACACGACCCTAAACTGTGCTCTGTTTGAGTAACACTTGCACACTCTTGCAACCTATCGGAGACCGCTTCTTTACGCAGGACTGGTGCTAATATGAATATATCGGGTAATGTTCAAAATAATAAAGTGTATTATCATGTATTATCATGATTGGCAAATCATGTGCCGAAATTTATTGATGTATAAAACAATATTCCGTAATATATCAATAGTTTATAGATGTGAAATTGATATTTGTTAATTTATATTTGGAATAATATTAAAGTGTATACTACCAATTGGGGATCCTTATTTACATTAATGTAAGCACACGACCCTGAACTGTGCTCTGTTTGAGTAACAATTGCACACTCTTGCAACCTATCGGGGACCGCCTATTTGCGCACCACTGATGCTGATAATGAAAATAAAAGAGATACGGAAAAATTTTGTAATAAAAGTTATAGGAACCAATAATCTTAAGAAAAAATGTTCTATCCTTATACAATTTTGAGTAAAATGTATTTATATATTGGCATGTATTTAAAATATCATATACGTTATGAAAACAAAATATTTACAGAAATACCAATTGCCAATTTAAATTGAGTATAAGAAAATTGTTGCAATATAAAAGATTTGCCTGCAATAATGACGGTTAGATGAAGAAAGACAGAAAAGATGGAAAAAAAGAGACAAAATTCAGATATTTTATGGAGTTCGCAACTAGGAGACACAAAGGTACATACGCAGACACAACAATTTTCAAAAATAGTTCATCATAGAAATTACGTTTGTGGGCAGATGGTGCTCACGGGAAGAACCTAGTTTATAGATAATTCAGTGAAATCGCTGTACAAAATTAAATTCATTTTGTATTGTTTCAACCTGATCAGATCAACGTAGGCGGTATGGCGAGCAAATGTACATTAATAACCGGACATCCCTCGTATGAGAATTGAAGTAAAAGAAATCATAAGATATAGTGTTATTCTATAGGACTCCACATAAGATTTTGCAGATTTGTTTAAAATTAATAAACGAGATGAAATAGCTATCTGAAATTTATTCTAAAACATACAATACTAAATGACTAAATATTACAATGAAAATAGTTACATCGGCAATATTTCAAATGTTATCAATGTTTAAAACTATGAAGTTTTTAGCCATATTCTCATAATTTGTTTTAATTTTAATATCTATTGTTTGCAAGTGATATAAACCTGCGGGTTTCAATGAAACTTAAATACATGTAGAAATAGGTATTTTGTATTAGTTAGATAATATTGTCTTATGTATAAAATTCAATACAATAGCTATTCGCATCAGTACATTTTAGATGTGGAACTAATTGTATATAAGCATTTATGTTTCGTACGAGCAAAGATATTGATAATACCTACTATTGCTGACTACTATTAAACCAACAATTAACCAATTTTTAACCAATAGTTTGTTTTTAAATATTATTGACCACATATAAATAAATATATCATAAATAAGTGACCATTGTTCTGATGGATTTCTACAGTAAGTGGGCAACGAAGATTACGTTAAAATGCAATCACTCTAATGAATATATTTATAGATACATGTAAATTCAGGGAAGATGTGGAACAGAGGAAGTTTATAGGTAATCGTGGTATATGAGTAAATGGGGCACGGGAGCGGCATTGGTATGATCGGAATGAGGGGTTTTGGGTGGTGGTAACGCACGAGCATAGATGTGATCAGGACATGGAGGAAAATTAAATACATCAGTATCATTTTCCTCCGGTTCGATGGAGTCAGGATCTGCTGACAAGGATGGAAACATATGGGCTAAAATGACAAGGAATGTTAGAAAAGGATCATCGTCCGCAGCAAGTTGTCTTCGCCACATGAATTCTGCAAAATAATATACCACATATTCTGCCTTTCTGCCAGCTTTCGGTATTGTACGTTTCACACAACTCCAAGTGCCTTCGATGTAGAAGTAAGAGAAAACAAATATTCATATATCAGAAATGAATATAATTAGTACAAATACAGTGTGGACAAACGTTTTCCTGCCAATGTCATTACGAACAATAGATGAAATTTACGTTTTTAGCTGGGATGTTTATGCCAAAAAATGGAAAAAATAAATGTTTTGATGGTTAAATATTGTCGCATTTAAAATGTATTATTTATTTTCTGACTGATATCACTATTTACAAAAACTAACGTGTGCGTAATTTTTTTTTTGAAATACACCCTGTGTCCGCTCTGTATTTAATACAATCACTGTAATTAGTACATCATAGATTTGCAAAGGATATTTACCGTGTTTGTGTGAACGCCCGTGTCTGGATCCACAAAATTCTTAGAGTGATTTACAGTGTACCGCTCAAATCCAATGGCTGCCCGGCGATTGTACGCTCCCCAACAATCAGTGTAAATTGTTGTACCTGGTAAAACATGGTCTAAAATAACTTTTTCCAGAGTCTGTCGATCTTGTTTTTCCACAGGTACCAAAAAACATTTATTGGTACCTCTTTCAATTCCACCCAAAACCCACTGGGGATTTGTTATACATCGGCCTCTGTTGTATTTTCTCTTGCCAAAGAGACTTTCATCAATTTCCACAACTTTCCCAGGGCCACCAAGTTTCTCCTCACGTTCCATTATGTATTTCGTACATATTTCTCTACAAAATTGATACCATGCGAGAACAGTTTTCTACCCTGGCATTTTAAGGCAGTTCTAGCATATTCCTGCGATGCTTTCATACTCCAGTTATGTGTAAGCAATACCATTTCTTGTAAAGTGAGATGGTGATTTTCAAACACAGATCCACCTCGTATCGGTCGATGAACGTTACAGGACTGCCAGCGGACCCCATCAGAACAATTGCTGTTAAATACGAGGCGCATATTGTGACTTTTACATCTAGGACAGAGATATGTCTTCGCCAGCAATCCTTGACTTTGTAACCAATTAATGAATTGTAATTTTGGAGCATCACACAACTTGTACACCTCATCTGGAGACATTCTTGTTTGTTTTCGGTTGGCCACTTAAAAAAAAAGAAAAAGATGATATAATCATACTGGAGAGAATAAAATAAATGCCATCTATGCACGACAAAGCAATCAGAGAATCATACACATACATTTCCGTATTACGGAATAATTTACGTAACACGTTGTTCCGTAATACCTATATCTAATTACTACGATGTTATATTTCACTTCTGTAATATTAATTTACTCGAAACCTACTTGTTTTGGAAACAGAAGATCAGAACTGTATAGGTACAATCAGGTACAACCAGAGATAAATATCTAAAGTACAACTTTGTTAAATGTGCCGAATGTCGATCTTTACAACGTAGTAAAAATACGTAGTAAAATGTAGTTTAGAGTTGCCAACTCTTTATGTGAATTTTGGGGGACGCGTTTTTTTTTCGAAACAGCGGGATTTGTAAAAGTAAGACAACAATTTTTTAACTACCGTTAAAAGTATTTAATCATGTAAAATAAATATTTATATTATAAATATACTGTGCTCTGTTTGAGTAACAATTGCACACTCTTGCAACCTATCGGGGACCGCCTCTTTACGCAGTACTGATGCTAATATGAACATATCATATAATGTTCAAAATACAATACGGTGTTAATTTTAATAATGTGACTAAAGTAATTGATGTTTTAAACATTGCTCCTTATATATAACAATATATTGTACATATACAATGGGTATTTGCTAATTTATATTTGCAACAATATAAATAATAATTAAGTTTGTATGACATAGGGTTGTATTTGGCTAATTTTAATGATGTCGCTAAATTTATTCGTGTTATAATGATTATTTCTAAAATATCAATAGTTTACAGACAAGCGAAGAGTATTTGTTCATTTATATTCGCAAAGATATATTAATATTAAAGTTTATACAACCAATCCAGGACCCTCATTTTCATTAATGTAAGCACACGACCCTAAACTGTGCTCTGTTTGAGTAACACTTGCACACTCTTGCAACCTATCGGAGACCGCTTCTTTACGCAGGACTGGTGCTAATATGAATATATCGGGTAATGTTCAAAATAATAAAGTTTATACAACATGTATTATCATGATTGGCAAATCATGTGCCGAAATTTATTGATGTATAAAACAATATTCCGTAATATATCAATAGTTTATAGATGTGAAATTGATATTTGTTAATTTATATTTGGAATAATATTAAAGTGTATACTACCAATTGGGGATCCTTATTTACATTAATGTAAGCACACGACCCTGAACTGTGCTCTGTTTGAGTAACAATTGCACACTCTTGCAACCTATCGGGGACCGCCTATTTGCGCACCACTGATGCTGATAATGAAAATAAAAGAGATACGGAAAAATTTTGTAATAAAAGTTATAGGAACCAATAATCTTAAGAAAAAATGTTCTATCCTTATACAATTTTGAGTAAAATGTATTTATATATTGGCATGTATTTAAAATATCATATACGTTATGAAAACAAAATATTTACAGAAATACCAATTGCCAATTTAAATTGAGTATAAGAAAATTGTTGCAATATAAAAGATTTGCCTGCAATAATGACGGTTAGATGAAGAAAGACAGAAAAGATGGAAAAAAAGAGACAAAATTCAGATATTTTATGGAGTTCGCAACTAGGAGACACAAAGGTACATACGCAGACACAACAATTTTCAAAAATAGTTCATCATAGAAATTACGTTTGTGGGCAGATGGTGCTCACGGGAAGAACCTAGTTTATAGATAATTCAGTGAAATCGCTGTACAAAATTAAATTCATTTTGTATTGTTTCAACCTGATCAGATCAACGTAGGCGGTATGGCGAGCAAATGTACATTAATAACCGGACATCCCTCGTATGAGAATTGAAGTAAAAGAAATCATAAGATATAGTGTTATTCTATAGGACTCCACATAAGATTTTGCAGATTTGTTTAAAATTAATAAACGAGATGAAATAGCTATCTGAAATTTATTCTAAAACATACAATACTAAATGACTAAATATTACAATGAAAATGGTTACATCGGCAATATTTCAAATGTTATCAATGTTTAAAACTATGAAGTTTTTAGCCATATTCTCATAATTTGTTTTAATTTTAATATCTATTGTTTGCAAGTGATATAAACCTGCGGGTTTCAATGAAACTTAAATACATGTAGAAATAGGTATTTTGTATTAGTTAGATAATATTGTCTTATGTATAAAATTCAATACAATAGCTATTCGCATCAGTACATTTTAGATGTGGAACTAATTGTATATAAGCATTTATGTTTCGTACGAGCAAAGATATTGATAATACCTACTATTGCTGACTACTATTAAACCAACAATTAACCAATTTTTAACCAATAGTTTGTTTTTAAATATTATTGACCACATATAAATAAATATATCATAAATAAGTGACCATTGTTCTGATGGATTTCTACAGTAAGTGGGCAACGAAGATTACGTTAAAATGCAATCACTCTAATGAATATATTTATAGATACATGTAAATTCAGGGAAGATGTGGAACAGAGGAAGTTTATAGGTAATCGTGGTATATGAGTAAATGGGGCACGGGAGCGGCATTGGTATGATCGGAATGAGGGGTTTTGGGTGGTGGTAACGCACGAGCATAGATGTGATCAGGACATGGAGGAAAATTAAATACATCAGTATCATTTTCCTCCGATTCGATGGAGTCAGGATCTGCTGACAAGGATGGAAACATATGGGCTAAAATGACAAGGAATGTTAGAAAAGGATCATCGTCCGCAGCAAGTTGTCTTCGCCACATGAATTCTGCAAAATAATATACCACATATTCTGCCTTTCTGCCAGCTTTCGGTATTGTACGTTTCACACAACTCCAAGTGCCTTCGATGTAGAAGTAAGAGAAAACAAATATTCATATATCAGAAATGAATATAATTAGTACAAATACAGTGTGGACAAACGTTTTCCTGCCAATGTCATTACGAACAATAGATGAAATTTACGTTTTTAGCTGGGATGTTTATGCCAAAAAATGGAAAAAATAAATGTTTTGATGGTTAAATATTGTCGCATTTAAAATGTATTATTTATTTTCTGACTGATATCACTATTTACAAAAACTAACGTGTGCGTAATTTTTTTTTTGAAATACACCCTGTGTCCGCTCTGTATTTAATACAATCACTGTAATTAGTACATCATAGATTTGCAAAGGATATTTACCGTGTTTGTGTGAACGCCCGTGTCTGGATCCACAAAATTCTTAGAGTGATTTACAGTGTACCGCTCAAATCCAATGGCTGCCCGGCGATTGTACGCTCCCCAACAATCAGTGTAAATTGTTGTACCTGGTAAAACATGGTCTAAAATAACTTTTTCCAGAGTCTGTCGATCTTGTTTTTCCACAGGTACCAAAAAACATTTATTGGTACCTCTTTCAATTCCACCCAAAACCCACTGGGGATTTGTTATACATCGGCCTCTGTTGTATTTTCTCTTGCCAAAGAGACTTTCATCAATTTCCACAACTTTCCCAGGGCCACCAAGTTTCTCCTCACGTTCCATTATGTATTTCGTACATATTTCTCTACAAAATTGATACCATGCGAGAACAGTTTTCTACCCTGGCATTTTAAGGCAGTTCTAGCATATTCCTGCGATGCTTTCATACTCCAGTTATGTGTAAGCAATACCATTTCTTGTAAAGTGAGATGGTGATTTTCAAACACAGATCCACCTCGTATCGGTCGATGAACGTTACAGGACTGCCAACGGACCCCATCAGAACAATTGCTGTTAAATACGAGGCGCATATTGTGACTTTTACATCTAGGACAGAGATATGTCTTCGCCAGCAATCCTTGACTTTGTAACCAATTAATGAATTGTAATTTTGGAGCATCACACAACTTGTACACCTCATCTGGAGACATTCTTGTTTGTTTTCGGTTGGCCACTTAAAAAAAAAAGAAAAAGATGATATAATCATACTGGAGAGAATAAAATAAATGCCATCTATGCACGACAAAGCAATCAGAGAATCATACACATACATTTCCGTATTACGGAATAATTTACGTAACACGTTGTTCCGTAATACGTATATCTAATTACTACGATGTTATATTTCACTTCTGTAATATTAATTTACTCGAAACCTACTTGTTTTGGAAACAGAAGATCAGAACTGTATAGGTACAATCAGGTACAACCAGAGATAAATATCTAAAGTACAACTTTGTTAAATGTGCCGAATGTCGATCTTTACAACGTAGTAAAAATACGTAGTAAAATGTAGTTTAGAGTTGCCAACTCTTCATGTGAATTTTGGGGGACGCGTTTTTTTTTTCGAAACAGCGGGATTTGTAAAAGTAAGACAACAATTTTTTAACTACCGTTAAAAGTATTTAATCATGTAAAATAAATATTTATATTATAAATATACTGTGCTCTGTTTGAGTAACAATTGCACACTCTTGCAACCTATCGGGGACCGCCTCTTTACGCAGTACTGATGCTAATATGAACATATCATATAATGTTCAAAATACAATACGGTGTTAATTTTAATAATGTGACTAAAGTAATTGATGTTTTAAACATTGCTCCTTATATATAACAATATATTGTACATATACAATGGGTATTTGCTAATTTATATTTGCAACAATATAAATAATAATTAAGTTTGTATGACATAGGGTTGTATTTGGCTAATTTTAATGATGTCGCTAAATTTATTCGTGTTATAATGATTATTTCTAAAATATCAATAGTTTACAGACAAGCGAAGAGTATTTGTTCATTTATATTCGCAAAGATATATTAATATTAAAGTTTATACAACCAATCCAGGACCCTCATTTTCATTAATGTAAGCACACGACCCTAAACTGTGCTCTGTTTGAGTAACACTTGCACACTCTTGCAACCTATCGGAGACCGCTTCTTTACGCAGGACTGGTGCTAATATGAATATATCGGGTAATGTTCAAAATAATAAAGTTTATACAACATGTATTATCATGATTGGCAAATCATGTGCCGAAATTTATTGATGTATAAAACAATATTCCGTAATATATCAATAGTTTATAGATGTGAAATTGATATTTGTTAATTTATATTTGGAATAATATTAAAGTGTATACTACCAATTGGGGATCCTTATTTACATTAATGTAAGCACACGACCCTGAACTGTGCTCTGTTTGAGTAACAATTGCACACTCTTGCAACCTATCGGGGACCGCCTATTTGCGCACCACTGATGCTGATAATGAAAATAAAAGAGATACGGAAAAATTTTGTAATAAAAGTTATAGGAACCAATAATCTTAAGAAAAAATGTTCTATCCTTATACAATTTTGAGTAAAATGTATTTATATATTGGCATGTATTTAAAATATCATATACGTTATGAAAACAAAATATTTACAGAAATACCAATTGCCAATTTAAATTGAGTATAAGAAAATTGTTGCAATATAAAAGATTTGCCTGCAATAATGACGGTTAGATGAAGAAAGACAGAAAAGATGGAAAAAAGAGACAAAATTCAGATATTTTATGGAGTTCGCAACTAGGAGACACAAAGGTACATACGCAGACACAACAATTTTCAAAAATAGTTCATCATAGAAATTACGTTTGTGGGCAGATGGTGCTCACGGGAAGAACCTAGTTTATAGATAATTCAGTGAAATCGCTGTACAAAATTAAATTCATTTTGTATTGTTTCAACCTGATCAGATCAACGTAGGCGGTATGGCGAGCAAATGTACATTAATAACCGGACATCCCTCGTATGAGAATTGAAGTAAAAGAAATCATAAGATATAGTGTTATTCTATAGGACTCCACATAAGATTTTGCAGATTTGTTTAAAATTAATAAACGAGATGAAATAGCTATCTGAAATTTATTCTAAAACATACAATACTAAATGACTAAATATTACAATGAAAATAGTTACATCGGCAATATTTCAAATGTTATCAATGTTTAAAACTATGAAGTTTTTAGCCATATTCTCATAATTTGTTTTAATTTTAATATCTATTGTTTGCAAGTGATATAAACCTGCGGGTTTCAATGAAACTTAAATACATGTAGAGATAGGTATTTTGTATTAGTTAGATAATATTGTCTTATGTATAAAATTCAATACAATAGCTATTCGCATCAGTACATTTTAGATGTGGAACTAATTGTATATAAGCATTTATGTTTCGTACGAGCAAAGATATTGATAATACCTACTATTGCTGACTACTATTAAACCAACAATTAACCAATTTTTAACCAATAGTTTGTTTTTAAATATTATTGACCACATATAAATAAATATATCATAAATAAGTGACCATTGTTCTGATGGATTTCTACAGTAAGTGGGCAACGAAGATTACGTTAAAATGCAATCACTCTAATGAATATATTTATAGATACATGTAAATTCAGGGAAGATGTGGAACAGAGGAAGTTTATAGGTAATCGTGGTATATGAGTAAATGGGGCACGGGAGCGGCATTGGTATGATCGGAATGAGGGGTTTTGGGTGGTGGTAACGCACGAGCATAGATGTGATCAGGACATGGAGGAAAATTAAATACATCAGTATCATTTTCCTCCGGTTCGATGGAGTCAGGATCTGCTGACAAGGATGGAAACATATGGGCTAAAATGACAAGGAATGTTAGAAAAGGATCATCGTCCGCAGCAAGTTGTCTTCGCCACATGAATTCTGCAAAATAATATACCACATATTCTGCCTTTCTGCCAGCTTTCGGTATTGTACGTTTCACACAACTCCAAGTGCCTTCGATGTAGAAGTAAGAGAAAACAAATATTCATATATCAGAAATGAATATAATTAGTACAAATACAGTGTGGACAAACGTTTTCCTGCCAATGTCATTACGAACAATAGATGAAATTTACGTTTTTAGCTGGGATGTTTATGCCAAAAAATGGAAAAAATAAATGTTTTGATGGTTAAATATTGTCGCATTTAAAATGTATTATTTATTTTCTGACTGATATCACTATTTACAAAAACTAACGTGTGCGTAATTTTTTTTTTGAAATACACCCTGTGTCCGCTCTGTATTTAATACAATCACTGTAATTAGTACATCATAGATTTGCAAAGGATATTTACCGTGTTTGTGTGAACGCCCGTGTCTGGATCCACAAAATTCTTAGAGTGATTTACAGTGTACCGCTCAAATCCAATGGCTGCCCGGCGATTGTACGCTCCCCAACAATCAGTGTAAATTGTTGTACCTGGTAAAACATGGTCTAAAATAACTTTTTCCAGAGTCTGTCGATCTTGTTTTTCCACAGGTACCAAAAAACATTTATTGGTACCTCTTTCAATTCCACCCAAAACCCACTGGGGATTTGTTATACATCGGCCTCTGTTGTATTTTCTCTTGCCAAAGAGACTTTCATCAATTTCCACAACTTTCCCAGGGCCACCAAGTTTCTCCTCACGTTCCATTATGTATTTCGTACATATTTCTCTACAAAATTGATACCATGCGAGAACAGTTTTCTACCCTGGCATTTTAAGGCAGTTCTAGCATATTCCTGCGATGCTTTCATACTCCAGTTATGTGTAAGCAATACCATTTCTTGTAAAGTGAGATGGTGATTTTCAAACACAGATCCACCTCGTATCGGTCGATGAACGTTACAGGACTGCCAGCGGACCCCATCAGAACAATTGCTGTTAAATACGAGGCGCATATTGTGACTTTTACATCTAGGACAGAGATATGTCTTCGCCAGCAATCCTTGACTTTGTAACCAATTAATGAATTGTAATTTTGGAGCATCACACAACTTGTACACCTCATCTGGAGACATTCTTGTTTGTTTTCGGTTGGCCACTTAAAAAAAAAGAAAAAGATGATATAATCATACTGGAGAGAATAAAATAAATGCCATCTATGCACGACAAAGCAATCAGAGAATCATACACATACATTTCCGTATTACGGAATAATTTACGTAACACGTTGTTCCGTAATACCTATATCTAATTACTACGATGTTATATTTCACTTCTGTAATATTAATTTACTCGAAACCTACTTGTTTTGGAAACAGAAGATCAGAACTGTATAGGTACAATCAGGTACAACCAGAGATAAATATCTAAAGTACAACTTTGTTAAATGTGCCGAATGTCGATCTTTACAACGTAGTAAAAATACGTAGTAAAATGTAGTTTAGAGTTGCCAACTCTTCATGTGAATTTTGGGGGACGCGTTTTTTTTTTCGAAACAGCGGGATTTGTAAAAGTAAGACAACAATTTTTTAACTACCGTTAAAAGTATTTAATCATGTAAAATAAATATTTATATTATAAATATACTGTGCTCTGTTTGAGTAACAATTGCACACTCTTGCAACCTATCGGGGACCGCCTCTTTACGCAGTACTGATGCTAATATGAACATATCATATAATGTTCAAAATACAATACGGTGTTAATTTTAATAATGTGACTAAAGTAATTGATGTTTTAAACATTGCTCCTTATATATAACAATATATTGTACATATACAATGGGTATTTGCTAATTTATATTTGCAACAATATAAATAATAATTAAGTTTGTATGACATAGGGTTGTATTTGGCTAATTTTAATGATGTCGCTAAATTTATTCGTGTTATAATGATTATTTCTAAAATATCAATAGTTTACAGACAAGCGAAGAGTATTTGTTCATTTATATTCGCAAAGATATATTAATATTAAAGTTTATACAACCAATCCAGGACCCTCATTTTCATTAATGTAAGCACACGACCCTAAACTGTGCTCTGTTTGAGTAACACTTGCACACTCTTGCAACCTATCGGAGACCGCTTCTTTACGCAGGACTGGTGCTAATATGAATATATCGGGTAATGTTCAAAATAATAAAGTTTATACAACATGTATTATCATGATTGGCAAATCATGTGCCGAAATTTATTGATGTATAAAACAATATTCCGTAATATATCAATAGTTTATAGATGTGAAATTGATATTTGTTAATTTATATTTGGAATAATATTAAAGTGTATACTACCAATTGGGGATCCTTATTTACATTAATGTAAGCACACGACCCTGAACTGTGCTCTGTTTGAGTAACAATTGCACACTCTTGCAACCTATCGGGGACCGCCTATTTGCGCACCACTGATGCTGATAATGAAAATAAAAGAGATACGGAAAAATTTTGTAATAAAAGTTATAGGAACCAATAATCTTAAGAAAAAATGTTCTATCCTTATACAATTTTGAGTAAAATGTATTTATATATTGGCATGTATTTAAAATATCATATACGTTATGAAAACAAAATATTTACAGAAATACCAATTGCCAATTTAAATTGAGTATAAGAAAATTGTTGCAATATAAAAGATTTGCCTGCAATAATGACGGTTAGATGAAGAAAGACAGAAAAGATGGAAAAAAAGAGACAAAATTCAGATATTTTATGGAGTTCGCAACTAGGAGACACAAAGGTACATACGCAGACACAACAATTTTCAAAAATAGTTCATCATAGAAATTACGTTTGTGGGCAGATGGTGCTCACGGGAAGAACCTAGTTTATAGATAATTCAGTGAAATCGCTGTACAAAATTAAATTCATTTTGTATTGTTTCAACCTGATCAGATCAACGTAGGCGGTATGGCGAGCAAATGTACATTAATAACCGGACATCCCTCGTATGAGAATTGAAGTAAAAGAAATCATAAGATATAGTGTTATTCTATAGGACTCCACATAAGATTTTGCAGATTTGTTTAAAATTAATAAACGAGATGAAATAGCTATCTGAAATTTATTCTAAAACATACAATACTAAATGACTAAATATTACAATGAAAATAGTTACATCGGCAATATTTCAAATGTTATCAATGTTTAAAACTATGAAGTTTTTAGCCATATTCTCATAATTTGTTTTAATTTTAATATCTATTGTTTGCAAGTGATATAAACCTGCGGGTTTCAATGAAACTTAAATACATGTAGAGATAGGTATTTTGTATTAGTTAGATAATATTGTCTTATGTATAAAATTCAATACAATAGCTATTCGCATCAGTACATTTTAGATGTGGAACTAATTGTATATAAGCATTTATGTTTCGTACGAGCAAAGATATTGATAATACCTACTATTGCTGACTACTATTAAACCAACAATTAACCAATTTTTAACCAATAGTTTGTTTTTAAATATTATTGACCACATATAAATAAATATATCATAAATAAGTGACCATTGTTCTGATGGATTTCTACAGTAAGTGGGCAACGAAGATTACGTTAAAATGCAATCACTCTAATGAATATATTTATAGATACATGTAAATTCAGGGAAGATGTGGAACAGAGGAAGTTTATAGGTAATCGTGGTATATGAGTAAATGGGGCACGGGAGCGGCATTGGTATGATCGGAATGAGGGGTTTTGGGTGGTGGTAACGCACGAGCATAGATGTGATCAGGACATGGAGGAAAATTAAATACATCAGTATCATTTTCCTCCGGTTCGATGGAGTCAGGATCTGCTGACAAGGATGGAAACATATGGGCTAAAATGACAAGGAATGTTAGAAAAGGATCATCGTCCGCAGCAAGTTGTCTTCGCCACATGAATTCTGCAAAATAATATACCACATATTCTGCCTTTCTGCCAGCTTTCGGTATTGTACGTTTCACACAACTCCAAGTGCCTTCGATGTAGAAGTAAGAGAAAACAAATATTCATATATCAGAAATGAATATAATTAGTACAAATACAGTGTGGACAAACGTTTTCCTGCCAATGTCATTACGAACAATAGATGAAATTTACGTTTTTAGCTGGGATGTTTATGCCAAAAAATGGAAAAAATAAATGTTTTGATGGTTAAATATTGTCGCATTTAAAATGTATTATTTATTTTCTGACTGATATCACTATTTACAAAAACTAACGTGTGCGTAATTTTTTTTTTGAAATACACCCTGTGTCCGCTCTGTATTTAATACAATCACTGTAATTAGTACATCATAGATTTGCAAAGGATATTTACCGTGTTTGTGTGAACGCCCGTGTCTGGATCCACAAAATTCTTAGAGTGATTTACAGTGTACCGCTCAAATCCAATGGCTGCCCGGCGATTGTACGCTCCCCAACAATCAGTGTAAATTGTTGTACCTGGTAAAACATGGTCTAAAATAACTTTTTCCAGAGTCTGTCGATCTTGTTTTTCCACAGGTACCAAAAAACATTTATTGGTACCTCTTTCAATTCCACCCAAAACCCACTGGGGATTTGTTATACATCGGCCTCTGTTGTATTTTCTCTTGCCAAAGAGACTTTCATCAATTTCCACAACTTTCCCAGGGCCACCAAGTTTCTCCTCACGTTCCATTATGTATTTCGTACATATTTCTCTACAAAATTGATACCATGCGAGAACAGTTTTCTACCCTGGCATTTTAAGGCAGTTCTAGCATATTCCTGCGATGCTTTCATACTCCAGTTATGTGTAAGCAATACCATTTCTTGTAAAGTGAGATGGTGATTTTCAAACACAGATCCACCTCGTATCGGTCGATGAACGTTACAGGACTGCCAGCGGACCCCATCAGAACAATTGCTGTTAAATACGAGGCGCATATTGTGACTTTTACATCTAGGACAGAGATATGTCTTCGCCAGCAATCCTTGACTTTGTAACCAATTAATGAATTGTAATTTTGGAGCATCACACAACTTGTACACCTCATCTGGAGACATTCTTGTTTGTTTTCGGTTGGCCACTTAAAAAAAAGAAAAAGATGATATAATCATACTGGAGAGAATAAAATAAATGCCATCTATGCACGACAAAGCAATCAGAGAATCATACACATACATTTCCGTATTACGGAATAATTTACGTAACACGTTGTTCCGTAATACCTATATCTAATTACTACGATGTTATATTTCACTTCTGTAATATTAATTTACTCGAAACCTACTTGTTTTGGAAACAGAAGATCAGAACTGTATAGGTACAATCAGGTACAACCAGAGATAAATATCTAAAGTACAACTTTGTTAAATGTGCCGAATGTCGATCTTTACAACGTAGTAAAAATACGTAGTAAAATGTAGTTTAGAGTTGCCAACTCTTCATGTGAATTTTGGGGGACGCGTTTTTTTTTTCGAAACAGCGGGATTTGTAAAAGTAAGACAACAATTTTTTAACTACCGTTAAAAGTATTTAATCATGTAAAATAAATATTTATATTATAAATATACTGTGCTCTGTTTGAGTAACAATTGCACACTCTTGCAACCTATCGGGGACCGCCTCTTTACGCAGTACTGATGCTAATATGAACATATCATATAATGTTCAAAATACAATACGGTGTTAATTTTAATAATGTGACTAAAGTAATTGATGTTTTAAACATTGCTCCTTATATATAACAATATATTGTACATATACAATGGGTATTTGCTAATTTATATTTGCAACAATATAAATAATAATTAAGTTTGTATGACATAGGGTTGTATTTGGCTAATTTTAATGATGTCGCTAAATTTATTCGTGTTATAATGATTATTTCTAAAATATCAATAGTTTACAGACAAGCGAAGAGTATTTGTTCATTTATATTCGCAAAGATATATTAATATTAAAGTTTATACAACCAATCCAGGACCCTCATTTTCATTAATGTAAGCACACGACCCTAAACTGTGCTCTGTTTGAGTAACACTTGCACACTCTTGCAACCTATCGGAGACCGCTTCTTTACGCAGGACTGGTGCTAATATGAATATATCGGGTAATGTTCAAAATAATAAAGTTTATACAACATGTATTATCATGATTGGCAAATCATGTGCCGAAATTTATTGATGTATAAAACAATATTCCGTAATATATCAATAGTTTATAGATGTGAAATTGATATTTGTTAATTTATATTTGGAATAATATTAAAGTGTATACTACCAATTGGGGATCCTTATTTACATTAATGTAAGCACTCGACCCTGAACTGTGCTCTGTTTGAGTAACAATTGCACACTCTTGCAACCTATCGGGGACCGCCTATTTGCGCACCACTGATGCTGATAATGAAAATAAAAGAGATACGGAAAAATTTTGTAATAAAAGTTATAGGAACCAATAATCTTAAGAAAAAATGTTCTATCCTTATACAATTTTGAGTAAAATGTATTTATATATTGGCATGTATTTAAAATATCATATACGTTATGAAAACAAAATATTTACAGAAATACCAATTGCCAATTTAAATTGAGTATAAGAAAATTGTTGCAATATAAAAGATTTGCCTGCAATAATGACGGTTAGATGAAGAAAGACAGAAAAGATGGAAAAAAAGAGACAAAATTCAGATATTTTATGGAGTTCGCAACTAGGAGACACAAAGGTACATACGCAGACACAACAATTTTCAAAAATAGTTCATCATAGAAATTACGTTTGTGGGCAGATGGTGCTCACGGGAAGAACCTAGTTTATAGATAATTCAGTGAAATCGCTGTACAAAATTAAATTCATTTTGTATTGTTTCAACCTGATCAGATCAACGTAGGCGGTATGGCGAGCAAATGTACATTAATAACCGGACATCCCTCGTATGAGAATTGAAGTAAAAGAAATCATAAGATATAGTGTTATTCTATAGGACTCCACATAAGATTTTGCAGATTTGTTTAAAATTAATAAACGAGATGAAATAGCTATCTGAAATTTATTCTAAAACATACAATACTAAATGACTAAATATTACAATGAAAATGGTTACATCGGCAATATTTCAAATGTTATCAATGTTTAAAACTATGAAGTTTTTAGCCATATTCTCATAATTTGTTTTAATTTTAATATCTATTGTTTGCAAGTGATATAAACCTGCGGGTTTCAATGAAACTTAAATACATGTAGAGATAGGTATTTTGTATTAGTTAGATAATATTGTCTTATGTATAAAATTCAATACAATAGCTATTCGCATCAGTACATTTTAGATGTGGAACTAATTGTATATAAGCATTTATGTTTCGTACGAGCAAAGATATTGATAATACCTACTATTGCTGACTACTATTAAACCAACAATTAACCAATTTTTAACCAATAGTTTGTTTTTAAATATTATTGACCACATATAAATAAATATATCATAAATAAGTGACCATTGTTCTGATGGATTTCTACAGTAAGTGGGCAACGAAGATTACGTTAAAATGCAATCACTCTAATGAATATATTTATAGATACATGTAAATTCAGGGAAGATGTGGAACAGAGGAAGTTTATAGGTAATCGTGGTATATGAGTAAATGGGGCACGGGAGCGGCATTGGTATGATCGGAATGAGGGGTTTTGGGTGGTGGTAACGCACGAGCATAGATGTGATCAGGACATGGAGGAAAATTAAATACATCAGTATCATTTTTCTCCGGTTCGATGGAGTCAGGATCTGCTGACAAGGATGGAAACATATGGGCTAAAATGACAAGGAATGTTAGAAAAGGATCATCGTCCGCAGCAAGTTGTCTTCGCCACATGAATTCTGCAAAATAATATACCACATATTCTGCCTTTCTGCCAGCTTTCGGTATTGTACGTTTCACACAACTCCAAGTGCCTTCGATGTAGAAGTAAGAGAAAACAAATATTCATATATCAGAAATGAATATAATTAGTACAAATACAGTGTGGACAAACGTTTTCCTGCCAATGTCATTACGAACAATACATGAAATTTACGTTTTTAGCTGGGATGTTTATGCCAAAAAATGGAAAAAATAAATGTTTTGATGGTTAAATATTGTCGCATTTAAAATGTATTATTTATTTTCTGACTGATATCACTATTTACAAAAACTAACGTGTGCGTAATTTTTTTTTTGAAATACACCCTGTGTCCGCTCTGTATTTAATACAATCACTGTAATTAGTACATCATAGATTTGCAAAGGATATTTACCGTGTTTGTGTGAACGCCCGTGTCTGGATCCACAAAATTCTTAGAGTGATTTACAGTGTACCGCTCAAATCCAATGGCTGCCCGGCGATTGTACGCTCCCCAACAATCAGTGTAAATTGTTGTACCTGGTAAAACATGGTCTAAAATAACTTTTTCCAGAGTCTGTCGATCTTGTTTTTCCACAGGTACCAAAAAACATTTATTGGTACCTCTTTCAATTCCACCCAAAACCCACTGGGGATTTGTTATACATCGGCCTCTGTTGTATTTTCTCTTGCCAAAGAGACTTTCATCAATTTCCACAACTTTCCCAGGGCCACCAAGTTTCTCCTCACGTTCCATTATGTATTTCGTACATATTTCTCTACAAAATTGATACCATGCGAGAACAGTTTTCTACCCTGGCATTTTAAGGCAGTTCTAGCATATTCCTGCGATGCTTTCATACTCCAGTTATGTGTAAGCAATACCATTTCTTGTAAAGTGAGATGGTGATTTTCAAACACAGATCCACCTCGTATCGGTCGATGAACGTTACAGGACTGCCAGCGGACCCCATCAGAACAATTGCTGTTAAATACGAGGCGCATATTGTGACTTTTACATCTAGGACAGAGATATGTCTTCGCCAGCAATCCTTGACTTTGTAACCAATTAATGAATTGTAATTTTGGAGCATCACACAACTTGTACACCTCATCTGGAGACATTCTTGTTTGTTTTCGGTTGGCCACTTAAAAAAAAAGAAAAAGATGATATAATCATACTGGAGAGAATAAAATAAATGCCATCTATGCACGACAAAGCAATCAGAGAATCATACACATACATTTCCGTATTACGGAATAATTTACGTAACACGTTGTTCCGTAATACCTATATCTAATTACTACGATGTTATATTTCACTTCTGTAATATTAATTTACTCGAAACCTACTTGTTTTGGAAACAGAAGATCAGAACTGTATAGGTACAATCAGGTACAACCAGAGATAAATATCTAAAGTACAACTTTGTTAAATGTGCCGAATGTCGATCTTTACAACGTAGTAAAAATACGTAGTAAAATGTAGTTTAGAGTTGCCAACTCTTTATGTGAATTTTGGGGGACGCGTTTTTTTTTCGAAACAGCGGGATTTGTAAAAGTAAGACAACAATTTTTTAACTACCGTTAAAAGTATTTAATCATGTAAAATAAATATTTATATTATAAATATTTATTTTACATGTTTAAATGTTTTTAACAGTAGTTGAAAAATTATTCCGTCTCACTTTTACAAATCCCGCTGTTTTTAACAACGAATCCCCCTAAATTCACATATAGAGTTGGCCACATCTAGGGAAGAAATAACATAATTAATTTGATTACGTATTATAATTGGCGCCGTACCTGTCAACTTGCAACTCATACAGTTCTTCGCAGTTCTTCTGTTTCCAAAATAAGTAAGTTTTGTAGTAAGTTAGTATGGCAAAAACAAAATATAACATCGTGATAATTAGATATAGGTATTGCGGAACAACGTGTTACGTAAATTATTCCGTAATACGAAAATGTATGAGTATGATTCTCTGATTGCTTTGTCGTGCATGTTTTTGTTTTTTTAGTGGCAAGCCGAAAACAGACGAGAATGTCTCCAGATGAGATGTACAGATTGTGTGAAGCTCCAAAAATACAATTCATTAATTGGTTATAAAGTCAAAGATTGCTAGCGAAGACGTATCTCTGTCCAGAATTATAAACTTGGTGGCCTTGGGAAAATTGTGGAAATTGGTGAAAGTCTCTTTGGCAAGAGAAAATACAACATGGGCCGATGTGTAACAAATCCCCAGTGAGTTTTGGGTGGAATTGAATGAGATAGCAATAAATGTTTTTTGGTACCTGTGGAAAAACGAGATCGACAGACACTGGAAAAAGTTATTTTAGGCCATGTTTTGCATATAAGATTGCGTATGATCTCAGGATCTCGATGTCATAAATAAATCATCGTTATTTCCATAAGTTGATCAGAAATTGTTAATGTATAGTATAAAAGTAGTGATAATATAATTACTGAATGCATCAGATTATTCAGCCAATCATGTTTTAGTGATAGTTTTAATATTCTATCGCTGAAAATCACATAAGTATACAGACGTTAGTATTCAATTTGCGTTTTTCACAGTAAAATTTTTGTTATTTTTTTAAGAATTATGATACAAATTAAATCATTTTAATAGCTGAGATAGACGCATGTGCGTCTGAAGATGTGTATTAAGTATTCTATTATCAATATATGTATATTAATCATATAGTGATAAACATAACATATTCTGTTTTTGTTACGATTTCGCATCATATGGAAGATCTGACTGAATAAAAAAGGGTGTTTTCTCATTGTCTTCTTAGCATAACATATCATTATGCATTGCTATTTACCACATAAAAGTGTAACAATAAATAATTTGGCCAAAATAGGCTCACAGATTTATTTGATAAATAATTGTCAAATTTAAATTTCGCGCCCGCCAAGCTGTCATGCAAATTATAGAAATTTAATCATAACAGTCACTGGCCAATAATTGTTATCTCGCAAGAAAGAGGTAGCAATAAAAAATTATTTAATGCATCAGATTGATAAGCCGATCATGTATTTGACAGTTTATTTAATAAAGTGTTGCTCCAAACTGAAGTTGTTAGATCTTTTTTCACCTTCATGTTGGTGTTACTCGTAGCAAATGTAATAGGGCTTTAACCGCATGTTGGTTTCCTGTTCAGTTCCGCAAGATACGTTTGTTCTGGTAAGATCGGGTAAAATTATGTGAAGAAAACAAGAGTTTTCGCAGATTCGTGTCCCAGCAGTGGCAAGAAAACGTCAGGTTTGTTTTGAATTGTGTGATAATCGCGGATGTGAATACGTGGTGAGCCAGTAGCCTTGTTAGAGTGTCGTTCCTGTTCTTTCCCGTGGTGTAGTAGTGGTGGCCGTGAAGGCTAAAGGGTTAGTGATCCACCGAAAGTTACGTATCTCTGCGTCGAGGAGTTCTGTCGCGCTCACAAGGTGTAGTGTCGAGCCGTTTAGCGCTTTCGTGTGAAAGACCACGTGCGTTACGGACGTCTTCCCGTTAGGGGAGTTTTGGTCTACTGTCCACCCGCATCCACGCTTGCCATCTCCGACGTGACCCGTGACTGTCGTCGATCGTGTCCATCCCCATTCGCCCGCAGGCCGAGGAATACCGCTGAGTCAACGTATGGCGTAATACAGATGAGTACCTGTTCGTTTTAGTTGGTTCAGTTCGTGAGTTACTCACTGTGTTCGCGCATAGCGCAATGCAGTTAGTGCGCCGTTTTAGTTACCGGCCAGTGTCGCCGTAATTTGGTGCGTTCCGATACTATTCAGTACGTTACCATATGTTACTACTCGTGCCCCTCTTGCCAACTTGCCAACTGTACGCCTATGGCACAGTTCGGACACGAGTCCGCCGTTGTGTTCTTTGCTTTGTAATTTTGTTGTAATATTTGCTCCATATGTAAAAGATCGTTAACTTCAATTTGTACTGCATCACTTAGAATCATTTAACATTAATTTAATCTGTGAATTTAGCTTCATTTCAATAACACGACAGAATTTATCCATCGATTACTTAAATCTCGATTTTCAATTTAACTGATTCTTTGTTAATACGAACGATGACACCTGTCGTGTTGGCACCCCCCTCGCTTACGTATTTTGTTATTGTTTATTAGTTGTATAAGAATCATCTCGACACGCCCCCTCATATGGAATTAAGTTCTGACAATTGTATCAATCTCTTTAATCTATGTTAATTACACCGTCATTCTGATTTAATGTTTTGTTCTAATTCCTTATTTGCGAAATAGATTCATCCCTCCTACGTTGGTTACTCTGCGTACACCCAAACTGAATTACTGTTTAACTTCCTTTTCGTATTTTTGCATGAGTGGGTGTCCGTAACCAGTATCTACCCGGCAACAACCCCTATGACGAACGCTGACCAACCCAGTCCAACTTTTGTCACGTAATAATATACCGGGTGTCCCAAGAAATCTGGGACATAGGGAATTAACATGTAAATATAGAAATATTGTGATTACTTCTGAACAATACATTTTAGAACAAAAGTGTAACTAAAAAAGTTGGTCAGAATTAAAAACTGCATGATAAGTAGCCATACTTAATGCTCAGATATGTTTCTATAACGCGTAAATCAATTTTGAAATACTACATTTTAATGACAGTTTAGGAGGTCGTGAAACAAAAATGCTATGGTTTGATTATTTGTTGTAACTAACAAAAATGTATGCAATTTTTGTTCTATGACCTCCTGATCTATCATCAAAATGCAATATTTCAAAATAGATTTACACGATATACAAATGTATTTGAGCATTGAATATGTCGTCATATTATGCAGTTTTTAATTCTGAACAACTTTGTTATTGGGACACCCGGTATATATATATATATATATATATATATATATTTATATATATATATATATATATATATATATATATATATATATATATATATTGTAACGGTTTAATTTACGCACATGAAACCTTTTAAAACGTGTCGCGGAACGGACCGGCATCGTCGAGCGCTGCACGAAAAGAACAGGAATAACGCGGTTGTTCAGTGGCAGATCTCGAGTGGGACAGACGAAATTTTAAAGTTTCCACATTATTGTGCTGCGTTTTGATTTTTGAGTCTTTACTACGTGAGTTCAATACCACCCTACAGAAAAGGGGGATTGATAAGTTACGCTTTCATCTCGTCCTGCTGGATACGGTTAGAAAGTGAGTGAAGCCACGGGTTTCGCTAGCCGTACCAGTCCCGTATTCGGGGATTTAGTGTGTGTGCCCCACCGAGATACTGTTTCGTCGCGAATAACATCATCGTCATACCGATTTCCGAGGTACTCCGTACCCTACCCTACCCTACCCACACCGCTTGCCGATCGCCGCCCCAGCAAACCCTTCGTGTCCCGCACCAGGAGCCAGAGGCGCAGAATTCAGTTAAGTCACTTATCTTCTACGTTCTGTATTGAGTCAACGTAAATTTGGTCCCAGTGCTGTACCAAGCGACAGCGCGTGGAATCCATTGCCCCTTTGTGCTAGTGCGACCCTGGGCTGCGCGAACGCAACCCGACGCGTTAGTGTACTCTCGTAACCATCTTTGCTGGCTCGACCCAGCCAACGCCGATTCATTTATTTATTTGAACTTATTTGTGTAATTCCCCATTAATTTTGTAACATTATAACTTTTGTTCTTAATTCTTATAAGTCTATGTATTATCTTGATTCTGCTAGTTGTTAATTTTGAGAATATTGTTTTGTCATTTGTGTGACAGACCCCGGAGTAATTCGCTATATACGATAGTGAGAGCTGACCCGTATTTTGGTCTGGATTTTGATTTGATTAACCTTTTGTTTTGGCAGCTACTCATTACCGCCCGGCTACTTGCTTCGGATCCCGTCTGTCTCTCTAAATTTTGTATTAGCTTAAGTACTAACCCATTTAGTTTAATATCGCTTATTGTCATTTCATGTTTTCTTTATTTCTTAAACAATATACGGATTTGTTGTACACCCGTATCACACATTGTTTAATTTGGTTGTCTCCCGTCAAGTATTTTCCCGTTATAGTCTTTCGTGTTTCAACTATAGCGAGTGCAGTGGCGTACCCAAAACACGTGGCGCCCTTATTTTAACTTAACCTGCCGTTTAATTTTATAATCATTTTGTATTGCGAAATAAGAACCACCCCCGTCTCCACTGAAGCCAGCCGGAGCAACCTTTTATCGCGCCACCCCTCAGGAGGCGTGATAATATATATATATATATATATATATATATATATATATATATATATATATATATATATTGCAACGCAAAATTACTAGAATGTACAAAATTTGAGCTAAGTAGCAAGTACTGGCACACGTTTGCTCGATAGTTGCTGGTAGCGTCAGTGGAGAGGGGAGTAGTTCGACCTGTCATCTATGTGTCAATAGTTTAATACAAAACAAAGAAAGATGTTAATAACATTAAATTTAATCTTAAGAATAATATAAACAACCCGAAAAAGAAATAACCATGTAACAAAATGTTCTTATTACTAAATGAGAGTGAATGAAATGACGCTGATGATGATACTTATGAGACTAATTACAATATAAAATATCAAAATGAACGGGAAACAAATCGAAAACAAGAATTCTGCGCCTATTTGGGCGTTGAGTCTGGATTGAGACAACGTAGCGTCTCTACGGGAGTACACTGATGGTGTAAAATTCAGGGACAAAGTCGAATGGTACTCATCTGCGAACCACGCTGCCTAGAATGGAACACGGCGCCCGATCTTTGACCTTTGGTCCTCGGAAACGGCTGGATGGGTCGGACGTTCAAAAACGCGTCCTCGGATTCGACGATAGGGCCTGGAGAAGCGTAGGTTGACGGACGGGATCGTCACTCACAAAACAGAGGGCACGTCGCGGAACACGTGGCACAAATTCAACCACCGAAATATTCGCGAACGCACTCCGTCAATTTTTCCGCGTAACACTCCCCAAATAAGGGTGAAATCCGGCTTCCAGTGGTAATTATTTATCACCAAGACAATCGTTGAATTCGGGAAAGCTGGGATATTAACAAAAACGAAATTAAAAACTACGTGCTTCTCGCAAGACTCGCTGCTTCACAATCCGCAGTATTTTCTTTTTCACGTTCAGACTTTACTTGATACAGGGAATGTATATGTTTCGAACGGATTTATGAATAATTAGAGAAAATGACGTTACAATATATATATATATATATATATATATATATATATATATATATATATATATATATATATATACCTATACTGGGCGCCCCAAGAAATCTGGGACATAGGGAATTAACAGGTAAAATTGAAAAAGTTGCGATTATTTCTGTATTATTCATTTTAGAGCTCTGAAATTTGGTACAGGTGTAGGGATAGGTTATTAGCATTGACTGGTATTAATTAAAATGATATTAATGCTCACATTTCTGATAAAAATGCTTTTAAAAAGTAATAATTAACAGATGTAGCTTAAGTACCATTTTTGCAAAAAATTGTTTATGGCGTTGCTAGCATAATGGTAAGATGCGTATTTGGTAATTTAAATAATTTATAAATTATGTTATGGTTCGAATCTCCAATATACTTTAGAGTTATTTTTTTTAATTCTAAAATAATTTACATACAATTTGATTTATTTAAAAAATAATTATTTTATTTAAACACATAAAAATGCCTATAATAAATATTCAAATAAGCCCCCATTTTCTGCCAGACAATAACCTAATCTATCATAAAAATTAATTGTATGTAAATTATTTTCGAATTAAAAAAATATCTCTAAAGTATGTATATTGGAGATTCGAACCATAACATAATTTATAAATTATTTAAATTACCAAATACGCAGCTTACCATTATGCTAGCAACGCCATAAACAATTTTTAAAATAAATTTTAAATAAATAAAAAAAAATCTTGTAATTATTTCAAGTTTTTATTTTATTATTTAACCCTTGACCACAGGGCTTAAAGTTTTCCATTTAAAATACATGGGGATTTTCGATCGTTGCAGTTAGTATTTAATTGTAGGATTATTTATGGGCCTAAAATTATCAAGAATAAGACTACAAGAATGCTACTTTATGGAAAAAAAATTGCCGCACTCCTAACGTTAAAATTTTGAATGAATTATCTCATTTCAATATGATGTTATTTAGTTATCTTTCAAAAATTTCATATATTGTTGCTCAGAACATTGAAAATACGTGTTTACCCATGTTTTTTTTTGTTTCATTATACTTTGTACGAAATATTCTGTCATTATTTAATATTATACTTACCCGACAAAGAAGAAATTGTGGATCCTGAACCAAAAATTGAGGGTTTTACATTATATGAACATTTAGAACACATAAAAATAGAAAATTGTAAAAAGTTAATAAACAAAATGAAATAAACACCGGGATTCTGAAACTCAGCGTTAACCAACGACTGACGTTGTGTAACGTTGACGATTTAACGCTCGGGCGTGAAATCGGAATTCAGAAACTTCAGCGTTAACGTTAAACGTTAGCGTGAACCAACGTACGATCGTTTCGAATAACTTTCTCCCTATAACCAATTAGAATCACGTATTAGTCAATTTAGCAATTGTTTCAATTTTGACAGTTCATTATTTTTAAACTATCAATGGTACTGAGTTTAATAAGTATTTAGAATCTGGCACAAAATGTAGATATATTAGATACACCGTAACAAAAGTTCAAGTAATTAAAAGGATTTACACATGTGCGGGATATTAGAAATAGGGTTTTATTAAAAAACTGTGCAAATTATATGTAATTTTTAATTGTTTATTGTCAAATATAATTTTCAATTTATTATAATAATTAAATTTGTGATGTTGGTCTGAAAATATTAACGCACGACATGCTGGCAGTTCGCACGATTCTTTTATATATCAAAACAGTGCTGTTTCGCGAACCTGGGAACAGTGTTGTACAGCAGGAGATCGAAGTTCCTGGCTTCTAGGTAGATGTGTTAAAAACAGTCACAGTAATAAATAACTTATCATTACTTAAATAAACAGGCGACTCGGGTTACGCTCTTCAACCATGGCAAATGGTGCAATGGCGAATTACAATAATTCATGTTAATCATGAATACTCACACAACTTAGATCTAATAACAAAAAAAAAACATATATATACCACATCAAATACACTTAATTATTCATTTTATAAACCTTCAATCAAATAAAAATACTTATAAAATAACTCCTTCGGCTACTTTAAAACTTATCGCGAAGTACCGATTTCGCAGTTTACACTGCCACTGATTTCTTTCCAGCTTGCTCGAATCTTTTCTTTTGCTTGGGATCCGCATCATTTTCCTAAAGCCACATCTGGGTTTGCATAAATTACAGCAATTTTTCATATTGCTAGGCGGTGGTTCTCTTCGATTTTATTCGCACTAAAATATAAAGCAAGGTTATTGTTATTTTATGAAATAAAATACTCTTTATTTTCAAAAAATCTATAATTTACAACACAATAATAACTTAATAATATAATAATAACTTACTTTTTGCAATATTACGTTTTCAAATTCACTTAAACTCACTTTTTTTATTTTCACGTCATCGTTCACGCCAGTCCATGTCTGCCGTGAAGCTAACGTCAGCTATCGGCGTTAACCAACGTATGCTAGCGTTCACGCCGAATTTCAGAATATCGATTTCTGGCGTTAAGCGTTAACTTGAAGTTTAACGCTAACGTTTAACGCTTAACGCCGACGCTCAGCGTACCGAAACTGGGCGTTAAGCGTTAACTTCAAGTTAACGCTTAACGCATAGTTTCAGAATCCCGGTGTATGATGAAATGCGCTACAAAAAAAAACTCATCTAGGTGAAAGATGAGGTTTATTTCTCAAAAATTAATTTTTTTCTTCGCTCTTTTCTACAAAATTCGTCGATAACCGCATCATATAATTTTCCTTTATTTTTCAAATGTAACACTAGTTTTTTTCGATTGATATTAAAGCGAGAGCAGACAGTCTATCTTCACTTAGGTTACTTTTAGGTAATGTTTTGATTCTTTTCACGGTTGAAAACGATCGCTCAACCGATGCGCTCGTGGACAGTATAGTGCAAATTAATTGTATTAAATCAAATACTTATGCTAAAATGTCTTTTAGTTCATCATTCACAATTATTTTTTTTTTTATACAATTTATAGATTTTAAATGAAAGTCAGGCCACCAGTACATGTAAATCAATTCACTTTTCAACCTCATAAAATCAAAGTATTTTCCATAACATAGCCGAAGTGATTTAAATAGGAAACCTGGAAAATTCTTTTCATATTCCTTAAATTTGCTGACATTAAATACTTGCATAAATTTTAAATTTCCAATATCACGAAATCGGTTAGTTGTATCTACTGAAAGAATTTCTAAAATTTTAGAATATCGAAGTTTATACGTCATTTTCATATCTTCCACACATTCAGCATCATATCTTCAATTAAACAATTGCAATTAGATTTGGCGGTAAGTCTACCATCATCGTTTCTTTGGTTTTCCATATTAAGGGCTATCATAAATGATATTTTTAACACGAATATGGTGATTGTGGTGAAACAATATACTAAAAATAGAGTTAAAATAGTTCATATATCTAATTCAAATAAAGTAAAAAATAAACACGTGTTGGGTATAATTAATAAATGTATATTTTATTTGGCCACTACGTAAAGTGTTTAATAAAAAGTTATTGGGTAAGTTGTGAATGTATTAGTTTAATAGGTACATAGGAGATAACCGGAGAGTTATGCAACGTTGCTGGCAGGTGCCAGTGAACTATGTGACATGAGAGAGTGTAGAGTACTGTGGTGCTGCTGATATCTTTATTGTTCTAGAGGCATCAAATATCCAACAAGCTTGAGGGCATTCGCTGGGCGATGTAAGACGGCCTTATCGCAACGTGGGATATCCCACAAGCTAAAGGGCATTCGCTGGGCGATGTAAGACCGCCTTGTCGCCACGTGGGACAAACGGCAAGCGGTGGGCGTTTGTTGACTCAATTATAAGACCGCACTTGCCGCAAGCAGGGGAAGGCTTTCGCTGGGGGATGTAAGACCGCGCTTGTCGTTGACAGTGAGCTTAGGGTAGTCGTTGTGAGACCCTGCGGCCCACGGGGCCTTGGGAATTCGATTAGTACACCGCACTCACTGCAACGTGGGACAATCAGCGAGCGGTGGACGTTTATTGACTCAATTGTAAGGCCGTACTTGCTGCACCGTTGGATTAACCCATTTGATCTCACGACAACTTTTTCGTTAAATTTTTGTTAAAAATATGATTATCGGGTTGCAAATGTCTCAAAAATTAAAATTATGTTTTGAAAATTACAAATTTTTTAATAACAAAGGAGAAAACCTGGTGTACTCGAACGAGTACAGTGGGATAATAGCGGATCATATACAGGCTGTCCTATTTCAACGGGCCACTACAGGGATCTCGGAAACTATAAGAGATACAAAGTCGGTTAAATTAGACAAAAGTTGCACATTTATGGGCCGATGTTAATGGCAATTTAGTTTTTTCAAAATATGGCATGGCTCACTAGATAATGACAAATGTGTGATTTTATCGAAATTTAATTTTCCGTTATAACTCACAAAGTATAAAAAATATTGAAAAAAGTTTCAAATAAATATTTTAGCATACACATATCAGGTAACCAAAAAAGTTCGTGCGGTTTTTGATGAAAAAATATAAAAATTTATTACAAACCAGTAATACACTATTATTCATCGAAGTAATCACCATCGCACTCAATGACATTCTGCCTACGTGACACCAATTTTTGTATGCCGGTATTGTAGAAATCTACAGATTTGGAATTAAAAAAATTGGCGGATTGAATCTATAACATCAACTCGAGTTTTGGACTGGCTATGCCCCATACAATTGTCAAGAGACAGGAACAGGTGGCAATCACTTGGCGAAATGTCAGGAGAATAAGGTGGGTGGGGTAACATATCCCAGTCAAGCTCAAAAATTTTTTTACGAGTCACTCTTGCGGTATGAGGTTTAGCGTTTTCCTGTAAGAATTGCACTTTCTTTCGATTGATCAAAGAAGGTTGTTTCTGGACGAGTCCTGCTTGTACTCGCTAAAGCTGATTACAATAGACCACAGCAGTGATGGTTCGTCCCGTTTTCAAGAACTCATAATG
Organism: Carabus problematicus; assembly: GCA_963422195.1. Classification (NCBI taxonomy): domain Eukaryota; kingdom Metazoa; phylum Arthropoda; class Insecta; order Coleoptera; family Carabidae; genus Carabus; species Carabus problematicus. The sequence goes on from OY728580.1 coordinate 5,426,743, forward strand.
GACAATTCCGGCTGCTGTCCACCAAACACACAATAAAATCTTTTTTGGGTGCAAGAAATTCTTTGGAGTGTGTGGCATTGGATCATTTGGTGACAGCCAATGATAAGATCGTTTAGAATTGGAGTACAGTATCCACTTTTCGTCGCAAATTAACCAACTGATCAAGAAAAGGTTCAAGTTTCAAAAGGTGCCAAGTTTGTGCTCATAGAGTAAACAACTTCGAATTAACGTTTTGTTCGTGGCCATTTTAAATTATTATTATTTATTTATAATAGGAATTAAACAATTGTCACAAAATGTTTATGCATCAAATGAAAGAGGAATGCATACGAAAGTAAATGACAGTATATAAACAAGTGCTATCAATAAATAACTAAGAAAATATCCACGGTAATCTGTATAAGAAAAACCGCACGAACTTTTTTGGTTACCTGATACATAAGAAACTTTTCGATGAATTCGATGAAAATTTTTTTTAATAGATATTTCTGGAGATACAGCATGCAATTTGAATTTTTTAAATGGAAACCATAGTTATTTTTTCTCTAGCTAGAAAGCGCTATTTTTTCTGTTTACAGTAAGTGTATTCGTTTATATAAATATCATTTATAGTTTTTAAGAAAAATTAAAAAGTATGGCAAATAGAATGATCTTCGTAGTGTGCCATGCAAATTTGGTATAAAACAATTGCGTCTAAATGTGTTATGTACATGCAAAACAATTGAAATTCAATAATATTTGGTAAACAAAAGATTATAGACAAAAAATAATTTATGTAGGTATGGCTTCATACGAAAATCTGTGTAATAGTTTTCAGTTTACACAACGCATTTTGTTTCGTTTATCAAATGTTATTGAATTTCATTTGTTTTGCATGTACTAAACATGTTTAGATGCAATTGTTTAATATCAAATTTTCATGGCATACTACGAAAATCATTCTTTTTATCATGCTTTTTAGTTTTTCTTCGAAATTAAAAAAGATATTTATATAAACAAATACATCTTTGTAAAGGGGAAAAATAACTCTTTTTAACTAAACTAAAATTAAATATGGTTCCTATTTAAAAAATTGAATTTGCATGCTGTATCTCCTAAATAAAAAAGTAAAACACAATTTCATCCAATTCTTCAAAAAGTCTATTCTCTATACTAAAATATTTGTTTGAAACATTTTTCAATATTTTCAATACCTTTCGAGTTATAATGAAAAATTAAAATTCGAAAAAAATCACAATTTTGTCATAATCTAGTGAGCCATGCAATATTAGGTGTATTCTTTTTACAATTTGGCTGACTGAGTTAAGAACTAAGCTAAGCCAGGCTAAGCTCACTTGACGGTATGTAAAAAGAACAAGATTTTTTATTTTTCTCAGATAGTTCACTGGCATGTAAGAAATATAAATTAGCAGAGCAGCAATTTTGCACTGTGGTTATGTTGCATATTAATTAATACCATCGTATCATTAAATGGTCAATTATTTATTCTATTTATTTATTTATAAAAAGTATTTTTTACAAAGCTAATGCGTTTGCTACGTTTTCGTTCATAATTATAATAGTGGCATCGTTTGCATATTCAAAATTATCATTTTTAAAACAAAAAACAACAAAATAACTTGAAAATAACCTCACTATTACTCTTTATATCAAACTTTCGCGCGTACATATGCCACATAGCTCTTCTAAGCCTGTGTTGCAGGTAGAGCGTCATCGGTAAGGGGGAGGTTGATATACTGAGCTACGACTTGTAAAAAGAACACGCAAATAACTAAGCCACTGTGAAATAACCGAGTTATTAAGCCAGCTTAGGTAAAAAGAATACACCTATTTTCAAAATATGAAATCGCCATTAACATCGGTCCATAAATGTGCAACTTTTGTCTAATTTAACCGACCTTGTATCTCTTATAGTTTCCGAGATCCCTGTAGTGGACACCCTGTATATGTTTAATAGACCATTTTTTATTTGAACGGTTTTATTTACATAACGTGATATATATATATATATATATATATATATATATATATATATATATATATATATATATATACAGTAAAGTCGCGATTTAGTGAACTCTCGATTAAATGAACAACCCGATAGAGTGAACACTTAAATTTTATCATTGCGTCCCGATATAGTCAACAACTGTAAACCCCGATACAGTAAACTATGGTATTTGCGATACTTCTCTGGGGGATCCCACTAAATATGAATCTAGATGGAGCGTAAACGAAAATACTTGAATTTAAAACAAAAAAATTAAATACTTAATGTCTAGGTAAAGGAGAATGTGTGACCGTGTTTGCTAGTAGAATATTGCAGTTTGCTCGTGCTACATGATTTACGACAAAAATTAGTACAAATTAACATGAAAAAAAGCGTAAACAATCCAATATTATTTAATTTTTTTCGCTTCTGCAATAAATAACCTTTTATACAGGGTGTTAATTAAAAATCTGGCCATAGGCGTTTAACATGTAAAATCAGTTTTTCCTCCTGCATTAGTTCCCAAATTACTTTAGAGAAAAATACTTTAAATAAAAGTTTTAGAGAATTAAATTCTGCACCTAAGTGTGAAATCAGATTTAATTTTTGGCATTTCATAACTGAGAAAATTAAGTTTAAAATTTCATGAAAACACTTAATATATAGGAATAGCCATGGAATTTAAACAAAAATAAAAACAATTGTATGACATTGTAACTGTCAAAAAAATTATTAAATCACGAATATTTAGATAAATTTGTCCAGAATAGAACCATTTTATTACTTGAAGCTTTTCTCCATGTGAAAACTGTTCCATACTTTTAGAAATATCTGTTATTGAACGAAAATTACGAAACACAAATTTTTTTGACAGTTACAATGTCATACAATTGTTTTTAATTTTGTTTAAATTCCATGGCTATTCCTATATATTATGTGTTTTCATGAAATTTTAAACTTGATTTTCTCAGTTAGGAAATGTCAAAAATTAAATCTGATTGCTCACTTAGGAGCAGAATTTAATTCTCTACAACTTTTATTTAAAGTATTTTTCTCTAAAGTAATTTGGTAACTAATGCAGGAGGAAAAACTGATTTTACATGTTAAACGCCTATGGCCAGATTTTTAATTAACACCCTGTATGTACCTTCCCATTACATAATATGTACACGTATACATAATATTATGTAATAGGTACATGTATTTTTTATTTTATTTTTTAATTATTTTATTGTAGATTTTCTTTTGTCAATTGTAGATCTTGAGAAGAAGAAATATTGAATCCAAAATGATTGGAATAAATGACTATAGTTCAAGATGATAACAGATATGCGACGTTTCGACCAGATGTTTTTTTGGTCATTTTCAAGCAAATCACAAAATTCTAGAGGAAAGAAACATAAACAAAAATATTCTCTAATATTTTTCAAAATATTTTTGTACTTTTTGAGTGTAATTCTCAAGAGATTTTGTTTATGTTTGTTTGAACTAGAATTTTGTTTTTTGCTTGAAAATGACCAAAAACCATATGGTCGACACGTCATATATCTGTTATCATCTTGAACTATAGTCATTTATTCCAATCATTTTGCATTCAATATTTCTCCTTCTAAAAATCTACAATTGACTAAAGAAAATCTACAATAAAATAATAAAAAATCATCTTTATGATTAAGTTTTGAAACAAACAGTTCACATTACCTTGAACTAACCATTTTGGATTCAATATTTTTCCTTCTCATATATGAAAGAACGCGTCTACTTCGCTTCGAGGGAACTGGCACGTAAATTGGGAATTCTCTGGACGCAAGAATCACGCAAAATCGGATAATCCGGATCACTTTTGAGGCAACCTCGGATAATACGGAAACTTGTTGGGCTAATTTGGGCTCGGATAACCCGGAACTCGGTAATCCAGACTCGGTTAACCGGGGTTCACTGTATATATATATATATATATATATATATATATATATATATATATATATATATATATATTATATTTATTAGGGTGATGCCTTTTAAATTTTTTTTCTCCAAAATTATTTCCTGTAGCACGAATGAACGAACTTTTCCCGACTTATGCAATAATTATTGTACCAGAGAATTGTACAGTTGTTTAGCAGTCTGCTATAAACTGATATATAAGCGAGGTCTTCAAAGCAGGTAGTTGGTAGTTGGTAACAATATTATTACTGCCTTATTATAATTATTGCAAATTCTCCAGAGTCTATAATATAAAAGGCAAAATGCGGATGTCTGTCCGCGGTGAGGGGTTAGCAGATGACGGGGGGATTTGAACAAAAGAAGATCAATGCATGTATTAGTATAGACGGGATATAAGTTTTCGGTGAATAGTCGGCTTAGCAACGGTAACAACAGAAATACGATGTTTGTGACAGTTAATTATGTTGACATTTTTGTTTCATATTTTGAATGTTCAACAACGATTTAGATGGTAATAAAATAATAAAAGTGATTTATGATAATTGTGTTTGTCAGTGCATAATATTGGCATTAATTAGTATTATTCTCTATTTCATTGCAAAGAATGTGTGAAGTTCTGAGATGTAATAAGTTTGCTTTGCTATGACCATTATGACCGGTCCATAAAATTGACGGGGATCAACTTACGAACCCCCTGCTTTCCACATGAACAGTTCTGTGTTGCGTGTTCTAGAGTCAGTTCGTCAAATAACGTATTTTTATTTGCATCAACTGGCAAGACATGTAAATTGTGTGCAGGGAACTTATAACTTGATATTAAAAATGTTCTACCGTACGAAGTACGGGAACGACTGCTAGTTTATTATAAAGAGATCCTTGTATTATTTGGTGAGCTGCACGTTAAATTGAAAGATGGGAAAGCTCAAACAATCGCAGAAGGACTCCAGGATGTGTTAAAGGAGTTCAACCTGTGGGGATCAATCGTGATGATTGTTACAGACAAAACAAGCGTGAATATCGGCAAGAAGACATGGGTTGTCGATCGGCTGCAGCAAATGTTCGAAGAGAAAGGTCACTCCAAACCCAAGATCATCAGTTGCCAACACCATGTGCTGGATCGCGTTCTTCGCGTTTTCACGGACGATGAGCTCCATGAGTGGACTAAATACCAAACATCGAGTACTTCTTTGTGCAGGATTTGATGAGTAATTATAATAAATTGAAAGTAGCCTTCAGCAACGGTAAAACTGAGATTAAGGAAACAGGCTCTATCACCTTACTTGTGTCTTCAGTCACTTCACTGAGAGGAATTAAATTTCCTTCGTGAATTTTAAACAAATCCCAAACAACAGCAATGCACGCTGGAACTCTCGTGCAATTCTAGCTCTTCTTGCGTTTATTCTGATGTCTGAAACCGGTTGCGTAAAATCTGTTCATTTATTTCTTATTCATGGGTTGACCATTGGTACAGCAGTCAATTGTTTCGCGCTGAAGATTTTCTAGAACTATCTTCAGCTCTGAATGACTACCCAACAGCTCTCAAATGCTTGAAAACCCACTGGAAAACAGATGAATCTCCAATCAACTTTGGCCGAAGCAACCAGTGCTGTGAGCGTGCGATAAAAGTTATGCAAGACCTACACGACTCCTGCCGTAACAAGGACAACCTTCCACAGAGATTCATCCTCTCCAATGACATTATCGTGAATATTTGATTTCCTTGTGTGTTTGATGACCCTATATAATGTATATATATATATATATATATATATATATATATATATATATATATATATATATATATATATATATATATATATATATATATGTGATTCTAAAAATTATGTTCAATTTTGTATCTGTTTACAGTGACTTAAAGAAATTGGTCAATAAAGCTGGTAAACTAATTTTTAAAATCATTTTGTGCGTGAAGTTTTTTTTATCAAATCACGTTGAATGCAAGATTTTGTCAAATCTTAAATGAAAATTCATCACCCTAATATATATATATATATATATATATATATATATATATATATATATATATACAGTGCGAATAATGTAAGGCTATACATTGGCAACTTTATTTTAGCGTTAATCAATTTGCCCATGCTAGTATCAACTCGTTGAATAATTTAAAATTAGACATAGGGCATTTACTTAATGTTACCATGGTGATATCATACAAAAACTCCAATTTATTATGGTTGAATAATGTAAAATTAGACACCAGTCCACAGACTACTATATTTATTTAAATCATTTACAGAATTTATTCCAATATTTTATTAAATCTATTACATGTTATTGAATTAAAAGTACACTTCAAGTACTGAAATTGTAATTGGTATCAGTACATTTCCAAAATCACTTGGGGGTGATAACTAAATTTGTCATCGTTTGATGACATGTGATGGGCCCTGCCCGGGAATTCAAAGCTGAAATAATCAGAAATTTCTCGCAAAGACGCCCCTTCTAAATACCAGGAATACATCTTAAACTTTTCTTCTGTGATGTACATTTTTTGCACTAATTATTACGCAAACTCGTGAGATATCAGTAACACAATATTGAAAATAGTGACATTTACCAAAACAAACGTCATTGTAATTTCAGTTGTTACTGACATGGGCAAATTGATTAAAGCTAAAATAAAGTCGCCAATGTATAGTCTTACGTTATTCGCACTGATAGATAGATAGATAGATATTTTATTCCTGCCTTTCGGCTTTGAATCTTACAAATTTCTTGTCTGCACATTCCCATTTATGACATTCCCCACTTAAATATTACATTTTAAAGATACATATACTTAGAAATAGATTTACAGCCTTGACAATTCTACATTGTTTTTTTTTTTTTAGTGGTCTTTAGTTTTTGTTTCCCTTGTCTTCAGCAGTTTTATCATCCACTCGTATCCGCTTCCATCATCTCTGAGTATGGTCTCTCTTGTCCTTTCTTCTTTCTCCCCTTCTTCACACTCGTATAGCATATGCCATAGAGTTTCTTCTGCCTTGCCACAGAGTCTGCATTTTTTATTTTCCTTCCAATATATGTTCGCCTTTTCTTCATTTCCACATCTGAAACGTGCTATTGTTTTTATTTTTCCCTTTTTATTTTCGTCAGTTATTAAATATCTTGGTAGTCCTTCCGTTTTTATGTTTTTATATATTTTGTTATAAGTTGACTTCCTTATTTTGCTTTCTTGTTCTTGTTTCTGTACATCCTTGTCTCTTATCGTTATTATGTATTTAATATTTTCTCCTTGCGTTCTTCTTCTTTCTACTTCTAATGGCGAGTATCCATTCCTTTCATAATATTTCTTTCTTTTGACTTCCCACTTTGTCATGTCTAGTCCTCTTTCTTCTTTTTTTCTAATTTCTTTCCAGCATTGTCCTAGTATTGATTTATCTTGTTCTCTCCTTATTTTCTCTTCGTATTTCATGGCTCTATTTCCGGCTTCTATCTTCATCTTGTTCCTTTTTGTCTCCTCTATCACTATATATTTTGGCGTTTGTCGGTCTAGTCCCAGTATCCACCTTAAATATTTTGTTTGAATGTTCTCTATCTCGTCTTGTTCTTTCCACCCCCATACTTCTGCACCATACAGTATGATTCCTTTTATGAGGGAGTCAAACATCATAATTCTTGTTTTATATTTTCCTCCAAACTTCCTTTCTCCTATTCCCCATACCTGGGCCATTGCAATCATTGCCTTTCTTGTTAGGTGTCTCATATGTGTGTCCGTCCCGTTGTTTTGTTGGAAGTAGTATCCTAGATACTTGTATGTCTTGACCTTTTCTATTTCTTGTTCTTTCCATTTCCATTTTTGCTCTTTTTCTCTTCCTCCACCTTTTCTGAAACGCATTATTTTTGATTTTTCCGTATTCAGTATCAGATCTTTTCTTTCTGCATATTTCTCAAATCTTTTTAACATCGATTTCATTTCGGTTTCTTCTTTTGCCATCACTGCCAGATCATCTGCGTAAGCACTGTATATATATATATATATATATATATATATATATATATATATATATATATATATATATATATAATCATACATACAAAATTATAATAAAGAAGTTTATTCATTTCGGTTTCTTCTTTTGCCATCACTGCCAGATCATCTGCGTAAGCACTGTATATATATATATATATATATATATATATATATATATATATATATATATATATATATATATATATATATATATATAATCATACATACAAAATTATAATAAAGAAGTTTATTCAAAGTTCATGTAAAAACTTATGCCGACGTTTCGACCTTGAGGTATGAGGTCATTATCAAGGCTACAACAGTAAAACAGTGACATTAATGACAGGTAATGAAACTTGAAAGATCGGTTTACATGTCCAAGACCTCAGAATTGTTATCAGATATTAATACATACACTCCACTTCAGAAGGATCCTACTAATACTTTTCAACTCCGTAATAATAAATTAATAGATAAAATGATAAATTTGTCACAGTTACCGGCTAAGAGTAAATATACACTTAAAATTCATAATGCTATTGCTCCGAAACTATATTGTCTGCCCAAAATTCACAAGTTGAACACCCCTCTACGACCAATAGTTTCTAACCTCAATACTCCTAATTGTAAGTTGTCAAAATATTTAGCCAACATATTATCTCCACTTAAATACGCTTCACCCTTTTTCTTAGAGAATTCTTTCCAACTAATAGACCAAATTAAATCTCATTTTGTGCCGGATAATTTTAAGTTAATTTCTCTTGATGTGGTTTCTTTGTTTACTAGCATTCCACATAACCTCATCATTTCTTCTATCAATCATCGTTGGTCAGAGATTACTAAACGTACTACTTTATCATTGAGTTCCTTCTTAGAATGCATCAATTTCACTTTAAACTGTTCTTATTTTCAATTTAATTCAGCATTTTTTACACAAACTTCAGGTGTCCCTATGGGTTCTCAATTAAGTCCGATCTTAGCTGAGTTAGTCATGCAGTTCCTTGAGGAGTCTGTATTCAATGTTTCCGACTTCCAATTATTGTTTTATTTCCGTTATGTGGATGACATTCTGTTGTGTTTACCTGAAAATAGTATTTCTAAAATAGTTTCAGCTTTTAATAACTTTAACAGTAATTTACAGTTTACCTTGGAACTAGAGAATTCTTCTAATTCTATCAATTTTCTTGATATAACTATCATACGAAGTAATAATAGATTAATTTTTGACTGGTATCGCAAACCCACTTCTTCCGGACGATATTTATCCTTCTTTGATTACTCTCCCCAACAGTATAAAATCTCTGTTATTATCAGTTTAGCGGACAGAGTTATCAAACTGTCGGACCCGTCTTTTCATAAAAAGAATTTCCAATTTGTTATTGATACTCTCAAATCGAATGGTTATCCTGAATCACTTATTATTAGTGTTATTCGTAATAGAAAGAATAAACTAACTCTACCTCCTCAGCCTGATACTAATAATAATGTTGTTGCCATCACTGACTTACACCCTTCTGATAACAATTCTGTATTAACACCTAATCTGGACATTCCTCCTTACATAGTTATTCCGTTTCATCATAATCTCAGCCGTTCTTTACTTAACTTGTTCAAAGACATTCCCACTAAATTGATTTTCATTAGTACCAATTCTTTGCATAGTTTATTTGCTCATTTAAAGTCACCAGTCCCTAAAAACAAAAAAAGTAATGTAGTTTACCAGATTAATTGTATTAATTGTCCGGCCACTTATATTGGTGAAACACGGCAGTACCTTGAAACCCGTATTTACCATCATAAATACCATTTAAAAAATAAGAACTCTTCTCATAGTGCTATTGTTGAACATGCTGGTAGTTCTGGTCATAATATAGATTTCATCAATGTTAATATTTTACATACTGAACAGAATAATTTGAAACGTTTGTTTTTGGAAAGCTGTTATATCCAGTCTACTAAGAATTCTGTTAACCATAAAACGGATTTTTTACAAAGTGTTTCATGTTACGCGCCTTTATTAAACAAATTATGATGTTGGTTTGTTTTTCTTTCCGCTAAGGTTCTTGTACGTTGTTTCTGACGTCCATTTTTAGTTTTGACTTGACAAGACAACCATGTTGTCTGTCTTGTTTTTTGCGTTTTTTCACTGACGACCATGGTCAGGTTTTTATTGTTATCATTATATTAATTTTACATTTATACGCTTTTCCACACTGTTCAATTGTATTGAACATGTTTTGTTCACAATTTTGTGTGTATACTTCCATGTAAAATCCACGTGGTAATATTGTTCTTCGCTTCTTCCTTTAAGGTAATTTTAAGCTCGCTATGCTTTTATTGTATTTTTGAATTGTTATATTTAACATGTGTTGTTTTTCAAATGTTGTAGCCTTGATAATGACCTCATACCTCAAGGTCGAAACGTCGGCATAAGTTTTTACATGAACTTTGAATAAACTTCTTTACATCTGAAGTTGAAGTCATCATTCCAACCCTTTGGGGATAAATCCTTTCATATGTAATAATTCACAAAACAATTATGTTCTATACACAACGTTACATTACATTTTGTACATTTCCAACGCACTCGCATATGACATTCACGGCACCGTAGTTGATTTTCCATTTTCCCTGGAAAATGTCCTCCTTCACTTTGACGCACACTTCGGGGTACTGAGCCAGATGGCTTACTTTTGTGGTAAGTTGATTTTGCATGTGATCGCAAGTAATGCCTTACTATATTGTGCTGAAAATGAAGAAGATCTAATTTTTCATTGGAAAACATCATATGTAGTTTCCATGCATTGACAATGCACATATTGAGCATATGTGTCCATAAGGCCACCACCATTTTTTTTCCTTGTATGGACACCCTGTAATTATTCACAGCTTGATCAAATAAATCAACTCCACCCATACCAGCATTATAATTGGCGAACAGTTTCGGCTGTGGTACGTCAATCTTTATTTTACATCCTTCGTCCAGCGTTTGACAGACAGGTTCAATGTTATCATAATTGGATGCCATCGTGACAACACTATTGTCTTTCCACCGTACAAATAATAATAATGCATTTTTGTCGTATTTATGTTTATAATATCCTCGATTCTTCTTTTTCATTTCATTCGAGCTAAGTAGTGGAAATTTTTGTAGTCTATTTTCTCGGACTGTGCCTCTGGCTTTGATGTTATTCTCTTTTAGAATTGCCATCAGATTGTACCTCGTGAAAGAGTTGTCGAAGTATACTTCATGGTCGCTAGGATTTTCAACAATATCAAACAATTGCAGCACTACTTTACTTCCAAGCGGAAGATTATCGTGTTTACCTTTGCGTTGTTCTGCACCGGAGTATATACTGAAATTATAGCAATAAACAGTGTGGCTGCAAAGCATCCACTCCTTATATCCGAAGCGGACAGGTTTTCCCTGTATGAATTGTTTGACACTGTGGTGGTCGAAATATCGTACCATATCTTTATCCAGAGATAATTTCTTATGAAATACGCCCCACTGCTGGAATTTTTTGTTCAGCAGAGTGACAAGTGGTCTCAATTTATACATTTTATCCAGATCAACTAAAGAATTATCCGCAAAATGTAAATATTTCTTTATTTGTTGCAATCTGTTTCTGGACATGCAGTTACTAACTGCTGCAACACCAACGTCTTCATCTAAACTCCAATATAATCTCTCTCGTGGCAGCTGATGATAGCCACTCAATAATAGAATTGCTACAAAATTGTAGTTTCTTCTTTGGTTATAGAGAATAAGTTATTGTTCTTTTGTTTTGCATAAATAATACTTTGATCGATGATTTGATTCATTACTTCGTCATCACTGGTTCGTTCCCACTGTACTCAAATGGGTACAGTACGGTTATATCGCAATAATTATCAATATAAACAAAAAATATGTTATTTAGTAATACAAACTAAAGTATACTTACCAATTCAATATAAAATAGGAAATAATAAAAAAAAAACTCTTGCACTTCAGAAGTTAGTGTTACAGTAAAAATGGTTATTAGTAACAAACAAAGGCGACCATGTTACAACTTGTTATTACAATTATATTATATTACCAACATGATTAATTCAAGTAGTTTACATAAAGATGTCTTCTTTATATTCCCCGGAAACAATATACAAAAAAATAATAGTACATTATACACCAAGGGAGAGAAACCACTTATTTTTCCTGAGGTGTAGTTTGAAGCCCGAGGGCGAAGCCAGAGGGCTACAAATACATCGAGGGAAAAATGGTGGTCTCTCCCGAAGTGTATATACTATTTTTCCACGTTCGGGAGTAGAAACACTTAATTTCATAAATAATGAATTATAATAAATCGGAACGAAATTGCAATATTTAGAAGCCTTTGGAAATGTTTCCATGCAACGCGTACCATGACAACATACATTTATTTACAAAAACCTTTGTTATAATAAAAACTCCCTTATGAAAAGTGTTTTCGTCCCTAGGGAGTAAATGCTTCATTTCTGTCCCGCGTTTGGCACCATAGAAACCGACTTCTACTCCCGGACGTGTAAAAATACTAATTATTTTATTGGGACCTAAAGCAAATGTACCTACTCGTATGAGTACAGTGGGACGAAATGGGTTAAAGCTTAAGACAATGGTAAACGTGGCCTGGCGTAAAGCTTGATTTATAATGAAGTAAGGTAGCAGGTAAGGCAAAAAAAACAGCAATAGAGAACCGATAAGTCCCGAGGAGCGATTAGCAATAACATTACAGTACGTATTTTAAAACTTAATTAGTACGACATATTTAAATGTACAATAATTGCAATTACTTGGCACGAGGAGTATCCATGCAAGCTGTCGCCTAGACCTACCATGTTGGAATATCGACAGTGCTTTGTGTGATCAAGGAAACGTGTAGTATTATATGGGAATAACGATACTGAAGAAACGTTAGTCAAACATCTCATTATTAAAAAAAGTAAAGAAAAGAAAACTGAAAACATGAGGAAAAGTAAAGCCAGTGAAAGTGAGACGCAACAGCAAAACAAAAAACTGCCAAGTTCGCCCGGGCTCACCCGGATGCAGCACCACCGACTCAAATATAGCTGCGCAACAGGTATGCGCTACTATCAGATGAAGAAGATAACGCCAACGAGATAGAACCGCAAAAAACAACCAAACTAAGCGCCCCAGCCCCTATAATAATAGCTGGAAACATTAAAAGCCACAACCAGCTTATAAACAATATAAGCTAACAAACTAGCGGATTCCTTTAAACAAAACTCCAGCGACGAACAATACACACAACAATTCCTCACACACAAACAGGAAATAGAAAAAACTCCAATACACACAGAACCAGACAACAATAACGAAATAAACCACTTCACAAGCATTGCAGAACTAGAAACCACAATTAAAGAGCTAAAAACAAATAGTAGTCCTGGACCTGATGGCATACCATACACAATAATAAAACACCTCCCACAAGAAACCATCACATATATTCTATAGACAACCATATATGGAAATCAATACATAGCGAAACCAGTGGAAAGATGCTATAATAATACCAATACTGAAACCAAACAAAACCTAAACCAATTCACAAAACTATCGACCTATCTATCTATCCAAGTGTCTCAGTAAAATCCTACAAAAAATAATAGACAAATGACTACTCTGGTACTTAGAATCAAACAATGTTCTAAATCAGATACAAAGCGCATTCAGGACAGAAAGATCAACAATTGACCAGATTATAAATATAGCCACCGAAATACAGAAAGGTTTTAAAAACAAACAACATACAATTGCAATTTTTCTCGACATAAAAAAAGCATATGATACAACATGGAAACACTATATCATGAAATCACTAAAAGAATACGGACTTAATGGTAACATTCTACGATACATACAAAATTTCCTAAGTGATCGAAAGTTTAAAGTAAGATCAAATGACTACCTATCAGAGGAAAACATACAAAAAAACGGAGTCCCACAAGGCGAAATCCTTAGCGTAACACTGTTCCTTATAGCTATGAATAAAATAGTAAACTACATAGCCAAACCAACAAAAATAGCCATTTTCGCAGACGATATAGCAATAATACAGAAAGGAAAAAACATTAACTTCATAAAAACAGAACTACAAAAAACATTAACAAACCTGGAAGAATGGGCATTGAGCACAGGGTTTAACTTCTCACCAAACAAAACAAAAGCCATGCGTTTCTGCAAGCTGAGACACCTTCACCAAAACCCCATCCTAACCATCAAATACACCGACATCGAAGATACTAACACCACAAAATTCTTGGGAATGATACTGGATAGAAAATTAAATTGGATCCTCCATCTACGAAAATTAAAAATAGAATGTAACAAACGCATAAACATAATTAAAACGCTATCCCATCACAAATGGGGAGCTCAGAGAGAAACCCTCCTAACAATATACAAATCTGTCATTCTGTAAAAAACGGACTACGGAAGTACAGCCTATGGATCCACAAAGCAAAGCACACTTAAAATGCTAGATTCAATACACAACACAGGTATACGTTTAGCAGCAGGAGCGTACAGAATAAGCCCAATCGAAAGCATACTCTGCGAAGTCAGTGAACCCCCTCTTCGATATAGAAGAATGCTACTAACACTAAGCTATATAATTAAATTAGCCAGTACACCAAGCAACCCAACCTTTAATAACATCTTCCAAATAATAAAAAAAACCTACAAATTGTACACCAATCGGAAAATATATTAACAATATCTTACAAACCCTACACCTTACAATCCCAAATATATACAAATGTAACACCCAAAACAAAATACCCCCTTGGTGCACTAGACAATCAAGTTACCACCTAAACCTAACTAAATACAAAAAATCTGAAACCTTCCCGATACTCTACCGGACAGAATTCAATGTCCTACAAATGAAATATCACAACTATCAATTCATATACCCTGACGGTTCAAAAATCGAAGAGGAAACCGGAGCAGCAATAACACTAACCAACCATACATTGAAATACCATCTCGCTCAAGGTACTAGCTCCTACACATCAGAGGCGTTTAGTATATCAAAAGCTCTCGAATATATTTCAGCCGCTGAAAACACTCACTATGCTATCTGTACACGTCAAATCCGATGATCCAGGGAATACAAGACAAAATCCACACAACAATAACGGAAAAAAGAAAAACATAATTTTCATCTGGACACCGTCGCACGTAGGAATCCTCGGAAACGATCAAGCCGACAAACAACGAAACAATACAACTCCCAACTACCCAAACAGACTTTAAATATTATTCTGGACACAAAATCAAAGACAAATGGAACAACAACTGGAAAAAAACAACAAACTTAGAAACATAAAACAAGACACAACCAAATGGGACATCAAACCAAAGAGAAAAGAACAAACCATTATACCCCGACTCAGAATAGGCCACACCAGATACACACATCAACACATCATGCAAAAAAGAGACCCGGACATCTGTGACACCTGCAACACGCCCATATCAGTAAAACACCTCATAACAGAGTGTCAAAAATACACGAACCAAAGACAAAAACACAAGATTTCAGCAACAATGAGAGAAGCATTATCGAACAACCCGGATGCTGTACACAACATTATCCTGTACCTGGCAGATATACAGCTCATAAACGAAATATGACCCCAAGAAACACCATAACCTAATCGTACCAGTACTAATGACGTCAGTGTAGAAGTACTTAACTTATAATTATTAACATGGCAGATGATACTGATGACGTTGATAAAGCAGAAGTGTGTGCGCATTGTAAGGCTGAGTTCAACGGAGATAAAGTTATTGGATGTGATGGATCTTGTAAAGGATGGTTCCATTTTAAATGTGCGGGTATTAAAGACAGAGAGTATCTAACAATTACGAACTGCAATGGAGTTAAGTGGTTTTGCAAATCTTGTTACGATCGAAATGATATTGTTAATATGAACACTATCAGAAGTATGCTCGACAATGCCATGAAAAAATTTTTGGAAGAAGTACAATCTATAAAGAATTCAATGACATCCGCTAACAACTTTAATATTCCTAAGAAAAAATCGTTTACTGAGGCTGTTACAACATCAAATTATCCTGCAGTGTCAATTAAACCTAAAGCCAAAGAACAAGAAAGTAAAACTACACGTTTAGCTGTAAAAGATAAAATTATACCTTCCGAATTGTCGGTTGGAGTTGTATCTGTTGTAAATACAAATAATGGTGGCATACTTGTTAAGTGTAATAATGCAAAGGAGGTTAAAAAATTCGAAGAAATGACGTCTAAAAAATTAGGAGAAAATTATGATGTAAAAATCACTGTAATGAAGAAACCAAGGATAAAAGTCGTTCGAATGAGCGAAAAGTGGGAATCAGGACAGTTGATAAACAATATTGTCTCTCAAAATAATTTTGTTAACAAATAGATTAGTGTTGAACTGAAGCACTCTTGGGAAAGAAATGGATACTTTTCAGCTTCTGCAGAAGTAGATTCTGTGACGTTTAAGGAAATTATGGCATTGGGCAAATTACATATAGGTTGGGACCGATGTCCTTTATATGAAGATATTGATTTGCGGCAGTGCTATAACTGTGCAGGTTTCAATCACAAAGCTAAAGATTGCAATAATAAAACTTCTTGCAGCAGATGTGCTGGAGATCATAATTATACGAAGTGTCCCAGTGATCAACTAAGTTGCATCAATTGTTTAATGACGAATAAGTCACGTAATTTGAATCTTGAAACTGATCATGCTGCTTCTGATAAAACTTGTCCGGTGTATCTAAGGAAATTTGGTATTCTCAAGAGCAAAATTAAATATGATTTACCATAGCAAACAATCGATCTATTGTGTAATACAGCTATGAAGCCTAAAGATAAATTAAACATTTATTACCAGAATGCAAGAGGGCTCAGAACGAAAACTCATGATTTTTATTTGAATTTATTGAATGAGAACTATGATGCAGTAGCTATTTCCGAAACTTGGTTACTCGACTCTATTGATAATTGTGAGCTTTTTGACCCAAGATACAATGTTTTCAGGCGTGATCGTTCCCCGTCTGATTGTGGTAAAAACCGTGGCGGTGGTGTGTTAATAGCTATTCGTAACATTTACAAAGCGGAACTCATTGATATTTCATGTGGTGTGGAATGCCTTTGGCTTAAGGCTCTTTTTCATGGCAAATCTCATCTATTATCGTGTGTTTATATATCGCCTGATTCTCCTCTGGGCGTGTTTGAAAAATACTATGAAATGCTGGACTCTCTTTCGAAGGATTCTTCAACTAGTGTATTAATCATGGGAGATTTTAATATTGTATCCGACGGCAATGGGAGGAATCACGAAAAAGCGGCTTTACTAGACTATTTTACAAATTACCACCATATGAAATCAATAAATACCATCGCCAATTGTTTAAATAGAACCCTGGATCTTACACTTACTGATATTGAACACGTATCCATATGTAGGTGCGAGAATCCTCTTGTTCCTGAGGACAATTATCATCCGGCACTGTTAGTGAGCTATGTCAAGCCTCCTAAGACCAAACCCATTCCAACCTTGTCCAAGCAATATAATTTTGATTATAAAAACGCCAACTTTGCCAATTTGTATAAAGAACTATTTGAGTGTGATTGGTCAGTATTAAATAATGTATCGGATGCAAATGTGGCTGTTGATATGTTCTACTCTCTCATTTACAAATGTATTGACAACTCAGTGCCTAAACGCAAATTTTCGGTTAGTAAGAATTTTCCTGTGTGGTTCACTAAGGAAATTAAAACTAAAATACGGATTAAAAATCGATACCACAAACTCCTTCAGTATAACTCGGGGAATGTCAATATTAGAACTTTGTACAAAAATGTACGAGCTGAACTTAAGTTACTCATAAAGAGTGCATACAGTGTTTATGTCTCAAATTTGGAGGATGCAGTCATCACCAACCCTAAATATTTCTGGTCATTTGCAAATAGAAAATCTATCAAATCTGACATTCCCTCCTCTATGATTTTTAATGATTCAGTAATTGACGGAAGCGCTAACATTGCAAATGCTTTTGCTGAGTATTTTGAATCAGTGTACGTCAAAGATGATACAAGCGATTTGGAAAAAAGCTCTGGTTCGTTTAATTTTCCTATGATTCAGGCTCATGATGTGCTTAAAGCTATAAAAAACCTTAAAAATAAGAGATCTGTTGGTGTGGACAACATACCGGTGTATATCTTTAAAGGATGTGCCGAAGTTCAAGCTGAACCTTTGGCAGATATTTTTAATAAATGCTTTCAATCCAATGTGTTTCCTTGCAGACTGAAATTGACAAAAATTTCACCGATTCATAAAAGTGGCGCCCGTAATAACGTAACGAATTATAGACCTATTGCAATTTTAACGGTGTTTTCCAAAATACTCGAAAGTATTATGTATGATAATATTTTCAATCATGTCAAGCATTCCATATGTGACGAACAGCACGGCTTTGTAAAAGGAAAATCCACTATCACCAATTTATGCTCGTTTACTGAATACATATCTGATTGTCTCGATTCCAAAAACCAATTGGATGTTATATTTACTGACTTTGCTAAAGCTTTTGATAAAATTGTTCATTCTACTTTACTTAGCAAATTAACTCAGTTTGATTTCTCTGAAAATGCTTATGAACTCATTAAATCATATCGTTTACTTTCAGTAAAAGTTGGTACCTCCTTGTCTAATAAATTTGTAGCTAGTTCAGGAGTTCCTCAAGGCTCCAAATTAGGTCCCTTACTATTTCTTCTTGTTATAAATGACTTACCTAAAATAATCAAGAACTCCGTTTGTTTGCTTTTTGCTGATGATCTTAAGTTTTTCAGAGAAATTAATGATATATCTGACTGCGAAAAGCTTCAGATGGATATCGACAATCTAGTTCAATGGTGTATGGATAGTAAACTACATTTAAATGTAAATAAATGCAAGATTGTTTCCTTCACACGAAAATTTAAAACTATAAGCTGTAATTATATGATTCAAGCAGAGCTACTGTTAAGAAAATCCGAGGCTCTTGATCTAGGTGCAACACTAGATGACCGCTTAAGATCTGATGCACATGTTAACAATATACCTTCTAAAGCATATAAAACCTTAGGCTATGTCATACGAAATTCTAAAGAAATCCGTAATACCAAAACGATTAGGATTATATATTGTGCTTTAATCAGGCCAATTCTGGAATACGGTGTTGAAATCTGGTATCCGCTCACCAAATCTAACATTAATACCGCAGAAAGAATCCAAAAGAAATTTTGTAATTACCTGTACCTCAGAACTTACCTTTCTTATCCAGACTATCTTGACTATAATGAAATATGTTCAGCAGTCAATATTGAACCTCTTTATGTACGCAGACAATTATATTCCCCAATTTTTGTTTTCAAATTAATTAATAATATTGTTTACTCACCTCAACTCTTACAAAGGATTAACTGGCTAGTGCCTAATTTAGCACTAAGACATAAAAGAGATGTTTTCAAAATTGACAAGTTATCTAAATCTCCTCATGCATATGCTTAATACCTGCAATGAATTTTTTATCAAGGACAACATACACATTTTTAATACAACTCTTTGTCGGTTTAAAAATCAATTGAAGGATTGTTTTTGATTGTTTTATGTTATAATATTAGATTAGTTCTGTATAAATGTGTAGTTTCTCATTATTTGTATATATTTCCTGTTGTAAATACCAAATCAACATTGTAACCTTTATTAATAATTAGGGAGACCTGTTAATAATTGTAAATATAAATAAATAAATAAAAAATATAAATAATAAAAAAAAACAATATAAAAAGTAGAACTAAAGGCAAATTTCATGTAAAATACACGGCCAACAACATCGGCTTATACCTAGAAGAATCCAATGACAAAGATGAAATGATTAAAGCATTTAATAAGGAAAAGCTGTATCATACGTATACAAATGCGAAAGAAAAAATACACGCATTCATTCTACGTGGTGTGGATGGAGACACAAGCTCAGAAGAGCTCAAGCAGGAACTCCTAACCTTACACAAAATCAAAGCATTGCAAGTGTTCAAGCTTAGAAACACAATAAGACCACTGTACATGGTAGTTACAGACGCTAAAGAATACTACGAGACTTACAAAGAAATGTTCGCTATCTATTATACACAAAAGTGACTTGGAAGAGGTATATAAATAAAAAAGTGATAATACAGTTCCATCGTTGCCAACAGTCGGGACATGCCGCGAGCAATTGCAACCGTGAACCAAAATGCTTAAAGTGCGCGGAAGAACACTACTTAAGTAAGTGCAAAAAATCGCCTGACCAGCCAGTTAAGTGTGTAAACTGCAATGGCCCCCACCCGGCTAACTACGTAGAGTGCGCCGCATACCTGCGCCGTATTGCAGATCGAGAGCGTAATATGAACGTGCGCCAGCAAGCCCCACCGAAGCCAATATATACCAGCCCCACTCCTGATGTCAAATGCTTGGGCAGTGGGAGACAGCATGAGTGCCAGATCACCGCCTGCAGAGAAGACGGCCGCCCCCCATTTTGTACCTCCCAATAAAGTAACCCAAGCCCATTCTCTGAGACACACAGTTACACTAAAAACAAAAGGATACACAATACACAGACAAGACAACAAACACAACATCCACACACACCCGCAGGCGGCGTAGCTGCAATAATACACAACACAATCCCGCACACAAGAGTTCGCTTGCACCCAACATCCCTAGAATGCCTCGGCATCAAACTCCCTAACAATATATATATCATCACAATATACAACAAACCTTTGAACAACTTTACACTACACGACCTACACAGACTGTTACACACTAGTGGCAAAGTGCTGTTGATCGGCGATTTTAATGCGAAGCATGCTACATGGAATTGCAACAGCCCCAACGTGAACGGAAACACTCTCCATTCATACATCAATAATCACAATGCCATACTCATGCACTCTCCCACCCCGACACACTATCCTACCCATGGTATGACCACCATAGACCTGATCCTAAATAGAAATATCTCACATCTTACAGATCCTGTTTCCTTTCCAGAACTTAACTCAGACCATAATCCTATCCTAACAACACTCCACACGAAATTTGCACTCAACGACACAACACATAAGAACATACAAACACACAGACTGGAAGGCACATATACACAACATACTTAACATTGACACACAAGTTAACACACTCACACAAAACATTACACGAGCCATGAAAAAACACACAAAAGTAACTAAACTAACACAGAACAAAGTCATCCTCCCATTGCATATCACACAACTCATCACAACACGCAACAACACAAGAACGCAATGGCAGAGGTCCCGTGATTCCCGAGACCACCTGACAAATACCCTAACGCAAACAATCCGCACGGAAATCAAATCGCATTACAATCATACCTGGACCCAAAAACTATAATCCCTAAATCCCAACGACAATTCATTGTTGAAATTCACCAGAGTCCTAAAGAAACCTATCACTCCCATCCCTACACTATTCCACAACAACATAAAGCTCGAAACCACCATCTAGATCCCGCCAACACCTCCGAGCAAACCAAACTGATAAATAGCACAATACAATTCCTAAATACACCCACCCCCACTAATCCAAGAATTCTCGCAAAGCTCTTAACGTCACCTTCTGAACTTACAGAAATTATCAGGAAGCTCCCCAACCAAAAAGCTCCTGAATCAGACCAAATCCAAAACAGAATCCTGAAAAATCTATCCCGTAAAGCCGTAGTCCAGTTAACCTACATCATAAATTCCATAATAAAATTCCAATACTTTCCTACAACATGGAAACATGCAGTCGTTATACCTATTCCAAAACCAAACAAAAATCACAAAATCACATTCCAAAAGCTACTAAAAAAACTCCACAGAACGACGAGACTGATGAGTGAAAATAAAATAAAATTATTATTAATATAAGCTGTTTTTCATTTATTATTCATAATTAAAATACATATAAAAATAAAAACAACTTAGGCGGGAATCGAACCCACACCGAGCGCGTGGTAGATAAGCAATTCAATTTCAAGATCTCTTTATTGTTACTTTTAATGATACAGTCAGTTGACAGCATGTGTTTGATACATTATTGTGATTTCCTACAGTTAGACATGTTTACATCACTTTTATTAATTTGATTACATTTGTTTATGATAATTTGTATTTCATTTGTTTTGTATTTGTAGAGTGTCAGTGTTAGTGTAGTGTGTTCGGCAGGAAATTTTAGGTGTAAAAACCTGCTTAGGATATTTGTGTCTGTTATTTTATTTGCATGTGTGTACATTTGATATTGTGTATTTTAAATGCTAGCTTATATCCTAGACTATACCATTTTTACAATATTTACAATATTTACAGATTCATATTTACAGAGTATGTACAAGGCTTTCGATGTTCGTGTTTTATGGCACTCAGGTAGCGTCTATTGGATTCTGGGGGTTACGGCACTTTTGTCGGGGTTTCTCCGTCGGTACACGTTTTATTGGGGTCACCTTTGTAGAGTTTCGTTTTATTGGGGGGTCCCTTTAGTTATTATTGCACTTTGTTTCTGGTTTTATTTTATCACTTGGGTTTTCTGTTTTTCACTTTTATCACCTTATATCCAGGTCTGTATATGGGGCTTTGTGCTTATATGTGATGTTGTCTAGCGTTTTGTGTATGTTTTTAATTAGGGGATTGTGTTGTGTTTGTGTATTGTAGAATTTTGTCGCTATTTTATTGATGTATGTGTCTATGTATTCGATGTTCGCGGATTCGTGTAGGACTGTGATTTTTGTGTAATTGTCTGCGTTTGTTATTAATCTGAGTATTTTGTTTTGATATCTTTGTAGTGTCTGTATGTTGTGTTTAGATGTGTGGCACCATATGGGGGCGGCGTATGTGAGGATTGGTCTCAGTATTGTTGTGTATATGTTGTGTTTTTTTGTTGTGTTGTGTTGTTTTTGCGTTTTTTGCTAGTAGTGAATATAGTGTTTTTGTTGTTGCATAAGCTTTGCGTATTGTCTGTTTGATGTGTTGTTTAAAGTTTAATCTGCTGTCTAAGTGTACTCCGAGGTATTTGACGGTGTTGGTTGTGCGTGTGGGCGTGTTATTGATTTTGATTGGCGTGAATGTTTTGATGTGTGCGAATTTACGTGTAATTATTATGTTCTCTGTTTTTGTGGCGTTTAATTGTATTTTCCATTTGTTGTAGTATTGTTCGAGTATGTGTGCGTGTATTTGTAATTCTTTGTTAGCTACTGTTGCTGCGAATGAGTGTGAGTATATGGCTGTGTCGTCTGCGTATAGTGCTGTGTTTGTGTGTGGAAATTGTGGTATGTCATGTGTGAAGATGTTGAATATTGTGGGGCCTAGCACGGATCCTTGCGGAACTCCGGCATGTACTGTTTTTGTGTGTGAGAGTGTTGTGTTAACTTTTACTTTGAATT
This sequence comes from Carabus problematicus, assembly GCA_963422195.1. Taxonomy (NCBI): domain Eukaryota; kingdom Metazoa; phylum Arthropoda; class Insecta; order Coleoptera; family Carabidae; genus Carabus; species Carabus problematicus. Next base: position 5,450,200 of record OY728580.1, read on the forward strand.
GTCTGTGTATGAGGTATGAGTGTATTAGTTTGATAAGTGTTGATGGGAGTTTGCGTGTGATGAGTTTGTGTATTAGTCCGTTTGTCCAGACTCTGTCAAATGGTTTTTGTATGTCTAGCAATAGCATTGCTGTAGTTTTTCTTTTGTTGAAGTTGTGTATAATGTCGCTGGTAATTCGCACTAGTTGTTGTGTCGTGTTGTGTTTGACTCGGAAGCCGAATTGTATGTCTGGTGTGATTTTGAGTTTTTTGTCAAGTTTGGTGAGTCTGCTGTGTATTGTTTTTTCTGTGAGTTTGGCAATTGTTGGTAGTAAGCTGATTGGTCTGTAACTGTCTGGTTTCTTCGTGTTTTTCTTTGGTTTGTGTATAGGTATGATGTGTGCGAGTTTCCATTGTATAGGGAAGTGTTTGAGTGTGTAAATTGCGTTTATTATGTATGTAAGTTGTGTGAATGCTTTTTTTGAGAGGTTTTTGATTATTTTGTTATCTATGTTGTCGTGTCCTGGTGCTTTGTTATTAGGTAAGTTTTTGGCTATCTGTGCAAGTTCGCGGGGTATTGTCTGTAGTTTTTTAAGTTGTTGTTGTGTTTCGTCTGGGTGTTGTGTGTTTAAGTATGTGTGTACTGTTTCGTTTATGTGTCTCTGCTCTTCCGTGTCGGGTGTGTCGTTGTTGTGTATTTGTTCGAAGGTGTCCGCGAGTGCGTTGGCCTTTGCCTGGTCTGTGTCTGCATGTGTGTTTCTGTGTTCAAGTGTAGGTATAAGTTTGTGTGTTTTCTTAAGTGATTTTGCCAGTTTCCATAGCGTGTTATCTTGTGGGTGTAGTGTTTCTAGTTTGTGTTGCCATGTTGTGTTGAGGTGTGTGCTGATTTCTGTGTTTATTTGTCTGCTCATGTGTGTCATCTGTGTTCGTGTTACTGTGTCGCGGTTCCGCTGCCATTGTGTTCTTAAGTGGTTTCTCTGTTTGATTAGGTCATGTATGTGTTGTGGGAGTGTGTGTCGTGCGTTGGTGTGTCTGGGAATTGTATCATAGTGTTTGTGTTAAGCATGATGTTGTGTAGCGTGTTTCCGTTTCTGTTTCGTATGTGATTGTTCCAGTGCTCGTGTCGTGCGTTCATATCCCCGACTATCAGGACTTTGCGCGCGGTGTTGAGTAGTGTGTGTATGTCTATGTGTGTGAATTGGTTGCGTGGATTGTTGTATGTGGCTGTGATATGTGTGTTGTCTGAGAGTTTGATTGTGAGTGTTTCTAGTGATGTGAGTGGTGTTTGTATGTGTGTGTGTGTGGTATGTTGTTTTTAACTGCTATCGCGACGCCCCCTGATGCGTGTATAGCTGGTCTGTCTTGTCTGTAAATTGTGTAGCCTCTGATCTTTAGTTTGTCTGTGTGTTTCAGTTTTGTCTCGTTTATTAGTAGGATGTCAATGTCGTGTGTGTGTAAAAAGTGTATGAGTTATGCTAATCGGTTTCTGATCCCGTTCGCATTCCATGTGCATATGTGTGTGTGTTTAAATGTCATAATTGTCTAAGTGTAGTGTGAATTGTGTGAATGCCATTAATTTTTCTTGTTTAGTGCTACATGTTTCAAGTAGTTTGTTGATGTCTTTAATTGCGCGTATCATTTCTGTGATATTTACAAAGTTGTTGAGCTTGTTAAGTTCTGCTGTTAATTCCTGGAATGATTCTTGATGAGGTGTGTAGGTGATGGGTGGTTTCCCGGTGTGTATTGGAGGTGGGTGTCGGGGCTGCTGTTGGTGATGCTGCTGTTGATGATGCTGTTGCTGGTGATGTGATGGCTGCTGGGGTTGGTCCGGCTGCTGCTGTTGGCTTTCGTGCTGGGGCTGTTGGTTCTGGGTTTGCTGTTGTCGTTGATTCTCCCGTTGCGTCCACTCGTTTAGTCTCGGTGGAGGTGCTGGCTTGAACGTTGCCGGGTAATTGTCATCATTATGCTGGTATCTAGTTGTCGGTTGTTGTCTCTGGTTTTGATTGTTTGTTATGAATGCAAGTTTTTGTTTGTATACAGTGCATTCTGTGTCGTTAGCCTGGTGTTTCTGGCTGCAGTTGGCGCATTTCACGTTTTCTTTGTTTTTACAGTCTTTTGTGTAATGGTTATTTGCACAAAACATACACTTATATCTTGCGTGGCAGTTTGTTGTGGCGTGTCCCCACGCCTGGCAGGTGTGACACTGCGTGATTTTACGGTTGTTTCTTCTTCTTTCGAAGTAGATTTTAGTATACAGTACATACTTTACTTTTGTTGTTAGCGCTTTTAGTGTAATCGTATTGTCCGTAACGAGTAGGAACAGCGCTTTTGTTGAATTGGTGTTTTGTAGGTGCTTCAGTGTCATTTTATAACATTTGATTACAGGAAGTTGGTGTATTGTTCTTAGTTCTTCTTCCAGCTCCACTTCCGTCACGTCGTTTGTTAATCCACGAATAACAAATGCTTGCGTTTTGTCTGAGATATCTGAGTATGTATGGAATTCCACTTTTTGTTCTATGAGTTGAGCCATGTATTGTTCTCTTTCATTTCTATCATTTATTACAATGCTTGTGTTGTCCCGGGTGTACTTAATGTTGAAATGTCCATTTGTGTATTGTTTGATAGATTTGGTAAGTTCACTGTGGTTAATGACTTTACCGTGTAAGATGATTGGCGGTGGTGGCTTTTTTGGTTGTCTATTTTGTTGTTCTTCATCTGTTCTGTCATCTGTGTTCATTCTTTGTTGGTCATCGTTGGTTTCGTCTTCATTTTGAAGGACGTGAAAGCTGTTCCTTGTGGGAACGTTGATTTGCTGTTTGTTCGCGTTCGTGTTCATTTTCGGAGCACTTTTTATTTTTATATTGTTTATGTTCACTTTTTCGCACATTTGTTCATTTGTGTTCACTGTTACACACTTTAGTTCATTCGTGTTAATGTTTGTATTGTTTGTGTTTGGCACTGATTGTTTATTCACTTTTTTATTAATTGATTTGCATGGGGCGCACTCACTATTTTCACTACAAACACTTTCACTGTCTGTGGCCAGTATTGTTGAACTGCGCGTTTCGCGCCTAACGCGCTTCGCTTCTCTTTTTCGCTTCTTCCTTGCTCTTCTAGTGTTCGGTTCACTTATTATGTAGTCTTTTAAGAAACTATTCTTTGACGAACTCACATTTGGCATGTTCGCATATACAGAACGGAGTATCAAGGAATGTATTACTTGACTTGATATTGAGACCCAGTTGCACCTGAGTGCGTTGTAACACGAAATGTGCGAAACGTTTAAAACAGTATTGTAATAATACTCGGCGGCCCAGGTTCGATTCCCGGCCGATGCATTTTTTTACTAAATACATTTACCTTTGCCTTTACAATAATCTCAATGATAATATTTCTAATGCATATTTGATATGAAAAGGTTTATCCCCAAAGGGTTGGAATAATGACTTGAACTTCAGACGTAAAGAAGTTTATTCAAAGTTCATAACAAACTTATGCCGACGTTTCGACCTTATGGTATGAGGTCATTTTCAAGGCTTAAAGGAAGAAGCGAAGATACAATATTACCACGTGGATTTTACATGGAAGTATAAACACAAAATATTTGTGAACAAAACATGTTCAATGCAATTGAACAGTATAGAAAAAACGAGTGAAAATATAAAATTAATAATAATGATAACAATAATAACTGACCATGGTCGTCAGAATAAAAACGCAGAAAACAAGACAGACAACATAGTTGTCTTGTCAAGTCAAAACTGACTGTAGATGTAGCTTATAAAAATTTATTTACCGCGTTGCTAGCACAACGGTAAGAAGCTTATTTGGTAATTTAAATAATTTATTAATGTTATGGTTCGAATCTCCAATACAATTTAGAGTTTTTTTTTAATTTTAAAATAATTTACATAGAATTTTATTTATTTAAAAAATAGGAGTAATTATTTTAAAAATTAAAAAAAACTCTTAAATATATTGGAGATTCGAACCATAACATTTATAAATTATTTAAATTACCAAATAAGCATCTTACCGTTGTGCTAGCAACGCTATAAATAATTTTTTGCAAAAATGATATTTAAGATACATCTTTTAATTATTACTTTTTAAAAGCATTTTTATTAGAAATGTGAGCATTAATATTATTTTAATTAATACCAAGCAATGCGAATAACCTATCCCTACACCTGTACCAAATTTCAGAGCTCTAAAATATATAATACAGAAGTAATCATAACTTTTTCAATTTTACATGTTAATTCCCTATGTCCCAGATTTCTTGGGACACCCGGTATATTGAGAAGGAAAATATATAATCCGTGATGGTTGGAATAATTGACTATAGTTCAAGGTGTAATGAACTGTTTATTTCATAAAAATATCATAAAGATGATCACAGATGTTCAACAATATGCGACGTTTCGACTTTAAGGTTTTTGGTCATTATCAAGCATAACAACATTTTGAGAACACAAAACAATAAGTACTGAGCAACAGTTTATGTTTATGAAATAAGCAGTTCACTACACCTTGAACTATAGTCAATTATTCTAAACATCACGGATTACATATTTTCATTCTCAAGATTATATTTGACAAAAGAAAATCTCCAATGAATAAGTATATATTCTTATTTTCACCAAAAATATATGAAAATGCTAGAAAATGTCCAGTAAATTATATTTCTATTTTTACTGTTTTGATTGTTTCAAACATCTTTTAATGCAATTCAAGACTGTTTCAAAACTACACAAAACGAAAGTAAGAAAGAAGGCACTTGAATAGGGTGTGCCTCGGGAGAGGCATCGGGATATGCCGGAAGAGTTTGTTGAAATGTGACTGATTTATATATATATATATATATATATATATATATATATATATATATATATATATATATACCGGGTGTTAATTAAAAAACTGGCCATAGTCGTTTAACATGTAAAATCAGTTTTTCCTCCTGCGTTAGTTACCAAATTACTTTAGAGAAAAATACTTTAAATAAAAGTTGTAGAGAATTAAATTCTGCATCTAAGTGAGCAATCAGATTTAATTTTTGACATTTCCTAACTGAGAAAATCAAGTTTAAAATTTCATGAAAACACTTAATATATAGGAATAGCCATGGAATTTAAACAAAATTAAAAACAATTGTATGACATTTGCTGTCAAAAAAATTATTAAATCACGAATATTTAGATAAATTTGTCCCGAATAGAACCATTTTATTACTTGAAGCTTTTCTTCATGTGAAAACTGTTCCATACTTTTAGAAATATCTGTTATTGAACGAAAATTACGAAACATAAATTTTTTTGACAGTTACAATGTCATACAATTGTTTTTAATTTTGTTTAAATTCCATGGCTATTCCCATATATTATGTGTTTTCATGAAATTTTAAACTTGATTTTCTCAGTTAGGAAATGTCAAAAATTAAATCTGATTGCTCACTTAGATGCAGAATTTAATTCTCTACAACTTTTATTTAAAGTATTTTTCTCTAAAGTAATTTGGTAACTAATGCAGGAGGAAAAACTGATTTTACATGTTAAACGCCTATGGCCAGTTTTTTAATTAACACCCGGTATATATATATATATATATATATATATATATATATATATATATATATATATATATATATATATATATATATATTGTTGGAGTTCCATCTATTTGTTAGTTAAGATATTGCCTTTTTTGTAACATTGTAAAACTTAACTCTGTAAATTCCATGTTCATTACCTCCTGGATTACTTCCCACTGCTTTGTGTATATTTTGATATAAGTACGGTGAAATGAGCCTCAAATAAATTAAGCGACCATCTCTAAACTTTTTAACCATAAACCCTTAATTACTTTTCTCCTGAATTTTTATTTGTCAAGTCACTTCTTTTTTGCACATCAACAGTTGTGCGTTGTGTTCCAGTGTAGTAGTTTGGTTTATTCGTGTATTTATGAGAAGTGTTTGAGGATTTTTATATAAACTGATTCAGTCTTAAAATAAATACATACTTTCTTATTGGATATTTCAAATTGCTGAATATAACATTTCTGAGTAAGTAAAAAATTTACTTTGAATTCCTTCTATTTTATATGTAATATTATGTTATACAGATTGCAGTTTAATGTTTGTAGTTATGGCGCAACTTTCGGAAATGTGGAAAAAATTAAAAGATCGTTTAAATACTGAAATTCCGATGTATATACAGAATGTTTTAGAAATATGCGGGTATAGCACAACACTAGCATTCATAGAAACAGAGGACACTTGGATTGCAAATATTGAGTTATTTATTAGGACAATAAGTGGAACATTCCCAAAATCAGACCTGCAAAATTATTATGGGCCAATGTTTTATAAAGAGCCAGAAATTTTTTTCATTTCTTCCTGGTCATATTAATTTGATTAAATTGATTAGAAAAGATATAATTGCTGATTTAAAAAATAAACAGACTTTATATGAACTAATTACCGCGCCTAAAAATATACAAGTAAAGAGCAAATCCAAACAAACGATTGAAGCGTCGATTGAATTAAATATAGTAGAATCGAAAAAATTTACAAACTACATATAATAAATATTTGGATGAACCAAAATAAAATGAATTACAAAACAGAAATTCAAGTTTTTAACGAATTAGGTGTTTGTCCGAATTCTGAAATAATACGTAAAACTTGTGGCAAAGTTCAGTGCCCAATATGTTACAAAGAAATTAATGTATTTATATGTTCGAAGTCAAATAGATGGATTATATCAAATTTTGCAAAACATTTTAAAACACATAGTTCATAACAACCGGAAAAGACTAAATCTGCAAAAACTTCTATAAAAAATATTTTCATAGTAATCATGCCCACGCAAGTTCATCAAATGTTTTAAATATTGGATCCACAGAAAGGAAATCTACTGAGGAAATTTAAATATCATCGGATTCAGATATAGATAAATCTCACACGCAAATGATAAAACCTAATTTAAAACGAAAATTGCCAAATTTCGGGGGAGTTAAAAAGGAATGTTTGAAATGGACCACAAATCTTCCTGAAGTTAATAAAAAAGAGGTTCAAAATAAATGGCTACATTTGAAATATTCAAGAACAGAACGAAATAAAAGAAAATTCATTAATTAATTAAACCAGATCAAAATAAAATTACAGAATATTTTACAAAAATTCTGAATAAATTAGAATTATCAATAAAAGAAAACAAAATATTGCAAAAACAATTCGAAAATACTGTAAACCAAATACCTGCTACATTGTCCGAACAATGCTCGGACAATACAGGTATATCATCATTAAAAAAAAAAACGGTATTAATAGCCGACAAAAAAACTAAATGCAGAGGTAATAGGTATGAGGCTGCGTTGAAGTACTTCTGTATTTGTATATATTGGGAGGAAGAAAAATGTACGAAATTTTAGAGAAAAATTTGGCTATTTCAACTACTAGAACGGTATGAAATAAAATTATTTAATTAATTTATTATTTTGCATAATTTTATGTATGTATTTTTTTTCAACAGGTGCTAAGAATTATATCAGATAAAACTACAATTATGGAAGGTCAAGTACGAATGGACGAGTTAAAAACATTTGTGCTGTCCAAGAACTATTCAAGTACAATATGGTTGTCCGAAGACGGTACAAGAATTATTATACAGTAGAATATGACCGAACTACAAATCTTCTTGTCGATTTTGTACCACCTCTAAAAGAAACTGGGTTACCCATAATTGGAAATTTTATTGCCTCAAATGCCTGCAAAATGGAACAGCATTTTGAACAGTATCCGGCATAAAAAATTGGATATACCATAATGGCTCAACCATTGCATAAAAATGCACCTGGTTTCTGTTTATATTTTTTGGAACAGATAATAAATTTACGTACATGGATGTTTTAAATCGATGGAAATATATTGTATCCGAAGCTACTAAGTTAGGCAAGTATGTATATACCTATATACCCTGTAATATATACAAAATTACATATAATTTTATTAAATTTTAGGTATAACAATTTTGGGTGTTTTCGGTGACGGCGATTCTAGAATACTGCGAGCTATGGAAAATCTACAACAATTAAATAAATATATTCCGAAACCAACATATGGATTTGGTTCATGGTTCGCAACACATTTTATTCAGAGCAGTCTTTTCCCAATTCAAGACACTATTCATATTGGTGGTAAATTAAGAAACAGATTATTAAAAAAATCGACATAGTTACCATTCTGTAAATATCAAATTTCTGCATATCATATTGTTTCATTAACAAAGGCTGTTGGAAGAGATATGCACAGAATATGTGAAACAGATTTAGACGGAAAATAATGAATTTTTCAAGGCAAGCTTTATTAAAACCCAATTTAACTCCTTTAGAAAGAATTCATAAATTGTGCTATGCAACATTCATGTTAAGGTTATGGAAGTCATGGCTATTAAATACTACAAATTTTAATTTGCAAGACAATTTTGTTAAAAGAAATTCGTATCTAGGTATTGAAATGAACGCACACACTCTCATAATAATTATATTATGTTTAAAAGAATCTTATTAAGAAATATTTATTCCTCTATTATTTTCAAGTCAACCATGTACAATTTTTTACAAATTTACGATCTCTAACAACAGTAAATTCAACAGTTGTTACTTTCAATGTATTAGATGTGTTACATCGAATTAAAAAAATGGATCTGCAAGAAGAAATTTCAAATGAATTGAATGGGGAATATGTTTTTCTAAAATTTAACAAAAGAAATATAAATACTTCAGGATTAGAATTACCATCACGTGAAGAAATGTTACAGACTGTGCTAAACGCAGAGCAATACGCATTGTATGATGCCACATTGGCAGATATGCGTGTCAATCCGATTTTGTGCACAACCATAAATTTATTAACACTTTGTTTGATGAAGATTTGACTGTAAAGTTGGAAAATGAAGATTTGTGTATAACTATTGAGAGTGATGTAAATTATAGTTCGCAAGACGGTAAGTTAGACGATTATTATAAAATATTGAGTTTAAAAGGAACATGAAATGTTAAAGGTTTTGGATCATTAGAAGAACAAAATACATTACATGAAAATTCCCAGTTTGTTGGTGTGAAATTAATTGATAGTTCCAATAAAATAACAATTGTCAGAAAAAGTACACTGTGCTGGCTTTTAAAAAAATCTCAGTAAAGAATTAGTTCGGATCGCCTTCAACGATTCATATCTGCACAAGTATCAGACGCATCTCAGCACAAAGAGAGTACAATTCCGTTGGTCCCTTATGTTAATAATGAAATACATGTCGGTGAATGGGCAGCGTTTCAATATAAAGATGAGCCTGCGATCATTAACAAGGAAAAGGTAAACTAAAAAGTTATTAATACCTATATGTAACGAAGATAGATATATTGACATTAAATATTCTATGTGTACAATAGAGAACCCTGATTTCGACTGTAAAACTAAAAAGTTGTTTATAAAATACGATGTGTATAATTATATTAATAATATGTTAACAATACCATAAGAAAATATATTACACTTTTATTTTTATAACTTTTGTCTTGTTTAGTTCATTGTATTTTATATTTGTTAATTATTAAACAGATTTTACAACACTCAATTGAATTACTTGAATTACCTGCAAATTACTTCAATTACCTAGGAATTACGTGAATTACCTATGAATTACTTCTGAATTAATTGAATTACCTGTGAATTACTAGTGAATTAGAATTATGGTGTACACAATTTTTGTATATGGCCAGCCCTCGGCTGCACCAATTTTGTCAGCACGCATTTTAAACAGCTATATAAACACTGCTATATTTTTAAAGCTATTTTTCTCGAAAAGGACTAAGCGTTGCGCGCTATTACTTTACCACAAATCACTACTAGTGTCCACCTACTACTAAAAAAAAATTTAAGCCAAATCCATGTTCCGGTCGTGACAATGTCCCCTTGTCAAACTTACATATTCGTGTGAGTTCGGGAATATAAATTGGTCTGACGCCGTCAGTCGGCTTCTGCCGTTTGGTGGGGCAGCGCGAGTACTGCCGCTGCAGTGAACCCGAAGCAGCTAACACTTCGACGAGTTTCTTTTATATACGAGATAATCACGTAACAAAAAAATCTGGTGTGGGCACCACACTACTTTCTTATACTCTATTTAAATTGGCAGATATTTGACATTTCAAATGCGTATTTCTGTAAATATTTTGTCTTCGTTTTGTTTTCATAGTATACATGATATTTTAAATAGAGTGATGCCTCGTATAACGTACTTAATTCGTTCCAGCAGCAAGTTCGTTATGCGAAAAGTTCGTTATGTGAAACGCGTTTTCCCATAACAATACATGTTACAATTTTTAATTCGTTCTGCAGCATAAAATATGGTACATAAAAAAGATAAAAAAGGTGCTCATGTTTTTTATTTTTTAGTCAGCCTCCGATTTAGGAGAGTCTACTGAGGCTTGCAGGGTCAAATTTTCTTGTTCTATCCTTTGCTTCTTGGCTGCTGGCTTGTTGAAAAACCTTTCCAAGGTTGTCTGTTTCTCCCTCTTCTTCAACACCTGCCGGAAATAACGGGCAAGGGTGAAATTGTAGAGATCGTTGATCCTGTTTGCTTCAGTTGAGTTTGGATAGTGAGTGTTGGTAAACTCCTGAACCTCTCCGCAGGATGACCAGGATGTCCTTGATGGCAGCAGTTGAGATTGGTTGATTAGATTGCTCTTCCTCGTTGTCAGATGAAGCTTCCCTTTGAGCTTCATCATGTTGCTGGACCAGAAGTGCTTGGAGCTCTTCAGTTGTCTGCTCTTCTTGGTGTTTTTCAATAAGCTTTTCCACATCCTCCTCCTCCTCTACCTCCAATTCCAACTTTCGAGTCACCGTGATGATGTTCTTCATCCCTTCTATGCCGTCAACTGCTTCTTCTTGGGTCCAAGAAGGAACAAGTTTCAGTATCAGCTGTGTGCGACTTTCGAAGCTCGGGCGACTTCGTGATACGCAGTGCGTTCGAGCGGCAAGATGAATTCGATGTAGTTCGTTGTGTGAAGCGAGGTTCGTTGTGTGAGTCGCGTAATGGACGAACAGGAAGTTCGTTGTGCGCAGCGTTCGTTATGTGAGGCGTTCGTTATGCGAGGCATCACTGTACATGCCAATATATAAATACATTTTACTCTAAATTGGATAAAGATAGAACAAAAATGCATAAAACATTTTTTCTTAAGATTATTGTTTCCCATAACTTTTATTTAAAAACTTTTTCCATATCTCTTTTATTTTCTCCAATAATTCGCAATGTTTGGTTTTAATGTTCAGTAAACTTCCTCTTCCGGTTGTGCGATTTTGCTGGAAATCGAATCAGCTCTTCGTATAATGAATAAACTTTTAAATATGAAGTTTCATTGTCCTGTTTTTGCTCGTTTTTAAGATAATGAACATACAGACACACATCCACACACACAGACGTCATTGCGAAAATATTCGAAACATATTCACGGGACCTCAAAACATGTATTTACATCAAAATCTGGCAATCGAAATTTTTCATGATTCCTATACTTCCTTTATACTATGTATAAGAAAGTAAAAATAAAACCACGAAATTCAAATATGATATGAAAATATAAAATGACATTTTAAAATTTTAGAGATGCGCGGTATCCACTGCATCCATGGACCGCCTGCCACTGATAATATTACATTTTCAAATATTTATCAATGAACACAGTTGCACGAATTGTAAAACAATTCCGAGAAACTTAGTGCGTCAATCGCCATTGCAAAAGGAATAGAAATTAAAATCAGAATGTAAACAAGGAAGTAGATATTTTGGCAGCTGTCGAAGCCGATCCCAACGTAAGTGTGAGAGAAATTGCAGATAATCTCGGTGTAACTCGCACGTATGTTCACCGCACTCTTAAAAAACATAAATATTTTGCTTACAAATATTCGACGCAGCAAGAGCTATTAGCAGCAGATAGTGAAAAATGAATCACCTTTTGTGAAATAATGTTCAATAAATGTCATGCTGATGAAGATTTTTACTTTCTTATACATAGTATAAGGCAGTGATGCACAACCTTGTGGCCCTTGACCCAAAAACGGATTTATATGCGGCCCCCGACTCAAAATCGATATTGTATGCGGCCCTTCATACATAAAAGGTTGTGCATCACTGGTATAACGAAAATATAGGAATCATGAAATATTTCGATTGCGAGATTTTGATGTAAATACATGTTTTGAGGTCCCCTGAATACGTTTTGACTATTTTCGCAATGACGTCTGTGTGTAAAACGAGCAAAGGCAGGACAATGAAACTTCGTATTTAAAAGTTTATTGATTATAGGAAGAGCTAATTAGATTTCTAGCATAATCGCACAACCGGAAGAGGAAGTTTACTGAACATCAAAGTCGAACATTGCGTATTATTGGAGAAAATAAAAGGGATATGGGAAAAGTTTTGAAATAAAAGTTATAGGAAACAACAAGCTTAAGAAAAAATGTTCTATGCATTTTTATTCTATCTATCTAATTTTGAGTAAAATGTATTTATATATTGGTATGTATTTAAAATATCATATATGCTATGAAAACAAAACAAAGACACAATATTTACAGAAACACGCACTTGAAATGTCAAATATGTGCCAATTTAAATTGAGTATAAGAAAATAGTGTGATGACCCCAAAAGATTTTTACTTTCTTATACACAGGATAAGGAAAGTATAGGAATCATGAAAAATTTCGATTGTATATATATATACAGGCTGGCCCTAAAATGCGTGGACATCGCTTAACCACAGATTCCTGGGTCGAAAATAAGACGATTTAACTAAACTTACCTATATGCAATTACGTTTCGTTTAGCTAGTATTCTGCTTCAAAGTTCTTTCAAGAAAAAGTTATTTTATTCATAACTACAGAACGCTTGGATCGATTTTGATAATATTCGGTACTGTACTTCTTACGGATGTATGTCATCTTTTAAGGTGATATTAGTTATTATCAGTGGACCATTAGTGTACGAAACACGGGTAACCCGGCATAAATCAGTCAAAAACTTTTTAATGTTAAGGCCAATAACTTTCAAAAAAATAGTTTCAGAAAGAGACATTCAATAGTAATTTTTTTGTTCTTGTTATCTGTAGTGATATCTGTTAAGGTTTAGACACAAAAAAATAAAATCTGAGGGACCGCGCACTGCATTTCATAAAAAAATGTCATCTAGCAGTCTGGTTTTCTAAGAAATAAATGACGATATGATATTTATTAGTGCAATTATTTAGATTTCCTTATAAAAAGGAATCGCAAATATTTAAATCTGGTGAACGAGGTGCCCATTTTGCAAAAATTCAAAGGATTCCAGACTGCTGGATTACATTTTTTTATGAAATGCAGTGCGCGGTCTCTCAGATTTTATTTTTTTGTGTCTAAACCTTAACAGATATCACTACAGATAACAAGAACAAAAAAATTACTATTGAATGTCTCTTTCTGAAACTATTTTTTTGAAAGTTATTGGTCTTAACATTAAAAAGTTTTTGACTGATTTATGCCGGGTTACCCGTGTTTCGTACACTAATGGTCCACTGATAATAACTAATATCACCTTAAAAGATGACCTACATCCTTAAGAAGTACAGTACCGATTATTATCAAAATCGATCCAAGCGTTCTGTAGTTATGGATAAAATAACTTTTTCTTGAAAGAACTTTGAAGCAGAATACTAGCTAAACGAAACGTAATTGCATATAGGTAAGTTTAGTTAAATCGTCTTATTTTCGACCCAGGAATCTGTGGTTAAGCGATGTCCACGCATTTTAGGGCCATCCTGTGTATATATATATATATATATATATATATATATATATATATATATATATATATATATATATATATATATATATATTGTTAGCTAATGAGATGTGTATGAATGGTTGTATTTGTGGGAGATATAATAATAACGTAATATTATGTATTGGTTAATCAGATTTATTACAGTAACGTCGAATTAAAACAGTTGTGCAATTTCATTCTGTAGGTAAGCAGGAGTATCAGCCTAGACGGCTGTGTGAATGGACGTACTGTGGGTAAGCAATAGTGTCAGCCAGGAGGGCTGTGAGAATTGACATACTGTTGACAATGTGTGAGTTTCAGGTGAAGGAGATCGGTGGGTCTGGGTAGCGCCAGCCCGTCGCAACAATCGGTGGGACTGGAGAGCGCCAGCCCATCGCAACGATCGGCTGGTGGCATAGTTCTTAGTGAGTTGTAAGTCCATTCCAGCCGCAACGCTGGTGGCATAGTTCTTAGTGAGTTGTAAGTCCATTCCAGCCACCGTAAAAGCAACGGCAGGTATGGCATCTTCTGTGTGATTTGTAAGTCCAATGCTGCCGCAACGCTGGTGGCATAGTTCTTAGTGAGTTGTAAGTCCATTCCAGCCACCGTAAAAGCAACGGCAGGTATGGCATCTTCTGTGTGATTTGTAAGTCCAATGCTGCCGCAACAATCGGTGTGAACTGGGACGCCAGGTAGACCACCGCAACGATCGGTGTGAACTGGGACGCCAGGTAGATCACCGCAACGGGCATGGCGGTGTTAAGATCCGTCCATGTCGGCCGGGCTGAGTTCGCGAAGACCACGAGAGTGGTATTTGTCTGTTTCAGGTAATCAGCGAAAGAGAGCATACAATGAGTCCATACGGCGAGCATTCAGAGAGAGAAAAATAATTCTAGTTGGTCAGCAGGAGAAGAGCTAGGTCCCGGGAGGGACCATGTAAGTACAAACAGTGATTGTGTGTAAAGACAAGTGTTGATTATATTATTGTTGCATGTACTACTACACATAATGATAGGCCGCGAGACGCCCATGGGGACGGAGCGGAAGGTTGGTAAGCACAGGTGGAGATACGAGCGCAATGGGAGAATCGTCAGGATCCGAGCGGTGTAGGTCAAAGAGTAACGAGGAAATTTGGTATTGGTAGATTATTGGTATTGTAGGGTATAGTCTATAGGTATTATTACGTGCCTATAGTAATTATACATTATACGTATGACTGAGCGAGTGAATGACACATCTCAAAAAGGTAGCTACGTAACAATATATATATATATATATATATATATATATATATATATATATATATATATATATATATATACAGGGTGGTGACCGCGACACCTAATTGAATAATTATCCACCATTTTTGCTTATAATTCACTACTAGCAGTAAATTCATGAAGCAAGAAATGTTTTCTGCTGCCAGATAAAACATCAATCATTTGTTGAATTTTGTTTGAATTCCAAGGCTACCCTTAAGTATTTTTAAGCTATTTTTCAACATTTTAAATTTAATTTCTGCCGGTATAAAGCATGGAAAATTAATTGTGTTTATTGATTTGAATGTAGAATTTTATGCTCTACAACATTTATTTGAAGCTTTTTTCTCTAAAATAATTAGGGAAGCAGGAAATTATAAAAATATGATTTTACATGTTAAAGTCCTATGTTCCGGTGTCGCGGTCACCACCCTGTATATTGTAACATGCAATTTTTAACTTTATCAGAAAGTAATACATTAGAAGGGTTGTGACATGTTTTATGTTACTTAAATTAAGTAAAATAACGTTTTAGCGACCGGGAAAAACGCGCTTTTCTATTTTTGTTAATTTAAAAATTAAGTAGGTGATTGATAGGGTCACTCGCGGTCAGGTTACCGACGAGAGAGTACGCTTCGGGCAAGTTTCGATTGTTTCTTTGTTTTCCGGGATTCCGAGATTTGGTATCGCCGTTATTATCGGGAATCCAGGATTTAACCCTAGTTGGGGAGTTTTGTGTTTCAAACAACCGTGCGTACGTACTGCGACGCGAGTTAGAGTTTTGTGGTGGTTTAACCACGTGTGCGCCCAGTACCCGTCCAAAGGCCCGTGGCCCTCACAGTACATCGTTACGTGGGCGACGTGACCGGAAGCTGCTCCTCCCCGTGGAAGCCGATCCAACCGTGACCCGCTGGGCTCAAACTCAACCACAGCTGAGTACAATTTCGTTTTCAACGGCAGATTCACCCGTGCCACGCTCTTGAGAAGCGTATTACGAACTGCCCCCCCCCCTTATTTATGTTGTTCATGGACACTACATACATTTTCAATTGTTGGATTTAATCATTTGTATTATTTAGTTTAGGAGACTAGGTTTTAAGTTCATTCACCCCCATTCTAGCCTTAAGATCTGATATTAGCCAATTATCGTTTTGTTCATTTTCACACTTGTTTTTTTTTTTATCTTGGGTTCACTTTCCCAATATACGAATATTATTAATAGTTATAACCGAGTCGTATTACTGTAAAAGTTTGTCAAGTGCCATACCCCATATATGTGTATCCCGTCCACGCACAGATCACCGAGCTCTGGTTTTGTGCGCAAGCGCGGCGGAAGTCAACACAATTTGAGCTCGTGGCGCCCCTACCGGTTACTTAGTAACCTAGTGTTTGACTCACGACCCCCACTCCACAACAGCGAGCCGGCAACATTCGGGCGGCCGACTACGATCGTCTTGCCACACCTTAATGAGACAACTCTAAACGTTATAAATTGGCGCCCGGAACGTGGGGCCTGTTCAAACCAATTCTCTTTAATTAAATTATTCAATAATAACGTGGTATGGTCACACTGATAGACAAAAATGTGAAATACGATTCGTAATTGATACAAATTTGTTTAATCTTGTTGTAATTTAAATTGTTTGCTATTAATTAAGTGTTTTCAATAATTTAATCTTGATTTTTGATAATTTAATCTCGATCTCTACGAGATAAGTGTTAATCTTAGTATTTAGTTGTTAAGTATTTCTACAATAAGTGCCCTTATATTTGTAAAAGCAAAATTTAACTCAGCTCTGGTATTACGCGATTTTTTTTTGAAATGGATCCTGCGCGGCTATCACGCGATGAACTTGAATATGAACTGGAGGTACGTGGATTCCCCAAGCTAGAAATGGCAACGGCCTTAGAAATGCGCGAAACGCTTAGTAAACTTCTTAAAGACGAGAAGATCGGAACACTACTAGACCGGCGAGACCCAGCTTTCGATCGCGACGCGGACCTAACAATCTGTACGCGGAAGACGGTTGAATTACAAGCTTCAGTAACAGACATTACCGGCCCATTAGAATCTTCGACCGCGAAGAGATTCTTTGCGAAACTTAGTCATCTACTCGGCCGACTTGCGCGACTTACGTCCGAAGCCGACGATATCCGAGACTCGGTAATTAAACTACGGGGAGAATTGAATATTGCAGAAACTCTAGTTCTTGAGCGATGTGACGAAGTAGCGAATACTATTGCTAAAGTATCCGAAACTCCCGTTACGAACAATCCGGCAACGAATAACGTGATTCACGTTCCGTCAAAGAAACAAATCCCGGTAAACAAATGGGATATCTCCTTTTCTGGGGATGGTACCGGTTTAAGCGTGAATGGGTTCCTCGAACGCGTAGATGAATACCGTGTGTCCCGGAATGTAGCCCCGACTGAACTTTTTAATTCGGCAGTAGAGTTGCTGAGAGGAAGCGCGCTTATCTGGCATCGTTCGGTCCGGACTAAAATGTCAACTTGGGAGGATTTTGTGAGGATGTTAAAAGCCGAATTTGAACCACACGGCTATGAGACCGAGTTATGGGCGGAAATTCGTGCTCGTTCGCAAGGCACTAATGAACGCGTGGGAAACTATTTCGCATGCATGATAAATCTTTTCGCGCGATTACCGCACGCCCCTAGGAAGGAAGAAAAGTTAGCTGTTTTACGCCGTAATATAGCACCATACTATATTCACCACTCGGGCATGACGGAAATTAGAAGTGTTGACGAATTGTTACAAATGTGCAAAATACTAGAAAACAACAAATATTTGGCAGATAATTTCCAACCCCCGTCATTACCACGACGTAGTCTTTTAGAACCTGATCTCGCGTGCCCCTCCAAATCAAGTACACGTGCCTGTCCTGCGGAAATGATGGAATCTACACCATCAAAAACACCGGTTTGTTGGAACTGTAATGGACACGGACATCTCTATCGAGATTGTCGCGCATCTAGAAATAAATTCTGCTTTTCATGTGGATTAGCCAATCATACCAAAGCTACGTGTCCCAAGTGCGCCAAACAGTGGTCAAAAAACGGCTAAATCTGGGGAAATCCGCGTGTAGGTTTTCCCCTCCCTCCTCTCTCAAACAGACGCCGACCCATGAATGGTTAGCATGGTTAAATACCGTGCAGAACGCCTTCCTCAAACCTAAATTAGACTTCTTATTATCCTCGTGCTCAGGAGACAATCGGCCCTATTTATTAGTAGAAATTTTCGGAAATAAATATCAAGGACTTCTAGATTCTGGAGCCACTAAATCCATTATTGGAAACGCCGGTTGGGCAAAGTTGAGACGACTTAATTTAACGTTAAAATCCGAGAATAACCTTCACTGCAAAGTGGCTGATGGGTCGAGATGTGCCGTTCTGGGATCCGTGGACCTGGTATTTTCTTTAGAAAACAAATCTTGCCTAATTAACGCTCTTGTTGTACCGTCTATTCCATACGAATTAATTTTAGGTATAGATTTTTGGACTAAAATGGACATATCGCCTGATATAAGTAAAGGAAAGTGGACATTTGCCAGTACTGTACTCTCCGAAAGTGAAAACCAACTAACACACGTGCTCGATGCGAGTCAACAACATGCGCTTCAGGAATTATTAAATAAATTTGCATCGGTGGGTAAAACTCAACTCGGCTGTACTTCACTAGTAGAACATAAAATTTGCACTGACGCAGAACCGATAAAACAACGCTATTACCCCGTTAACCCGGTAATGCAGACACACCTTGACCGTGAATTGAATCAGATGTTACGCGAGGGCATTGTTGAACCTTCCAAGAGCCCCTGGTCCCGCCCTGTGCTCTTAGTTAAAAAGCCTGACAATACCTATCGATTCGTAGTAGATTACCGGAAGTTGAATGCCGTGACAAAAAAGGATGCGTATCCGATACCCTATATAAACGCGATATTGGATAAATTAAGAAACGCGAGATACTTAAGTTCTCTAGATTTGAAATCTGCGTATTGGCAGATTCCGGTTGCTAAGGATAGTAAGGAGAAAACTGCGTTTACGGTCCCAGGACGGGGTTTGTTTCAATTCAATAGGATGCCGTTTGGGTTACATAACTCACCGGCAACCTGGCAACGCCTCATGGACCGACTGTTTGATCCCTCTTTTGAACCATATGTGTTTGTCTATCTCGACGATATAATTATAATCACTCCGACTTTCGCGAAACATCTTAAAATTCTAGAGAGAATATTTATCAAACTGAGTGACGCCGGATTAACGATCAATAAAGAAAAATGTAAATTCTGTCGGCCTGAACTAAAATACCTCGGCTATGTAGTTGATCAGGACGGACTACATGCAGACCCGGACAAAATACGCGCAATTTTGGATATACCCACCCCTAGAAATGTAGCGGACGTACGTCGTTTTATCGGTGTTGCATCCTGGTATCGCAGGTTTATCATGTCATTTTCTAGCACAACCGCCCCTCTTACTGCCCTATTAAAGAAAAATCATACGTGGGAGTGGACTACAGAGTGTGAACACGCCTTTCGGACCATAAAACACAAATTAGTAAGCGCCCCGATACTGAACTGCCCGAATTACGACCTTCCCTTTTACGTACAAACTGACGCTTCCGGTTATGGCTTAGGGGCTGTCTTAACGCAAAAATCCGGTGATAAGGAGTTTGTAATAAGTTACGCGAGCCGCACACTCACGAAAGCGGAACGACACTTCACGGTAACGGAAAAAGAATGTCTGAGCGTTATTTTCGGTATTGAAAAGTTTCGGCCGTATCTGGAAGGGATAAAATTTACCGTAGTCACAGATCACTACTCCCTTTTGTGGCTAAATAATTTAAAGGACCCGATTGGTCGCCTAGCGCGTTGGGCCGTACGGCTCAAACAATTCGATTTTACAATAGAACATCGTAAAGGTAAAGACCATCTTCTACCCGACCTACTGTCTCGTTCAGTAGAAAACAAAATAAATATGATTGACATTACCCCGAACATACAAGATCCGTGGTACCGACAACTTCGGGCTAAAGTTATCAAGAAACCAAACTCTTATGTAGAATGGAAAGTAGAGAACAATACGCTTTATAAATTACTCCGGAGTAGGAATACAGCCACGTGGAAACTAGTAGTACCTAAGGACTGCCGTCGTAAGGTTTTCGAAGAAAGCCATGACAGACCGACCGCTGGTCATACCGGCGTTTATAAAACCCTCCATCGTATAAAACAGCTTTATTATTGGCCAAAAATGCGTACCGATGTTGTTGATTATGTTCGTAAATGCCGTATTTGTCAAAGTGTGCGCCCAGTACCCGTCCAAAGGCCCGTGGCCCTCACAGTACATCGTTACGTGGGCGACGTGACCGGAAGCTGCTCCTCCCCGTGGAAGCCGATCCAACCGTGACCCGCTGGGCTCAAACTCAACCACAGCTGAGTACAATTTCGTTTTCAACGGCAGATTCACCTGTGCCACGCTCTTACGAACTGCCCCCCCTCCCCCTTATTTATGTTGTGCATGGACACTACATACATTTTCAATTGTTGGATTTAATCATTTGTATTATTTAGTTTAGGAGACTAGGTTTTAAGTTCATTCACCCCCATTCTAGCCTTAAGATCTGATATTAGCCAATTATCGTTTTGTTCATTTTCACACTTGTTTTTTTTTTTATCTTGGGGGTTTTTATCCGAGTCGTATTACTGTAAAAGTTTGTCAAGTGCCATACCCCATATATGTGTATCCCGTCCACGCACAGATCACCGAGCTCTGGTTTTGTGCGCAAACGCGGCGGAAGTCAACACAATTTGAGCTCGTGGCTCCCCTACCGGTTACTTAGTAACCTAGTGTTTGACTCACGACCCCCACTCCACAACAGCGAGCCGGCAACATTCAGGCGGCCGACTACGATCGTCTTGCCACACCTTAATGAGACAACTCTAAACGTTATAATATATATATATATATATATATATATATATATATATATATATATATATATATATATATATATATATACTTTGTTGAAATAATCCAATATTACACTAGTTCGTGATCAACAATAGTTTATTAGCCAACCAACATTACACTTGGATATATAACCAATTAAACATTAAACCAGTTGAACAACCTAACAAAACACTTTTTAACATCACCAATGAAGATGTCTTCAGCAATTAGCCATTCAAATCTTCGTTTCGTCACATCACGCATTTATTTCTCCAAAAACCTCGGCATCATCGACTTTGTGTATTGGCCTGGCTCGGTCTCCGCCGAGCCAAGCTCCGCTTAAGGTGAAGATCTCCTAGGAATCTAAAACAGATACTTAGGCTACAAGTTTAGAACATTGCCATAATTAAAGTAGTGTGATAGATACTTTCCTCACATGATGTACGTGTTTCACGTGTCGCCACACCGCAACGTATTTAACGTGTCGTCACACCGCAACGTGTTTAACGTGTCGCCACACCGCAACGTGTTTAATGTGTCGCCACACCGCAACGTTTTTAACGTGTCGCCACACCGCAACGTGTTTAACGTGTCGCCACACCGCAACGTGTTTAACGTGTCGCCACACCGCAACGTATTTAACGTGTCGTCACACCGCAACGTGTTTAACGTGTCGCCACACCGCAACGTGTTTAATGTGTCGCCACACCGCAACGTTTTTAACGTGTCGCCACACCGCAACGTGTTTAACGTGTCGCCACACCGCAACGTGTTTAACGTGTCGCCACACCGCAACGTATTTAACGTGTCGTCACACCGCAACGTGTTTAACGTGTCGCCACACCACAACGTGTTTAATGTGTCGCCACACCGCAACGTTTTTAACGTGTCGCCACACCGCAACGTATTTAACGTGTCGCCACACCGCAACGTGTTTAACGTGTCGCCACACCGCAACGTATTTAACGTGTCGTCACACCGCAACGTTTTTAACGTGTCGCCACACCGCAACGTATTTAACGTGTCGCCACACCGCAACGTATTTAACGTGTCGCCACACCGCAACGTTTTTAACGTGTCGCCACACCGCAACGTATTTAACGTGTCGCCACACCGCAACGTGTTTAACGTGTCGCCACACCGCAACGTATTTAACGTGTCGTCACACCGCAACGTTTTTAACGTGTCGCCACACCGCAACGTATTTAACGTGTCACCACACCGCAACGTGTCGCCACACCGCAACATATTTAACGTGTCGTCACACCGCAACGTGTTTCCACGCAACGTATTTAACGTGTCGTCACACCGCAACGTATTTAACGTGTCGCCACACCGCAACGTGTCACTTCCAAACCTAGGACTCACAAGGAGTTCCCACATGGACATATGGTATAAACGAAAGATCCACAAATGCCAGACACTGTTGAAGTAGTAGCTGAAATACAACTGCATAATACGAAATAACAGGTTATTCGTAATACACGATTAGTACATATAAATGCGAGCCGATGCTCATTCGTTCACACACAGCAACTGATGATGCAGTCGCAATGATATTTCACCATACTTAACACTTGTACTTACCAAGTGTAACCTTACTGCAGAAGCGTCTCACCACTACACACCATACCGACATCGCGCTCGCGTCTACTGTCCTCGCCTGCTATTCGTATTCTCTCCTAAGGCCTATTACTACGAACTCGTCTTAAGCGATCGGTGTACATACGTAATCAGTTAGCGTTAAGTGATAAATGAAATATGGGTACTGTTATATTATACCAACAGTTTTATCTAATATAAATACCCCAACACCTTATTTGCTAACATATATATATATATATATATATATATATATATATATATATATATATATATATATATATATATATACAGGGTGGCCCTAAAATGCGTGGACATCGCTTAACCACAGATTCCTGGGTCGAAAATAAGACGATTTAACTAAACTTACCTATATACAATTACGTTTCGTTTAGCTAGTATTCTGCTTCAAAGTTCTTTAAAAAGAAAGTTATTTTATCCATAACTACAGAACGCTTGGATCGATTTGGATAATATTCGGTACTGTCCTTCTTACGGATGTAGGTCATCTTTTAAGGTGATATTAGTTATTATCAGTGGACCATTAGTGTACGAAACACGGGTAACCCGACATAAATCAGTCAAAAACTTTTTAATGATAAGGCCAATAACTTTCAAAAAAATAGTTTCAGAAAGAGACATTCAATAGTATTTTTTTTGTTCTTGTTATCTGTACTGATATCTGTTAAGGTTTAGGCACAAAAAAATAAAATCTGAGGGACCGCGCACTGCATTTCATAAAAAAATGTCATCTAGCAGTCTGGTTTTTTAAGAAATAAATGACGATATGATATTTATTAGTGCAATTATTTAGATTTCCTTATAAAAAGGAATCGCAATATTTAAATCTGGTGAACGAGATGCCCATTTTGCAAAAATTCAAAGGAAATCTAAATAATTGCACTAATAAATATCATATCGTCATTTATTTCTTAAAAAACCAGACTGCTAGATGAAATTTTTTATGAAATGCAGTGCGCGGCCCCTCAGATTTTATTTTTTTGTGTCTAAACCTTAACAGATATCAGTACAGATAACAAGAACAAAAAAATTACTATTGAATGTCTCTTTCTGAAACTGTTTTTTTTAAAGTTATTGGCCTTAACATTAAAAAGTTTTTGACTGATTTATGCCGGGTTACCCGTGTTTCGTACACTAATGGTCCACTGATAATAACTAATATCACCTTAAAAGATGACCTACATCCGTAAGAAGTACAGTACCGAATATTATCCAAATCGATCCAAGCGTTCTGTAGTTATGGATAAAATAACTTTTTTTTTAAAGAACTTTGAAGCAGAATACTAGCTAAACGAAACGTAATTGTATATAGATAAGTTTAGTTAAATCGTCTTATTTTCGACCCAGGAACCTGTGGTTAAGCGATGTCCACGCATTTTAGGGCCAGCCTGTATATATATATATATATATATATATATATATATATATATATATATATATATATATATATATATATATATATATATATATATTATGGTATTTGCAAGCAAATAGTAACTGAGATATTTTAGTTAAATGTATTGCTTTATTTGGTAGCCGATAAAAAGGCCTGTCTCAAATAATCTGGCAAGATTCCTAGTTCGTTTTCTGTTAAATTCATAGCCTGCGATACAGTTGCAATGTATTTTTTTCTGTTTAGTACCTCTCAAAGGAGCTGGTTGCTGAGCTCCACAAGAATTTGCTGCTTCCCGTAGACTTCGAGCACCTATAATACAAACCAAATGTGAACCTACATTCATTTAAATGATTAATAACACTAGTTTACAAGAAAAATGAACCAAGAAAAAAAAGTATTTTTAGACTAACTTGGGGTCAGGGAAAACGAAAATGACAGTCATTTATTTTTCCAAAGAATAGTTTTCGAGATATTTCCAAAAAAAAACGTGTTTTTGGGCTCATTCTTCATATATTGGCTTAAATTTTAATAATGGTTCATCCAATTAACATAAACTGTGTTTCGTTCGAAAGGTATATTCTTCCACTTTCCGATGGTATCTTATTTTTGTAATCGGATTAAAACTCTTTGGATCACAGGCGATGAAAGTCGAAAAAAGTGTATTTTTCGACACTTTTTTTAAATCACTCACTTTCAGTTGTTTCATTTAGGTTGAAAATTGTTTTTTCGCTGATGCTCCTACGTTTATGTTGCATTGAATCGTCATGAAGTTGCATCCAGCGGTAGTCACTCATCATGCCTTTATATCAAAAGCCTCTCTTGCCTTGTTCATCGCTGTCAGTTCCCAAATTCGGAGGAAAAGGGTCCAAATGACCGTGGACGATTTGCATTTTCAATGACATACGCGCACCAGGAATCAATCAAATGGTTCGTTTATGATATAAAAAAAAAATGTAGATTTTACTTCATACACTTCATACTCACCAATGGCATGAAAGTTTTTCATCATTTTTTGAATTAATTGACGGTCGTACAGGTTTCTGTCGTTTCCCAGAAAATCGTGAACTACATCCTCAAAAGCATTCCAAGCTTTTGTCTCGGTATTGTTCAAGCATTTTGTGTACTCGGTGTTATTGAATAATTTCTTGATCTGCGGACCAACGAATATGCACGCTTTAATTTTTTCCGATTTTCATCGCCTGTGACCCAAAGATTTTAAATCCGATTTACAAAAATAAGATACCTTCGGAAAGTGGAAGAATAAACCTTTCGAACGATACACAGTTTATATTAATTGGATCAACCGTTATCAAAATTTAAGCCAGTATATGAAGAATGAGCAAAAAAACACGTTTTTTGCAAATATCTCGAAAACTATTCTTTGGAAAAATAAATGACTGTCATTTTCGTTTTCCCTGACCCCAAATTAGTCTAAAAAACACTTCTTCTTTTAAGTACTCGCTATGAACCAAAAATTTGTAAACTAGTGTAAGTAGTATAGTAATGGGGTTCTGAGGACAGCACTGCGGGTTGCCTACCTCGCGACTGTACTGTAGTACGGCGTTGCGGGGCGTGGTGGGGGGCGCGGGGGTCACGTGATCGGTAGAGGGGGAGGGGTCACGTGACCGGAAGAGTGGGAGGGGGTCACGTGATCGGGGGGGGTGGCCTGGATGACGTCATCCAGGGGGGGGCCTGGGTGACGTCATCCAGGAGGTCAGGCTGTACTGTTGTATGGACTCTTCTTTCAAGGTCATGTACCTGGTGATCTTCTTCAGGGCGAGAACTCAGAGGAGTTACGGGGTCTGGAACAAGGGTGACGTCATCCAGGTGGCCAGGCTGTACCGTTGTATGGCCGACTTGGAGGTCTTCTTTCAAGGTCATGTACCTGGAGGTCTTCTTCAGAGGGTGAACTCGGAGGAGTCACGGGGTCTGGATCAAGGGTGACGTCATCCAGGGGTCAGGCTGTACCGTTATATGGTCGACTTGGAGATCTTCTTCAGGCAGGATGGGTCTTCTTTCAAGGTCATGTACCTGGAGGTCCTCTTCCGAGGGTGAACTCAGAGGAGTCACGGGGTCTGGATCAAGGGTTACGTGGCCCAGTGAGCCAGCCCGTACCTGGAGGTTTTTCTTTAGCTGGAGTACGGACCTGGTGGCGCATGCGCAACGTGGACACACTACGAACTTGTTCAATCCTATTGCCTAGTAGCGTTGGATGGGGGGCCTTCCGGGTCATGTTTACGGACCTGTTCAATCTTGTTTCTTAATAATTCCACGAATTTTACCCATGATTACGCAATATTACGCGTCATTTTTAGAAACGTTGCAAAATTTCTGGGATTCCCCTTTACGTGTTCAAACCTGTTTCATATAATTCCAGGAAGTGATTACGCAATATTGCGCAACTATTGCATCATCTCTATTTTAGCATATTGCGCAATATTTCATCATGTTTATTTGCCAACGTTGCAGAAAAATAGTATAAATTAAACTTGCACTATACATTTAGTATTCATTTCACCATTTTACTGTTGAAGAGATAAGTTGTAATAAATATGGCTGCAGACAAATCTGATATTGTTTCGAAGTTAACAAGCGTCGGTGTCTGTGAGGATTTTAAAGAAACGAAAAAATTGCAAGATATTGATATCAATCGAGTGTATAAAATAATAAAACTACGTGAAATTAAAACCAAATTCGGCAGAGCAATAATTGCCGAATTAGAAGAATTCCAAGTGTTCTTGCCTCGACGATTTGCGGCAGATCTCAGCCATGAAGAGGTTGAGAATATTAACCGAGAAGGAGACTTTGCATTGATCAGCCGAGGACCGTTGGACGCCTGCAGAACTACTAAACTAGAGTTCCGGAAAATGTACGAGCAGGAAACTCAAGATTTTATTTGAAAGTGTACATTCGGATTATAAGTGAAGTGTAAACACATTTAAATAATAAAACTGCAGTTATATGTAACTAATTTTTTTTCTTTTATTTGTTCATTCCATACAAGTGATTATACATATTAATACAATAATTATACAATTTTATTAACATAATTGGTTAACGGATTATATTCTACAACCCGATCATGTATTATTAAACAATATGCAGAAGTGTTCGGAGGGAAATTAGCGCTTGACTCAAATTCAATACGAACATCAACTGATCCAGTTTTAATAGATTCATTTTGGTTTGAACAATCGATTACTATCATTGCTCGGGTTTTGAATTCATTTCGCGATAATAGTGGTTGAGCATTTCGTTCGTAATAAGATTTTTGAAATTCTGAATACATAGAGTACAAAAGTGCATACTGATCTCTATCAAAATTCAAATTTAAATTTTCATACGGAAAACATTCGGAATTAAGAAATAATTTTACATTGGTAAGCTGGCAATGATCGAATAACGATGAATCTTTTTCCACTTGATTTTTTCGTGCTGTTTGAAAAGCGAGTATGACGAAACGGGGCTTTTCAAGTTGAGTTGTAGTCTTCACAGTCCATAGTTGATTCTGCGATGGGGGCAACAATGGATATTCATATAACTCCCATGTTCGGAACGGTATGTAAATAGACTTATTCATTTCAATATGCTCCAATAATGTCAAACGCTCACTGTCTGACGCATGTACATATGGCAAACGCCATTGAATTTTTTCTATTGTAATGCTTGTATTAGCTTCAGATGTTGCTATGAATGCATTTTCATCATTCTTTGCACGTACTAATATAAGTTCTTGACGTGCATTAACAATGATCTTTTTATAATCTTCAGCAAACCCCAGCAACATTTTTAAGGGAATGCAAACATTGAAATATCCATCACTGGATAATACTCGATTGCTGTAATCATGAGGATTCCAAGCGGCATTTTCCAGAAATTTACTTTCAGCATCATTGATAGATAGAAGCGATTTTATTGTACTAGTAATACCAACATTTTTCGATCGGTCAATTTCAATTCCATTCAGTTCATAACGAATTTCATCAAATAAAAATGCGATAGAATTATTGCTTAGTGTTACACTTGTATCACTTTCATGCTTTACTTTTCCTTCGATGTATAGAAAACTTTCATGAGGAAGAGTAAATATATCTTGCTGTTGCACAGGAATTCGTATTTCATCATTATTGTTGAAAGATGGACGGATGAATGCTGAAATTGAAAGAAGAGTGGTTGCAGGTAGAAAAGTTTTGGGCGCTTTGGGAATGTTTGCTAGAAATGTGAATGTATCAAGAGAAGCTAGGTTATGTGTGTATAATGGTGTACTTGTGCCATCGTTGATGTATGGATGTGAATGTTGGGTATGGGATAACCGGAATAAAAAAAGGGTAACTGCGGTTGAAATGAGATTTTTGAGAGGAGTGTGCGGAGTGACTAGAAGAGACCGTATTAGGAATAAAGTAGTGTATGATGAATGTGAAATTAGTAAAAATGTTGTGAAAAGAGTGGCTTCAAGTCAGCTGCGTTGGTTTGGACATGTGGAAAGAATGTCAAATGATAGATTGACTAAGAAGATTTATTTGGGTGAAATTGAAGGAACACGAATGCGAGGAAGACCGAGGAGTAAATGGATGAATATGATAGAAAATGTTTTGAGTGAACGTAAAATTATAAGTAGAAATAATAGGAGAGCATGTATGACAAGGTGTATGGATATTAACGAGGCGAGACAGTTATGTATGGATAGGAGTATTTGGCGAGCTATTGTTAGAAAATAAGGAATGAAAGGCAGTTTTCTATTTTTTTAGTGATTGTAGGAAATAAAGGGCCTGCTACCCCAGTAATGGGAAAGGCGTGATGTTATGTATGTATGTATGTATGTATTGTTGAATGTAGTTGATGCATATGGCTGATGTGAATGTACTTCCTTACGAATTATTCCATTAGCGAAATTAATTTCTTCGTTAATTTGTAGAATTTCCATTGTTGCCTTCGTCCTCTTTTTTTATTTTGCACGAAAATAAACAAATAATTCGGTATCGTATTTTATGCCGCTTGAAGAATCTTCGTAACCACTTAATTTTGCCGGAGTTTTAATCCTAATGATTTCAGGAACTGCTTATTCGCTGATGTTAACTGTTTAACACCACGTTTACTAGTGATAGGCTTCTTTATTGGTACACCCATTTTATACGTTTTTCGTACAGCACCAAAATGAATACCCATTTTGACTAGACTGATTTCACGTGTAGTCCTACCGTGATGACTTCACCTCGAAAATTGATGAGATTTCCATCCTGATCGACTATTTTAAGTGTTATTGTTGGAATACTTCTAACACTGATCGGAAGATAGATAACATTGGCTGGTACTTCAACAATTTTGTAACCAGGTGGCACTGCTATAGAAAATTCATGTATTGTATGACTCGGGCTTCCATTATGATATGCTCCCGTTGTAATGCTGCAATCTACACGCACTGTGTTTACACTGAGAATTTTCACGGGTAAATCAGATTCGTGACGAATATTAGGCTGTAGTGTGCGTTTTGTGAAACCTAATATTGACCCGATGGAATCATCAGGTTCAAAGTTTATTGCTCGATTGCATTTAATTTCACTCTTTAGTGTATTGTTATTCGCTTTCGATGATATTGAAACTTGTCTAGCTTTAAATTGCTGATTCAGATATAATTCAATATCTTCAATCTCATACGATCCGACAGGAATTTCAATGACGTCATCTTCTACGTAGAATTTATTATTATACTTATCAATGTTTGGTACAGAGTTGAACGTTTGAAAGTCAACAAGACCCAGTGCATACTGCGATTCATAATTTAAATCAATTGGCGGGAAAAAATCTGCCGTTAGTATGGACTGATTACCAGACAATGATATCAGTAGGGATGACATTGTGAGACTGACTGACTGTTTGATACAAATTGTTATTTATGAAGAAAATTTAAGCATAAATGTCCGCAAATTACTGTATCAAAATTTTGAAAACTTTTATGATTATATTTAATGGTTATTTTAGGATCTAAATTACTAAGATACCGTATAACCTCAGTAGGGGGACGTAAATTACCAAAACTGTCAAAGTATTCGACGTTATTCTTTAATTTCCTATAAGCAACCCAGTGCGTACCTTCGCCATCTTTATCATCAAGGTTTATAATACCACATTCGTTTAAACGCACGCGAGATGGTAAATTATTTCTCATAAAAACACCGCGAAAATATAATACCTCACGCGAATATCTTCGCAGTTCAATGTCAGTTAAAGCACGCCTGGGTAGATTTATAAAAAATTATGTGGTTTTAAATATAAACCAAAACCTTTACGGTATGGTTTCATATAAAGTCCGGATCCTTTCTTTCCAAGAGCAATGGCTTCAATTGTTTTATTATGTCGCACATTTTCTTCTAATTCTTTACGCGCATTCTGAGCGTCTTTAACTGCGCGTACAACACTAGCAGTGCCACCTGCTAAACTGCCGATGGCTCCCAATGCGGCAAAAATTGGTATTAATGGTAAAATACCACCACGCTTTGGTACTGGTATCACTCGAGGTTTTTTAAATCGCCGTTTTCCACCTCTTGATTTCACAATTTTACGTGCAGCACCCAATGAAATGTTGACTGCTTTTTTCACACTATCATCATCATCATCGTCATTTAATGTTTTCGTTTCTCGTAACATTGTTTTAGCTTGGTTTACAGCCAGTTTCACAGGGAATTTTCGTTTTAAGCCCATTCCTAATTTAACCTTAGTTTTCATCGCATTCTTCACCAGCCAGGCAGCGGATTTTTCTCCTAAGCCAGCATCTTTTGAATGAACCCTTTCCCGCGCTTTTTCAATTAATGTTTTGTCAGCATTATGTCGTTCATGCAAATCTTTTAGTTTTGAATATGCGATATCATGATCTTTGCAAGCAGCATCTAGTTGATTGATTCCAGGATCACCGCGTGCGATACGTTTATTCAGCTTTGTTCCCGGCCCGCAATACTGATAACCGGGAATGTGCATCTCAAATGGTAACTTATTAATAACTGTATTTAAAAGTCCCCGTCCGTGCCGAGGACGACGATGACGTGTGCACTCTTTCATCTTCGTACACATAATGAGGTGATGGTACATAAGATCACCAATTTATACATAAATACTGATGTAACGCTCATCTCTCGTCAGTAAGAGTAAAGATGGAATACATTAAACATCAGCTGTCATTACCAGTTCAGGATTTTGACGTTTTAATTGATAATAAGAGTCAAACGAATTATCAACGACATGGAGAACTTCTACCGAATACTGTACGTTGTATTATTTGCGGCCCGTCTAATTGTGGAAAAACGAACGTAATGCTTGCACTTATACTACATCCGAACGGGTTACGTTTTGAAAATCTATATTTGTTTGCAAAATCGCTGAATCAGCCTAAATATCAGTATTTAGCTAATGTATTCGCTCGAGTGTCGGACATAATAAATTTTTATCAGTATACCGATAATGCAGAAATTGATCATCCTAATGACGCTAAACCGAATTCGCTGTTTGTATTTGATGATGTTGCATGCGAAAAACAGGAAAATATTCGAGCATACTTCAGTATGGGAAGGCATTCAAAAATTGATTGTTTTTATTTATGTCAAACTTACACCAGAATACCGAAACATTTAGTACGAGACAATGCAAATCTACTTATACTCTTCAAACAAGATGACATGAATTTAAAACACATATATGATGATCATGTAAATACAGACATGACGTATTCAATTTTCCGTGACATGTGCTCCACATGCTGGACGAACGCTCGGTATGGATTTCTAGTGATTGATAAAGATCGTGATAAAAATAATGGACGTTATAGACAAGGCTTTGATACATTTATTTCAATTAAATAGTCAAGATCGTCCCCCACACCCTCAGTATGCTAACAAGCGTTGTCACGAACGGACGTTTAAAACGTCACGTCTGGAACGTAATCAGTTACGTTCGAAACGTGATACGTTCAGAACGTCCTCAAGTTATATTTAAAGATGGCGACAAATATTTCTAATGACTGCATTACTAAACAAATAATAAATGTTAGCAATGCAATACGTCGCAAACATAACCTTATTAGGAAACAACAGACATAATGAAGATGAATTAAATCGATTTCTGAAACCTATTATCAGCCCCCTCAATGAACTTGTGAAAACAAGAGAACCAATATCATCATCTGATAACGATCACGAAATGAAAATTGAGAAAACAGAACAATTTGATAACGACAATCGTTTCATGAAATACATGTTAGGGAATGACGATATACCGAATAGTAGACGAGATCGTTTCTATGGTGTTAGAGCTTTAAGTAACGGTGAATATAGAATTGGAGATTCTCAGATTCATCTTCTCAAGGAAAATATAGTTGTAAATGATAACGTTTACAATTCTACGGACGGATTACTCGAATTATTATTTAAAGAATATCCTGATGTGAATATAGTTACAGATACAGATTTAAAACATTACAAAGAAATACTTGAAAAAACTAACGCTCATAAACAGAACTATAAACCGAATGGGCGAATACGCTCCAATAGAGGGAACAAATATAAGAAGATAATATCTAAACTATTTTCATCGGGTGCTGTTACTGGTACAGGATTTTTACCAGTACACATGATAACTAATATTGCTGCAAATAAAGTTGATTATGTACATGGGGATGATCCGAATGAACTTGTTGATAGACTTAGACTATTGATTGCGTCTCGCAGTGCTGGTCATACTGGACATAACAATGAAATAATATCTATTATTGAAGAACTGCGTGAAGCCTATATAATTGAGTGATAGAAATATTTTTATATAGTATAAGTGCAAACGTTACCGTGTGTATACATGATGAAGAGCAGTGTTGATAAATTCGGACGTCATTTACATGGTGAGAGTGTCAAGAGCTCCCGTGTTATTTTTCAACAAACTGGACTTAATATAAATTCGAATGGAAATATAGATGTGTCTTCTAAACGTCTTGTTAATGTGAGCAAACCGGTGGAAGCGAAAGACGCTGCTAATAAATTATACGTTGATAAACATATTAAAACAACGTTTACAACATTAGAAAAACGAATAAATATTTTGGAGAAAGAAATAAAAACCTTGAACTACACAAAGACCAACAATTATGAACAATAAAGAAATAATAGTTAATGAAATACATCGTTCTGCACGCAGAAACTATAAGCGACGTCATGTGATTGTTAAAGGAATCAATGACTTGTTTCAAGCTGATCTTGTGGAAATGATTCCTTATGCAAAGGTTAATAAAAACTTTAAATATATGTTAACCGTCATCGATGTTTTCTCCAAATATGCCTGGGCAATACCGATGAAAAGTAAATCTGCAAAAGATGCTGTTACTGCTATGAAGCAAGTACTTAAAGATCGCATTCCAAACAATGTGCAAACGGACTTAGGAAAGGAATTCTACAATTCTGACTTCAAGAAGTTAATGAAGTCTCATAACATAAATCATTACTCCACATACAGTAACCTGAAAGCATCAGTTTGTGAGCGTTTCAATCGAACGCTAAAAAATATGATGTGGAAACAGTTTAGTATGCAGGGAACTTATAAATGGATTGCAGTACTACCATCTCTGATTGAGAAGTATAATAACACGAAACATCGGACTATTAAAATGAAACCCGTTCAAGTAACGAAGAAAACTGAAGAAGAAATACTACAATCCGTCTACAATTATCAATATAATGACAAACAAATTCCTAAATTTGCAGCAGGTGATAAAGTACGGATCAGCAAGTATAAGGGAATTTTGGATAAAGGATACTGGCCAAACTGGTCAACTGAACTATTTACTATACATAAAGTGCGACGTAGTAATCCCATTACGTATGAACTGATTGATTATCAAGAACAGCCTATCGCAGGGACATTTTACGAATATGAATTACAACGTACAAAACAGCCTGACGTGTATTTAGTGGAAAAAATTGTTAAGAAGAAAGGGGCTTTAGTGTATGTAAAATGGTTAGGAATGGATAAAACACACAACAGTTGGATACATAAAAATGATGTTTTGTAATTAAAATATCTATATTAAATAAAGTATGTAATTTTATTAAAATTCAAAGTTTTTCTTTACATTTCATACAGTCCTTAACCATTACAGACCTATACATATTAGTATTAAAATTTATATGTTCTATCTGTACAACTTGAAGAGCTGTTGCGAACTTGTAATGTCTGTTCTTCTGTATAGTGTATAGTAAAAATGTTGAGGTATACACATATAATATTAAGCTGATGAATGTATAAGAGACTATTAAAAACAAGTAATATGTCCGTATTATGAACTCGTGATCATAACTAAAATTAACGAGTTCATAATAGGGTAAACCACCCAAAGATTGGCACTGTACCAGTTATTGGCACGCTGACACTTTTTACCAATTTAAACCATTTAGGATATAGTTTCCCAATAAATTGGAAACTTTTTACAATCTGGCAACATTGCTCTTTACTAGTGATATTTCACTCATAATGTCAACATTAATGGCGTCTTCGCAAAACTCGTTCAAAAGTGTGTGTTCAGATTGCCTCAAAATTCAAGGTAAAACATGTCAAATTCTTTAGATACTTGGTTGCGAAATATGTTTTTACAATTTTTACTATTGTTATAGTTAAACATTTTGTTGTTGGGATTCATTTTTCATAGTTATGTCTTGATTTCTAAAGTAATTTAACTTCACCTTTCGGTCAATTTACATTAAATTAGAGGGTGCCAACTATAGGGTCACAAATATAGTAAAATCCAGTTGTTGGCATGGGTGCCAATAATTGCATATTCGTCTCGGAACTTAGTAAACCCTATAGTTGGCACTATGCATCCAGAAAAAATTATCCCTATTAGTTCCTTATACCTACCTATTTATTTATGTGCCTAGATGCCAAGAATTAAAAAACCTAACAACGAAGAAACGATTCAAAAAGCATTGGCAGAAATAAAAACGGGAAAATCAAAAAAGTCCGTATCAAAAAAATTTGGAATACCGAGATCGACTTTACAGTTTCGATTGTCAGAGAAATTTAGAAAAATACGCCCCGGACCAAATACCTACTTAACCAACGATGAAGAAATATTGCTTCTAGAATGGATAACGCAGAGTCAAAAAAAGGGATTTCCGCGGAGGATGTCAGATGTTCAAGCTTCCGTGAAGCAGTTCTTTGACAAGAGTAAAAAACCGAACCCTTTTAAAGAAAATGTACCTGGGAAACATTGGTACCAAGGGTTCTTAAAGCGACACCCAATGTTGAGCGAACGTAAACCGGAAGCAGTAACCAACGCCAGTGGGAATGTTGCTGAAAATGATATTCGCCACTGGTTCCTACAAATTGAAAGCTACTTGAAGGGCAAAGATCTTTTCACTATTTTAGAGGACCCCACAAGAGTCTTCAACGGCGACGAAACAGCCTTTCAACTTTGCCCTAAGGGTGATAAGGTGTTAGCAGTTAAGGGATCAAGAGATGTATACGAAATCGACCAAGGCACAGCTAAATCGAACATTACTGTGATGTTCACATTCTCAGCTTCAGGGGAACTAACACCTCCGATGATTATATACCCATATAAGCGCATACCCTCTCACATTGCTGCAACTGTTCCAGAGACTTGGGGCATTGGCGTGTCGGACAATGGCTGGATGAAAGCCGAACTATTTTACGAGTATGTATCGAATATACTCTATCCGCACTTGAAAAAGACAATCATTACATTTCCGATAATCTTATTTGTGGACGGCCACAAAACACACTTGACCTACGAATTAAGTCAATTGTGTAGCCAGTTAGAAATAATTTTAGTGGCTCTGTATCCCAACGCCACGCGAATCTTACAGCCGGCAGATGTATCTTGCTTTAAACCTATGAAATCGATGTGGAAAGCTGCTGTTCTCAAATGGAGGAGAGAAAATCCATTCTGCCAATTGACCAAAGTACACTTTGCTCCTACATTGAAGGATGCTATTTTGGGAATAAGCAAGAAAACTATTATCAATGGTTTTAGGGCTTGTGGCTTGTGTCCTTGGAACGTCAATCAAATAAACTTTTCTAAATGTTTAGGTAAAGCTAACGTTAGTGATCAACAAAGTGCTACTCAGGAAAAAGCTAAAAACACTTTGAGTTTCGAAAGGTTTGCTGAAATTCTTGGAAAGAAAAAAATAGAAGAACTGAAGAAACTAAGTAACGGTGGCGCTGTATCCACGTCCGAGGACACACAGTTTCTGTTGGAGCTTTTAAAGGAATTTCATATACCAAATACAACAACGGACCATTCGATAAATCCAGAAGAAAGATGTATGGACAATTCAATCGTTGCTGAAAATAGCAATGTATTTTCCGATTTTGAAGAGCATAATGTAATATATACTACTATCCCAGACACTGAAACCAGTCATATGGATATCCTGGAAGCTCCCTGTGACAGCAGGGAGGCAGATGGGAACGTCATAGGAATTAGTTACACAGAAGAAGATATTATGAGCATGCCGATAATCATTAACGATAACGCGAATGTGGATCTATATGATTATTTATTGTGGCCTAAAACACCTCAAAGAACTGGGAAAAGACAATCAGAAAGAATGCCATTTGTAATTACATCTACAGGATTTAAAAAAATTCATGAACAAAAAGAAAAAGCTAAAGCCGATAAAGAGCAGATCCAAGCTGAGAAAAAAGCAGTAAGAGAAGAAAAACGAAAAATTAAGATCGATAAAGCAACAAATAAAAAATCGCAACCCAGCAAGCAGACAAAAAGTAACAAATTTAAAAAATGCAAGACTAAAACTACAAACGCTGACAGGTTAATTAAAACGAAACCAACCTGTGTAAAAACGGATATTACACCACACAAGCAGGAAAAAGAAAGAATCAATGTAATAAATGTTGAGGTATTGCCAAATTGGAACATGCCTGACAAATTATCAGAAAGAAGTCCATGTGATTTACAAATTGAAGCTGTAACAAAAAAATTATTTGCCTATGAAGATGAAATCAAAAATAACGGCATGATTTTCAAGCAAAATACAATCAAGACAAGTGGTCTTTGTTATTGTTGCACATTCAATATCAACAAAAATAAGACAGGAATTCAATGTGAAAGCTGTAACAGGGCCTTCCACATGGATTGTATTTTTAAGAATAATTTGCACAAGTCAAATTCTGAAACATTTAAGTGCCTTTCCTGTTTAAAAAAGAAATATTATTAATGTTTTGTTTTTATATTTTTGTATTTTTTATTTTTAATAAAATAATTACCAAATTACCACCCAACGTGTTCAAAGTGTTGTGTGTTTATTAAACCATTTTTAAATATTGTAATTGCTTTTGTTTCAAAGTTTTGCATTAATTAACACAACGTTGCTGCGGGTGCCAATAACTGAAACCTTGGGTGCCAACAATAGGAAAAGCGTGCCAACAACTGGTGCATTAGCAGCATTTTACTAATAATGTTTTAAAAGTTGTTGGCCGTTATAAACGTGTTTATTCAAGCACAAATATAAAACATAGATATTCAGTTAACACTCTGGTATAATACCAAAGGATGCAAATAAAAAAGACAATTTTTCCTGATTTTTTCTTCTCCGTCAATTGCTTAAAGTGCCAACAATTGGGGTTCTTACCCTACGGACATATTACTTGTTTTTAATAATATTGACGATGAACTTCGGAACTGAAAATATAGTATAAGAGACTATTTGTTTTTCTATATTGGTAAATTTCTGTGCATCATTTACTTATTCCGATGTAGCACTGCCAGTGCCGGCTTATGCTTCTTGCGCCACCAGGTCCGTACTAGGAAATAAATTTTCTTTACTGGTTTAATACTCCTTCCGTTTAAAACGTGACGTATCATGTTTGGTACGCGATGTATCACGTTTTGAACGTAACGTAACGTATTACGTTCAGAACGTAACGTATTACGTTCAGAACGTAACGTATTACGTTCAGAACGTAACGTATTACGTTCAGAACGTAACGTATTACGTTCAGAACGTACCGTATTGCGTTTCGAACGTACCTTCTTATTCACAGCATTACGAAATGACCGTTCCGAACATGGGAGTTATATGAATATCCATTGTTGCCCCCATCGCAGAATCAACTATGGACTGTGAAGACTACAACTCAACTTGAAAAGCCCCGTTTCGTCATACTCGCTTTTCAAACAGCAAGAAAAAATAAATTGGAAAAAGATTCATCGTTATTCGATCATTGCCAGCTTACCAATGTAAAATTATTTCTTTATTCCGAATGTTTTCCGTATGAAAATTTAAATTTGAATTTTGATAGAGATCAGTATGCACTTTTGTACTCTATGTATTCAGAATTTCAAAAATCTTATTACGAACGAAATGCTCAACCACTATTATCGCGAAATGAATTCAAAACCCGAGCAATGATAGTAATCGATTGTTCAAACCAAAATGAATCTATTAAAACTGGATCAGTTGATGTTCGTATTGAATTTGAGTCAAGCGCTAATTTCCCTCCGAACACTTCTGCATATTGTTTAATAATACATGATCGGGTTGTAGAATATAATCCGTTAACCAATTATGTTAATAAAATTGTATAACTATTGTATTAATATGTATAATCACTTGTATGGTAGGAACAAATAAAAGAAAAAAAATTAGTTACATATAACTGCAGTTTTATTATTTAAATGTGTTTACACTTCACTTATAATCCGAATGTACACTTTCAAATAAAATCTTGAGCTTCCTGCTCGTACATTTTCCGGAACTCTAGTTTAGTAGTTGTGCAGGCGTCCAACGGTCCTCGGCTGATCAATGCAATGTCTCCTTCTCGGTTAATGTTCTCAACCTCTTCATGGCTGAGATCTGCCGCAAATCGTCGAGGCAAGAACACTTGGAATTCTTCTAATTCGGCAATTATTGCTCTGCCGAATTTGGTTTTAATTTCACGTAGTTTTATTATTTTATACACTCGATTGATATCAATATCTTGCAATTTTTTCGTTTCTTTAAAATCCTCACAAACACCGACGCTTGTTAACTTCGAAACAATATCAGATTTGTCTGCAGCCATATTTATTACAACTTATCTCTTCAACAGTAAAATGGTGAAATGAACACTAAATGTATAGTGCAAGTTTAATTTATACTAATTTTCTGCAACGTTGGCAAATAAACATGATGAAATATTGCGCAATATGCTAAAATAGAGATGATGCAATAGTTGCGCAATATTGCGTAATCACTTCCTGGAATTATATGAAACAGGTTTGAACACGTAAAGGGGAATCCCAGAAATTTTGCAACGTTTCTAAAAATGACGCGTAATATTGCGTAATCATGGGTAAAATTCGTGGAATTATTAAGAAACAAGATTGAACAGGTCCGTAAACATGACCCGGAAGGCCCCCCATCCAACGCTACTAGGCAATAGGATTGAACAAGTTCGTAGTGTGTCCACGTTGCGCATGCGCCACCAGGTCCGTACTCCAGCTAAAGAAAAACCTCCAGGTACGGGCTGGCTCACTGGGCCACGTAACCCTTGATCCAGACCCCGTGACTCCTCTGAGTTCACCCTCGGAAGAGGACCTCCAGGTACATGACCTTGAAAGAAGACCCATCCTGCCTGAAGAAGATCTCCAAGTCGACCATATAACGGTACAGCCTGACCCCTGGATGACGTCACCCTTGATCCAGACCCCGTGACTCCTCCGAGTTCACCCTCTGAAGAAGACCTCCAGGTACATGACCTTGAAAGAAGACCTCCAAGTCGGCCATACAACGGTACAGCCTGGCCACCTGGATGACGTCACCCTTGTTCCAGACCCCGTAACTCCTCTGAGTTCTCGCCCTGAAGAAGATCACCAGGTACATGACCTTGAAAGAAGAGTCCATACAACAGTACAGCCTGACCTCCTGGATGACGTCACCCAGGCCCCCCCTGGATGACGTCATCCAGGCCACCCCCCCCCCGATCACGTGACCCCCTCCCACTCTTCCGGTCACGTGACCCCTCCCCCTCTACCGATCACGTGACCCCCGCGCCCCCCACCACGCCCCGCAACGCCGTACTACAGTACAGTCGCGAGGTAGGCAACCCGCAGTGCTGTCCTCAGAACCCCATTACTATACTACTAGTGTAATAAATCAAACAAGACTTACCTTCAAAATATTTATTAATACCTCGACCAAACACATACGGATTATCATACTGAACATTAGCATCGCTTCTATACTTCAAGATCATATCAATGGCTGCAATTTCATCACGATTAATCATTAAAGAAACTGGTCTTCCTAACTTCCCCCTTATTTTCACTCGCATATATCTTAGAGAAAATAATGTTTCACTTGGTTTTAAATTATTGCATGTTTCAGAATCTTTTTGTATGTTATGTTTTTTTCTTATAATCTTCAATAAGTAGTTTCTCCAGTTCTCCTACCCGATTTCTATTAAAAATTAATACTACGAGAAGAGAGCTCTTACACAATTGTACCCAAAACTTACAATCAAATCCACGTTCTAATTGTTCCATGGCCTGTGGAAATCTAGTCTTAAGAAAATAATTTAATTTTAATATATTCTAAGTAAGTGGCAAAAACCTTGGTTTGTTCCATTTTTTTTCTTGCCAAAATTTTATTCGCTTGTTTAGAGAGAATGGAATATTCACTTCCGTAGACTGATAACCACGATTAAACTGCCGATCTAATTGTATCGTCGTCACGTTTCACGCATTCTACAGGTGCCTTGAAAATGTAGTGATTTTTGTTTTGCGGTAAATACAAAAGTATTGTTTGTTTTGGCCGGAGCTAGATACGTGTACAACTTTTAGTTTTGCCGATTTTTTTCCATTAGAAATTTGCCCAGAACTTGCGTTTTTTAATGATATCAATTCAATCATTGACAATGATTGAGAAGATGAATACCAGCGTCTGGGTGATCTTGATTTAATTTCTATTGATGCATCAGAATCCTAATCACTATCTTCTGAGAAATTAGAATATTGAAAATCATCTGTACCATCTTCAGGAGAAAAAAATCACCATTGCTATTATCTTCAGATATTTCTACAAAACAAATTTTAATATAAATCTTGTAGAAAATTAGTTATTTATTAAATACTGCAATTACCAGTCAATCAGAAGCATTATAAGAGTTGAAATTAAAAAGATCAATATC
Organism: Carabus problematicus; assembly: GCA_963422195.1. Classification (NCBI taxonomy): domain Eukaryota; kingdom Metazoa; phylum Arthropoda; class Insecta; order Coleoptera; family Carabidae; genus Carabus; species Carabus problematicus. Next base: position 5,491,461 of record OY728580.1, read on the forward strand.
TCTACATAGGCACAAAAATATTAGAACAATATTAATTAGCAATAAAATGATTATACGGTAGATAGTCACGATGGTATTGATGATCAACAGTCAACGTAAAAGATGGGACACCTGTATAAACAAGTACCACTCATTTATTGTGTTAAGCCTGTTCGACACAATGTATAATTTTATATGAAAATCGATATAGAAATTTATGTATCGTTTCATTCAGAGAATTGTGGTAAATTCTATGTAGTAAAAATGAACTCATGTTCTATTTCATTTATAATTCTATATATAAAGAGATGCATAATGAACACATGATTTTAGACATTTGTAAGATTTTTTGCGAAGTATCAATGTTAGTTACTTGTTATTATACATGAAAATATTAATTCTTACATCATTCTATAATATATCTGCTAACAATAATAACTCATCTTCGCCAGTATCAATTTTTACTTTCTTATACATAGTATAAAGAAAGTATAGGAATCATGAAATATTTCGATTACGAGATTTTGATGGAAATACATGTTTTGAGGTCCCCTGGATACGTTTTGACTATTTTCGCCATGACGTCTGTGTGTGTGGATGTGTGGATGTGTGGATGTTTGGATGTGTGGATGTGTGGATGTGTGTCTGTATGTTCATTATCTTCAAAACGAGCAAAGACAGGTCAATGAAACTTCGTATTTAAAAGTTTTTTGATTATATGAAGAGCTGATTAGATTTCTAGCATAATCGCACAACCGGAAGAGGAAGTTTACTGAAGATCAAAATCGAACATTGTGAATTATTAGAGAAACTGAAAAGGATATGGAAAAAGTTTTGAAATAAAAGTTATAGAAAACAATAGGCTTAAGAAAAAATGTTCTATGCATTTTTGTTCTATCTTTATCCAATTTTGAGTAAAATGTATTTATATATTGGCATGTATTTAAAATATCATATATGCTATGAAAACAAAACAAAGACAAAATATTTACAGAAATACGCATTTGAAATGTCAAATATGTGCCAATTTAAATTGAGTATAAGAAAGTAGTGTGGTGACCACACCAGATTTTTATATTTGGATAGTTTGAAACCTCCTACTATCAAGCTGTCAAAATTGATGCAATTGCGTGTGCTCGCAAATTGAAAATGTTGTATACATTGCATACTGGTCTAAATATTATTTTATATACAAAATTTTATATACAATTATACATGGTATCAAACAGACTTTAAAATGTCGAGAAGTAAAACATGTGCACATTTACCTGCATAAATCCCAACTTTTTGTACAGATCTATCGGACTGTTTAACTGTCTTTGCGTATTGCCACAATTGTTCTTCAATATCGATATTTATTATTTATATTGACATGTTGACATCTGTGTGTTAAAAATATAATACATTGAGTATTAAATGCAAAAGAATAATAAAAAAGTGCGTGTATTGAATATTTAACTAATTTGGAATAAAACTAATAATTTATTTTATTAAACGTGTGTTAAATTTTATCTCATATCTAATAAGTAAAAACCTAACCCCGAACATTTATCGCAAACAGGTATTAATTGGTCTCGAGAGTTTAGTTTACGCACATTGGTTTGCGCATCTGTGTAGTAGCGCAGGTCAGTTTAGGCAGGTGCTATGATAAACCAGTGATCGTCAAACATGAACGTCAAGGAAAAAGACAAATTTTGTGCTAAATGTTTAATAGAATTTAATGGAGATAAAATTATTGGATGTGATAAGGCGTGTAAAAACTGGTTCCACTTAAAATGTGCAGGGATACGTGATAAGGAATTCGGAATAATTGATACGTGTAAGGGTGTGAAGTGGTATTGCTAATGCTGTGAAACAGAATCAGCAGCATCTGTCAATGATGTGAAAACGATAGTGGAAAATGCTTCAAAAAATATGCACATGAAATTGAGGAGTTTAAAGGCTTAATTAAGTCGCTTATTTTACGAAATAATAATAAAGGTGATTAACAAACACGTCCATTATATTCCGAAGTATGCAGCAAACCAGCAGTAATTATTAGGCCTAAAACGAATCAGCAATGTATACATACTAGAGAAGAACTTCAACGAAATATGAAACCGTCTGAATTGTCACTTGGAGTATCATCTATTCGAAACGTCAGAAATGGTGCTGTAGTAATTAATTGCCAAAAGGAAGAGGATGTAAAAAAACTTTAAAGTGTAGTATTTGGAAAGCTTGGGAAAAATACGATGTAGTACTTACGAATATGAAAAAACTGTTTATCAAAATTATTGGTATGAAACAAAAATTAACGGAGAATGAAATGATTGTGAATATAAGAGCACAAAACACTACTATCAATGAACACTAAAATTAATGTTAAGAGAATCTGGGAACATAAAAATAGATATATGGCGGTAGCTGAAGTAGATGCTGCTACATTTGCAAGGGTCGTGGAAAAAGGATCAATAAACATAGGATGGGATCATTGTGCGGTGTTCGAAGATCTTAATATTATGAGATGCTATAAGTGTATGGGTTACAATCATAAGGCGGCTAATTGCCGAAATTCATTGTCATGCAGTAAATGCGCCGGTGACCATAGATACCATGAATGCGACTCAGAGGTGGAAAAGTGCATTAATTGTTGCAAAATAAATGAAAACTTAAAACTTCAATTAGATACGAAGCATTCGGCTTTACATAAAAACTGCCCAGTATTTATAAGAAAAATGGAATAGCAATCACTGAACAACACCAGTGTACCACTAATTATTTATTTGAACACATAAAGTTTTTTAGGACATAGAGATGAAATAATCCAGCTAATAGTTAATAAGAAACCAGTTGCTGTTTGCTTTTCTGATACCAAAACTACTAATGACATTGGGGACGTCGAACACAAGAGTCTAGTTTCCAGACTTCCGCCAGTACGAAGGTACATGATGTCTGTTTCCGAAATAATACGACACGATACGAGCATGCCTGTTCTTAGTTCGTAACGTTATACTAAACTTGTGTGCAATACGTTTGTTGTTAGTGCAATTTATAGATTTGGCTACTTTACCCTACCCTACTTAATAATACACTTCTCTACTTAACCCTCCCCTAACCTACTTTATCCTACCCAACCCTAAATGTAATAATAATTAATGCAGTTCCACGATTTCCCGATTCCGTAAATCTCAGACTTATATGTTCGTACGAGCTCGGTTACTGGCGGAGGTCTGCAAACTATGCTCTTGTCGTCGAACTACATATTCTAAATTATAAAATAGTTCGATGTGATTCCGTCAGCAGACATACAGGTGGTGTACTGTGTATATATGAGAAAGTGTTAAATTTAACGTCATTGAAATTATAAAAGAGAAAATGAATTATTGGTTAATATCAGTTAAAATCAAAATTCAGTCGTTAACATACAACTTAGTTACACTATATCATTCGTCAAATAGCAGTCATGCTGATTTTTTAACTTTCTTATGTAACTGGTTGGATATAAATAGTGAAGTACGCAATTTTTTAATAGTGGTAGGTGATTTCAATCTGGTTGGGGAATAAATTTTATAGCTTAAAAGTTAAACACTTAGTGGAATCGCAAGGGCTATATCAGCTGGTATATGAATTACACCACAAACAAAAACTTTAATTGACTTGGTCATCTCCAATAATAGTCAAATAAATTGAAAATACAGAGCGTACCGAAAATAACAGACCATCACATTATTTACATATACTTGACTGATCGTTCAATTGATCCAATAAGCAGTACAAGAACAAATAAACGATTAAATTATGAACAGTTACAAGATGCATTGCTGACATGTGAATGGAAGTATCATTTAAGCAATGTAATTAGATCTTTCCACGTATTTTACAAAAATATATCTAACACGGTTAACTTATGCACAGAATATTACAACAGTACGTTTAAATACCATAATGGGTGGTATAACCAAAAAGTTAAATTAGCGGTTAAACAGAGAGATGATGCTTAGCGCAAGTATGCTTTTACCAGGCAACTAACCGACTGGCAAGCATAATAAAAATATAGAAACCAAGTTACCTACATAATAAGAGTTCAAAAACAACTTGTTACGTGCCTAATGGGCCACGAACAAATGTCCTCACGGGGTGGAGGTTGCCAGCTTCTCAGTGGAGAAGGGTGTGGTGAACAGGTTTGGGCGCCACGCAATTAAAATTACCACTTGCACCCACCAAAATGTTCGGAACGCAACAAGACACGGGAAAGCGGCGGTAAATTACAAAAATGCTGAAAGGTAGAAGTTAAATGAATTTAATTTGATTTATGCAAAAATAATAAATAAGTACAAAATAAAATAAGTTAATAATAACGTAAAAACAAGTAATGAAAATGTGAACCAGCAAAATTAAATTAAAATTATCAAAATATGAAAAAAATACGAGGATACGGGGTGTTCAAAGAAAAACACAAACAAAACAGCTGAATAGAAAGGTCAGCACAATGTCAAAAAAATGACCAAATAGACGGCGCTAGTGTGTAATCGCCCGACTACGCGTGCGTCTAATCCGCACAGGTAGTACAATACGTGGGGGGACGGGGTCCTCAGCTGATCAACTTCGGCTCACAATGGTGGGAATAGACACGTCGCCTAGCGGGAGAACACGGAAACACAATGCGCGACAAAAATAAAAGAATACACCCGTGTCCGCGAAATACCTCTATATATCAGAATTACAATAGAAGTGCGCCTGGCGCTTAGTTGTTAACAAATAATAGTTTTTAAGAACACAAAAATTATATACATATATCCATTAAATATGAAGGGGGGAAAAGAAAGTTAATACAAAATGGTCTCACGTTCAATACCAATATAATGCCGATTGTTTGGCAGAATTTTTTGGAAATACATTAAATAGCGATAGAACAAGCAAAATTCATAGCGTACAATGTTGAGTGGGTAGGGCAGGGTAGGGTAGGGTAGGGTTTGTATTGTATTCCTGTATTGTATGGCCTGGTGTTATACGTCTTGGGAATTCACACGTTTGGGAATTCATACGTATTGGGAATTCAGATCCTTGTACAAAAAATCCCATGACGACGCCATTGCGGCCGGCTTCTACACATTAACCCTTTCGCGAACTCTCCACAGCGATCATTCAAGGTCGAAAATCCCTTAAAATATGGGTGATTTTTATCGTCACAATGACAAAAAAAACCACTTAGTACGAACCAAAACGTGACGTACAAAAGAAATTACTATACGATGGCCTTTAAGGTGCGTACTCGTGCCCAGTCAAAACGAAACTCCTTTACTTAAAATTAAGTAAAAGATAAGGAAAACTCCGATAAGTCGGAAAAACAAAGAAAGAAGATTCAAAACCTGCGTCAATAAAGCAATTGTCAGCAAGGTCAACATAAGGAACAATTACACGGAAACAACAGAAGAGTAATCGGAAATACATGTTACGGCAAAAATATGATACTACGGACTAACAATTATTTTGTACTCAAGAACATAATTTGGATATTGATAATAAACAGTTGAACTACTTAAATTATTTAAATAATTTATTTTTGTCTATGCGGAACAATAGAAAATACGCTATACTATGCAATGGTTAGGTATAAACGGGTCTGATTTTAAAACTAATTACACGTACAAGCTAAGCAACTTCGTTGTTGTGCTTGTCAAGTTGGAAGCTAACCTATTATGAATATTGAAAGATAAATATATATATATATATATATATATATATATATATATATATATATATATATATATATAATACTGGAATTAAACGGGTAAGTGAACCAAATCTATTTCAAACTTGAATCTAAATCTTATACATATTTCTATCACGATATCTCAGATGGAGTGGGAATAAGGAAACAACTTTGCATTTCAGATTTTACGACATGCACATGGGGACAAATGAAAGACAGTGGGATACACAAAACAGAACAGAAAGGAAACAAGACAAATAGAAAATAAATCGTAACAAACTCTACTTTAACAGGATGATTGATAATTGTAAAAATAACAGTAAATTAATGTGGAAAACACTAAAAACCGTAACAGGTAAAAAAGGAACTAATGCATTAAAGGAAATTACCTACAACGGCCATATATATACGGATCCAAAACATATTGTTCAAATATTTAATAGCTTTTACAGAAATTTAAATGAAAGAAGTCCCATGAAGGTTATCTGTATCATATACGAATTAACGTATAGTTATATATCTATCTCTCTCATTTCAATTGTTAAACAGCACGCGCGACAAGGATGGATATAACGCGTTTGTCTTTAGAATGTCCGAACAATACTACGACAAGCAAAACAAAATGAGGCTCGTTGTACTAGATACTATTGCAATAACGTACGTTGATTTCTTATTCCCTACACTACTAGCTGTCGCATAGGCGTGTACCGTCATTTTGCTGCATTTTCTGTCAATTTGTCTTATTTACCACTATTAACACCAGTATTATGCACTAACACAAACACAGTTATAATAAATCACTTTTATTGCAACCACTGATATTATATCATTATCTAAATCGTTGTTGTAATTCAAAATGTGAGACACAAATGATTAACGTAATGAACTGTCAAAACATCGTATTTCTGTTGTTACCGGTGCTAAGGCGACTATTCACCGAAAACTTTATATCTGGTATATACTAATGCATGCATTGTTCTTCTTTTGTTTATATCTCCCCGTCGTCTGCTAACCCCTCACCATCGGAAATGACAGTATCTTATATGCCAAATTAAAAATTAGATAAACGACGCTACTGAATATGAGAAAATGGGCGTGGTTAAAATCTAAACTCGTACTGTCCTTCAATGACCTTCAAGGGACTTCTTTCATTTAAACTTCTGTACGTAGCCAGTATTACTGATATTGTGAATTCAATAGACAAATGCAAATCGAATTCCCGTAATGTACCCGACGTAATTAATGTGAGTTTGTGGTCATTTAGAAGTATAGCAATTAATGAATTATAAACCATTATTTTTGCACAAAACAATAAATATAGTGTAGATGATATTGGAATAGATCTTCTGAAAAAATGCTTTAGTATTATAGGCCAGTGTTTCTTAAACTTTTTGGTCGCGCGACCCCTTTTCACAATTGAAAATTCCGAAGGACCCCTCGAACCGTGTGCGCAGAAAAATGTTGGAGGGGACTAAAATCCAGGATGTAACTTCTTTTATTTAATTAAAATGAATTACTCATTGTTTTTATTATTAGCAGATTTATTTGTTTAGTTGCAATAACAGATCACTCGCCAAATATTCTGCGACCCCCCAAAATTTAATATCGACCCCTGTGGGGTCGCGCCCCCCGCTTTAAGAACCACTGTTATAGGCTACCCGCTGCTAGACATCATTAATAAGTCGATAGAGAGTGGATTGTTTCCGGATATGGTAAAACTGTCAACAATAATATCTATTGCAAAAGTAGGAGCTAAATCCGTTACGGATATTAGATCTATTAATATCTTACCAGATTAAATTTATATTAAGGGAATGGAAATTGATATTGGACAAAACTAACGTTATATGTGCCATATTCCTTGACTTGAAGAGAGCGTTCGAAACTGTAGACAGAAGTATATTACTACAGAAATTAAAGATCAAGCTCTCAATTGGCTAGGTAGCTACTTAAGCAACAGGTCGCAAGTTGTAACTTGCATGCTGTATCTCCAGAAATATCTATTAAAAAAATTCCATCGGATTCATCGAAAAGCTTCTTATGTATGCTAAAATATTTATTTGAAACATTTTCAATATTTTTTATACTTTGTGAGTTATAACGGAAAATTAAATTTCGAGAAAATCACACTTTTGTGATTATCTAGTGAGCCGTGCAATATTTTGAAAAAACTAAATCGCCTTTAACGTCGGCCCAAAAGTCCACAACTTTTGTCTAATTTAACCGATCTGGTATCTGTTATAGTTTCCGTGATCCCTGTAGTGGCCCGTTTAAATAAGACACTCTCTATACACATAATTAATGTATTATTTTTTGAAATTGGTAAATTTTGCTATCTTCTTATCTAATATTCTATGGCAGTTTTCAAAACTTATCTTCCGATTGAGATCTTGTAGCCTTATATATGTTCGTGTTATGCTTAAGCAAAGAATAACTTCAAATGGAACAGAACTAGTTCCTAATTTCGAAATAGTTCTTTCAGCCAAATTTTTTTAAATGTTTCCCTCGGTGGATACGGAATGCATGTGCATAGTATGAAATTCGGAATCAAGGTTGAGTGCCGCTTCAAACAATTCATTACTAGTGTAGTAAAGTCGCCCATGTTAGCATTATATTAATCATATTTAGTAATGTTTCGTATTAGTTTAAAGACATAGTAACATTGTATATCGATAATATTTAGTTATGTATCCTACGAGTTTAACATTATGTTAAATTGTATTTTATCTTAAGGACAATATTTTGCTTTGTAGTCATTTCTCACACTTTGTATGTAGTCTTAAGTCGTGGACCATTCCTACGAAAAGTGCTGATACTATGTCTATGTTACATCCGTTCATCTCGAGAGATGCTGACACCACAATTGTTAATCTTAAGAGAATAATGCCAACCTATAGTCAGAAGCATCCTGGTCTCAGCACTCACAAGACGTAAATTTCAACAATAACCAAGTCTCGTAATAAATCCGTATTACCAATCGTACTGTTGCATTTTAATTTAAACACCCTAAAATTATATTTATTGTTACGTTCTCCACAACATAAATTTTGATGTCAGGTGTAGGGTTTGTTTAAATTAGTGCGTTTTTGGCGGAAAGTTTCATACTTCCGTGCGCCTTGTAATTAGTGCCTGTTCGGTTGAGACAAAAGTTCTTCGTTTGAAAGTGTTGTGTTGTGATTGCATATTCATCATCGCACCGAGTCAGGAACGAGAGATTTTCCATCCCAGCAAATACTACTCCCCTCGTCATCATCGCAAGGGTTATATAGTGGGCAGTACAACCAGCCTACCGTTTCCATCGTCTCAGTATCAACTCGCCACCATCATCTCTTCATCACATCAGAGAAAAAGTGTAATGTGCAAGTGAGTTAAGAAAAGAAAGAAATTGTATGTCAGGAATTTTAGATAGTTTTGGCACAGAATCAACACAGACCAGCCGACAGCCGAAGAAGTAGGATCTCCGTCGTGAGATACCTGGTCTGGTTCACCATCTGTGTATTGTAGTAGTGCCTAGGTGACCACATGCCTGTTTCCGACCAGCGCTTCGTGAGATGTCTCTTGCGCGGTAAGTACCTCTTATTGACCTATTTACATGTAAACATTGACACTCCAGTGCAAATACAGTGCGTGTTGTGCTACGCTGTAGCAGCAGTGCGTGCAAGCACCAGCGCTACGCGGTTGGTACGCCAACAGGCGTTAGTGATCACTGTACTAGTAGTGGTACAAATCAACAGCAGAATTGTGCGTCTCAGTGAAATATTTCTGATATGAACACTATCGTGACATTGACACTTAGTTTAGTTTTGTGCTGTGAACGTTCAGCGTAGTGAGATATAGTGTTATCCTCTTCGGTCTCTTATTTCGGACATATACATTAAGCACTCAGTGCAGTGCCTTGTTTTAACACATCATCAACGATGGATCTAGTAAATAAACTAGACACCGGGCGAGTCACCTTCGAACAAGTTGCAAAACTAGTTGCTGACTTAAAACAAGTGCGCGACCTAAAAGACGACAAATCTGTCTATGAAACCTCTACATCAACCACCTACTCAGCCTCTGTTGCATCAGAGCTGAACATGGATACGTAAAATGAAGACCTGTGCGAAAATGATGTGAACCAAGAACCACATTCACATCTCTCAAACGTAGACAAACAAACTTCCATTCAGGATGAAGATGAATTCCAACAAGTTCAAAACTCAAAACGTCGTACATACGACCATACCGCACTCGCGGTACCAACATCTAACAGTTTTAACGCTCTCAACAGTATTACCCCTGCCAACGTTGGTACCTCCGGTAACACAGTGACCCCAGATACTGTCAAGAAACAGCGTACTCCACCTCCAGTATTCTTAAAATCAACCGAACAGTGGTTAGATGTAGCCGCTGCCACTACAACGAATGCAATTAACATCAAATCAACCCGTGCAACCTCAGATGCAATACGCATTCAGCCGTCGGCTCCTGAAGATTACACGAAGCTCAACAAGCTCCTAGAAACCATGCAGCTAGAGTACTTCACATTTAGACTCCCACATAAGAAACCAATCCAGGTGGTAATAAGAGGCCAACATGCTCAAGCCGTACCTGACGCAATCAAGGCAGAGCTACAAGTGATGGGCCACCCAGTCTTATCAGTATATCGACTGAAAGAAACTACTCTGATGACTAGAAGCGAAAAGAATTTATGATGTAAACAGACTCAACTATCTAGCAGTAAAAGTTGAGCCCAAAAGAAGAAACCACGAACCCAAGCAATGTCGAAACTGCCAGAGATTCAACCACACCGCAGGCGGCTGCCACATACAACACAGGTCCGTTGGTCCATTCAGTGTCTACTTCTCCATGGTCCCGGGAATTGTCAGAAGATCGACAAAACCATCCACCAAGCAGAATGTGTCAATTGTGTTAACAATCACGCTGCAAACTACAAGGGCTGCCCCAAATTCTCAGCAGCCAAATCAATGATGCCAAGAAAGGCTGCAACGACCAGAACAGGAGTCTCATACGCCAGGGCCCTCTCCCGAGAACCTACAGCAGTGCCAACAACTGAACCCAGCACCTCCACCGCCCCCTCTCACACGACAAACAATACCAACCCTACAAGTTCTCAAATTCTACCTTCAAAACGTACTGGAGTGCAACAGGCTGCCGTCCTAAGTAAAACCAATAACAAAGTAAATACAAATAACTCCAACCTGCCCACTAACGATTCCATGTCAGGAATCCTGAACCTAGTGGAATTACTATCCAAATGGGACATAAATAAACTGTGAATACCCATCACAGTCGTGCTCACAAAACTAACCGCAGCAGACTTCGCAAAAATAGTCTTGTATCAAATTCCTCCTCTATTTTTACTATTTAAATATGGTTCAAAATAAACCTAATCCCGCACATAACCTGAGAATCGCCTTCTGGAATGCGTGCTCACTCTACCAAAAACGCGACGAACTGGAAGAATTCACCCAGAGATACCAAGTAGACGTAGTACTACTATCCGAAACTCACCTCAAACCCCACATATCCGATCCGAAGATTAGAAACTATCACATGTATCACACCGACCGCATTAACCACGCTGGAGGAACTGTAGCATACGTTAGACACACGCTAGAACACGCTGAAACAGACAATCTTCAAAACATAGAGGCAACGTCAGTTGTAATAAATACCACATCACTAGGCCCAATAAGACTAGTGGCTGCCTACAATTCGCCAACAAAGCCTTTACTTCAAGCTGACTTACTAAAAATAACACAAGCAGACAACCTCCCAACTATAATTTCAGGAGACCTGAATGCCAAACATATCACCTGGAATAGCCGCGTATACAACGCGAGAGGCCGTAACTTGCTGCGCTTCCCCTACCAAGGACACTGCCCAGGTATCTTGGATATAGCCATTTTGAAAAACATCCACAAGACAGCCCACATTAACTCTATTCCCGAACTATCGTCAGATCACAACCCCGTTGTACTAGATTTAATACTGACTGACACTGACCAAGAAGGCGAGACTGATACAATACACCGGACCAACTGGGACGCCTTCACAGATATACTGGACCACAACTTGTAACGAGTTATTTTCTTTGTTTCCCTTTCATTTGAGTTTTCGTAGTTTTACTTGTCGTCGTCCGTCGGATTAGCGCGAACAAGCGTTTTGAAAAGAGCGGAGACGGAGTCTTCCGTTGGGCATTATCGAGTGTAGTTGCGTTTTCTAGTTTTACTTTATTTAAAAGTTTAACGTTTGTTTCGCTGGAGTTTGGTTCTAGTTACAGTGCGCGATATATATATATATATATATATATATATATATATATATATATATATATATAATATATATATATATATATATATATATTGTAACGTTTTACGTTACTGAACGAACTCTACGCCACTGTGCTGTGCAATTCTGAACGCTCCCGGCAACAGGTGACCTTAGGTCAGACAAGGTTAACGACGGTTCGGCAGATTCGGGTCAGGCGATTGGTCGCGAGCAGACGTGTGTGTTTCCTTTGTTTCCGCGTTTTGCGATTTCTCACATAGTTTTGTGTAGTTTCTGGGTTCTTGGTGAAGTCGTTTCTTTGTTTACTCATGGTGCAAAGCTTAAGTAGTGATTAGATATTTGTTTTGTGGTAGTAGCGAGAAAATCCAGCTAAGTTTTACGGTCTTTGTGCGGCACGTGCTCGATGCGAGCGGGCGCCATTTTGTGTTTGGATCTGAATTTTCCGCATCACGTCGAATCACTGCTGGAGTTTCGCTGTGAGATATACCTTTACCGTGGATTCACTTTTGTTTATTTTGCTGCATACGCTGGGCTCGCGGCCAGTGGTCAGACGGAATCTCGTTCTTTTCTTTGCATTTGAGATTGCAGGGTTCTAGACCCGGAACGGTTTTTTGTGGTTATTAAATTAATATAAGGTAAAGTAGAGTCATAAATTTAAGTATCTGTTGTGCCGTAAACGGTCATAGAGGCCTGTAGTGCCTAAAAGGCAGTTTGTTTTCTCCGTTTTCTCTTTTCTTTGTTCACTCGTCCGTTTTGGTGACCTTGATGGCCCATGTGTGCTGCTGACGCCGTGTGCTCGATTGGTCACAACCCTGACTGATCGCGTTTGCCCCGCGCCTGCGCGCGTCTGTTTCCTATTAAAGAACTGAGGAAGAGATCTCTCAGCTGGTGGGTCAGAGAGTCATTATTGTGGAATACTCTGTAAGTTAGTTTTAAGCAAATTTATAAATATGTATATATTTGAGTTGTTTAGATTGCCACGCCCTCAGCGTGTACTTTGTTAAGTTGCTTTTCTTTGTCTTAGCTTAATAAGTAGGCTGTTATTGATTCTAGAACTAATATTTTGTGTATTATCTGTTTCGGCATGAGTCGTCTCGGACAGCGGCAGGATCAAGTTCTATGTAACAGGCTTGCCTGATAAGGGACATAGGCATTGACAGACCACTCCGGCCGCAGCCGGCGGGATACGCTGTCTACATTATTTGGAACGTGAGAAGGAGCTGGAAAAGGAAGGACCTAACCCTGGGGGCGCCAGGGCGCTGTAAATCCTGGTCACTGATCTCCCAGCGGGAGGCGCTTGCATTCTCCTATCATTCGCCAACATTGTCGAGCCCCGCAGAGGACTGTAGTCGTGAGTGGAACTGTCGGTGAAGAAGACGTCTAGCTAACCTCCCTCCTGTTGTTGTCCCGGACGGGCGTGAAAATCCGATAAGTAGATAAGCCTACGGTGGAGGCCCTGCCACTCCAGTTAAGCACCTCTGGCCTTAAGGCAGGTGGCGCCCATATTTTTGTTGGTGATTACAGCTAAGTACAAGCTTATGTTTTCTCTCTTTTGGAAAAGTTTGTTTGTGCTTACCATATTGGTTGTTGTTTATTTAAAGTGGCTCAAATTACATTTGTTTAAATCCAACAGCTGCTCTGGTTTATTTTGTTTGCGAATCCATGACTGCTCTATCCCCTACCGCTTACTGAGCCAGTTAGGCGTGAGACAAAGTACGTCACTATATATATATATATATATATATATATATATATATATATATATATATATATATATATATATATATATATATATATATAGTGCCTATTTTTCGAGATATTTGAAAGTTTCAGGTTAAAAAAAAACTCCCGGTATATATATTCGACGTTTGAGAAGTAGTCTCTGTCGTAAAATTTTGTGCCTCTTTCGGGGATTGCCCGTTATCGCCCTGTAATCAGTCGTGGCCGGTGTTTTGATTTGAGTTTCGTTGTGGAGACACCGAAGTATACGTGGTCGACTGCAACCCGTCAACACGAGGATATTTTGTGCCCTGACCCAGCAGAGAACGCGCTCCACGCACCGACTCTACTGCCCAACGCCTTGTCCGTACGAGACCGCCGCCACTGGCATCTATGGCAGATGAGTAACTCAACGAATATTCTTTCTTGTATTATTGGTCTATATTTTGTTTTGTGGCTGTCCCGGCCGTTACACACCGTGTTCCTAGTGAACTAGTGTGCTGTTTGTGAATTACTTTTGGTGTTGTTCTACAATCAGTCGCGCCGCGCCCATTGTGATTTTGTGCGTGATTGTGCAAGATATTACAGACTGTTTTATATCGCAGTACCGTACTTGCTCTTGTGTTTTGCGTGTGCATACCACACATCTTGCTCGATTTGTAAAAGAATAGATCAATTTAAATAGTTATTGTTAAAACGTCTACTTTATTTATAAGATATATATTTATGTAACAGGAATTTTGTTCACTACACTTATTAATCTCGTTAACTTTATTATATTCACTCGTTTTATTCATGATCAAAATTTACAATATATTCATTATTAACTTTAAATTTGCATATTTTCTTAGTTGTAAGACGCCATACTCCAGATCCTGCCAAACCTGAGCCCTGTTGGTTCGTATTTACAGTAGAGCCTTACCTTGCGATTTGGATTATTTAAATACGTGGCGCCCCCTTGCACTGTTTATTGCTTTTGTTTTTAATATGCTTCCTCCATGCGTTTCCCCCACTACCGTCTTCACTGCCGGCTAGCAGAGGCACAATCTCAGGTTTTATTACGTCCGATAAGTTGACGTTATAAACTTACACTCACTGCCGATCATAACAACTACAAGAAACCTGGATGCAGCTGTAACCGACCTGACCAACAAAATCAAAGATGCAATTAAATTAGCAACCAAGACCTTACACTTTTGGAATAAACGCGGACCAACCCTTCCATCACACATCATCGACCTGATACGTAAAAGAAAAGACGGTCGCAGAAAATGGCAGTACGCTCTAGCACCAATAGACAAGACCGCTTACAACACACTTACGATGAAGAGCCGTGACGGAATAAAAGCCGTCAAGAATGAACGCGGGACAAGCACGCTCCAACGTGCAGACGACGAAGACAAGATATACTGGCACCTTACCAAAGCTCTCAGATTCAAAAAACCACCCCAACAGCCATTCACGGACCAAACGGGCTAGTATACAAAGCCATACAGAAAGCAGAAACCATCGCCAACGTCATCAAGCTGCAATGCTCCCCGAACTACACCGACATGGACGTTGACCACATCAGCCGTGTCAATAAAAGCACGAAACAACAACTAAAGGCCCGATGTAACCTGCAAATATCACACAACACACCACAACAGATACAAGAAATCCTCAAGAAAACTAAAATAAAGAAAGCTGCAGGCCCAGACGGCATCCCAGGGGCTGCACTCCGCGCACTTCCTTTTCGGGCTATAGTCGCAATCAGCAACTTAATAATCGCGATCATGCGTCTACGCCATTTCCCTGCGCAATGGAAGAAAGCCATAGTCATCACAATCCCCAAGGCGGGCAAAGACCCAAAATTTCCGCAAAATCACAGACCTATCAGCCTCTTAAACTTACTTGCAAAAATAGCGGAGAAAGTTGTTTTAAACCAGCAGCAAAAACAAACAACTAGACTTGGAATCATACCTGATAAACAGTATGGATTCAGGAACAAGCATTCAACCGGTCAACAAATAACCCGAGTTGTAGAAAACATTTATCACGGCTTCAACACAAACATGGCAACGGGCGCTGTGTTTCTAGACATATCAAAAGCATTTGATAAAGTTTGACATCAGGGACTACTATTCAAGATGCTCAAGGCAGGATATCCACTCCATCTAATCCAGGCAGTCGCCTCCTATCTAAGCGGCCGCAAATTTCAAGTGCGATTTGAAGGAATCCTATCCACAGCGCGAACCATAACCGCCGGCGTCCCACAAGGCTCGCTGCTTTCCTCTTGGCGCAATATGCTGACGACTCGGCACTTATGCACCGCTGCCAAAATTCAGACATAATTACAAAACGATTACAAGCAACTATTTCAAGCATCGAAGATTGGTGCAGACTCTGGCGCATCTAAGTCAACCCGGACAAAAATACAGCCATACTCATGTCTAGGCGTCGCCTGAACCATACGGCCAAATTAAGTGTTCAACCGTCCAATTCCAT
Organism: Carabus problematicus; assembly: GCA_963422195.1. NCBI lineage: Eukaryota > Metazoa > Arthropoda > Insecta > Coleoptera > Carabidae > Carabus > Carabus problematicus. Next base: position 5,507,635 of record OY728580.1, read on the forward strand.
GGCGCGACAAAGCGCTGTACCTGGGTGTCACCTTTGATCGCAGAGTAAACTTCAACGAGCACATAAAAAACACGTGCAATAATGCCACTGCCACCATGATGCAGCTATTCCCTCTCCTCGGCCGCAAAAGTGAGCTGTCACTACCTAACAAACTTAGGATATACACAGCAGTTATCAGACCGCAATTACTCTACGCCTCTCCTTCCTGGGCATGTGCCAACAAAACTTACCTAAAAAAGATACAGATCAGACAAAATAAAATCCTCAGATTAATTATAGACGCACCGAGATACGTCAGAATCACCACACTTCATGAAGACAGGAATCCCCATGATAAACACACACATACAAAAGCTAACAACAAAATTAATTGCAGCCATCACATTCAAATAAGACCGCAAGGTCAGCTACACTAGAATTCCCATGCTCTGGTAAATACAAAGGTCTCAAACGTACCTATCTGGAATTATTCCAGGACTCGCAACGCAAATAAGATACCCAACCAAGGTAATTAATCAGAATTCCTCCCTACACTTGAAGCTGGACAAAGAGAGCCATAGGCTCAAAGCTCCAATAAATTGACTTTCACAAATAGTTTTGGCACAGATTTCACTGATTTAATTGAATTTATTAAAACAGAAAACGAAGACATGTCGTTTTCAGTAGAAATTGCTCTCAAAATGATCCTAGAATTCAATGGGGATCGAGATAAATTACATCAATTCATAACTTGTGATATAGTCGGTGCATTTGTGTCAAGTAATGTACAAACAGTACACTTTCTAAATGTAATTAAATGTAAGTTAACGGGTACTGCATATAATAGGTGTGTTCTTTCTACCACAAATCTCAGTATATCTTACGTCACTTCAGTTTGAGAAAATGTTCAGCTGTTTTTTTTTATCTTCGGCAAGTGAGTAGAGATGAGGTTGAAGTGAGATTATTTTCTCCGCCTTTGCCTATGCTATACATGCTCTGTAGGTAGTGCTTGTTGGGATTTTACACTCAGTTGTGGAGTGGGGGAACAATGTTCCAAATCTGCCATCTCAAATAACCTGTGTTACGAAATGGCACATTCGGATATCGATGAAAGTTTGTTAATAGTAAGTATTTTAATTTATAAATGATATAACATTTTCATATACAATAAATATGAATTTATATATTTCTAGCAGCATTTATGTAAAGACGACGAAGATTTCGAATTTTTATTTACATCTAGTTCGGAAGATGATTGAAGATACAGAACGACGTAGTCTAGTTCGTTGTGAAAACTACATAGAAGAAATTGTACCGTTGTACGATGACATTCAGTTCAGAGAACACTTTAGGATATCTCGAGCAACGTGAATTTACATCATAAATCAAATAAAAGTAGCATATGTTTTACCATCTACTAACTTCGGAAGACATTCAATATCTGCCGAGAAGGGTTTCTTTATGGTATGTATTTGGCAAATCGAGAATCGTACCGACGTTTTGCCACACATACTTTCGCTTCCGAGGATGATGTAATTCATCCCACCTGCTGTCGATGATGGTTATTAACAATATTGTTTGATCGTATGTCCAAAATTTCTTTTCATGTTCTAAAATTGTACAATTTATTGAAAAAAACTAATAATATACTGTGAAACCATAATTTACCTTTCAATGTCTCATTCTGGGACAGTTGCTCTTCGTTTTCGGAAATAAATATTGAATCCTCCATATTCCTAGATAGCATGAAGATAATTACATTTTATTTTATAGTATATACAACGTTATACCAAAATTAGGTATATACCTGTTGCTTCTAGCGATACTTCCCTCCTTCACTCTGTATAGGTTAAGTCTGGTTAAGTCTGTCTAAGTCTTATTCTGACGGCCAACTGATATATAATAATGTCCGTTCTTTTTACTAGGAAAACATATCAGCTCACTTCAGTTAATATCATCTCACTTCAATCTGAACTGAGTTGAGATTGTTGGTAGAAAGAACACACCTATTGTAATCAAATACAATACACCTCAAGGAAATACATAAAATGTTATAAAATGTTTTACATGTAAAAAATTAGGTCATATTGCTGAAAATTTTAGAAGTAATGTCATTAATATATTACCATCATATCCCGGTAGATATGAAGTTAAACAAGAAATGTCTGATATAACTAATATTATTTCTGCTTATTGTAAAAAGCCAGGTCATCATAATTCTAGTTGTTATAGAAAACCCAATCAGGGTAATAAAAATAAATTTTAGCAGCAAAATCCTAATAATTCAAATGTTTGCAATGGTCCCAGTACAAGCAAACAAAATACGAGACAAGTAAATATTATAGAGTCGGGAACGAGTCCAGTTCTGTAGCGAGCCGCGGCTGCGAGCAGGCAAATAAAATGTAAGCCGCAACTATTCATTTGACTTCCATGAAGCTCAATCTCAAGAAAATTGTATATGTGCGAGTAAAAAGTATAAAAGTAAAGTTTTTAATACTGATGAGAATCACTATTTTTTTAATCGTAATACTGATAAGAATCTGTGTTTTGTACGGTGTAATACTGATATAAATCAGTCTTTTGTGAATAAAGTTGTGACAACTGATAAGGATCAGTCTGTTACAAGTAATATCGTTGGTAATAAATCGTCTAAGAAAGAATTAAAGTGCTTTAAAAATTCGAAAAATAATTGTTTAAAAGTTTATGAAATGAATATATCTGAATATGCTAGTTCAGATTATGTGTTGATAAAAATGTCCTCATGTAAGAAGGAAAAAATAAATATATTAATGGATATAGGTGCTGATATACATGTATTTTGAAATTGAGTATGTTAAAAGGTGAAGAAATCGTCAATACTAATAATAAATTACACCTCACGGGAAATATTGTGGGTAGCATCCCAACTTTAGGAGTATGCCTTGTTAAATTGGAATGTGGTAATATCGTTGTAACTCATCCATTCCATATCGTGCGTGATGATTTCCCAATAGGTAACGATGGTGTATTAGGTAGAGATTTTCTCTTAAAATATAAAGCAAGTATCAATTTTGAGAAAAAAAGTTTATCATTTAATCTTTATAATAATCTCATAATAATTGAGTTAATTTCTAGCACTGAGATTATTAAATTAGCACCTCGAAGTGAAAATGTAATAAGGATTATAACAAATGTAAAATGTGATAGTATTTGTTTATCTAAAGAGTTAGATAATGGATTGATAATAAGTAATTCCATAGTTAAACCAGAAAATGGTTCTTGTGTGACGTAATTAATAGGAGTGAAAATTTTGTAGAATTGAATCCTAAGGAAGTAAGTTTTGATGATCTTGATATACATATCTTGATATACTATCACATCTTGAATTTTCATCATTCCAATAATTTTGAAAGAAAATATTTAAAGTCTGAGTTAAGACTAGTGAATTTGAAAGTAGAATAACCGGGACTTTCAGATCTGGTGCCCACTTTCACTTTTGGCGCCAGACGCTAATGAGGTAATTAGAAAGTGTACTTTCTAATTAATTATTAGGGGTTGTATACGTATACGGCTATATAATTAGAAATTTGGTGAAATTTTTTTGTACACAAGGTTAAATTCAGTGTATATATATATATATATATATATATATATATATATATATATATATATATATATATATATATATATATATATAAGTTGACAGGGTGTAAGCATAAGTTAGATTGTAACTTCCATAGTCTCAGGCAACACCCATAAGCAGCTCTAATTCGAGTAAGTATTATTACCCTGTACTTGTGTGTTTAAATATTCGACTTGTATTAATTCCGAGTGTTTTGTTGTGTAGAAATGAATCTTGAAGCAATGAACACCATCGTGGGGGAAACAAGTGACAAGCCTTTCATGGAAATCAACGAGCTGCAACTTGAAAGAAACTATCCGATATCAAGAATGGAGTATGTTACAACAAGCTACGGCGAGCGTATTCTTGTCCATCTACAAGACTTTCTCGTGATTCTTCCCAGACGGTACACCTGTTATATTGGCGAAAAGGGGTGTGAGCATTTCAACGAGGAAAATAAATATGACTTGATATACAAGGGTGAAAGGCTGAAGGCCGGGTCAGATATTGATAAAACTGTAATAGTAGAAATTGTCAAATGTAAAACTGAGTAATTGTATATTCCTATGCTTTGGCGTACAAGGGGGAGAAGACCTGTCCGAACAATGATAAAACTGTGTTATTAGAATTTGTCAAAATGTCAACCGAGTAAATAAATAATATTAATATGAAATTCTTATGTTATGTATTACTCCCTATCTATCGCTGTTTGTCACTCTATGTATGTGTGTGTGTGTGTGTGTGTGTGTGTGTAAGAATAAAATTATTGAAAATGAATATTCTTGTGTGTTGTACCTTCTAAGATATTCCTTGTTAATGAATTTTGAAGTAATGAACATCATAGGTGGGCTGACAAGTGAGAAGCCTGTGATGAAGATCAAAGACTTGCAGCTTGAAGAGAAACATCCGATATCATGTATGAAGCGTGTTACAACCGGCTATGGGAAGCGGATACTAGTTGAACTAGAAGAGTTTGTAGTGTTTCTTCCAGCCCGGTTTGCCCACGTTACCGAGGATGAATGCGAGAAGTTCAATGCTGAACAAGAAAAATATGCTTTGGTGTATAAGGGGGAGAAGACCTGTTCGAACAAGAATAAAACTGTGTTATTAGAATTTGTCAAAATGTCAACTGAGTAAATAAATAATACGAAATTCTTATGTTATACTGTGTTATTAGAATTTGACAAATAAATAATATTAATACGAAATTCTTATGTTATGTATTATTCCCTATCCATCACTATTTGTCGCTCTATGTGTGTGTTTAAGAATAAAATTATTGAAAATGAATATTCTTGTGTGTTGTATCTTCTAAGTGATCGTCTGTAGAATTTGTAATAAGATACACTAAGCCGATCAGGTATATTTCAATAGTTTACTGTTATGGAGACAGAGACAATGACATTTAATTGTGGTTAAACGGAATCGAATTGTTGTCAAGTATATTTAATGTAATCTTACAAGTTTGTATGGGTGGATTTATTTAATACCTAGAGAGAGAGAGAGAAAGAGAGAGACAATGACATTCATTGTGCTTAATAATAATAATATGAAATTCTTATTACCCGATAAAATTAAAAACGGTCTTAGCTGAATTTTTGCAGCGTAATTAAACTGTCTTGGAAATACGCTGAGTAAGTAAATTTTGAGTTTATAAAACGTCGTTTGTGACATTTTCTATAACTACAGTAAAACTGTCTTGGAAATAAAGAATATTCTCGAGGCGGATACTATCGTTCATGCAACGTGTGAGTGCTATGTTCGAAACATCTACATATGTATTCAATGTAATGATACCCGAGTAAATATGAATGTTAAAATAACGTAGAGTAAAACTATGTGTTGTTGAATTTTCCGTAGCTACAGTAAAACTGTCTTGGAAATGTGAACATTCTCGAAGGCTTGTCTTACCATCAGCCATGTCTGTAGATATCTGAATACATGCTGTCTACATGAAGACAATTAACGGGTTGATTTTCCCAGTGAAAGCGGAGGATTAGTCTTTCAGGGAAGTAATTACTAATAATGAATTTCGTATACACCCAGTGCAATGACACGCCTCCTACCCCCTACACTAGGAGATCGCAGTCCGTATATATATACCTTCGATGTACAGCGTATAACCACTACAGTTTTCGTACTTAGTTTCAACAAACAGCATGAGTTCTTTACCCGTGATTGTGAGCGATGGAGAGGATGAAGTCATTGTGACCCCAAGACGGACAATTCTGAAGCGGAAGGCCCGGGATCTGTTCGGCTCCGAGAGTGAGGATGAGTTTGTTCCTCGTACCCAGAGGAACAAATCAAAAATCGTGACTCCGAAGAAGAAGGCAAAAATTCAAATCCACAAGGTGGAAATCATCAGGCCTGCAGTCGCTGAGGTTGCCAGGTCAGCACCACCGCCACCAGCAGCAAGAGTAGACGCGTCAACACCACCACCTCAATCATCACCATCAGTAGTGCAGTATGATGATGATACTGATTTTACGACAGTATCCACACCAGAGCGTGCCGTGACCCCGGACATCCCCTACAACATTTATGCGGTGGATCCGGTCGAGATGGAGCTTATGGGGGACCAGCGAGCGTTTCATGACATGAAATGTTTTAATATTCTTTGTGGCGCGGCATCGGTAGACTCCACTTTTAAACTCCCTGATTTTAAGTCGTTTAACGACAAAAACACCAGACTACTAAAATCGTCGTACTGTCCGATTGACCACTTCTCGCGTAAATTTTTATCCGTCGGTTTGTTTCCGCATCGTGGCTTTACCCCGTCAGTGTGTCTGTCGTTTGACACAACGTCGTGTATACTGGGTGATTTCGGTCGGTTGGTAGGACATCTCCGGTATGTAAAACCAATACTGGTGAGCACGCTGGGGCCAGCCGACCGTAAAATTATGAAGTGCGATAGCTTTCAGTCAACACTCGCACCAGGGCGCCGTTTAAGGATAGCTGGAAAGGGGGCTAACTTAGCAGATTTATTACCAGGGCAATATATCAATTTATCCGAAGATGAAATAGACCGGATTATTGAAAGCAAACAATTTATCGAACATAAATTGAAAAGTGTGCGGCAGTGGGCGAATAGTACAAGTCTGGCGAAAAAATATCTGCTACTGCTACAGACCACTGCAGTAAAAGCAGCGAATACACCACTGAGAGACCAACCAACCTTAAAAGAATATCTTCGGAGGGAGTTATTGCTGGTAGACACCACTGAGGATGATATGGTAAATGAATGTCTCTGGGACATGTTTACTTACTATCGGGGTAAAACATTACACGATATTGATTATGTAGTGAGATATGTGAGAGAAAAAGACAGATTAATTGTAGATATAAAATAAAATATTTTTATTTGTGTTTATTTATTTATTTGTAAGATATGAAAATAAAAATAAAATATATTAATTATTTGTGTTTATTTATTTTAAAAAAAATAATGCTGATACATCACTTCCACATTCCTATCATTTAACATAAGATTGTTGCTACTAAATATATTTACAAATTCATACATTGCATATCCATTTATCCTAAACCAGAGATATACTAGACAGTATTGTCCGCATACCGTTTAAAGTAATTCTGTAACTGTGTGGTATTATATGTCCATCTTTGGGTGTTTCTACACATGAAATGTAAATGATGCAGGCTGCATTTCTGTGGTGGTCTTCCGTAAGAGTCAAAATATTCCCCATAGCCGTTCCGGTCGATGAAGATAGCTGTCCAGTGTGTTCCAGGTTTCGTATGTACATCGGAATTACACACGGGTAGTTTACACGTAGCGGTAGAGTGTCAGCAGCATACACTCCATAATTACCGTTTTTGAATTCTTTGCGAAGTATTTTCTCAATAGTTGTAGAATTCATTTTTGATGTTGATGGTATCAATTTTTTAAAACGACGACGTTTTCACTGGTACATGCCATACGCGAATGAGTATACGGTATACGACACGTGTGATCTCCAGTTTGTAGTTTATTTATTGATGGGCACCCTAAGTCGCTTAAATCTTGTACGTCATTCCTCAGTAGTAGATTCTGCATTCGCTTCTTCTTTTCAGCGCCCTTCACAAATATGTTTTCTACATCGGATGTAATAATACTGTGTACTATCTTAGTTATATCCTTGTATTCCACGAAACCATCGTCCCAGTCCAACCCATGGTGATAATCTCGTAGCCAGGTCGCTTGAGCACGCACAGATGTCGACAAGTATTCTCTAGCGAATGGCGGTTTGAATAGAAAATTGTGAAAATACTCACTATTCAGCGATATTATAGCTAGCTCTTTAATTATAAACTCTCGTCCGCTACCATAGAAGCCTTGAATATCAACGATTACCATTTTCGGTGAAAGCTTAAGTAAAACTAACAATTTTTCCCGTATACACATTTATTTATATTAACTGCTAAAATCTACAACAACATTTCTATTTTTATCTATTTCTATGATATTATCAAATTCAGCATAAATAAGACAATTAACGGTTTGTGCAAGTGCTTCTTCAAAATGAACTTCAAGTCGTAGAGACCCGTGCCGTGTTAAATTCCAGTGCGACATCATGTTGGCAGATAAGTCGGGCGTCAAGTCAAATGCAGCCAGACAAAATCCGTCGGGGTAATTTTCTCTCTCAATCTGGTTACCCTCATTGGAGAAGTGTATACCAAGCCCTGAGAATAATGTATTGTACATTTGTACGTAAGACTTTTTGGAAAAATTCGGTTGTAGCGGCTTGGCTGGTAACTGTTGTCCATTTAAGCATAGCGCAAGATAATTAATTTTATAATGATGAAAATTGAACGGATTACTACTATAATCTCCATTGAATGCTCTGTTTGATACGAATCCTATAATGCATCTCTTTGGAAGCTGTCCCAAATAAATATTATCCATACACTTGTTTTGTACTCCCGAGGCAATAGTAATGGCCTTGCACTCGGCTCTAGTAATCGGATATTTGGCGGTTATCGTTGCAAGTGCAGAATTATGCGCTAATAGAACGCTAGGGTTAATTTTCATTCTACGCACCATAAGTGTTGCTTCTTGTATATGAACTTTAAAATTCCCCGAATCTGCCTGTAAACTGAAACTGTCTCTTGAGCGAACAAGACGGAGTCTCATCTCAACGCCGTTTATTAAAATTTTTCTTGATTAAACAAATCAACGTGTAAGTGTCCCAGCATATCAATATCACTACTTAATTCACTGTATGCTTTACGTTTTACGAGTCCCTTATTTGCACCACCAGTAAGATCGTTGAGTTTACCAGCCGTATCAACATACCATAGGCCGGCTGTTAGATGAGATTTTTTAGCATCACCACCATAGTTTAATAATGTTTCAATGTAAGATCGATAGGCGTGTGTGTTGTTTGTTGGCGAAACTAACTTCTGATTCATATAAATGTCAATCTGGCTGAAAAGCGAATGGATCCAGTTATTTACCGGAGCTACATTCTCATTCTCGTTCAGCGGTGTGTTGTCGGCGTGAATTATGCGAGCCTTCAGGTACAGCATAGTTTGAGATAAGTCGAGATAATCGTCTCCTTGACCGGGGATTACAAATTCTATGGGAGCATCGTCGGGGAGAGAAGAGAGAGGTTTATAATTAACCCATTGCCCACTCTCAATACTTGTCTGTGTTGGAGGTATCGCGAATAAGTCAAGTTCTGATTTTACACATTCACACGATTGAGGATGTAAGAAAGCCATGTTAATCGAATATATCACTACGCTTCTTCTTCTTCTTGTTCTTCTTCTTGCTGCGGGTATGCGACTGAACGCGCTTAACCGTTTTACGCCCCTTTTTATAGCCTGACCCCGTTAATAGTGTATCAATTTTATTCTCGGCTTTTCGCTTCAGATTCCCTCCCGCTTCAGTGAGACGCGATTTAAAAATTTCCTTAACAGGACGGTCTTGGTGTAGGTCCCCCAAAATGTTAACACCTGTACGCATTGCCTCTTTCCCCACTGTACTAACACCTCTCTTGATTAACGGCATAATACTTCTGAATAATCCACTAAAGAAACTACCGACACCATGGCCACGTTGATGAGCGGCTCCTCTGAATACCACGCCGCCTATACCGGAGCCTGCTTGGCCATTGTAATATGTTAAATACGGACACGGTTTCATTGTACGCGTCTCCGTCTAAAATGTAGTTTGGCGCTCAGTGTTCCAAACTGGAATGGTATCGCATGACCCTTATTGCACCTTATATCTATTTCCACATTTTGAAATTCTCGCTTCAACACGGGTATGTAATGCGGTGTTGTGTATGTATCCATTTTATTTGTACCATAGAGATATTTTATTGTATCTACGTGTACCACTCTCAATAGGGGAGTTATGACGTCACCTACAAGTTGTGGGATAACAATGTCACAGTAAACGAACATCTGATGTGGTATGCCGAGTAATAGCTGGGGCGGGTTACGAGCCAGCGTGTTTTCAAATAAATTAGTTTGCGGTTCATAACCGAGGCGAAGGGAGAATTTAGGTGATAGTTTCAGTGAAAATATTTTGAAAACATAATTTTTGATGTCATTAATTTTCACAACAACCCGATTCAACTCCGTATTATGCGTGAAAGATGCATACGAATCTAATTCTTTGTTCTTGTTCAACTCATGTATCACAGCGTTTATGGTATCGTAATTTCCAACTGGAATGCGGGTTTTCTTCTTAACCGGTGCTGTTGAACTATTTTCATCATCCTTCAACGTATAATAGATAATATTCTCGTGATCGTTTACTGTGTAGAATGAGTTGGGATATTGAATTTCAACTAGAGCTGCTTCCCAATGACCATCCAGTTTTAATTGTTGCGGTAATTGTGTGATAAAATTAGTAGTCTTATTATCGGGAAAATATTGCATCGAACTATTACTTGGTAGCGTAATGTAGAATTCATCCTCTTCAACGTTCATGATTAAATATAATTTATATTGCTCGCGGGAATCCAGGTATCGATTTTTTTGCTATATCCTCTCCATCGGACGAGCACCTGCTTTCTACGACCACTACCTCGTGTGTCAACTATTTTATCTATTTTATACGTGGTATCAGGCTTCATGAGTACTTTCTGTAATTCCTGCGTATAAAAAACTCCGTCGATATCTTCTTCATTCAAATCTTGTAGTTTAAACACTAGTGGAGTTCTCCTCAGAACGGCTGAAATCTTGAATATTTCCTCTGACCAGTTCACTTCGTACCCCTTTTCAAATACATGTTTCTCTCTTGATATACGAACAAGATCGTCAGGTTTAAAATTTACACGGTGTGATTTTACTGTTTTTTCGTCTCCATACTGGTTCCTCCATACTTGTAATACATTTGTATCACGTACATTCTTTGGGGCAAAGCTTGTTGAGGAATGTCCACTACTATTGTATGCTGACACAAGATTCTGTAGCACATCGATATAACGAAATGTATTATTCTGGGTAAAATATCGATACATTCTAGTTTTTAAAGTTCTGTTTATGCGCTCTACAAAACACGCTTTGACATCGGGATTTTTCGTAACATAATATTTATATCATTCTTCTTTAAATATTCTTGCACACTATTTGCAATAAATTCTGACCCCTTATCCGTTTGTAAATATACAGGTTTACGTTTACTCTCGTTAAACATCTTATCAAATGCAGAAATAACAGTTACAGGCTTCTTATCCATTAGTGGTTCTGCCCAGGCAAAACGACTAAACACGTCAATTACCGTCAATATATATTTATAACCATCATTATGACGGACTAGACTTCGCATGTCATTAAGGTCTGCTTGGAATAGATCATTAATGTTGGACACTCGGTATTTATTTCGGGGAAACCTTCTTCTAATCGGTTTATGCAGTGTATATGCATCTTGAGCACTTAACCACTGTTTAACGTTCCTAGCACTAATGCTACCCTTCACAGCCTTTATAAGATTAGAGGCTCCAGAAAAACTGGCAGCATGTTTAGGATTAAAGTAGATGCCTGTCAATTTATTATTCTCTTGTTTAGAATCGGAATTTTCTCCATTTATTTTTGATTGCAGATATTGATGTTTCCGCTTCGTCATTATGTTTCCGCTGTTTGCGTCCGTATATTTTATATGATACAACCGGTCGCATGAATTCCCTTCTACGTGGATTCCCTATTAATTCCTCGGGGATGTTTATATTTTTCAAAGCTATCGAGAACTTCTGCCACCCTACCGGACTTGAATGTTTACGCGATCTCAACACGTCACCGATTAAGTCTGTAATGTTTGAGTGCGGCATTTCAACATTATTAATACTAACACGATCGCGTTTATTCCATGTGATACTCTTGTCGGCTAATAATCGTTGCAACAAAAGTTTTGCTTTGGATCGATATGTTTTCGGCAGCGTATTTATAATATCAGATGTATCATCTTCAGAACGTACTTCTTCTTCTTCTTCGTCAGGAGTGAGGCTCTCTTCTGTTATTGGCATTTGTAAGGGTCCACGTTGTTGATTTTTAAAATGTAAATATCGTTGCAGTGTTTGTTGATATAACATCCATTTTTCATAAACGGGGATTCTAGAATTTAACACCTTTTTCATATCGGTATCTAGCTGTGAAGTTATATCACCGCTTTCTGTATTACTCTGTCTAAGTCGTTCTATTGCCTCAGGGGCTATTAAAACCATTTTTCTAGCATGCTCCATTACTGTTTAAACAAACTACTAAACACACCAGTGAGTATCGGAGCCAATAGAAACGGTAAGAATGCTCCACCGGATTGAACCAAGATTTGTTTCTTCTTCTTCCAGCCTTCGCCACTCTTCGCAATGTTTCTCAATGTCTTCTTATAACGTAAAAGACGAGCTCGCTGGATTTTATTAATGCGAACTTTCCCGCTTAAAATATATGTACACTCACATATACAGCGTACAGTATTAGAATCAGCACTTTTCAGTAGAGCGTTTCGATGTTGTGGTTTAAGTTTTAATAGAGCGTGAAGTAATGCTGCGTTCTTAATGACAGTACTAGACATGTTTAGAACACGAATGTTTACGTAATAATCTGGGGCTGATGTTTGTCAGCGTATTTATACGCTTTTCTGGGGATATATGCGTGTACAAGACCATCGTGTAATGTTCTAAAGCGGGCCCACTCGGGTGTTGATTGTTTCAAATCAAAGATTAAATACCCATGTGGTTCTGATGTAGCGTCATTATAAGCATCTTAAATAAATTTTGTATTTTCAGGGCAAATTTGACGTGACAAATGTGATATCTGCGCCTTATCGCGAGGATTTTTAAAGTAAATAATATAATTGGCATTAAGTGATATATCTCTTTGTCCTTTGCCTTGGTGGAATAAATTCTGGGTAATAAAGAAAACCGACATATTTTTATGGTGACTATCCTTTGTAAATATATCAACTATTCGTGAATCGTCTTCGCGCATTAAATCATCAATTATAATTAACTGGGGAGTTTTCCCGTCAAAATTTTCCATGTCAGGAAGACCTTCAACAAATTTCACGTTAGGTATTTTACTGTACAAGTTCTGCCACACACCGTAGCACCATGTTATTTGCGGAAATACCGTATCGCTTAACTCATTAAAGCCCGTATGACACGGTCAATGTTTTTGTACATTTTTAATGTCAATGTTTTACAAAGTCAAAAATTGAACGTATCATACACGTAAAGTAGTTCAATGTTTCAGTCAATTTTAATGTACATTAAAAAATAGAACTGGTTCTATTTCCTTCAATGTTTCTTTCAATTAATTGCGCAAATAAGATGCGCATAAGCGCGTGATAGCTGATTGAAACGTCAAACGTTTTTCTTTTAATAAAATGTCGTGGTCGCAAGTTTCGTTATTAATAGACTGTAGCCGTAACAGTAGTTAATGCTGCTAATATTAATAATTCGTCCTCACTTGAATCCATTTCAATATTTGACAAAGTTTGGTTAGTTCGTAAAAAAATAGTTAACCATTTCAAACTGTCAAAACAAAAAGTCTCTGAATAGTGTTGTATTTTTTATATACTTGTAATCTAATTTACTGTGGTTTTGAATTTGTTTGGTCCTCGTTGATTACCAAAAATCCTTATTTGATAATAATAATTAAAAATTATTTATTAACCACGATTATCTACCGTTCTTTTGAGTTTTGAGAATAAAGTGAAAAGCGCGGAACATGTAAGTAGTGGAAAAGGCTTATTTTTTTTGAAAATCAATCTTTTATAAATACCTATCTCCATTTTTAATAGGGAACAAATTGAAGGAGAAAGAAGCGGTAATACAAGTTTGTATTGCGACCACGCAAACTATTTGTATATATTACATCGACGACTGTCAAATTCAATTGATTTGAAATGCCGCAATTTTCGTGAATGCCCAGCACGGTTGATAGTACCAGACAATAGTGCACCGATACTCTCTCGAGGACATAGCCATGATGCCGATGTACTGCAGGTACAGGTGGCTAGATTCAAAATGGCTCTACGAAGACGAGCAGCACATGAAAATACAGGCATGGCAGAAATTTATAGGGACGAGGAGATTAGGCATCAGGAAGCAGCTAGAGTCTTTCCGGGCTTTCTATCTATAAGAGCCAGTATGTATAGGCGCAGAAGAGCGGGCACACCACCCATACCTGACACCTTGATCCAGTATGCCGAATTTTTAGTGCAACCACGGTAAATATATAATTGTATATATATATATATATATATATATATATATATATATATACTTGATATTTTTTTTTTTTAAATATTACAGATGGAAAGAACGCTATTTACGGGAGTTAGGGGTGGCAAGAGGTGCATTGTTTAAAACAAACTGCACGCTGAAGACGAGTCGATGGCTGTCGTCTTTGAGTCGCCAACCATCGCGACCAATCTGGGCGGATTGCAGCCGGTGCCCGTACACATGGACGCTACTTTTAAAGTTGTGCCCAGATCAGGGGGTGCTTCACAATTATTTGTGATACACGCATATTATGAAGGCACAGTGAAATTTTATAATAATCAGTAGTAGTAGTAGTATATACTTATAGGATAAATCTAAACAAATATAAAAACATGCAGGTCAATATTATATATATATATATATATATATATATATATATATATATATATATATATATATATTATCACCCACCTTTCTCCGGGGAGTGGGGGTGGTAAACGACAGCCAGCTAGTCGGTGTCGGCGAGGGTACGAACTGGCGTACGGCGTGGGTCAGGTAACGGGGAGCTCGTGGTGGGCGCCACGATACTTTGGTTGGGATAAAAGTAGCGGAAAATATTACTCACGATAGGAGGGATCCTTGGTTGGGCGTTCGATGAAGAAATGAAACATACGTGACGTATTTTGAACTGAATTTACCGTGATCTGTATTCGGGTTAAAGGCGACGAAAGTAGATTCACAATATCCCGCCACAAACATGTAGCTCACACAAATAACGATCTTAATTAGCTTACAAACTAGTTAAATGGTGGGGGCCACTAACAGTGACAGTCCGGGGTCCGTACGAGTATAAATCGAAAATGGTGCAGGTGGGCTAACCCAATCCTGTCCTCATGTACAAGTAAGACGTAACGAATTCGCGCTGTCAGTGTTGGTGGGCCACCAGTAGGGAGACAAGATATGACAATAATGACGTTAAATTAGTAGCAAATATGTGGCTTAATTTCTAATAACAATAGCCAAGAGAACAGAGATTACAATAATACACGATATCAATCGTTACGTCAGTTCGTATCGACACTTGCAGATATTGAAATGTGAAGTTATCGGCCGAGTTGAATAAGTGGGGGGTGATGGTGTCTGTCGTAGTCGAGATTTACCGATCACTAGCGAACTTACTCGGGCGGTGTTCTCGCGAACTACGTACGACTGGGCAAGAGGGCGTTGGTCAAGTTGACTACGAGCAGAAAGTCGTCGTTTAGCACGTGGTCGTGGACAAAGAATAAAGATGATACTTATCCGAAAAGATGATAACTCAGATGCAGAGGTGTGGTCCACTGAATCCCCTACCGTGAGGGTGGTGAGTTCGGCTGGCGGTACAGAAGGTTCCACTCGGGAAGTTGGTTCCAGTCGAATCACTCTAGTCGAGGGATTGATGAGCTCGTCACGGGAATCCACCGGGTTCACGGTGTGATCTGTGTTCACTCGTGCGATAAGATTACGAGATTTGGTTGAGTGAAACACAGAAAGCGAAGCACATACAGAATCACCTCTCTCACAGCACTCTACACTATACTCTTTTCTTTGACGACACTGAAACTACGTCTGCTCTCTCGAACAACACTTATTCGACTCTTTTTTCTATTCGGCCGTGCACTACCTGGTCTTAATTATCACTTAATTAACCTTATCGTTACCTGTCGGTGTACATTCTATTGACGTTATCTACTTCCGTCGATGCCCAAACACAGAAGCGGCAAGTATGAAAAAAAGTTCCGTTACAAATCCCCCTCTTACTAGAAGGAAGTGAACCTCGAGTGAGAGCAAGAAGGAAGCAAATTCAAGCGCCAACCGACGGGAGTTTGTGAGGAAGGAGGTCACTGACAGAGATAAGGTAGTTATACGATGGTTTAAGTCTCGGTATAGGGTTTAAGGTCCTTGATGTGTCACGTGCCGTGATCGCGATTGTCATTGTCCGTCAATCGGTAAGTAGTGGGCGATAACTTTTTCTTAACGAGGAACGGGCCGATAAATTTAGGGGCTAGTTTCGCGGCAAAATAATCCGCGGCTTTAGACAGAACGTAATTCTTCCGTAACACTAACTGTCCGGGATGGAGTTCGAGGGGACAGCGTCGTAAGTCGTAATAACGTTTGTTGGTGTGGTACGCTTTTTGTAGAGCTTCGCGAACGTTGTTGTATATACGATCGAAATTTACGCGTCTCTCGGATCTGTCTATGGGCGGGATGTCGTTAAGGATCGTCGAGTCGGGTCCGTATTGAAGTCCAGACAGGATATGTTCACGGCCGAAGTTAACTGAATACGGGGTGAGGTTCGTAACTTCGTGGATACTCGTATTAATCGCGTAGGCCAATTCGGGAAGGAATTGGTCCCAAAGACGATGATTGTCTCGAAGATACGTTCGTATTAAAGTTTTAACAACTCGGTTTACTCGTTCGGTTGGATTATTTTGGGGATGGTAGTTCGCGTTGTACAGGATTTTAACTTGGTACTCTTTCATCAGTTGTTTAAATTCTTTACTAACAAATTGCTTTCCGTTGTCACAAATGAGATATTGAGGAACTCCATATACCAAGAGGATATGTTTCTCTATTAACTGCGATATTTTTGACGCGACTGCTTGTCGTAACGGGAATAGCGAGACATATTTAGAGAAATAATCGGTAACGACGAGCAAGTAGGCGTGTCCTTTCGTTGAACGCGGAAATTCCATCAAATCTGTCGAAATTAATTGCCAGGGTTGTGTAATCGACGGCGTTTTCCCATCAGTCCACAAACTTTACGTTGTAACGGTTTCTGAGTTTGACAAATGAGACATTTGTTAACATACGCGGCGACATCAGCACGCATTTTTGGCCAATAGTAAAGGGTACTCACACGATTTATAGTTTTGAAGCGTCCGAAATGTCCGGCAGTAGGTTGGTCGTGACATTGACGTAATACTTGACGTCGTAATTCTTTTGGGACTACGAGTCTCCATTCGGAATCCTGAGTTAGGTGACAAAATACTTTTTTGTAGAGTAAGTTATTGTCTATTTTCCACCGCGGAAAACGATGGGGTTCCCGGGAGACGTGTTCCTTCAGTTGTCGATACCAAGGGTCGTTAACAACGTCCGTAATCGTGAGGAAGTCGACTTGTAAGGGTACGGCACGTGAAAGTAAGTCCGGCAATAAATGTTCCTTGCCTTTACGGTGTTGAATATCGAACGTGAAACCTTGTAGACGTACTGACCATCGCGCGAGACGGCCGGTGGGGTCTTTAATATTATTCAACCACAGCAAAGAGGCATGGTCGGTGACTACGGTGAAGTGGACACCATCGAGATATGAACGGAGTTTTTCTATAGCAAATATCACGGCTAAACATTCCCGTTCGGTGGTGGAGTAATTGCGTTCCTGTCGCGTCAGTGATCTGCTGATATAACATATTATCTGTTCATCGGCGTCGGCTTTTTGGGTGAGTACGGCACCGATTCCATACGCGGATGCGTCAGTATGAACGTAGAAAGGTAAGTCATAATTGGGGCAGGTCAAAATAGGGGCACACGTTAATTTTTCTTTGATAATTTCGAAAGACGAACGACATTTTTCATCCCATTTCCACGACTTAGACTTTTGAAATAAAGAAGTTAAAGGGGCGATAAGGGTCGAGAAGTTGGGGATGAAGCGCCGGTACCACGAGGCGATTCCTACAAAACGGCGTACTTCCGTAACGTTTGTCGGGGGCGGTATATCAAGGATCGCTTTAATTTTATCGGGATCAACATGTAATCCGGATTTATCAACTACGTAGCCGAGATAGCGTAGTTCGGAACGGCAAAACTTGCATTTATCCTGATTAGCAGTCATACCCGCGTCTAAAATTTTCTTAAACACCGCGTCAAGGATTTCCAAGTGTTTCTCAAACGTCGGAGTGGTGATGATTATGTCATCGAGATAAACAAAGACGTATGGTTCGAACAATGGGCCAAATAAATTATCCATTAGACGTTGCCATGTAGCGGGGGAATTATGTAAACCAAACGGCATTCGATTAAATTGATAGAGTCCACGACCCGGAACTTTGAACGCAGTCTTATCTTTACTGTCTGGGGCGACAGGGATCTGCCAATAAGCTGATTTTAAATCGATCGAACTGAGGTACCGTGAGTTTCGTAATTTATCTAGGATTGAATTTACATACGGTAGGGGGTAAGCATCGCGTTTGGTAACCGCGTTAAGTTTGCGATAGTCGACAACAAATCGGAAGGTACCGTTAGGTTTCTTGACGAGTAGTACAGGGCTGGACCAAGGGCTATTGGATGGTTCCACGATTCCTGCTTCTAACATTTGGTCAAGTTCTTTATCAAGGTGGATTTGTACCTTGGGATTGACGGGGTAATAGCGTTGCTTTATTGGGGTGGCTTGAGTCGTTATCTCGTGTTGTACTAAGTTCGTGCATCCTAATTTCGTTCCCATGGCTTTGAAAAATTTCGCGACTAAGTTAGTTAAGGCTGCTTTATCATTTGGTTGTAAGTTTGCCTCATCCAATATATGATTCGGGGTTTCGGATATTACTGAATCTATGAACGTCCATGAACCATTCGACAAGTCAGGTAATAATTTCATTTTTCGCCAAAAATCTACGCCTAACATAAGTCCATGCGGTAAATCAGGTACAATCATAGCTTCGATGAGCTGAACCTTTGTTCCTAAGGCTATAGGTATCGTTACGGTTCCTAAACAAGGACATTGGTCACCGTTCGCGACGCGACATGAGAGTGATTTTTGATTACTGATCGGTAAATGTAAATTTTTCAAGATGTCCCATCCTGCTCTGCCTATTACCGTACTAGAGGCTCCAGAGTCTAGCAGTCCGTGAAACTCGTAACCGTAAATGGATACGTCGAGATGCGGTCGGGAATCGTTCGAGAAAGACGAGAGGAAATAATTTAATTTGGGTTTCATGAACGTACTACTTATCGTGGAAAGCCAAGTCTTAAATGTGTCCTGTTGAACCTGTAGTTGGTCTGGGGTAGGGAAAGTCCGGTTCAAAGATTTCCGACCCGTAATTAGTTTTTTTGTAGGGATTGACATTTTGGACATGAAGCTTTTGTCTGATTAACGGTGCCACAAGAGTAACAAAATTTTGTCCGAGGGGCTTGGCAAACAGAGTAGAAATGTCCCGACTTGCGACAGTTCCAACAAAGAACGTTATTCGGTTTGTTCGTTGGTGGGGTTTGGAAATTTTCTGCGCGGGCACGATTAGCTTCTAAACGCTTACAAGTGTCTCGGAGTTGTTCGACGGAGGTAAATTCGAGTAAACCGGTATGGTGGATAAAGTATGGCGCCATATTACGTCTGAGGATCGCTAATTTTTCATCATCGGTAGCGGGACGCGGAAGTCTGGTGAAAAGATTTACCATGCAGGCGAAATATGGTCCGACACGTTCCTGTGGGCCTTGAGTACGCGCGCGAATTTCCTTCCACAGCTCGTGCTCGTAGTCGTAAGGTTCAAATTCTTGTCGTAGCCGGTTCGCGAGTTCTTCCCACGTGTGTATCTCCGTTTTAATCGCTCGAAACCAAATCAGAGCACTACCTCTCAGTAGTTCTACCGCGGAATTAAATAGCTCTTCCGGAGTAAGATTCCTTGAAACGCGAAATTCGTCCACGCGCTCTAAGAAAGCACCGATACTGGTCTGGTCGTTGTCTCCGCTAAATGTTAATCCCCATTGACTAACCGGAATTTGTTTACGTTTCGGGGTTGGTTCACTGACCTTCGTTGTCGGGATCGTTATCTTATTGTCTGTCTCAATATGTGGAATGGATTCTAGTATTCGTTCCTCTAGACTAATTACGTCATCGCGTAACGTCTTGATTATCGGCATTACTTCAACATTATCGGTTTTAATCCGCGATATTCGACCTAACAAGTGTGCAATTTTCGTGGAGAAGCGTCGGAATTCTAGAGATTGCTCCGTATCGTGAATCTCTGTATCTTTAAATTCGGTAAGTTTGGCGGTACAAATGTCGATTTCGGCGGTAGGATCGGTGTCGATATTATCTAGTACTGGTGGTCCGGTAACGGTTTCGCTTTTTAAGCACCGCGTGATTATCTTGCGCATTTCCGGGATGGTTCGCGCCTCTACGTTTTTATAGCCTCGCGCGATTAATTCGTGTGACAGTTCGGAACGGGTTAGTAAGGATACATCCATCGTGAATATGTGTATGATAAAAGAAGTTATTTGTTCGAGAATAAACGTAATATAAAGGTAAGTTGAACAAGAAACAAAACGTAATCGAAATTATGTATACACGGGCCCCGCGTTCAGGGTGCCAATTTATCACCCACCTTTCTCCGGGGAGTGGGGGTGGTAAACGACAGCCAGCTAGTCGGTGTCGGCGAGGGTACGAACTGGCGTACGGCGTGGGTCAGGTAACGGGGAGCTCGTGGTGGGCGCCACGATACTTTGGTTGGGATAAAAGTAGCGGAAAATATTACTCACGATAGGAGGGATCCTTGGTTGGGCGTTCGATGAAGAAATGAAACATACGTGACGTATTTTGAACTGAATTTACCGTGATCTGTATTCGGGTTAAAGGCGACGAAAGTAGATTCACAATATCCCGCCACAAACATGTAGCTCACACAAATAACGATCTTAATTAGCTTACAAACTAGTTAAATGGTGGGGGCCACTAACAGTGACAGTCCGGGGTCCGTACGAGTATAAATCGAAAATAATGCAGGGGGGGCTAACCCGCTCCTGTCCTCACGTACAATTGAGTTGTAACGTAGCCGAACTGTCAGTGCGTGTGGTTTACCAAGAGAGAGAGAGAGAGAGAATATAACATATATATAAAAATAAACGTGAACAAGACTTAAATTACTTACAGACTAGTGAAATGGTGGGGGCCACTAACAATGAAAGCACGGATTACGAAAGTATAAAACGAAAATGGTGCAGGTGGGCTAACCCAATCCTGTCCTCATGTACAAGTAAGACGTAACGAATTCGCGCTGTCAGTGTTGGTGGGCCACCAGTAGGGAGACAAGATATGACAATAATGACGTTAAATTAGTAGCAAATATGTGGCTTAATTTCTAATAACAATAGCCAAGAGAACAGAGTTTACAATAATACACGATATCAATCGTTACGTCAGTTCGTATCGACACTTGCAGATATTGAAATGTGAAGTTATCGGCCGAGTTGAATAAGTGGGGGGGTGATGGTGTCTGTCGTAGTCGAGATTTACCGATCACTAGCGAACTTACTCGGGCGGTGTTCTCGCGAACTACGTACGACTGGGCAAGAGGGCGTTGGTCAAGTTGACTACGAGCAGAAAGTCGTCGTTTAGCACGTGGTCGTGGACAAAGAATAAAGATGATACTTATCCGAAAAGATGATAACTCAGATGCAGAGGTGTGGTCCACTGAATCCCCTACCGTGAGGGTGGTGAGTTCGGCTGGCGGTACAGAAGGTTCCACTCGGGAAGTTGGTTCCAGTCGAATCTGTGATCTGTGTTCACTCGTGCGATAAGATTACGAGATTTGGTTGAGTGAAACACAGAAAGCGAAGCACATACAGAATCACCTCTCTCACAGCACTCTGCACTATACTCTTTTCTTTGACGACACTGAAACTACGTCTGCTCTCTCGAACAACACTTATTCGACTCTTTTTTCTATTCGGCCGTGCACTACCTGGTCTTAATTATCACTTAATTAACCTTATCGTTACCTGTCGGTGTACATTCTATTGACGTTATCTACTTCCGTCGATGCCCAAACACAGAAGCGGCAAGTATGAAAAAAAAGTTCCGTTACAATATATATATATATATATATATATATATATATATATATATATATATATATACAGGGTGTAACACGTACGGTGTAAAAATAATGTCCCCCTTGGTCCCCTACAACTTTGTTCTATAGTATTTTTTTAGTAAATATAATAATAAAGGTAATAATGACGGTGGTCGGTGTACGTGTTACACCCTGTATATATATATATATATATATATATATATATATATATATATATATATATATATATATATATATATATATGTGGGATCGAGCACCCCGTAACCGGCGCTACTGAGTCGAAGACGCGCGCACCGGGCTGTGACGCAGTCAGTCGTGAGCCAGATGTTGACAAGAGAAGACGTGCCGTTCAATACACTTACTATACTTACCATACTTTATTTGAAACTAATAATTTAGAATAAACATAATAATAATAATATTGTCTTATTATTAAACCACAAATATTTGGGGGCTCAACCGAAATAAAAACAAAAACGAGAATAAATATTAAGTGAATGAAAAACAGTGAGTTGTGCGTTTACTGCTGACTTTGTACCGCAGTCGCCGACAGCCGAACGTGCTACATGCCGCCTTTGTTTTGTAATCGTACCGAAGTTCCAAGAAGGATACCACGTGGAGTTATTTTTTAAAACGGAGGTAAAGTAAACAAAGATTATTAATTTTCTAAACGGAAAAATTTAAATAAAAATGACGACCCTCGGGGAAATAAACACAATTAACGATAATATTTCGAATGCTAAAACGAAACCGCTAAAAATCTTATATAATATTATATTTGGTAATGAATATTCGCGTTTAAATAGAAGTAAACTTAAAAAATTTAGTGGTTTTGAGTACAGTGTAGAATCCGAAGAATTTAACACGAAATTGAACGAAATTAAGACTACAGTATGTCTCGCGGATGTGGTATCTATATGCCATATACTCAATATTAGCTACGATGGTTCCAAAGAAGAGATTGCCAGAAGAGTCCTACTATTCTTGTGTTATTTGAAAGAAGAAGAGGAAGAAGACGCTCAAGACTCAGAAGACGAAGAAGAAGAAGACGAAGAAGAAGAAGAAGACAAAGAAGAAGAGGAAGACGAATTAGAAGAGGAAAAAGAAGAAGATCAAGAAGATAAAAACCAAGACGAACAAGGCCAAAAGAGGAAAATAGACAGCAGAAGACAGAAGAATAAAACAAGACAAGATAGAAAAACTGGAGTACTTACGAAACCAGAATCAATGACGAAGCTAAAGGAAGAAATGTTTTCACTAAATTTCCGCGACGTTGAGGGCACACTTAGACGTTTTGACGGCAACGATGGCTACCCTATAAATAGATGGATCGACGATTTCGAGGAAATGTCAGAAATAATGAATTGGAATGATTTACAAAAATTAGTGTTTGCGAAGAAGCTACTCGACGGTCTGGCTAAACTATTAGTACAATCTGAGAAGGGAATCACGACATGGAGAAGATTGAAGTTGACATTAACAAAAGAATTCCAAGAGAAAGTAAACAGTGCAGAAATACATAAGATGCTGACGAACAGAAAGAAGAAGAAAGAGGAGACAGTACAAGAGTATGTCATTGTCATGAGGGAGATAGCAAGTCGAGCTGCTCTAGAAACTGATGTAACTATTCAATATATAATAGACGGTATCCCTGATGATCCAAGCAATAAAATAGTTCTCTATGGTGCGAATAATTACGAAGAATTAAAACAAAAAATTAAATTATATGAATCAATTAAATTAAGATTAGAAACCAAGACAGATAGAAAAGACTACCATGCCAAAGAGAAAACGAATAGTGCAACGAAGAAAAATAATGAACCAAGTGCGCAGAAGACAGATATCCGTTGCTATTCGTGTGGAAATAAAGGACATCGCTCAGATAAATGCCCAAGTAAATCAAAAGGGGTAAAATGCTTCAGATGTAATGAGTACGGCCACAAAGCTCCAGACTGTACCATGAAAACAAATGACAAAACAAGAGATAAAGACATAAATAATATTAGTATAAACCCATTGGAGAATATGTACAAGACTATTCTATTTGAGAACACTCCTGTCAAAACACTAATTGACACGGGAAGCCAATTAAATTTAATTAAAGAAAATATCCATAAGAAGATTGGTTCACCTGCATTACAAAATACCACTATAACGTTGTCTGGCTTTGCAAAAGGGTGCACAAAACCCAAGGGCCTATTTAAATGTGATATTTTGATAGACAACATTCACTTTTCTACGAATGTACACGTTGTGTCAGATGAAGTCATGAAGTGTGATGCTATTGTGGGAGCTGAATTGTTAACGCTTGCCGAAGTACATATAAATTCAGATGGAATTCAAGTGAAGAAGGTAGAAGAAGCTACTATTATGAATATGATCCTTGAAAATGAAGATGCTGAACTAAATATGGGAGTAACCATAACAAAAGAACCAAAAGCCAAAGTTGAAGATTTGATGCAAAAGTACGAACCAAACAAATCAAAGACGACCAAAATTGAAATGAAGATAATCCTAAAGAATGACGAACCTATTTCAAGTACACCCAGAAGATTGCCGTTCGTGGAAAGAGAAATAGTTGACAAACAAGTTAAAGATTGGATAGGAAATGACATCATAGAAGTCAGTTCATCCGAATATGCAAGCCCAGTTGTGTTGACCAGAAAGAAGAACGGCGAACATCGACTATGTATCGACTATAGAAAGATTAACAAAGTTATCATAAAAGATCGATACCCGTTGCCGCTAATCGAAGACATATTAGATAAATTACAAGGAGCCGTAATATTTAGCAGTATCGATTTAAAGAATGGATTCTTTCATGTGGATGTAGCTGAAGAAAGTAGGCCTTACACAGCATTCATCACGCATCGTAATGTGTATCAGTTCAAAAAGATGCCATTCGGGTTATGCAACTCGCCTGCTGTATTCCAAAGATACATTAATACTATTTTTAGAGACTTCATAAATGAGAACATAGCTCTACCCTACATGGATGATTTGATCATATTAGCCAAAGATGAGGTTGAAGCTGTCAAGCGGTTGGAAGCCGTACTAAAAACCGCAAGTGAATACGGTTTACAAATAAACAAGAAGAAGTGCCATTTCTTGAAGCGAAGAATAGAGTTCTTAGGATACTGTATTGAGAATGGTGAAATCTCTCCTTCGCCAGACAAGACGAAAGCGGTTGTTAATTTTCCTGAACCGACTACGATGAAACAAGTTCAAAGTTACCTTGGGCTAACGGGGTATTTCCGTAAGTTCATACCTCAATATTCCTTAATAGCTAAACCATTAAGCGATTTGACGAAAGCAAATGCCAAATTTCAATTCGAAGAATCTCAGAGACAGTCTTTTAATGAATTGAAGCAGATACTATCCCAAAAGCCGGTACTCAAAATTTTCCAAGAAGATGGTGATTTAGAACTTCATACGGATGCAAGCTGTGATGGTTATGGGGCAATATTGATGCAGAAATCCGCAGATGATAATCAGTTCCACCCCATATATTATTATAGCAAGAAAACAACTTCAGCTGAGAGAAAATATACAAGTTACGAGCTGGAAATTTTAGCCGTAGTAAATGCTCTTGAAAAATTCCGTGTCTATTTATTAGGCAGAAAATTCAAAATGATTACAGACTGTGCCGCATTCCAACAAACAATGAAGAAATCAAAGTTGTCACCGAAAGTCGCCCGTTGGGCAATGACTTTGGAACAATTCGACTACAGCATAGAACACAGATCTGGAAGCAGAATGCGCCACGTCGATGCCTTAAGCCGCTATGCAGTACATACAGTCCAGGTAGATAATTGTTTATCCAAGATAAAGAAGAACCAAGAAGAAGACAAAAGCATAAAAATGATAAAAGAAATATTGCAAACAAAGCCATTCGAAAACTACCTGTTAAGGAATGAAATACTGTACAAGCACGAAAATGGTGTAGACTTATTGGTTATACCAAAGAATATGCAGACTCAGATATTAGAAGCGATACATGGCGATGGTCACCTAAGTAAAAGAAAAATGGAAGAGCTAATACGAAAAGACTATTACATGGAAAAGATGACACAGAAAATTGATAGTTACATAACTAATTGTATCCCATGTATACTGACAAATAGAAAGAGAGGAAAACAAGAAGGATATCTACATCCTCTACATAAAGGCGAGGTGCCGCTCTCTGTCTATCATATAGACCACCTTGGCCCTTTAGAATCGACAAATAAGAACTACAAGCATTTGTTAGTTATAGTTGACGCTTTTACTAAGTTTGTCTGGCTATATCCCACCAAGAGTACAACTGCAGAAGAAGTTATCAAGAAATTAGAACTTCAGAAGCAAGCATTTGGAAATCCTGCTACAATAATATCAGATAGGGGAACAGCCTTCACTGCCCGAGAATTCAACGAATATTGTGACCAAGAAGGTATAAAGCACTATTGTGTTACAACTGGTTTGCCACGTGCCAATGGGCAAGTGGAACGAGTCAATTCAATCATCATTTCCGTACTCTCAAAGTTGGCATTCAACGATCCGGCAACATGGTTTAAATACGTTGGCAGATTACAACGAATACTAAATTCGACATGCAATAGGAGCATCCAGAGAACCCCATTCGAACTGTTGATAGGTACTAAAATGAGAAACAAAGAAGATCTGCAGCTAAAAGAGTTAGTAGAAGAAGAAATGATGAAACATTTTGAGGAAACCAGAGAAGACTTAAGGGAGAACGCTAAGGAACAAATACAGAAGATACAAAATGAGAATAGAAGAAACTTTAACAAGAAAAGAAAACCACCAAATAAATACGAAACTGGTGATCTAGTTGCTATCAAAAAGACTCAGACAGCTCCAGGATCTAAACTGAAAACAAGATTCATGGGACCATACCGTATCACAAGAGTTAAACCAAATGATACTTATACTGTCATAAAAGAAGGCATCCACGAGGGTCCTATCCGAACAACCACTTGTGCAGAATTTATGAAGCCGTGGGGTGTAAACTCCTATGTTTCAGATTGCGAGGATGCCGAGGACATCCAGTCTCCCGGGTCGGTCGACACGCAGGATGGCCGAGCTGTGGGATCGAGCACCCCGTAACCGGCGCTACTGAGTCGAAGACGCGCGCACCGGGCTGTGACGCAGTCAGTCGTGAGCCAGATGTTGACAAGAGAAGACGTGCCGTTCAATACACTTACTATACTTACCATACTTTATTTGAAACTAATAATTTAGAATAAACATAATAATAATAATATTGTCTTATTATTAAACCACATATATATATATATATATATATATACATATACCATGTGTCTCATGACGATCTACACATAGGAACGTTGCATACGCCCTTGATCGTGAAATATTAATTTGATCGTTTTAGTTTTTTTACAATCTAGACAGTATAATTGTTAATATTATGCTTACTATTTTATTTCCTTTGATATCCTAGTTCAATTTTGTAACATATTCGATGTAATAGTACATTTTCAAGGAATTTAAACATCAAGTTGACATTACAATTACAAAAAAAAGAACAAAAATAGTCAGATTAATATTTCTATTTTAAAATTCAAATGAGCGCGCAGCGTTCCTATGTGTAGATCGTCATGAGACACACGATATATATAGTAGTATAGTAAAGGGAAGGCTGGACCAGCATTGCGGGTTGCCTACCTCGCGCCTGTACTGTAGTACGGCGTTGCGGGGCGCGATGGGGGGCGCGGGGGGTCACGTGATCGGTAGAGGGGGAGGGGTCACGTGACCGGAAGAGTGGGAGGGGGTCACGTGATCGGGGGGCGTGGCCTGGATGACGTCATCCAGGGGGCCTGGGTGACGTCATCCAGGAGGTCAGGCTGTACTGTTATATGGACTCTTCTTTCAAGGTCATGCACCTGGTGATCTTCTTCAGGGGGAGAACTCAGAGGAGTTACGGGGTCTGGAACAAGGGTGACGTCATCCAGGTGGCCAGGCTGTACCGTTGTATGGCCGAAAGGTCATGTACCTGGAGCTCTTCTTCAGGGGGTGAA
The DNA here is from genome assembly GCA_963422195.1 of Carabus problematicus. Classification (NCBI taxonomy): domain Eukaryota; kingdom Metazoa; phylum Arthropoda; class Insecta; order Coleoptera; family Carabidae; genus Carabus; species Carabus problematicus. Next base: position 5,535,758 of record OY728580.1, read on the forward strand.
CTGAGAGGAGTCACGGGGTCTGTATCAAGGGTGACGTCATCCAGGGGTCAGGCTGTACCGTTATATGGCCGACTTGGAGATCTTCTTCAGGCAGGATGGGTCTTCTTTCAAGGTCATATACCTGGAGGTCCTCTTCCGAGGGTGAACTCAGAGGAGTCACGGGGTCTGGATCAAGGGTTACGTGGCCCAGTGAGCCAGGCCGTACCTGGAGGTTTTTCTTTAGGTGGAGTACGGACCTGGTGGCGCATGCGCAACGTGGACACACTACGAACTTGTTCAATCCTGTTGCCTTGTAGCGTTGGATGGGGGGCCTTCCGGGTCACGTTTACGGACTTGTTCAATCTTGTTTCTTAATAATTCCACGAATTTTACCCATGATTACGCAATATTACGCGTCATTTTTAGAAACGTTGCAAAATTTCTGGGATTCCCCTTTACGTGTTCAAACCTGTTTCATATAATTCCAGGAAGTGATTACGCAATATTGCGCAACTATTGCATCATCTCTATTTTAGCATATTGCGCAATATTTCATCATGTTTATTTGCCAACGTTGCAGAAAAATAGTATAAATTAAACTTGCACTATACATTTAGTATTCATTTCACCATTTTACTGTTGAAGAGATAAGTTGTAATAAATATGGCTGCAGACAAATCTGATATTGTTTCGAAGTTAACAAGCGTCGGTGTCTGTGAGGATTTTAAAGAAACGAAAAAATTGCAAGATATTGATATCAATCGAGTGTATAAAATAATAAAACTACGTGAAATTAAAACCAAATTCGGCAGAGCAATAATTGCCGAATTAGAAGAATTCCAAGTGTTCTTGCCTCGACGATTTGCGGCAGATCTCAGCCATGAAGAGGTTGAGAATATTAACCGAGAAGGAGACTTTGCATTGATCAGCCGAGGACCGTTGGACGCCTGCAGAACTACTAAACTAGAGTTCCGGAAAATGTACGAGCAGGAAACTCAAGATTTTATTTGAAAGTGTACATTCGGATTATAAGTGAAGTGTAAACACATTTAAATAATAAAACTGCAGTTATATGTAACTAATTTTTTTTCTTTTATTTGTTCATTCCATACAAGTGATTATACATATTAATACAATAATTATACAATTTTATTAACATAATTGGTTAACGGATTATATTCTACAACCCGATCATGTATTATTAAACAATATGCAGAAGTGTTCGGAGGGAAATTAGCGCTTGACTCAAATTCAATACGAACATCAACTGATCCAGTTTTAATAGATTCATTTTGGTTTGAACAATCGATTACTATCATTGCTCGGGTTTTGAATTCATTTCGCGATAATAGTGGTTGAGCATTTCGTTCGTAATAAGATTTTTGAAATTCTGAATACATAGAGTACAAAAGTGCATACTGATCTCTATCAAAATTCAAATTTAAATTTTCATACGGAAAACATTCGGAATTAAGAAATAATTTTACATTGGTAAGCTGGCAATGATCGAATAACGATGAATCTTTTTCCACTTGATTTTTTCGTGCTGTTTGAAAAGCGAGTATGACGAAACGGGGCTTTTCAAGTTGAGTTGTAGTCTTCACAGTCCATAGTTGATTCTGCGATGGGGGCAACAATGGATATTCATATAACTCCCATGTTCGGAACGGTATGTAAATAGACTTATTCATTTCAATATGCTCCAATAATGTCAAACGCTCACTGTCTGACGCATGTACATATGGCAAACGCCATTGAATTTTTTCTATTGTAATGCTTGTATTAGCTTCAGATGTTGCTATGAATGCATTTTCATCATTCTTTGCACGTACTAATATAAGTTCTTGACGTGCATTAACAATGATCTTTTTATAATCTTCAGCAAACCCCAGCAACATTTTTAAGGGAATGCAAACATTGAAATATCCATCACTGGATAATACTCGATTGCTGTAATCATGAGGATTCCAAGCGGCATTTTCCAGAAATTTACTTTCAGCATCATTGATAGATAGAAGCGATTTTATTGTACTAGTAATACCAACATTTTTCGATCGGTCAATTTCAATTCCATTCAGTTCATAACGAATTTCATCAAATAAAAATGCGATAGAATTATTGCTTAGTGTTACACTTGTATCACTTTCATGCTTTACTTTTCCTTCGATGTATAGAAAACTTTCATGAGGAAGAGTAAATATATCTTGCTGTTGCACAGGAATTCGTATTTCATCATTATTGTTGAATGTAGTTGATGCATATGGCTGATGTGAATGTACTTCCTTACGAATTATTCCATTAGCGAAATTAATTTCTTCGTTAATTTGTAGAATTTCCATTGTTGCCTTCGTCCTCTTTTTTTATTTTGCACGAAAATAAACAAATAATTCGGTATCGTATTTTATGCCGCTTGAAGAATCTTCGTAACCACTTAATTTTGCCGGAGTTTTAATCCTAATGATTTCAGGAACTGCTTATTCGCTGATGTTAACTGTTTAACACCACGTTTACTAGTGATAGGCTTCTTTATAGGTACACCCACTTTATACGTTTTTCGTACAGCACCAAAATGAATACCCATTTTGACTAGACTGATTTCACGTGTAGTCCTACCGTGATGACATCACCTCGAAAATTGATGAGATTTCCATCCTGATCGACTATTTTAAGTGTTATTGTTGGAATACTTCTAACACTGATCGGAAGATAGATAACATTGGCTGGTACTTCAACAATTTTGTAACCAGGTGGCACTGCTATAGAAAATTCATGTATTGTATGACTCGGGCTTCCATTATGATATGCTCCCGTTGTAATGCTGCAATCTACACGCACTGTGTTTACACTGAGAATTTTCACGGGTAAATCAGATTCGTGACGAATATTAGGCTGTAGTGTGCGTTTTGTGAAACCTAATATTGACCCGATGGAATCATCAGGTTCAAAGTTTATTGCTCGATTGCATTTAATTTCACTCTTTAGTGTATTGTTATTCGCTTTCAATGATATTGAAACTTGTCTAGCTTTAAATTGCTGATTCAGATATAATTCAATATCTTCAATCTCATACGATCCGACAGGAATTTCAATGACGTCATCTTCTACGTAGAATTTATTATTATACTTATCAATGTTTGGTACAGAGTTGAACGTTTGAAAGTCAACAAGACCCAGTGCATACTGCGATTCATAATTTAAATCAATTGGCGGGAAAAAATCTGCCGTTAGTATGGACTGATTAGCAGACAATGATATCAGTAGGGATGACATTGTGAGACTAACTGACTGTTTGATACAAATCGTTATTTATGAAGAAAATTTAAGCATAAATGTCCGCAAATTACTGTATCAAAATTTTGAAACCTTTTATGATTATATTTAATGGTTATTTTAGGATCTAAATTACTAAGATACCGTATAACCTCAGTAGGGGGACGTAAATTACCAAAACTGTCAAAGTATTCGACGTTATTCTTTAATTTCCTATAAGCAACCCAGTGCGTACCTTCGCCATCTTTATCATCAAGGTTTATAATACCACATTCGTTTAAACGCACGCGAGATGGTAAATTATTTCTCATAAAAACACCGCGAAAATATAATACCTCACGCGAATATCTTCGCAGTTCAATGTCAGTTAAAGCACGCCTGGGTAGATTTATAAAAAATTATGTGGTTTTAAATATAAACCAAAACCTTTACGGTATGGTTTCATATAAAGTCCGGATCCTTTCTTTCCAAGAGCAATGGCTTCAATTGTTTTATTATGTCGCACATTTTCTTCTAATTCTTTACGCGCATTCTGAGCGTCTTTAACTGCGCGTACAACACTAGCAGTGCCACCTGCTAAACTGCCGATGGCTCCCAATGCGGCAAAAATTGGTATTAATGGTAAAATACCACCACGCTTTGGTACTGGTATCACTCGAGGTTTTTTAAATCGCCGTTTTCCACCTCTTGATTTCACAATTTTACGTGCAGCACCCAATGAAATGTTGACTGCTTTTTTCACACTATCATCATCATCATCGTCATTTAATGTTTTCGTTTCTCGTAACATTGTTTTAGCTTGGTTTACAGCCAGTTTCACAGGGAATTTTCGTTTTAAGCCCATTCCTAATTTAACCTTAGTTTTCATCGCATTCTTCACCAGCCAGGCAGCGGATTTTTCTCCTAAGCCAGCATCTTTTGAATGAAGCCCTTCCCGCGCTTTTTCAATTAATGTTTTGTCAGCATTATGTCGTTCATGCAAATCTTTTAGTTTTGAATATGCGATATCATGATCTTTGCAAGCAGCATCTAGTTGATTGATTCCAGGATCACCGCGTGCGATACGTTTATTCAGCTTTGTTCCCGGCCCGCAATACTGATAACCGGGAATGTGCATCTCAAATGGTAACTTATTAATAACTGTATTTAAAAGTCCCCGTCCGTGCCGAGGACGACGATGACGTGTGCACTCTTTCATCTTCGTACACATAATGAGGTGATGGTACATAAGATCACCAATTTATACATAAATACTGATGTAACGCTCATCTCTCGTCAGTAAGAGTAAAGATGGAATACATTAAACATCAGCTGTCATTACCAGTTCAGGATTTTGACGTTTTAATTGATAATAAGAGTCAAACGAATTATCAACGACATGGAGAACTTCTACCGAATACTGTACGTTGTATTATTTGCGGCCCGTCTAATTGTGGAAAAACGAACGTAATGCTTGCACTTATACTACATCCGAACGGGTTACGTTTTGAAAATCTATATTTGTTTGCAAAATCGCTGAATCAGCCTAAATATCAGTATTTAGCTAATGTATTCGCTCGAGTGTCGGACATAATAAATTTTTATCAGTATACCGATAATGCAGAAATTGATCATCCTAATGACGCTAAACCGAATTCGCTGTTTGTATTTGATGATGTTGCATGCGAAAAACAGGAAAATATTCGAGCATACTTCAGTATGGGAAGGCATTCAAAAATTGATTGTTTTTATTTATGTCAAACTTACACCAGAATACCGAAACATTAGGTTTGTTCGTTCGACCTGCACTATCTGTTCCGAGCAAAAAGTGCAAGTTGCGCGGTGTTCGTTTGTTCAGTGCAATTGCTCTCAAGGCGTTCGTTCGTGTCCGTGCAAGTTGCTCGGTGCTGCACTGAGCATGATTTTCTGCACCTGCTCGGGAGGTCGAGCAGATAGTGCAGTGCAGTGTTTTCTACAAGTTCGAGTTTTGTTTAACTCGTTCACAGAAAATGCTATACAGTATATGGAAAAGACAAGCGGAAGTATTGAAAAAAAGGAATGAAATTCTTGAAAAATTGTTAATAATAATAATAATAATATTTACATGATATTAAGTTAAAGATAGTTTCTTTCTATTCTGTGATTATATTATTTATATATGTATTATAAGATAATAACAAAAGTTTTCTGCAATAAATAATTATATACGAATGTATCTGTATGTATTTGCATTAATATAATTTCCATGATTGATTTGACAAATGACTTTTAGGTTAAGTTTTGACAAATTCGTGCAAAGTGAGAAAAAGGCGTTCTTTCGTATTGCTCTAAGCAACTTGCACAGTGCTGCTTTGATCTGCACCGAGCAAGTCGCTCCAAGCAGATTGTACTAGTTCAGCTTGCACTGAGCAGGTCGAATGAACAAACCTATTAGGTTTGTTCGTTCGACCTGCACTATCTGTTCCGAGCAAAAAGTGCAAGTTGCGCGGTGTTCGTTTGTTCAGTGCAATTGCTCTCAAGGCGTTCGTTCGTGTCCGTGCAAGTTGCTCGGTGCTGCACTGAGCATGATTTTCTGCACTTGCTCGGGAGGTCGAGCAGATAGTGCAGTGCAGTGTTTTCTACAAGTTCGAGTTTTGTTTAACTCGTTCACAGAAAAAATAAAAATGCTATACAGTATATGGAAAAGACAAGCGGAAGTATTGAAAAAAGGAATGAAATTCTTGAAAAATTGTTAATAATAATAATAATATTTACATGATATTAAGTTAAAGATAGTTTATTTTTATTCTGTGATTATATTATTTATATATGTATTATAAGATAATAACAAAAGTTTTCTGCAATAATTAATTATATACGAATGTATCTGTATGTATTTGCATTAATATAATTTCCATGATTGATTTGACAAATGACTTTTAGGTTAAGTTTTGACAAATTCGTGCAAAGTGAGAAAAAGGCGTTCTTTCGTATTGCTCTAAGCAACTTGCACAGTGCTGCTTTGATCTGCACCGAGCAAGTCGCTCCAAGCAGATTGTACTAGTTCAGCTTGCACTGAGCAGGTCGAATGAACAAACCTTTTTAGTACGAGACAATGCAAATCTACTTATACTCTTCAAACAAGATGACATGAATTTAAAACACATATATGATGATCATGTAAATACAGACATGACGTATTCAATTTTCCGTGACATGTGCTCCACATGCTGGACGAACGCTCGGTATGGATTTCTAGTGATTGATAAAGATCGTGATAAAAATAATGGACGTTATAGACAAGGCTTTGATACATTTATTTCAATTAAATAGTCAAGATCGTCCCCCACACCCTCAGTATGCTAACAAGCGTTGTCACGAACGGACGTTTAAAACGTCACGTCTGAAACGTAATCAGTTACGTTCGAAACGTGATACGTTCAGAACGTCCTCAAGTTATATTTAAAGATGGCGACAAATATTTCTAATGACTGCATTACTAAACAAATAATAAATGTTAGCAATGCAATACGTCGCAAACATAACCTTATTAGGAAACAACAGACATATAATGAAGATGAATTAAATCGATTTCTGAAACCTATTATCAGCCCCCTCAATGAACTTGTGAAAACAAGAGAACCAATATCATCATCTGATAACGATCACGAAATGAAAATTGAGAAAAGAGAACAATTTGATAACGACAATCGTTTCATGAAATACATGTTAGGGAATGACGATATACCGAATAGTAGACGAGATCGTTTCTATGGTGTTAGAGCTTTAAGTAACGGTGAATATAGAATTGGAGATTCTCAGATTCATCTTCTCAAGGAAAATATAGTTGTAAATGATAACGTTTACAATTCTACGGACGGATTACTCGAATTATTATTTAAAGAATATCCTGATGTGAATATTGTTACAGATACAGATTTAAAACATTACAAAGAAATACTTGAAAAAACTAACGCTCATAAACAGAACTATAAACCGAATGGGCGAATACGCTCCAATAGAGGGAACAAATATAAGAAGATAATATCTAAACTATTTTCATCGGGTGCTGTTACTGGTACAGGATTTTTACCGGTACACATGATAACTAATATTGCTGCAAATAAAGTTGATTATGTACATTGGGTTGATCCGAATGAACTTGTTGATAGACTTAGACTATTGATTGCGTCTCGCAGTGCTGGTCATACTGGACATAACAATGAAATAATATCTATTATTGAAGAACTGCGTGAAGCCTATATAATTGAGTGATAGAAATATTTTTATATAGTATAAGTGCAAACGTTACCGTGTATACATGATGAAGAGCAGTGTTGATAAATTCGGACGTCATTTACATGGTGAGAGTGTCAAGAGCTCCCGTGTTATTTTTCAACAAACTGGACTTAATATAAATTCGAATGGAAATATAGATGTGTCTTCTAAACGTCTTGTTAATGTGAGCAAACCGGTGGAAGCGAAAGACGCTGCTAATAAATTATACGTTGATAAACATATTAAAACAACGTTTACAACATTAGAAAAACGAATAAATATTTTGGAGAAAGAAATAAAAACCTTGAACTACACAAAGACCAACAATTATGAACAATAAAGAAATAATAGTTAATGAAATACATCGTTCTGCACGCAGAAACTATAAGCGACGTCATGTGATTGTTAAAGGAATCAATGACTTGTTTCAAGCTGATCTTGTGGAAATGATTCCTTATGCAAAGGTTAATAAAAACTTTAAATATATGTTAACCGTCATCGATGTTTTCTCCAAATATGCCTGGGCAATACCGATGAAAAGTAAATCTGCAAAAGATGCTGTTACTGCTATGAAGCAAATACTTAAAGATCGCATTCCAAACAATGTGCAAACGGACTTAGGAAAGGAATTCTACAATTCTGACTTCAAGAAGTTAATGAAGTCTCATAACATAAATCATTACTCCACATACAGTAACCTGAAAGCATCAGTTTGTGAGCGTTTCAATCGAACGCTAAAAAATATGATGTGGAAACAGTTTAGTATGCAGGGAACTTATAAATGGATTGCAGTACTACCATCTCTGATTGAGAAGTATAATAACACGAAACATCGGACTATTAAAATGAAACCCGTTCAAGTAACGAAGAAAAATGAAGAAGAAATACTACAATCCGTCTACAATTATCAATATAATGACAAACAAATTCCTAAATTTGCAGCAGGTGATAAAGTACGGATCAGCAAGTATAAGGGAATTTTGGATAAAGGATACTGGCCAAACTGGTCAACTGAACTATTTACTATACATAAAGTGCGACGTACTAATCCCATTACGTATGAACTGATTGATTATCAAGAACAGCCTATCGCAGGGACATTTTACGAATATGAATTACAACGTACAAAACAGCCTGACGTGTATTTAGTGGAAAAAATTGTTAAGAAGAAAGGGGATTTAGTGTATGTAAAATGGTTAGGAATGGATAAAACACACAACAGTTGGATACATAAAAATGATGTTTTGTAATTAAAATATCTATATTAAATAAAGTATGTAATTTTATTAAAATTCAAAGTTTTTCTTTACATTTCATACAGTCCTTAACCATTACAGACCTATACATATTAGTATTAAAATTTATATGGTCTATCTGTACAACTTGAAGAGCTGTTGCGAACTTGTAATGTCTGTTCTTCTGTATAGTGTATAGTAAAAATGTTGAGGTATACACATATAATATTAAGCTGATGAATGTATAAGAGACTATTTGTTTTTCTATATTGGTAAATTTCTGTGCATCATTTACTTATTCCGATGTAGCACTGCCAGTGCCGGCTTATGCTTCCTGCGCCACCAGGTCCGTACTAGGAAATAAATTTTCTTTACTGGTTTAATACTCCTTCCGTTTAAAACGTGACGTATCATGTTTGGTACGCGATGTATCACGTTTTGAACGTAACGTATTACGTTCAGAACGTAACGTATTACGTTCAGAACGTAACGTATTACGTTCAGAACGTAACGTATTACGTTCAGAACGTAACGTATTACGTTCAGAACGTACCGTATTGCGTTTCGAACGTACCTTCTTATTCACAGCATTACGAAATGAATTCAAAACCCGAGCAATGATAGTAATCGATTGTTCAAACCAAAATGAATCTATTAAAACTGGATCAGTTGATGTTCGTATTGAATTTGAGTCAAGCGCTAATTTCCCTCCGAACACTTCTGCATATTGTTTAATAATACATGATCGGGTTGTAGAATATAATCCGTTAACCAATTATGTTAATAAAATTGTATAACTATTGTATTAATATATATAATCACTTGTATGGAATGAACAAATAAAAGAAAAAAAATTAGTTACATATAACTGCAGTTTTATTATTTAAATGTGTTTACACTTCACTTATAATCCGAATGTACACTTTCAAATAAAATCTTGAGTTTCCTGCTCGTACATTTTCCGGAACTCTAGTTTAGTAGTTCTGCAGGCGTCCAACGGTCCTCGGCTGATCAATGCAAAGTCTCCTTCTCGGTTAATATTCTCAACCTCTTCATGGCTGAGATCTGCCGCAAATCGTCGAGGCAAGAACACTTGGAATTCTTCTAATTCGGCAATTATTGCTCTGCCGAATTTGGTTTTAATTTCACGTAGTTTTATTATTTTATACACTCGATTGATATCAATATCTTGCAATTTTTTCGTTTCTTTAAAATCCTCACAGACACCGACGCTTGTTAACTTCGAAACAATATCAGATTTGTCTGCAGCCATATTTATTACAACTTATCTCTTCAACAGTAAAATGGTGAAATGAATACTAAATGTATAGTGCAAGTTTAATTTATACTATTTTTCTGCAACGTTGGCAAATAAACATGATGAAATATTGCGCAATATGCTAAAATAGAGATGATGCAATAGTTGCGCAATATTGCGTAATCACTTCCTGGAATTATATGAAACAGGTTTGAACACGTAAAGGGGAATCCCAGAAATTTTGCAACGTTTCTAAAAATAACGCGTAATATTGCGTAATCATGGGTAAAATTCGTGGAATTATTAAGAAACAAGATTGAACAAGTCCGTAAACGTGACCCGGAAGGCCCCCCATCCAACGCTACAAGGCAACAGGATTGAACAAGTTCGTAGTGTGTCCACGTTGCGCATGCGCCACCAGGTCCGTACTCCACCTAAAGAAAAACCTCCAGGTACGGCCTGGCTCACTGGGCCACGTAACCCTTGATCCAGACCCCGTGACTCCTCTGAGTTCACCCTCGGAAGAGGACCTCCAGGTATATGACCTTGAAAGAAGACCCATCCTGCCTGAAGAAGATCTCCAAGTCGGCCATATAACGGTACAGTCTGACCCCTGGATGACGTCACCCTTGATACAGACCCCGTGACTCCTCCGAGTTCACCCCCTGAAGAAGAGCTCCAGGTACATGACCTTTCGACCATACAACGGTACAGCCTGGCCACCTGGATGACGTCACCCTTGTTCCAGACCCCGTAACTCCTCTGAGTTCTCCCCCTGAAGAAGATCACCAGGTGCATGACCTTGAAAGAAGAGTCCATATAACAGTACAGCCTGACCTCCTGGATGACGTCACCCAGGCCCCCTGGATGACGTCATCCAGGCCACGCCCCCCGATCACGTGACCCCCTCCCACTCTTCCGGTCACGTGACCCCTCCCCCCTCTACCGATCACGTGACCACCCGCGCCCCCCACCACGCCCCGCAACGCCGTACTACAGTACAGGCGCGAGGTAGGCAACCCGCAATGCTGGTCCAGCTTTCCCTTTACTATACTACTCTATATATATATATATATATATATATATATATATATATATATATATATATATATATATATAGCGATGTCCACGCATTTTAGGGCCACCCTGTATATATATATATATATATATATATATATATATATATATATATATATATATATATATATATATATATATATTGTTAGCTAATGAGATGTGTATGAATGGTTGTATTTGTGGGAGATATAATAATAACGTAATATAATGTATTGGTTAATCAGATTTATTACAGTAACGTCGAATTAAAACAGTTGTGCAATTTCATTCTGTAGGTAAGCAGGAGTATCAGCCTAGACGGCTGTGTGAATGGACGTACTGTGGGTAAGCAATAGTGTCAGCCAGGAGGGCTGTGAGAATTGACATACTGTTGACAATGTGTTGCGGTGATCTACCTGGCGTCCCAGTTCACACCGATCGTTGCGGTGGTCTACCTGGCGTCCCAGTTCACACCGATTGTTGCGGCAGCATTGGACTTACAAATCACACAGAAGATGCCATACCTGCCGTTGCTTTTACGGTGGCTGGAATGGACTTACAACTCACTAAGAACTATGCCACCAGCGTTGCGGCAGCATTGGACTTACAAATCACACAGAAGATGCCATACCTGCCGTTGCTTTTACGGTGGCTGGAATGGACTTACAACTCACTAAGAACTATGCCACCAGCGTTGCGGCTGGAATGGACTTACAACTCACTAAGAACTATGCCACCAGCCGATCGTTGCGATGGGCTGGCGCTCTCCAGGCCCACCGATTGTTGCGACGGGCTGGCGCTACCCAGACCCACCGATCTCCTTCACCTGAAACTCACACATTGTCAACAGTATGTCAATTCTCACAGCCCTCCTGGCTGACACTATTGCTTACCCACAGTACGTCCATTCACACAGCCGTCCAGGCTGATACTCCTGTTATTGGCCTTAACATTAAAAAGTTTTTGACTGATTTATGCCGGGTTACCCGTGTTTCGTACACTAATGGTCCACTGATAATAACTAATATCACCTTAAAAGATGACCTACATCCTTAAGAAGTACAGTACCGAATATTATCAAAATCGATCCAAGCGTTCTGTAGTTATGAATAAAATAACTTTTTCTTGAAAGAACTTTGAAGCAGAATACTAGCTAAACGAAACGTAATTGCATATAGGTAAGTTTAGTTAAATCGTCTTATTTTCGACCCAGGAATCTGTGGTTAAGCGATGTCCACGCATTTTAGGGCCAGCCTGTATATATATACAATCGAAATTTTTCATGATTCCTATACTTTCCTTATCCTGTGTATAAGAAAGTAAAAATCTTTTGGGGTCATCACACTATTTTCTTATACTCAATTTAAATTGGCACATATTTGACATTTCAAGTGCGTGTTTCTGTAAATATTGTGTCTTTGTTTTGTTTTCATAGCATATATGATATTTTAAATACATACCAATATATAAATACATTTTACTCAAAATTAGATAGATAGAATAAAAATGCATAGAACATTTTTTCTTAAGCTTGTTGTTTCCTATAACTTTTATTTCAAAACTTTTCCCATATCCCTTTTATTTTCTCCAATAATACGCAATGTTCGACTTTGATGTTCAGTAAACTTCCTCTTCCGGTTGTGCGATTATGCTAGAAATCTAATTAGCTCTTCCTATAATCAATAAACTTTTAAATACGAAGTTTCATTGTCCTGCCTTTGCTCGTTTTACACACAGACGTCATTGCGAAAATAGTCAAAACGTATTCAGGGGACCTCAAAACATGTATTTACATCAAAATCTCGCAATCGAAATATTTCATGATTCCTATATTTTCGTTATACCAGTGATGCACAACCTTTTATGTATGAAGGGCCGCATACAATATCGATTTTGAGTCGGGGGCCGCATATAAATCCGTTTTTGGGTCAAGGGCCACAAGGTTGTGCATCACTGCCTTATACTATGTATAAGAAAGTAAAAATCTTCATCAGCATGACATTTATTGAACATTATTTCACAAAAGGTGATTCATTTTTCACTATCTGCTGCTAATAGCTCTTGCTGCGTCGAATATTTGTAAGCAAAATATTTATGTTTTTTAAGAGTGCGGTGAACATACGTGCGAGTTACACCGAGATTATCTGCAATTTCTCTCACACTTACGTTGGGATCGGCTTCGACAGCTGCCAAAATATCTACTTCCTTGTTTACATTCTGATTTTAATTTCTATTCCTTTTGCAATGGCGATTGACGCACTAAGTTTCTCGGAATTGTTTTACAATTCGTGCAACTGTGTTCATTGATAAATATTTGAAAATGTAATATTATCAGTGGCAGGCGGTCCATGGATGCAGTGGATACCGCGCATCTCTAAAATTTTAAAATGTCATTTTATATTTTCATATCATATTTGAATTTCGTGGTTTTATTTTTACTTTCTTATACATAGTATAAAGGAAGTATAGGAATCATGAAAAATTTCGATTGCCAGATTTTGATGTAAATACATGTTTTGAGGTCCCGTGAATATGTTTCGAATATTTTCGCAATGACGTCTGTGTGTGTGGATGTGTGTCTGTATGTTCATTATCTTAAAAACGAGCAAAAACAGGACAATGAAACTTCATATTTAAAAGTTTATTCATTATACGAAGAGCTGATTCGATTTCCAGCAAAATCGCACAACCGGAAGAGGAAGTTTACTGAACATTAAAACCAAACATTGCGAATTATTGGAGAAAATAAAAGAGATATGGAAAAAGTTTTTAAATAAAAGTTATGGGAAACAATAATCTTAAGAAAAAATGTTTTATGCATTTTTGTTCTATCTTTATCCAATTTAGAGTAAAATGTATTTATATATTGGCATGTACAGTGATGCCTCGCATAACGAACGCCTCACATAACGAACGCTGCGCACAACGAACTTCCTGTTCGTCCATTACGCGACTCACACAACGAACCTCGCTTCACACAACGAACTACATCGAATTCATCTTGCCGCTCGAACGCACTGCGTATCACGAAGTCGCCCGAGCTTCGAAAGTCGCACACAGCTGATACTGAAACTTGTTCCTTCTTGGACCCAAGAAGAAGCAGTTGACGGCATAGAAGGGATGAAGAACATCATCACGGTGACTCGAAAGTTGGAATTGGAGGTAGAGGAGGAGGAGGATGTGGAAAAGCTTATTGAAAAACACCAAGAAGAGCAGACAACTGAAGAGCTCCAAGCACTTCTGGTCCAGCAACATGATGAAGCTCAAAGGGAAGCTTCATCTGACAACGAGGAAGAGCAATCTAATCAACCAATCTCAACTGCTGCCATCAAGGACATCCTGGTCATCCTGCGGAGAGGTTCAGGAGTTTACCAACACTCACTATCCAAACTCAACTGAAGCAAACAGGATCAACGATCTCTACAATTTCACCCTTGCCCGTTATTTCCGGCAGGTGTTGAAGAAGAGGGAGAAACAGACAACCTTGGAAAGGTTTTTCAACAAGCCAGCAGCCAAGAAGCAAAGGATAGAACAAGAAAATTTGACCCTGCAAGCCTCAGTAGACTCTCCTAAATCGGAGGCTGACTAAAAAATAAAAAACATGAGCACCTTTTTTATCTTTTTTATGTACCATATTTTATGCTGCAGAACGAATTAAAAATTGTAACATGTATTGTTATGGGAAAACGCGTTTCACATAACGAACTTTTCGCAAAATGGGCACCTCGTTCACCAGATTTAAATATCTGCGATTCCTTTTTATAAGGAAATCTAAATAATTGCACTAATACATATCATATCGTCATTTATTTCTTAAAAAACCAGACTGCTAGATGACATTTTTTTATGAAATGCAATGCACGGTCCCACAGATTTTATTTTTTTGTGTCTAAACCTTAACAGATGTCAGTACAGATAACAAGAACAAAAAAATTACTATTGAATGTCTCTATCTGAAACTATTTTTTTGAAAGTTATTGGCCTTAACATTAAAAAGTTTTGGACTGATTTATGCCGGGTTACCCGTGTTTCGTACACTAATGGTCCACTGATAATAACTAATATCACCTTAAAAGATGACCTACATCCGTAAGAAGTACAGTACCGAATATTATCCAAATCGGTCCAAGCGTTCTGTAGTTATGGATAAAATAACTTTTTTTTTAAAGAACTTTGAAGCAGAATACCAGCTAAACGAAACGTAATTGCATATAGGTAAGTTTAGTTAAATCGTCTTATTGTCGACCCAGGAATCTGTGGTTAAGCGATGTCCACGCATTTTAGGGCCACCCTGTATATATATATATATATATATATATATATATATATATATATATATATATATATATATATATATATATATACAGGGTGATTCACGAAGAGCGGAAAAAATTTTAACACGATGTTGGGGAGGTCATTTTGAGTAAAAAATGTCATATGAACATGGGTCCTATTTCATTTGGTTAGGTAACTAGAGGAGATTAAAGTTTGATGAATTCAAATGCTAAACAGCATATTACCATTAAGATATCTTAGAAACTATAAGAGATATGAAGTTGGTTAAATTAGACAAAAGTTGCGCATTTATAAGTTAAAGTTAGTGAAAATTTACAATTTGAAAAATTTGCATGGCTTACTAGATGTGCGCAAAATTTTTATCGGGTGATTCACGAAGAGTGTAAGAAAAATTAATACGTTGTTGGAAGATCATTTTGAGTAAAATATGTCATATGAACATAGGTCCTATCTCATTTAATTACATAACTATAAGAAATTAAGGTTTTATAAGTGCCTAAGTAAATTCACTGTTTTTTTTGCACACATCTAGTAAGCCATGCAAAATTTTCAAAATAGTAAATTATCACTAACTTTAACTTATAAATGCGCAACTTTTGTCTAATTTAACCAGCTTCATATCTCTTATAGTTTCTAAAGCCCGATTTACACGGCGAGTTTTCTCATGATTTAATTCAAATGAAATAACTTGGTCATTCATTTGATAATTCAAGTTTCGTGACACAATTTACACTGCAACCTTATTTGATTGGTTTTTACCACGAAAAGAAAGCGCTACCAACTTGTTAGTAACAACAAACAGATTAAGTTACTTAACCTGCTAGACAACTCAAACGTCAGAGTATATTTAAATGTAGAATATTTTCATTACAATGAAGAACTTAACAAGAAAACAAAAGAAATGTGTGGCAATTGCAGTAAATATAATTGTACAAATGCATATACAACGGCCACGAAGAATTCGGAGATGGTGGGTGAAACCATGGTTAGCTAGAAGAAAGGAAAAAGGTTATAAACATTTTATGGTAAAAAAGTCTAAATACTAAACAATTTGTATGTAGGTGTTTTGAATCTGGTACAAGATGAACTCCGAGTTGAAGATGTAGAGAGTTACAAAAATTTTTTGCGCATGGACGAAAAGAGCTTTGAATTATTATTAAGCAAAGTGATAAATGGAATTGAAAAACAGAATACAAACATGCGTGATAGTATCGCTGCCAGGGATCGACTAATGCTAACTTTAAGATTTCTCGCAACAGGAGAGTCATACAAAAGTCTTATGTATGCAACGGGAATATCCCTGTCTGCAATTTCGTTAATTATTCCCAGAGTATGCCGTGCGATTTTTGACTCTTTGAAAGACGATTACTTAAAGGTATGGAACTAAATAAATAATTAGACTGTACATATTTATATACATGTATTTATTTATTGCAGGTTCCTACTACCACGGAAGAATGGAAAGAAATTGAATGTGGATTTCGAAACGAATGGAATTTACCGAATGTAATCGGTGCGTTAGACGGAAAACATGTTGTATTTAGACCACCGAGATCAGCAGGTTCGACTTACTATAATTATAAAGGAACACATAGCATTGTACTTCTTGCTTTAGTAGACGCATATTCTCGGTTTATATATGTTGACGTTGGGACGAATGGCCGTGTATCTGATGGTGGAGTATTTCGAGAAAGTGATTTAAACAAAGCAATTAATAATGACAGTTTGAATTTACCTCCACCACAACCGCTACCTGAACGCAATTTACCTATACCTTACACTATTGTCGCAGACGCTGCATTTCCTTTACGTCCAAATATATTGAAACCATATCCCTTCAGAGGTTTAACCAAAGATCAAAGAATTTTCAATTATAGACTCAGTAGAGGAAGGAGAGTTGTAGAAAATGCTTTTGGTATATTAGCAAATCGATTTAGAGTTTTTTTAACTACGATTTCATTAAGTAATTCAAAAGTAAAAGATATTACTTTAGCATGCTGTGCTTTACATAATTTTCTAAAGGCAGAATGTTCTAATTGGTCCGATAGAGGAGAACATGAGACAGATGACTTTACATATGATGTAAGACAAGGGATTGGAAACAGAGCCGCTGACAGCGCTATACGTATTAGAGAAGAATTCAAGGAATATTTCATGGGAGTTGGTAGCGTACCATGGCAAGAACGCATGGTCTAATATGTTTGAAATGTTATCATAATTTGTTATATTTTAAAAAAAAGAAAAGCAATTATACAGTAGAAAAAAATTATAAATATTTTGAAAATAAAACTACCTATGAATATGAAACGCAAAATTATCTTATAGAAACTGATACAATACTAAATATATATATATATATATATATATATATATATATATATATATATATATATATATATATATATATGTACACCAATGTATTAATTATTCATTTCTTCCTCTTGAATATCATACAATACATTCATAATTTTTCTCTTGGCTTGTATTTTCATTTTTTTTTGATTTCACAGCTCTTATTTCATTCGCCACTACTGCGCCAAATTGATCATCTTCGTCCTGTGAGTCTTTGGCAATTAATTGTAATGCATCCGTTGCATTTTTTAAATAATCGTCGGAGCTTGTCTCTGCTTTCCTTTTCTTCTTTCTGAATGTTACGGGTGTATCACCACCCGTGTCCGCAGAAACACTGGGAGTATTTGTTGCTTCAGTCATTTCATCAGTAATATCATAAATGATGGTAACATTTTCCATTGCAGACCCAGCTTCACTCTCATCAAATTGCTCAATATTTGTAGCACAAGGCTGAAAATAAATAATCAAATATATAAAAAAAAAACAACAAAAACAAGTACGTACTTTTAAATTAGATTCTCCTTTTTCTGCAATTATTGAAGGTTTTAAAAAATATAACTGGTCGTAACACCAAAGAACCGGTGTATGTACTTCATCCGACCCGGCTCCGCTTCTTTGGGAATTTTTAATTTGTATTTCTTCTTTTCTAAATTGGCTTCTTAGACTGTTTATTTTTTTTTGTACATCTTCGGCGGTTAATGTACATGTAAATTTATCTTTCAATTTACTAGTGATGTCCTGCAAGGCATCATTCCGTTTATTTTTGTTAGAGTATGTTTTGTTCGTAATTTCATATAAGCATGGATAATCCACATAAAACTCTATCAGTTTGGAGGTCTGAACTCGGTTCCATGAAACAGGCATCTAACATATTAAAATAATCAGATTTATATAAATATAGATATTAATACAAACACTTACCTTCACTCAATAGATATAAATGTCAAATTTTTTAGAATGATACATAACCAAGCCCTTAAAAGGTTGGTAACCAACATTGACATACAAACATCACTAAAAAGTTACTATATTCAAGGTTATTTTGCTCAAAAATTAGAACATGTTCTAACTTGATAAATTGAAGTGAGAATTCAAGTGGATTTTCATTTGGTCAAAATATCGACATTTTACACGGTAAACCGGCGACCTTGATTAAAATCACTTGAAAACTCATGAGAAAACTCGCCGTGTAAATCGGGCTTAAGATATCTTAATGGTAATATACTGTTTAGCATTTGAATTCATCAAAGTTTGATCTCCTCTAGTTACTTAACCAAATGGAATAGGACCCATGTTCATATGACATTTTTTACTCAAAATGACCTCCCCAACATCGTGCTAAAATTTTTTCCGCTCTTCGTGAATCACCCTGTATATATATATATATATATATATATAATATTGACCTGCATGTTTTTATATTTGTTTAGATTTATCCTATTATCTACGTATTAATGACAAACAAAACAATAGCGGCGTATCGGTGTGTTCTACGATATTTCCGGGAACAATACGTTACAAATTTGGATATAATTTACATAATGGCAGACTACGAGGCTGCACTACGGCACGTAGTGGTGGAATTATTTCCTAACCAGGAATTGCACGGTTGCTGGTTCCATTACTGCAAGAATGTTTTCAAACGTGCAAAAAGTTTACATCTTGCAAATCATGCAAGTCAAGACATTAAAAAAATCATAAAAATATCAATGGCTTTGCCTTTATTGCCACAAAATAAAATAATGGAGGACATGCAGTACATTCATCGAATGTCAGAACGTGTGCCAGAGACATCCCGGTTCATGAATTATTTGCAGCGGCAGTGGAGCAACCAAAACATTTCAGTGCACGGTTTGCCTCAACGAACCAACAACGCTGTCGAATCGTTTCACAGAGACCTCATGCGGATGTTTGGAAGACCTCATCCAAACATTTGGGCATTTACTGAGAAATTGCAACGAGTTGAGCACTATAAAGCTTGCGATTTTTTTAGAAGATTGGACGGTGTGGTTGCGCCACGGCAGTCACGTCCAGTTTATCGTCGACTGAATGATAAAATCGCAAGCGCGCAGGCCGCATTGAATGAAAATGGGAATGTTGAGCGTTTTTTAAATCATATGGCTCATGCGACTGATAGATTTAGTACGTTTTTCAATGATGCACAAGGTGAGAATGTCAATTATTCATAACAAAAAATGTATAAAGTTTTTTGTCTACTATTTCTAATACATTTTATTTATATATTTAGCCAATGACGATGATACATATGAAGGACTGGAAGACGGAGAACAAGGAAATAATGTTGTTCCTGATGCCAACGTTGCACAAGACCTGGATCAATTAGTTGCACCAGTTGCAGCGCAACAAGACATCGTGCAGCCTGATGATAATAATAATGCGGAAAACAGCGAAGATGTCGTTCTTAACGTGTGACAAGCACAAGAGGATGAACAGGGGCTGGAAGCCGGAGCACAGGACATTAATAATGCTGCCTTCGATGCCAACGTTGCCCAGGGCCCGGATGAACTGTTTGCACCAATTGCTGCGCAACAAGACATCGTGCAGCCTGACGATGAGGATGATATCACATAATATACTACAATTTCCTATTTTCAGAATTTGAAGAACATATGGCCAGAGTTGCGATGCTCTGTTTGCTTGGGGAACAAAAAACGTTACGCACTTAATTGTGGGCATAGTTTTTGCGGCATTTGCACAGAAAGACTGTATAACCGATTCCAGGAATCTAAATGCGCAGTGTGCAGATCCTTAATTATAGTGGAACCGCTACGTCTGCACAATTAATAAAATTTAACATTTTGTATATTTTTACGAATAAATAAGAATTATGCCATTCTAATAGTATGAATTTATTAATGCAATATGTTCACCATATTACAGCTTACATTTCATTAAAAACCGCATGTTGATATCCACTATTGTACAAATGTTATAAATATTTGTCTTCTTTTAACTGAAATTCAAGATAAGAACATATCACATTCATATATACTGTGCAACAATGCCTATTTTTTGTAAGGATTGAAAATAAGTTCTAAAAATAGTTTTCAATGATAGTTAAACGTTGCAGAACATAAAGTGAATACTGAAAACTTCACTAGAAATACAATTATTACATTACACATATTAGTGAACACAATGATAGTTAAGTACATATAAGACGTTTTTTGTTATTACTATTTTAAGGAATTTGGTACAAATTAAATTATTTTAAATGGTCAGATAGGTACATGAGCCTCTTTAAAATGTGTATTAAATACTTTTATCGAAATATATTGATACATTTTGGACATTACTTTTAATTTTGTTTAATTTCGTCTTTCTGATCACCTTGTTATCAGGCAACCGAATAAACACCAATTAATAACGGGATAGCTGCACTACGATGGAGACAAGTGAGACAACCGTGACGTAGAAATGTGGTGGGAGGTGCATGGGATCAAATGAGACTGGGAACAAATGAGAATGGGAACAAATTTTTTTTTTTATTATAACTCTTAGTGAGCACAGCAATCTGCCCATAGGGCAATAAGCGTTTTGTAAGACATTGACTTGGAACATGTAGAGTACCACTCCAGTGAGTGATCTCTTTTTAAAAATTTAACTTAAAAATGGAGTTTGTAATGTTTTAGGTTTATGGTTTATCTTGGCCCTGTTGTTAAATCAGCCGGCAGTAGGCGTTTCAACCTACGCACTTCATTGGAATCGGGCACATTTAATTGTTTGGCCAACACATTAGGATGCACTGACACTCTTTCACTGTAACTCGCACTAAATTTTTGAATGGTCTCTTTGACAGAATCCAGAGGTATGTCCCGCTGGATGATTTCGTTGGTAACGTAGTACAGCGCGTCGACAATAGCACGCAGTACCTTGTTTTGAAACCTCTGCAGGATGGCGATGTTGGAGGAGCTGGCGGTGCCCCATAGTTGAATTCCGTAGGTCCAAACAGGCTTTAATATAGATTTATAGAGCAATATCTTGTTGTCCAAGGATAGTTTGGATTTTCGGCCGATGAGCCAGTACATTTTACTTAGTTTGAGACCGAGTTGCTTTCGCTTAGTGAATATGTGTTTTTTCCATGTTAATCGACGGTCTAAATGCATGCCGAGATATTTGGCCTCTTCAGCCTGGGGGAGTTGACAGTTGTTGATTGTCACGGGTGGACACGTTTCTCTGCGTAGGGTAAATGTTACATGTATGGACTTTGATTCATTGGCCCTGATGCGCCATATTTTCAGCCAATTTTGGATCTTGTTGAGGTGAGTCTGTAGATTCCTTGAGGCCGCTGTGGGGTCAGTATGGGATGCCATAATTGCTGTATCGTCAGCAAATGTCGCTACGGTGGTGAGTCTGGTTGTTGGCATGTCTGCTGTATATAGGAGGTACAAGGTTGGGCCTAGGACGCTACCTTGAGGAACGCCAGAATTTATAAGGTGTAGATCAGTGTATGCACTACCATGTTTGACCAAAAAGTGTCTATCTGTCAAATAGGATTTGAGCAGCTGATAGTGAGGATAGGGGAGTAGTTTCTTTAGTTTGACGTGTAAGCCGATGTGCCATACCTTGTCGAAAGCCTGACTTATGTCAAGGAAGGCTGCAGAGCAGTATCTTTTAGCATTAAGATCCCTATTAATTTTGTTCACCAGCCTGTGTACTTGTTCAATTGTTCCGTGATTATTTCGGAATCCAAATTGATGTTCTGGGATTATTTTCTGTTCGTCTATTATCATTTTGAGTCTCTTAAGGTACAGTTTCTCAAAAACTTTGGACAATGCAGGCAGTAGACTTATGGGTCTGTAGGAAGAAACATTTACAGGTTTTCAGTAATTGTTAGCTCTACTTCATTGGATAATTCTGAAGGGAAGGGTTTGAAGACATTTTCCAGATGTTTGCAGAAAGCGCCTGCTTTATCTTTATCACTTCTAGCCCACGTATTGTTGTCTTTTTTGATTGGCGTATTATGTTGTTGGGGTCTTTTGAGTTTTCTGGTTGCCTTCCACAGCGAATAATCCGTGGCCTCGCTCGGCGTTAGGCTCTCCAGATAGTCTTGAATACCTTTGTTATGTTCCTCAAGAATCAGCTCTTTTAGTTCTTTTATTGATTTGTTTAATTTACTTTTATTTGCTGGTGTTCTCGATTGTTGCCATTGATTTCGAAGTTTCCTTTTCGCTGCAATTTTTTGTTTTATTAAGGTAGACAGTTCATATTTTCCTTCTGGTACAGTATATTCTGGAGTGGCGAGCCATGCTGCTTCTTGGATGTTCTTTGTTAAGTTATCGACTGTAGAGTCTATGTCCAGTTCGGTTTTTAAACGTACATTTACCGTAATTAGGCTGTCTAGTTTTTCCCTGAATAATATCCAATCGGTTCTATTATTGTGTAGAGATGGTTGTTTTTCTTTATTTAAGATATGTGAATAAACGGTTATTATCACTGGAGAATGATCCGAAGACAAGTCAAGACAGGATTCTGCTGTACATTTTTTTGTATCAATGCCTTTCGTAATGCAAAAGTCAATAGTATCTGGGATCTTGTTTCTGTCTGACGGCCAGTACGTTGGTTGGCCCGTAGAGATTTGTTGCAGGTTATTTGCCTTCATTGTTTTGACCAATTCTCTACCTTTTGGGGTTGTTAGTCTCGAGCCCCATATTGGATGTTTAGCGTTATAGTCTCCACCAGCGATGAACTTATTTCCAAGTGTGTTAAAGAATCCTTCGTAGTGTTCCTTTTTGTTGTTATGTTTGGGTGGGCAGTAAATAGCGGCCATTGTTAATGCTCCACTTTCATTTTCGACAGTGATGCTGGTGGCTTGCAGATAATCCATAGTGAATTTCTCCCTTTCATAATGTTTTATACTATCACGTACAATTATGGCAGTTCCTCCATGTGCTTTTTCGTCAGGATGTTTAGTGTGATATAATTTATATTTTGGAATTCGTAGATAGTGCCTGTCTGTAAAGTGGGTCTCAGAAATCATCATAATATCGATGTTTCGATCCTGTATGAATGTTTTAATTTCTTGAGCATGTTGTTGGAGGCCGTTGGCGTTCCAAACGGCTATTTTATATTTGGCTTGTTTAGCCATTAAGCTAATTTGCTGATAACGGTGGTGAGTAAGTTGAGCATAGTGCCCAACTGCTCCATAAGCTTGCTAAGCATTTCTTCGATCTTGGTTATGCTGTTGATAGGCTGATTAATTGCATGTGTTGTTTGGTTTTCAGGGTTATTTTGTAGTTTATTATTAATGACTGATTGTGCGTACGACATACCTGGCTGGGTTTGTTGGACTGGCATAAACTGTAGATTTCTTTTTTCTCGTAGAGTAGGATATAATTTTTGCTGCAGTTGTTTATGGACTAGACACCCTCTATAATTTGCGGGATGGTCGCCTCCACAGTTGGTACATTTTGGTGTGCCGTCACGTGTTTTGCGAGGGCATTCCTTTGTTTCGTGTGAACCTGCGCATTTTACACATCGGAAGGTTTTTCGGCAGTAGGTTTTGGTATGTCCGAATGCTTGGCACCTAGTGCATTGAGGTATTATTCGTTTGGTATACGGAGGTTCACATGTAATGATACTGTCGCCAAGCTTTTTTAAGTTATATATTTCTTTATTATTTCCCTTGGGTTTAATATCGATGTAGAACATCGGTAATGATTTTTTTGTAGTTCTGTGTTTGACGTTATGTACGTTAACTACTTCATGGCCAAGCTCAAGCAAACTTTTTTTTATAGTTTCAGTTGCTGTTCCGTGATGCAACCCTCTTAAGACAAATCTGAATGATCTCTCTCCTTTTGGTCTGAATGTATGATATTCTGTTTCCTTATTGTCAAGCTCTTCTGTAAGTTTGCCAAAGTGATCGGCATCTTCGAGTTGGACTTTTATTGTTTCGAATCCAATGGTCTTTATCGTGTACTTCCCGTTTGTGATTTTTTGAAGCAGTTCTTGTATTCGTTGTATTACACCAACTTTGTATATAGTTATAGGTGGTGGCTTAGGAGTAATATGAATATTAGTTGGTTCCTCGTTTTTATTCTTTTCATCTTCTTGAGGTAAATTGCTGAATTTGTTTTGTAATTCTAGCGGTTTCTGCAACCAATAGTCACTGATTCTTGTTTGTTTCCTGGCGTTAATCGACTCAGGACTTCTCAGTCGCTTTTTATTTGATACAGTTGTCCATTCTTGTTTTGTCTGTTGTTGGGAAGATTGAGGTTCTCGGCGTTGTGTCTGTAGAACTTGCATAATTTGTGGTAGTTGTTGGTAGCTGGGCGGGTACTGAGCTGCCATTGGTTGCATTGGCCGAAGCGGCCCTTGTAATTGTTGAAGTTGCATTATTTGGTTAGGATCGCTAAATTGCACTGATGGCTGCATTATCGGCACTGGGGCATAGTATTGGGGGTTAGCCATTTGGTACACCCTGTGTGTGTATGATACGATGCTTTATTTTTAGTCGTTTCATTTATTCACTTCTCACAATGATATTTTATGTTTATATCGCACTGACCTTGCGGTCCACTTGTCGTTTTAAAATTGCCACGCGCTTGCACGGTTTTACAGGTTGAGCACTGTAGCACTAATTGTTACACTAATTAATTAGCGTGACAGTAGTAATACACGTCCGTACTCACTGATCGCTCGCACTAGACTGGGGAACAAATGAGATTTTATATTTTTTCAGCATGGGAACAAGTGAGACTGGGAACAAATAAAATTATTAAACGAACAACGTACGTGTATAACAATAAATTGAATTTGATTTTAAACCAGCTGAAAGTACCCGGCGTCGCTCGGGGTTCTTCCAATAGTTGTTATTCTAAAGCTTTTTGATAAACAATATTTTGTGTTCTTTCATCCGGTGCGAATATGGATACATTTCTTGGCGTACAATTTATTAATTTTGCACTGAAATATTACAATTATTTGCATGTATTTCGTAATAAATGTTAAATTATTACGTAACATTATTAGTACAACAGTATTACGTACATTTATTAAATTCAGATTGAATCGCCTTGTCAACAATCAACAATACAATAACAGTACCTTTGCCATGGATGTAAATATATCTAAACAAAAGACTTACAATATACTATGTGAGTGATATAGTCGGCTTTACATATGCCAACAAAAGAATAATATTTTACTGATGACAGTTAATTATGTACATATGTCAAATTTAATTTTATGTCCTTTCTACATTTTGCAGTAGATATCGGCGTTCCTATGAGCCCTATGACACCCGCATGGTCCTAGAGGGTATCTCTGCAAATTTTTAACTGCATCGGTAGACGGGTGTAGAATTGTATAAGGAACAGGCGGACAGACAGAAATTGAGTTTTATAGATATACCTTTGGTGTCACATTTAACTTATGATTTAATCAAACTTAGTAGCTTCCCAACTTTTGTTGAAAATAATACTTATGCTTTTATTCACTTTAATTATGCTTATTTAATTATAGACCGAGTTCGTGAACACTAATTCTTGATAATGAAAATTATGTTCCAAATTATTGCCAATTTATTTCAGTGGAATATTATATTTTACTTTTACTTTTAATACATGATGAAAGGTGCTTGTGAGGCAAAATTATTAAAGGAACGTAAAACTATCCCTGATGCAAGCGATAAAAGAATAATCACATTGCACCGCAGCAAGTAGATACAACTGATTACACCAAATTCTTGGTTATACACGTTACCAACCAAAGAGGCCATTCAAGTTGTTTGTAAAAATAACATTAGAAACATATTGACTTTAACTGGAACCGGAAAATTAGTTTTAGCAAGCGGTTGTACCTCTTATACAGATAATGTAATATTGTATTCAAATAGAATTAATGTTAGTAATATTAATGTAGACTTTACTCCACAAGTCCCTTTAAAGTTGAATATTAACTTAACTTCATTTAAAAATATTCCTCATTCAAAATCATTACCTAAAGCTCCGTACTGACTAGAGCATTCGTGCGCACACGAACGCTGTACGCGTAAAATTGCTCAAGTCAGTACAGGGTGAATGTGGTATTCGCGCACGTTCGTGCGCACTCGAACGCTATCCATCGCTTGTCGGTTTCTTCGAAAACATCAAAGAACCTGTGTGCTCAGTCTGGACGGGGTTTAGTCGGTTCAGTTCTTGTGCGCGCACAAATCATGTAGACTACACCTAGACTGTATTAATTGCTGTACATTTTTTAATGTGCCTGATGAATGAATGTGAATTGATAGCAAATATTTGTTATAAATAATTTAATTTAATTTAATTATTTATATAATTTAACTTTAAAAATTGTAGGTTATACGTATCATTTAAACACCTTTTAATTATTTTTAAATGTATGCATTTATTTAAATAAAGCAATTACAATGATTACAATAATGTAACATCTAGGGATGTATGCAGCACTTGCCAAAGCAACGTTATTTTTCGCTATTTCGTACACTACTAATGTGCGCGCACAACTTACACACACAGCTGGAGCGGGGTTTTATCCGCACGAACAAGAAAGTTGTGTGTACCAAAATTTTGACACGCACGAACGTTCGTGCGGGTAAATCTTTCGTGTGCGCACGAATGCTCTAGTCAGTACGGAGCTTAATAAAACCCAAATTGTCAATATGAACGATAATCGTGTTTTCGATCAGATTAGTCACGATTTAAAGGAATTAAAGAATAAGGAAAACATTGAGTTAAATAATACAGAAAGACATACTAATAATTGGATTTATTCTACTTCCATATTTTTTACTTTGTTATTGATTTTCTTGATTTTGTCTATTTTTTTATATATATAAAATTTAAGATAATCAATACAAAATTAGTTATAAATCCCAGTCCAAGAATTGAAATGACTGAGATTTCAAGACGGACAATATTTTGGATATAGTAACATTGTATATCGATAGTGTTTAGTTTCGTATCCTACGAGTTTAACATTATTCTTATTATTTCTCACACTTTGTATGTAGTCTTAAGTCGTGAACCATTCTCACGAAAAGTGTTGACACCATGTCTATGTTACATCCGTTCATCTCGAGAGATGCTGACACCACAATTGTTAATCTTAAGAGTATAATGCCAACCTGTAGTCAGAAGCATCCTGGTTTCAGCACTGAACTGACGTAAATTTCAACAATAATCAAGTAAATCCGTACTACCAATCGTACTGTTGCATTTTAATTTAAACACCCTAAAATTATATTTTTGTTGCGTTCTCCACAATAAAATTATTATTATTGTACGAGCTAGTGCAACTTCATTGTATTGTCAAATCAATTTGTGATCGCTAACCTTATAATATTAAAATTGAAAATTGTATATACATATACTAGCTGTTACCCGCGGCAACGACCTTCTCGATTAAAAGTGTACTATTCCGGCCCGCTAACAGGCCCAGTTAGTACTTATTTTAGTTCTGTAGTTGCCTTTGCACATATCAACAAAAGATTAATGTACTGTTAATTTTGTACTGCTACCCCAGTAATGGGAAAGGCATGATGTTATGTATGTATGTATGTATGTAATTTTGTACATACGTCAAATTTATTTTTAATGTTCGGTGTTTGAGATAGAGAAATTAAAAAAAAATAATAATAAATCCACTTTTACACTCCTTTAATTTTAATTTCTGAATATAGGAAACATATTTTTCTTTATTTTTAAAAGAAAATCAAAATGCCAAAATTTGTCTTACATCGTTGGTAATCTAAAAAGATAATCTCCTCCTTTTACATTAGATTTTCAGAATATTGCAAAACACGTGTTTCATTATTTTTAACGAACAATCTAAGTCTATATCATCTTTGGCATTTGAGATATTGGTATTCTAGCAAATGTTCTTCCCATTTTAACTCATCTTAAAGTTATTTTCAAAAATAATTATTTTTTTCCGTTTTCGAGATAAACGTATCTTTAACAATAACCCCGCTTTTTACTCCCCATTAATATGATTTTCAAAAAATTATAACACACGTGTTTGTTTATTTTTAAAGAAGAGTCTAAATATGTACCAATTTTCACGTTTTTAATATCTTCCGTTTTCGAGGTATACGTATCTATAAAAATAACCCACCCCCCATTCCTCTTTATAATGATTTTTGGTAAATGGTGAAACACGTGTTTGTTTATTTGTAAAGAAGAGTCCAAGTACCAATTTTCACGTTTTTAATATCTTCCGTTTTCGATATTTACATATCTTTAAAAATAACCCATCCTTTTTACCTCCCATTAATATTATTTTCGAAAAATGGAAAACACGTGTTTGTTTATTTGCAAAGAAGATTCTAAGTACCAATTTTCACGTTTTTAAGATATACGTATCCTCATAAAATAGTTTCCCCCCCCCCTTCATCACTTTGTGAGCGAATTTCGAAAAATCCTTACTTAGTGGGTGTCTACGTCATAAAAACAATTGTAAGGAACCGTTTTAATTTCGTTATTTTTAATGCGAGTTATAACACTCGTTATGGGTGACGGTGCATCCGTAACCACTTCATGTAACTTTAATGTCTCCCCATCTAATAACCAGATAAGATTATATTCAGTCTAGCACGAGTATTCCACGGAACAACAACTCTCCTTTGATGAGTGCAACCTTCTGCTGTTTTGGGTGTGTGACTGGATTGTGTTTGTGTCGATGTTAGTGCTTCCGTTGCATGTGTAGGTGACTCCAGGTGAGGTAGGTAATGTTGTTGCATGTGGCCCAACGTGTATTTCTGTGGAGCTGGCCGATGTGTATAAGATCAGGTAGTTTGATAGTCCAGCGTTGTCCGTAATGCGGGGACGTGGCTGCGTAGGTAAGCACGTCCTTGGTCTAGTGGTTAGCCGACACGTCCCTTATTGGGCTGCTGTGTCGCAACGTGGGAAGGGGACGTGGCTGTTGTATCAGTGCGTCCCTGGCAGGGCTGCGTAGTGTCTCGCGTGCTCCACCGTTGGACAGGGGCGTGACTGTGGGGGTCAGCGCGTCCCTGGATGGCTATGTTGTAAGCACGTGGTCCACCGTGGGATGGCTATGTTGTAGAGCACGTGGTCCACCGTGGGATGGCTATGTTGTAGAGCGTGTAGTCCACCGTGGGACGGCTATGTTGTTGAGCACGTGATCCATCGTGGGATTGACTGTGTTGTCAGCACACGGTCCAACGTTGGACAGGGACGTGATTGTCGGACCAGTTGCGTCCCTAGCAGGGCTATGTTGTGGCACATAGTCCAGCGTGGGAACATGGGCTGGCAAGTGTTGCCTTGAGTGAATGATGAGTGTATTCTTTACAGGCTCCCAGCGGTTGAGACCGTCTCCGAAGAAATGGGTTGACACTCACTGAATATTTATATATTCATAGTTGTTCTGGTTTGCTTACAGGTTCACTTCGCCACCTCCAGAGTAGCCTACGCGGGAGCAGTTATCCGGGGCGGGATATTTATTATATATTATATATGTTTATAGTGGCTTTATATTTTCATTTAAATATATTATTTACTTAATTTTCCTTTATAGTTGTTTTGTTTGATTACGGAGAGTTTCAGGTATCATTAATAAAAGCTTCTTAACACAATGTACCTCTAAAATTTTACGTTTCTAGGTTGAGTGGTTTGAGCTGGGCGTTGATGAGTCAGTCAGTCAGGACACTTTCTTTTATTTATATATATATATATATATATATATATATATATATATATATATATTATCACGCCTCCTGAGGGGTGGAGCGATAAAAAGGTGCTCCGGCTAGCTTTCTGTGGAGACGGGGGGGTTCGGATTTGATTCGGGTCAATATTATTCAGTAAACTTGATAAATAAACGTAACTAATTATTAATAAGGGCGCCACGTGTTTTAAATATTCTCCAGTGCACACTACTGGAAAAACACGAAACGCAGTAACGGGAAGATTCGTAACAAAAGGCATATACATTGACCCACGTATGTTGAGGGTAAATCAAAACCATATATTAAACAAATAATTAAATAAACATACCCGGTACAATTCGGTATCATTAAATCTAGAACAGGTTAGTACTTAGCCTAAATACAACAATTGGACAGACGGGTCCCGGAATGAGTGGCTCCACGGTAGCGGGGTCAAATAAAATTACGAAGTTAAATTAATTACCACGAAAGTGGTGGAACGAAATATTTTAAGATCTCTCCCCGACACCGTGCATCCGGCGACTCACCCCTGGGTCTATCCGAAATATTGGTACAATAATTAATACTTATTTACTAGCAAAACAATAATTACAATTAACTTTATCAAACACGTTGGTACGCTGGATCGGACCAGTGTAGTTTCAGAGGGGGGTTACCGTGTCACGTGGAATGGCGTCCGCACGACACTTGCACGCACTATGACCGCGTGGCGGAATATGATCTCCTCAAGCTCCCGGGAAGGAACGCTCAACACAGGGGCAGAAACCGGTACGCTCAAGGCACAATTTTAAGGTAACAAATGTGAACTTAGCTGTGGTGGTGGTCTCTGGCCTGTGGAACAGCTCCCTGATGATTCTTGGGTGGACGCTGGTCACGTGGAGGGTGCAGGCGGCACCAGTGTCCAACTTGGAACGGCGTAGGCGGCGTTGGTTGCCACAACAAGGGTGCAACAACTCGGTGAGACGAATACACAAATTCCCCGAGTACGGGACTGGCACTATCACTAACGCACGTGGCTACACAACACTATCGTGATCGTAGCACCACACAACGGGACGCAAGTAACTTACAATAATACAGACGCAGATCCCCCTCAACAATGGGGTGGTAACGATATCCTCCCGTTAACACACTTAAACTCAATTCTAAATATCGCAATATATGTCCGTGTACTTGTCGCCCGTCCGTCTCACATGCAAGCTATCGCTAGACCCACGTTCGTCCCTTTGTTCTCATAGAACCAACCCGCAAAATCTCGTTCGCAAACGCGACTAGTTTTGAAACGAATCATTAGTACTAATTTTAAAACGTGACAACCTCCCCCTTACTTATAAAAAAAAAACAACAAAAAAAAGGACTTTAAACCCCAAAATCGCTAATCGACGTAAGATTTTAAATCTTTCACGTGCCAAACACCCTGACTACGGTTAGTGTCATCAACAAGTTCATAGGTCACCGAGGTAAGCTTATCCTTCACTATTAATGGTCCTATAAATTTCGGTGCTAACTTGGCGGCAAAATAATTAGCTCCATCGGAGAGCGAATAATTTTTCCTCCAAACTCGTTGACCGACCTCAAATTTTGCTTCACGTCGACGGAGATCGTAGTGGTTTTTGTTCCGATGGTATGCCTTCGCGATCCCAGTTTTTATGTATTCGAACATAGCCTGAAATTTAGGATTCACTATATTTTCGCGATTTAGTACGGGAACCACGTTTTCGTTTCCAATTATTCCGTAACACTTCCCAGAATGCATGAATTCTCGTCCATAGTTTACGAAGTGGGGTGAAAATCGTATGACCTCGTGTTGACTAGTATTAATCGCGCAAGCAATGGCCGGTAAGTGGTTATCCCATTCTCTATGATTGTCTTTCAAATACGAACGTATCATAGTCTTTACAATACGGTTAGTTCGTTCCGCGGGATTACTTTGGGGATGATATTTCGGGTTAAATAGTATCTTGACATCATACTGAGTAGCTAACCGTTTAAATTCCTTACTCACAAATTGTTTACCGTTGTCACACACGATATATTGAGGAACACCGTATTTTAAGAAAACTTCAGTTTCCATAGTTTCCACCAATTTCTCTGCTTTCGCGAGACGTACTGGAAACAGAAGAACGTACTTCGAGAAATAGTCCGTAATAATTAAAATGTAAGCATTACCGCGTTTGGATCTCGGGAATTCCATATAATCCGTACAAATTAATTGCCACGGTCGGTCAATTTCTGGTTTACGTCCCATTAATCCCGCCGCAGGTCTTTGCTCAACCTTTTGCATTTGACATATTTTACAGCGCCGAACGTAAGCTACAATATCCGCCCGCATTTTTGGCCAATAATACAGCGACCTCACCCGATGTAGCGTCTTAAACATACCCATATGTCCTGCCATCGGACGATCATGACATTCGATTAACACTTGGTCGCGACAGTCCTTAGGAACAACTCGTTTCCAATCTTCCGTATATCTATCTCGCGTCAATTTATACACCTGTTGATCTTCTACTTTCCAACTAACGTAAAGTTCCGGATTTCGTTGAATTTTCTCCCTCATAGTACGATACCACGGGTCTTTGATGTGTGCCGGTACTGTTATCAGAGAAGCGTTTGACTCTAGCGCACGCGACAACAGGTCTGGAAGGACATGATCTTTTCCTTTGCGGTGGATAATCGTAAATTCAAACTGTTGGAGACGTACGGCCCATCGCGCTAACCTACCAATTGGATCCTTAAGATTATTCAACCAAATTAAACTGGCGTGATCCGTAACTACTGTGAAACTGCTTCCTTCTACGTATGGGCGAAATTTCTCTATAGCCCAAATAACCGCGAGACACTCTCTCTCCGTAGTAGAGTATTTCCGTTCTTGACCCGTAAGCGTTCTACTGGCATAACAAATCACGGTCTCAACCTCCTCGATCTTTTGCGTAAGCACCGCCCCTAAACCGTATGCTGAAGCATCCGTTTGTACTACGAAAGGAAACCTAAAATCGGGACAACTTAATATCGGGGCTGAAATTAAACTTTCCTTAAGCTTATTGAAGACTTCCGTACATTGAGTAGTCCATTGAAAAGAGGAATTTTTCTTAAGTAACTGAGTTAATGGAGCCGACAAAGATGCAAAATCCGGGATAAAGCGACGATACCACGAAACGACGCCGACAAATTGTCGAACTTGTTTGACGGTTTTTGGTTCAGGTATAGACAGAATCGATTGTACTTTATCGGGATCAACGTGCAGTCCGGAATGATCCACAACATAACCCAAATATTTTAACTTTGATCTACCAAACTGACACTTTTCTTTATTTACTGTTAATCCCGCCTCTACCAATCTCTGGAAAATTTTCTCTATAATCTGTACATGTAGTTCGAAGGTGGGGGTACTGATGATAATGTCGTCTAAATAAACGAAAACGTACGGATCAAACTCTTCTCCAAACAGACGATCCATCAATCTTTGCCACGTAGCCGGGGAATTATGTAATCCAAACGGCATGCGCTTGAAGTGAAATAAACCTCTTCCCGGAATAGTGAATGCCGTTATTTCTTTGCTCGTCTCCTGCATCGGTATCTGCCAATATGCGGATTTCAGGTCAACTGACGAAAGATATCGCGCATTACGTAACTTATCTAAAATTGCTGAAACGAAGGGAAGCGGGTACGCGTCCTTCTGCGTTACTGAATTTACTTTCCGGAAATCAACCACAAAACGAAAGCTTTTATCCGGTTTCCGAACTAAAAGAATAGGACTAGACCACGGGCTACGAGATGGTTCTACCACTCCTTCCTTTAACATTTTATCTAATTCATTATTGATGTGTTCTTGTACTACAGGAGAGACCGGATAATGACGTTGCTTAATCGGTGAGGCCGTTGTTAAGATTTCATGTTTTACTAAAGTACAACACCCTAAACGCGTTCCCATAATTTTAAAATATTTTTCCGTAACACGCTCCAGAGTTTGTTGTTGTATTCTCGACAACTCGTGTAGATTCGATTCATTCACCGGATCATTGGAAACCGAGTCAGCGAAACACCAAGTACCATCGTTAAGATTGGGTCGAATTTGCATAGTTAACCAAAAGTCTATACCTAAAATCAACTCCTGTGCAATCGAAGGGACAATTAGGACGTTCAGAACCCGTAATTTATCTTGGAGTACGATCGGGATATTCACGGAACCAATAGATGGGCAACGATTACCATCTGCCACGATACAAGGAATCTCTTCAGCTGTAGTAAGTGAAACGTTCATTCGTCGGAGGACTTCCCAACCTTTCGATCCAATAATGCTACGATTTGCGCCCGTATCCAGTAGGCCGCGGAATAATTTCCCGAATATACGTACATTGAGATACGGTCTATTATCACCAACTTTAGTCGCTAATATTGGATTAATGATCTTACGAGTATGAAAGATTTCCACATGTTTGAGCCACTTTCTCCATTCAATCTGTTGAACCGCTTTCTGCTCCTTGTCGAACACCCTACGGTTCATTTTTGGTGAACGACGAACTAGTTTCCCGAGACGGGGCGTTTACATTTCGTACATGCGCGACGAATGACACCGGGCGCTCCACAACCATAACAAAATATGTTGCGAGACTCTCGACATTCCCTATGTCGATGTCCTGTTCGCTTACAATTCCAACATTGAAGCTGGGACGCATTTGTCGTGTCGGTAACGTTTACGCGATTACTCTCTATTTTTCTAGACGATTTATTACTACTCGGATGATATGCTAAGTCTGGTTCTAACACCGTCTGACAGTCAGATCGCGAAGAATGCTCAACCTTTGTGGCCATCCGCCGATTGGTTTCTAATCGTTTGCACGCGTGCAACAACTCCTCTACTGTTGATATGTCAGTTAATCCTAACCCGTGTATGAAGTAAGGTGCTAAATTTTTGCGTAATACTTTCAATTTCTTCTGTTCAGCCGCGGCGATAGGCAAGCGATTAAACAAATTTATCAAGCACGCGAAATAATGGCCTATAGTTTCCTCTGAACCCTGCGTTCGCGAACGAATTTCTTGCCACAACTCGTCTTCATAATCGAATGGTTCGTATTCATTTCGCAAAAGATAAACTAATTCTTTCCAATTGTGTACGGTGGACCTGATAGACCTAAACCAAACTAGGGCACCGTCCCGTAATAATTCAGTAGCAGAGTCAAATAATTGTGATTCGGTTACGTTTCGCGAAACACGAAATTCATCTACGCGCTCTAGAAATGCATTTATACTTAATCCTGACTTTTCACCACTAAAAGTTAGATTCCACTGATGCACCGGAATCGGTTTGCGATACTTTGCTTCCGTGGTTGGAGTGGTAGTATTCAATGACGCTCTCAACCTA
Organism: Carabus problematicus; assembly: GCA_963422195.1. Lineage (NCBI taxonomy): Eukaryota > Metazoa > Arthropoda > Insecta > Coleoptera > Carabidae > Carabus > Carabus problematicus. The sequence continues at coordinate 5,571,469 of OY728580.1, forward strand.
TCGTTCTGGTCTAATAAACTAGCTTCGGTAATTGTTACTTCCGTTTCCATTAATTGTTCCTGTAATAATCGAATCGCTTCTTTCTCCTCTTTATCCGCAGGTTGAATTCTAGTTAACCGACCTAACACGTGAGTACTTTTCGCGGCAAATTTTTGAAACTCACCCGATTCTTCCGTACCTGTAAATTCTGACGCTATCTGGTGTAATTCCTCAATTTTTTTTGCGCAAAAAGAAATTTCACTAGTTGCATCTAACTTCAATAATCCTTTATCTACTACCTGTCCAAACTCTTCGTTCTTAATAAATGAATTTAATTTACGCCGTAATTCGACTACTGAGGCCGAGCCTGCTTTAGTCACCCCGCGAACCCCTAGTTCATATTCCAGTTCGTCTCTAGCTAAACGACGAACATCCATCGTGAAACTGTTTTATATTTTACTCCAAAAATATTTAAATTTAATGCACTAAATGTTTTCCCCCAATTTAATTGACCGAAATGAACTTGTTGACGACACACCGGTTAAGTACTTTCCAAAAACAACAACTGAATATGCTTGTACGGGCCCCTTACGTTGGGCGCCAATTTTATCACGCCTCCTGAGGGGTGGAGCGATAAAAAGGTGCTCCGGCTAGCTTTCTGTGGAGACGGGGGGGTTCGGATTTGATTCGGGTCAATATTATTCAGTAAACTTGATAAATAAACGTAACTAATTATTAATAAGGGCGCCACGTGTTTTAAATATTCTCCAGTGCACACTACTGGAAAAACACGAAACGCAGTAACGGGAAGATTCGTAACAAAAGGCATATACATTGACCCACGTATGTTGAGGGTAAATCAAAACCATATATTAAACAAATAATTAAATAAACATACCCGGTACAATTCGGTATCATTAAATCTAGAACAGGTTAGTACTTAGCCTAAATACAACAATTGGACAGACGGGTCCCGGAATGAGTGGCTCCACGGTAGCGGGGTCAAATAAAATTACGAAGTTAAATTAATTACCACGAAAGTGGTGGAACGAAATATTTTAAGATCTCTCCCCGACACCGTGCATCCGGCGACTCACCCCTGGGTCTATCCGAAATATTGGTACAATAATTAATACTTATTTACTAGCAAAACAATAATTACAATTAACTTTATCAAACACGTTGGTACGCTGGATCGGACCAGTGTAGTTTCAGAGGGGGGTTACCGTGTCACGTGGAATGGCGTCCGCACGACACTTGCACGCACTATGACCGCGTGGCGGAATATGATCTCCTCAAGCTCCCGGGAAGGAACGCTCAACACAGGGGCAGAAACCGGTACGCTCAAGGCACAATTTTAAGGTAACAAATGTGAACTTAGCTGTGGTGGTGGTCTCTGGCCTGTGGAACAGCTCCCTGATGATTCTTGGGTGGACGCTGGTCACGTGGAGGGTGCAGGCGGCACCAGTGTCCAACTTGGAACGACGTAGGCGGCGTTGGTTGCCACAACAAGGGTGCAACAACTCGGTGAGACGAATACACAAATTCCCCGAGTACGGGACTGGCACTATCACTAACGCACGTGGCTACACAACACTATCGTGATCGTAGCACCACACAACGGGACGCAAGTAACTTACAATAATACAGACGCAGATCCCCCTCAACAATGGGGTGGTAACGATATCCTCCCGTTAACACACTTAAACTCAATTCTAAATATCGCAATATATGTCCGTGTACTTGTCGCCCGTCCGTCTCACATGCAAGCTATCGCTAGACCCACGTTCGTCCCTTTGTTCTCATAGAACCAACCCGCAAAATCTCGTTCGCAAACGCGACTAGTTTTGAAACGAATCATTAGTACTAATTTTAAAACGTGACAATATATATATATATATATATATATATATATATATATATATTGTGACAAAGTCTTTTTTTTGAGAAAAAAGACAATTGTTCACAGAGCAATGACCGTTAGCGCACCAATTAACGCGGTCCGTTCTTGCGCTCCGGACGAACCAAAACACTACTCAGTCGAACTGACTAGTCGCATACAGAGTTGAAACATGCGCGTATCTCCGGGATATAAATAGCCCACCAAAATGCATGATAGGTAGTTAGTGTTCTGCTCTCCGACCGCCGCTACATCCGAACCGTTTGGTAAGAAAGTTTTTCCGTATCTTAATTCATCGTACCGCCTGGTACGACAGTGTATATTGTGTATTATTGAGTGTTGCTTCTGCACAGTTGCAGAAGTAACCATATTGTATTCTGTTGCTTGACACTGCGCAATAGTCCTGTTGTCAAGTTATCAGTAACTTGTCTGGTACCGCCACACTGCGCAATAGTCCTGTTGTGGTCTCTGCCATCTGTTGCTTGACACTGCGCAATAGTCCTGTTGTCAAGTTATCAGTAACTTGTCTGGTACCGCCACACTGCGCAATAGTCCTGTTGTGGTCTCTGCCATCTGTTGCTTGACACTGCGCAATAGTCCTGTTGTCAAGTTATCAGTAACCGGTCTGGTACCGCCACACTGCGCAATAGTCCTGTTGTGGTCTCTGCCATCTGTTGCTTGACACTGCGCAATAGTCCTGTTGTCAAGTTATCAGTAACCGGTCTGGTACCGCCACACTGCGCAATAGTCCTGTTGTGGTCTCTGCCATCTGTTGCTTGACACTGCGCAATAGTCCTGTTGTCAAGTTATCAGTAACCGACCTGGTACCGAAACCCGAGTATTGTATTTCATGTTCATGTATGATAAATGCCGATTTATTAATCGATTGTATTTCTTGTTTAATTTATCATAGATGCTGGTTTACTAATTGATTGTATTTTCTGTTCAAATGTCACATGTGTAATAATTGATTGAATTGCACTAAGGTGTATTGTTTATATGCGTGATTATTAAAATCACTGACTACCATAGCTACGTTACGTAGCGCACGTCACTACCTAATATATTGAATATACTGTGTTATCTTATTTCCGCTACCCTGATCTCCATTGAACTATCCTGGCATTAAAACCGATTGGCGCCCGAGCAATCCGACACCCGCGATACGAGGGAGCGTCACAATATATATATATACAGGGTGTAGAGAAAGTAATGCAACAAGGCTATATTTTTGTTATTATTGAATTTAGACAAAAATGTTTCAGACAAAAGTTACATGGTAAAAAGTACTTTATATTTCTGTGACCTTGAAATTCTCTTAAGCCATTACGCGCATGCGTTACGCTGTGCAACTTTAATTTTTTAAATGGCAACATACCATTTTGACTAAATTTTTGGAATCAGAAAGACTTTTTACTTCCGGTAGTATAAAAATTTTGATGGGTTACATAATCAAATTTTTGAGAAAAATAGGTATTAATTTAAGGTATTTAAGTAAAACTTAAGGAATAATCAGTTTACCTTTGTTTGATTAACAAGTGATGTGACAACTAAACAATTAAAAAAGCTATGAAAATTGCGTTGGTTTTCACTTATCACTTGTTAATCAAACAAAGGTAAACTGATTATTCCTTAAGTTTTACTTAAATACCTTAAATTAATACCTATTTTTCTTAAAAATTTGATTATGTAACCCATCAAAATTTTTATACTACCGGAAGTAAAAAGTCTTTCTGATTCCAAAAATTTAGTCAAAATGGTATGTTGCCATTTAAAAAATTAAAGTTGCACAGCGTAACGCATACGCGTAATGGCTTGAGAATTTCAAGGTCACAGATATATAAAGTACTTTTTACCATGTAACTTTTGTCTGAAACATTTTTGTCTAAATTCAATAATAACAAAAATATAGCCTTGTTGCATTACTTTCTCTACACCCTGTATATATATATATATATATATATATATATATATATATATATATATATATATTGTAGCGTGATTACAATTTCACTTAAACTATTGATATCCGTTTACGAATTCCAGTGTTCTAGAATTGATCACACACACTCAAACACAAAACGTCTCGCTCGCTGGCCCTTGATCAACTGACTAGCGTCCGCTGTCCCCCTTACTTTCCGCACACCCGGCCCTATTCACGCACAACCTTGACACAGATAGACATAGCAACATCTATGCAAGCAAACCGATATATGTTTGTGAACGCTACACCACTCCCCCCTTTCTTAAAACTTCCTCCTGGAAGTTCCATATTGAAGTCGACGTTGCGCCAAAGCCCGGGCTTCTCTAGCCGGCAAGATTCTTCGATCAGGATTATCCCCTCCAGGATTACTTACTTCACCAGTATCCTCGGGTTCGACAATTTCTTGTTCTCTGGAAGCTTCATCAGTGTCCGAATCCTCTTTTAAACCGGAGTTTTCCAAAACCTCGTTATTTTGGTTTTCAAGATTTCTGACTGGATCGTCTTCGACTTCATTTAACACGGGGCTTTCAATAGAATCAACTGGACCTCCAATATTTGAAGTCTGATCAGTAATTGGTTGGACTTGCGTATGAGAGGTAGAATCTCCGTCTACCGACATGAAGTCTGAAGAATCACTTCCCACGTTGGACGCTATCTCGTCTGCCTCGTGCAGCGTCTCGTCGTTATGTGACGGAGACAACCGATCATCCTCTGAGGTGGTATACACATCTGTAAACCGGGGGCTTCTTCCTCCAGATTCCAGGCTTGGATTGTAGGTAGGGCTGCGATATGGGGAATTGGACGAGTCGTATTCTCGCATAATCTCGGAGTTGGTTTGAGGAGTTTGAATGTGACGTCTCACCTTATTTTCACGATAAATTCGTATGGTCACATCGGTGTCTTTAAACACATCTCTAATGATGCTTTTCACCCGGTGTTCTTCAAGTCCATCTAGCCCACATCCCAGCATAGGGATGGCCAATTTTTGAACACCGAATTGTTTCATTCTGTTTCGTAGTGCGTATAAACTATTTGTAAAATCCGCGTAAGTGGGTTTATTACGACTCTCCCTCTTCGTGATCAAGTAGAACACGAGTCTTCCTCGTGGCTGTAGAAATGCGACGTTACCGGGGCGTATATTTTGAGTTCTCAATAAGTTAATTCCTCCATATCGTTTACGGAATTCGAGTGCGATACCCGCACTCATCTTTAAATCTTCTGCTACACAATGGGCCAGTGCGTATTCACTAGGAGAACTAAACAAATCAGCTTTGACTTCCTCCAATTTGAACGTGGTTTCTGTATTCGCTTGAGCATTTCTCGCTTGGTCTAATCTTGATACCTTGGTACGTGGTCTTCCAGGTTTGCGACTTGCGCGTTCTTCACGTCGCGCTTGTTCTGGGTTGGGCACCCTCGCACAGGGTTTAAATCTATCTTGGTGTGCCACCAAGCGTTTATGCCTCAGGGCACAGTGCTGAATGCGAAAAGTATTCATTCCCATATCTTTAATAATCCGATATGGGCCGGTCCACGGGCGATGTAGTTTACTTGTCTCACCGGCTCTCGGTGTAAATTGATGGAGCCAAATGGTATCACCTACTGCATAATTTGTAAATTTTACTTTCCTATCATAGTAAGCTTTCTGCCGCTGGTGAGCAGCATTCAATCGTTCACGAGTGGTTTCATGTGCTTTGTCCAATGAAGCTCGTAACTTCCGAATGTATGTTTGATCCGACGTACATGACATGTTCGGAGGTAGTCCATACTGTACGTCAATGGGAAGTCTGATTTCGCGACCAAACATTAACGAGAATGGCGTGTACTTAGTACTCTCATGTTTGCTTGCGCGGTAAGCCATCATAACATGCGGTAATTCTACATCCCATGATTTCTGCCGTTCCCCGGCCCAATGGCTCAACATGTTTAAAAGTGTTCTATTAAACCTTTCCACCATTCCATCGGATTGTGGTCTAAACGGAGAGGTACGGGTTTTTCCTATGTCGAGTAATCGGCACATCTCTTGGAACAGTTGAGATTCGAACTGTCGTCCTTGGTCCGAATGTAGGATATCTGGCGATCCATAGCGGCACACAAATTCATCAACGAATACACGAGCTACTGTCTCTGCCGTTTGATCGGCTATAGGGTACGCTTCCATCCATTTCGTGAAATAGTCCCCGATCACTAGGATATATTTGTTACCTCGCACTGTAGTGGGCAATGGCCCCAATATATCAATAGCGACGCGTTCTAATGGCCGCGTTGAACTATCTGTGAGTAAAGGCGTTCGTGACGACACGGTTGGTGCTTTGCGGCGACAACAATCTTCACAATCACGACACCAGTTTTCTACGTCACTTTGCATGTTGGGCCAATAATACCGATCACGCAATTTAGCTAAAGTCCTATTTACCCCTAAATGAGCACCAACGGCAGCGTTCCCGTGATATATCCGCAATATATCGTTCACCAAAACTTTCGGCACAATTACGCGGTACTCACATGTCCCACCTGTTTTGTCCACTAAACACAACATATTGTCTTTTAGTTCCGGGTTCATGTTCCACAGTCTCTGGGCCGCCCTGGGTAAACTTGTCGCCTTTAAAAATTCACCACGAATCAGTTTTATAACTGGCCCGCAGTATTCGTCGTTCAGTTGCATTCTAGCGACATCGAAAGGATCAGGTTCAGCTATTTCAGCGACTTCTGGCGGCTTGTTTACCACACATACCGACTCCGTTGGGCGAATTGGACTTCGCACCTTTTCCTCCTCGATTCCACATTGGGTGCAGGGGCGCCTTGACAGTCCGTCTGCATTTCCGTGTTTATTCCCAGCTCGGTGTAATACTTCCATGTCGTATTCAGAGAGGATTTCGAGCCATCGCGCAACTTGTCCTTCCGGTTCTCGGAATCCTTGCAACCACCTCAAACAATTATGATCTGTTCGTGCTACGAATCGGGCACCGAGGAGATATCCCTTAAAGTGCCTACACGTTGAGACGAGTGCTAACATTTCTCGTCGAGTGGCACAATATTGTCGTTCCGGCTTTGTCAACGCACGACTATAATAGGCGATAACTCTCTCGTGTCCCTCCTGGATTTGACTTAACACTCCCCCAATTCCATTTCCACTAGCATCTACGTCGATAATGAATTGTGCTTCTATTCTGGGATATGCGAGTATTGGGGCACTCAGCAGACTATGCTTCAGCTTCTTAAAACCGATATCACATTCTTCACTCCATACAAAGCGTTCTCCTTTGTTTAACAGTTTATGAAGCGGATCGGCAATCTTGGCAAATCCATTTATAAACCGCCGATAATACGAAGCTAGACCTAGAAATGCTCGTAACTCAGTTAAGTTTCTAGGTATCGGCCAGTCCTGTACAGCGCGAACCTTTGTCGCGTCCGTCATAATACCTTGTCCACTGACCACATGCCCCAGAAACTCGACTTTCTGGTGAAACAATCTGCACTTTTTCGGGTTAACTTTAAGGCCTGCCCCCTGCAGGCGCTGGAATACGCTAGAGAGACGCTCTAGATGTTCTTCGAAGGTTCGTCCATAGATAATGACATCGTCAAGGTATACCAAGGCACTCTCCCAATTGAGCCCTTCCAATACCACATCCATCAAACGTTGAAAAGTAGCAGGCCCGTTAAGCGTGCATTACACGATGAAGTTTTTCTTTTCAAGTAACTTTAAAAGCGTCTTTATAAGTGACCTTACAAGTTTATTTACACGATCAAGTTTTACGCGAATTAAAATATCCAAGTGTCAAACAAGCAGCCATACCAACATAAATTAAATATCTTCTTAATTTAATAAATTAACTTAATTAAATTTCAATTTATTCTCTACTCCAATATGCCATTTTACAGTTTAAACATAACAATATAAACAAATAACAAAACAAACTGAGAGATGAAAATAAATTGAAGCTACTTTTAAACACGCTTTAAGTTGGTAATGGAGTATAAGCAGTAATGCGCATGCCCACGGGCAGAACTTGAAGGAACTTTTAAGAAAAAGTAGTGCATGTTGCAGTTTTACGTTATAAGTTTTTCGTTATAAGTCGACTTCACTATCTCTCTTACACTTACGTAATTGTGCAAGAGAGAAAACTTTTAAAGTTACTTGAAAAGAAAAACTTCATCGTGTAATGCACGCTTTACAAACTCCAAACGGCAGTACGTTAAATTCGTACAACCCGTTGCCAATAGAGAATGCCGTTTTCTGCCGATCGTTTGGCGATACCTCACATTGCCAATATCCTGCCTGGAGATCTAATGCAGTAAATAGAGTAGCTCCGGCCAAAGATTCTAGCACTGAATCTATACGAGGAAGAGGGTAACTATCCTTTACCGTTACTTCGTTCAGTTTGCGAAAATCCACGCAAAATCTCAGGTTCCCATCCTTTTTGCGAACTAGGACGACAGGTGAACACCACGGTGAATGGGACGGGCTGATGATACCTGCTTCTAACATCCGCTCTATTTCCTGCTGAGCCTCAGTTCGACGAGCGAATGGTAACTTCCGCGGGTTTTGTCTAATCGGCCGTGTACTCCCGGTCTCGATTGAATGCTGCAACACAGCAGTACGTCCATTGTCATTTTCTTTCCGTGATACCACATTAGCAAATCTATCGATGCATTCTTTTCCTCGTTTAACCTCCGAAGGAGTGAGGTGACGAGCAGCCTCTCGCCAGTCAAATTCATTAGATGCCGGTAATTTACAGTCTGCTTCTGTTTGGTTTATCACTGCACACGCGATCGCAACACCTATTCGTGTATTTCGCCGTAATGTTATTGCTTCTGCAGATGGGTTTCGTAATAACACTGCGCCTTCGGGTCCCGTTACCACACTACGTCCTACCATGCATCCATATTTTTCCCAGCACTGAGGTAACGGCTCAATAACTCGAACAGTATTGTCTGATCCGCCGATAATATGAACACGTCCGATTAATTCCGTACGTCCCGCTATCACAACAGTCTCACATAATATTGTACTGGCGGGTAGTACCTCACTCTCATCGATCTTTTGTCCTTGAATCACTATACAGCGATCGGCTACATTCACCTGGCATTTGTGTTTGCGAATAAAATTGCAACCAATCACAAAACTCTCAGTCAGGTTCTCGCATACACTTACTTCGACACTAGTTTGTACTGGTCCCAACGTTACGATCACGTTTCCAAGTCCCGAAATAAACAAAGGTTCGCGATTCGCTTGCATTACCTGAGAGTGAGAAACACGCAATCGTCCGGTTCCCACTCGTTCCCATAGATCGCGGCGAATAAGGCATCGCGAAGCACCTGTGTCTATCAAAAACATTGTCGGATTATTATTTACTAATCCATGGACTCGCACAACAGCATCGTCCCCGCTCACGTGTCCCATATCTTCAGCAGTCTGCGCCCTGGGACTCAACGGGACTGCTTTTAGTTTCCCGACCGGTTTGACTGCATATTTCGATCCGGACAATCCCTCTTAAAATGACCCCGTTTACCACACTCGAAACATCGCAATCCGCTTCTGCCTGGTGGTCCGGTTTGCAAGGCTGGGCTTGGACTCCGACGACGCGATCGTGGTGAGTGGCTTCTATATTGCTCACCTCCCTCTATTCTAACCCGTCGAGAACTCTTCATTAGTCCAGCCACAGCGTCCGTAAGTTGGGTAACCATGGTTTTTAAATCTTGAACTTCATCCCGCATTTGGACCGTGTTAACCTGGTTTGATTCCTTAGGTGCGATTGATAAAGATTCTCCTCCCCTTGGTTGTTGATGAATTTCAACTAAAGATTTTTGAACCTGCAGTGCTCTTTGTGCCGCGGCGACGCCCGCTGCCAATGTAGTTGGATGTTGCCTGACCGTTTCTTCAGCAATTTTTATTTCCAGACCTTTCAAAAATTGACGAAGAAGTAGTTTTTCTTTTGTGACATTATTATGATCCATATATGCCACATTCCCTAAAGCCCGTAGCCCGGCTGCAAACATCGCGACAGTCTCTCCTGGCATTTGCTTACGTTGCAAAAATCGAGATTCTGCCCCGTCATCTTCTGGCATAAGAATAGATCTCAGTGCATCACACAACGTTGTCCAATTTTCGCGTTGTTCCGCAGGCAAACTTTGAAACACCTGTTTGGCGGAACCCTCTAAAAACAATGGTAACGCCACCACTTTTTGCGAATCGTCCCATCCTTTTAACAACGCGAAAGCATTAAAATTATCTATCCACTCGGGCCAGTCCCCGGTACTGAAACGACCGCACTGCATGTCAGTCATAATGTCACAGTTAACAACGAATTCAAATATGTCATGTATGTATATACACAAACACTTATATCACTGCCTGTTTTTCGTGCAGTACCGTTTCAAATCGCGAGCGCGCCCGAATGGTGTTGTGTACACGCGACACACAGATACACTCACAACACTCCAATACTACGCAGCACGCACGTTGTATTTCTCGCACCCACTACAATATAAACAGTACAATAACTAAGCAGATCCCACCGCTGTCACCAATGTAGCGTGATTACAATTTCACTTAAACTATTGATATCCGTTTACGAATTCCAGTGTTCTAGAATTGATCACACACACTCAAACACAAAACGTCTCGCTCGCTGGCCCCTGATCAACTGACTAGCGTCCGCTGTCCCCCTTACTTTCCGCACACCCGGCCCTATTCACGCACAACCTTGACACAGATAGACATAGCAACATCTATGCAAGCAAACCGATATATGTTTGTGAACGCTACAATATATATATATATATATATATATTGTAACGTTTCGCAACAAGCTACAAGGTGGTAGTGGTCGGCTACCCGAGTAATGCCGAGTAGCTACAGTGGAGAGGGGAGTGATTCGATACTTGTCCGCTCAGTGTGGGCGCCACGTGCTCGTTATGGTTGATTTCCGCAGAAATATGTACAGCGCAAGAGCACGATTGACTGTGTTCCGACGGAAGGTGAGATATGCTCCGCTATGATTCTGGCGGGTGTTCGAAAGAAAGTAAAAAAAATACACTGGAGTAAATTTTAGACAGCTCTATATTGATTTCAATAGAAACATAAATTCAACTATGTGATGACACAAAAAAAAAGATATAACCTATTTACTTAAGATTAAATGAAGGTGAATGAACTTAAACTCGGAATGACATGTTAAATGCAAAAGAGAAAACAATAGTTTGTGAAGATCAAGAGGCTAATATTAAATACAACTTAAATTAAACTAATGGTGGTGGGGTGCAGGGTAATATGTCGACTGGTGTCGCAGCACAGCACAAAAACAATATCAAATGAAAGCTACTCAGACGTAGTGGTTCATGTCGCGCTCCAGGACTCGGAACTTTCTCTGGAAACCGGGATCAGCTACGACGGAATAGTAGAACAGCGGCTTCTGGTACAGGAAGCACGGCGGACGGATGGCTTAAAACAGTGCCCACGTGCACAAAGTATCGCCACGTGGTGAACTGAGCTCGTTCAACGCTCGGCACGTCCGTGAACTCTTTTTGCGTACTAACACACTCCCCAGTTATGGGCGTAATCCGGGATCCACGATATACGATAATTCTTTCTTTTGGATTCACCAAGATAAACAAAACGCAATATTAACATGCAATCAAGCAAAAAAAAAAACGTGCTTCGCGGTTCACTCTCAAAACGCGAGTCCCGTTGCAAACGAGCTGTTACCTCTTTTTCCATAAAAACGCGCAGTTCCCAGTCGCTTAAGTAGCGTGACTTAAGTAGTAAACAAAACATGTTGGAACTTAGTTTCCAAAATCACCGAAAATAATGACCTTGAATAAAGAACCGTGACAATATATACAGTAGTGTGCAAAACATATGCAACTGGAAACGAAACTGCTATTTTGTAAGATTTTCTGACAACAAAAGACTTTTATTTAGTTATTTTTTTATTCATTTTATTAATGTAGTATTTCTAAACATAAAGAGCACAAAAAATGTGGTTATATTGAGAACATTTAGAAAAAAAATCTTTGATATTGAAGGAATGCTTATATTAAGCTGTGCAAAACATATGCAACTAACCATAACTATTCATCAGAAGAGTCTTGGTTTTAATATTTTGTCCAATAACCATAGCGTTTGATCACTTCGTCACATCTCTTAGGCATATAGCTTACTAGATTTTTAATTATTCTCAGAAGAATGTTTTCCCACTCAAGTTTTAAAGTATTGAAAAGTGAACTAGATGAAGAAAGTCTTTTGCCTTCTTACGCGCTGCTTAAGGATACCCCACAGGTTAACTATGGGGTTTAAACCAGGTGACTGTGCCTGCTAATCAAGTTCTGCATTTTTTTTATCATTCAGCCACTTCTTTACGTACTTAGAATTGTGCTTTGGGTTGTTATCATGTTGAAAGGCCTATGACAGAAGCATTTCTTCTTCGGCATACAGCAGCATTTATTTCTTAGAAAACCAGACTGCTAGATTACATTTTTTTATGAAATCCAGTGAGCGGTCTCTCAGATTTTATTTTTTTGTGTCTAAACCTTAACAGATATCAGTACAGATAATAATAACAAAAAAATTACTATTGAATGTCTCTTTCTGAAACTATTTTTTTGAAAGTTATTGGCCTTACCATTAAAAAGTTTTTGACTGATTTATGCCGGGTTACCCGTGTTACGTACACTAATGGTCCACTGATAATAACTAATATCACCTTAAAAGATGACCTACATCTGTAAGAAGTACAGTACCGAATATTATCAAAATCGATCCAAGCGTTCTGTAGTTATGGATAAAATAACTTTTTCTTGAAATAACTTTGAAGCAGAATACTAGCTAAACGAAACGTAATTGCATATAGGTAAGTTTAGTTAAATCGAATTCAACGATTCCGAAAGACACAATATTGTTTTTGGTAAAATAAGTGGTAAAGCAGCAGATGTATCTGAAGAGATCTGTAACGACTGGTTAAACACTGTGTGGCCAAATTTACGAAAAGGATACAGAGACGAAGAAATTTTCAACGCGGATGAAACTGGCTTATTTTTCAGAATGATGCCAGACAAAACGATGCAATTTAAAGGAGAAAAATGTGTTGGGGGTAAACTTTCTAAGGAAAGATTGACTATTCTGGTAGCAGTAAATATGACTGGATTGGAAAAAGTAAAACTTCTGGTTATTGGCAAAGCTAAGCAGCCTCGATGTTTTGGAAATGTAAAATCTTTACCTGTTGAATACGAAAATAACCCAAAAGCATGGATGACATCAGCAATATTTGAAAAAATAATTGCACGATTGGACAATAAACTCATTCGGCATAAAAAGAAAATTCTATTGCTTGCGGACAACTGTCCAGCTCACCCAAATATTCAAAATTTAAAAGCTATAAAGCTTGTTTTCCTTCCGCCAAACACCACCTCAGTTCTTCAACCAATGGGCCAGGGTGTGATAAAGTCTCTAAAAACACATTTTAGAAATCATGCAGCTTTTAAAAGACATTGACGAGAAAGGTATTCCTGAAAAGCTAGATATCCTGAAGGCTATTTTTCTATTTTTTAAAACTTGGGATCGTGTTTCTCAACGGACAATAGCAAATTGTTTTGCACATGCTAGATTTAATTTACTCTCAACAGAAAATTCTTTCGATGAAGATGATCTACCCTTAGCAGGGTGGCTTCGACTACAAAATGATACCGATGAGGGTGACGAGGATGACGATGAGGAAAGCTTATCTTTAGCTGAATGAGTCCAAACTTTACCTGTAGTTAGCCTGGCAACAAAAGAGAGTTGGGAAAATTTTTCAAATATTGATGGAGAACTCGAAACGGAGGAGGATATGACGGAAGCTCGGTCAGAACTGAATTTGGAGTAAAAAATAAACAACGACGAAGTGGAAATTGACGAAACAACCGAGTTCCAAACACCTACTATAAAGGATGCATTTTCAGCAGTTGAAACAATTCAGCATTTTTTCATGTTTAATCAAAATTTAAAAGAAGCTAAAACAGATTTTGCATTGCTACATTTGGAAAAGATCATTGAAAGAAACTTTTTAGAAAACAAAAAATCACAAAAACACACCAAAATGACAGATTTTTTTGTTAAAATTTAAATACATATATGTATATATATATATATATATATACGGAGAGAGCAACAATGACTGAAACGTGCTGCTCTATTGCAATTGTCAACTTGCCGCTTCCCTATAATAGTAACTATAGTGACCATAATAACGATTTGAAACAAACACAATACATAGGCGTGCCTACGACTTTGGTTTATAACGGCCTGTTACATATAATACTTTTATAATAAAAATAATTTAGTCAGTACATTTCCAAGTCACCCAGGAAGTAGTACTGTAGGGTAGTTCTGTATAAATTGTTCATGGCAACATTGAATAGAATACTTCCATTCGTTTTCATTTCGAACGCCAGAACGAAAATAAGCTTCTAAAATAAACTTATCGTGCTCTTCACCAAACATTGTAACCTAAAATATTCATAAAACTATTGTTTAGAAATGCAAGAAAATATTACTTAATTATATAGGTACTTACGTTATTATTAAACACAGATAAAGATATTAGTCTTAAAAAATACTGATTATACAAGAAAATATGAAAAGAGTAAAACACAATCACAAAGAAATAACGGCAAAATAGACACGGCACTACTGAATGACAACTGAATGCTCGGTCGGTAAACGTCAAAAATTTCTAAATATGGATCTTATTTTTATTCCGTGGAAGGTAGTTTTGATTACAATGCGAACTTTGTTTGGTCACGTGAGCTACAGTTAATTTTGATATATATATATATATGTATGTATATATATATATATATATATATATATATATATATATATATATATATATATATATATACATACGCATAAAAAAATTATGTGTAAAGTTGTTTGTAAAATAAGTTGGATTGTTTTTTTTTGTTTTGTAACACTTTAATATTATTTTCAATAATAACAAAAATATAGCCATGTTGCATTACTTTCTCTACATTTTCTACATTCATATCAATAAACACAATTAATTTTCCATGCTTTATACCGGCAGAAATTAAATTTAAAATGTTGAAAATTAGCTTCAAAATACCTAGGGGTAGCCCTGGAAATGGAACAAAATTAAACAAATGATTCTCGTTTTATCTGTCAGCAGAAAATGTTTCTTGCTTCATGAATTTATTGCTAGTAGTGAATTATAAGAAAAAATGGTGGATAATTATTCAATTAGTGAAAGAAATGAATTTCTTAAATTGTGTCCATGCACACGTCAAGTTTCCAACAAGTGCAAGACCGAATTTTTTTTTATTCGTTTAATGTTACATGTAACATGTAATTTTAAATGGAATGGTTGATTTAACTTATAAAATGAATGCATATTATTATCATACCTACCTCTTATAGTTCATAAATGCCTGTAGTGGCCCGTTTAAATAGGACACCTGTATAAGGCAAGATTATTATTGGTATTTTTACAATAAAAGCCGTTAGGAGCAAGCATAAATACTAAGCTAGAAGAACATTTATATACACTACCAGTGTTATTTAGGGGCTAGAGCCCGCCCTTGCAAGGGACCCGGTCGCCAGGGCATCGATCGAGGTTTTTTAAAGCTAATATTGCAGAACCGCGACCCGACTGGTATTACAAAAAAAATTAATGACAAAATTATTAAATTTACTTGACTCCTCCTGAGAGGGGGGTCCGTTAAATACTCATGGCTTAGGGCTCTAACAATTCATAAAACAGCCTTGGCTGTCTTGAAATATGTTTGCGAAGTTTGTAGTAATTGCGTTCATTTTTGCTGAGTTGTCAGATGTGCAAATATAGAAACATGCGAACCTGGACAACGTTTAGTCCTGAGCAATCAACAGAACTGTAAATGCTGCAATTATTGTGAATTTGACACGGATGAATACTTATATTTTTTCTAATATTGCTGCACAAATGCATTGTAACGATATTTGCTGGCCTGCGAATAGCTCAGCGGAGTAGGGGGCAGGTTAGGGGAGTTAGCGGAGGCGATATGGTACACTGAATACGTATATAACCAGTATATTTACAATCAAGGGCTTACAAATATAATAAACTTAGCTCTACCTGGGCATAGGGCACCCATTACATACTAATGACTTAATAACGTGGCAAACAACAAATAAAAAGAGTCTACTTAGCGGACTGCAGGTACAGGCGTAAAGTCCTTGTGGTGGCTGGATGCGTCCCGGCTGCGTTGGAGACGGTGGCCTTCCGGAGTTGGTGGAACTTGGGTATCTCAAGCTTCGACACTTATTTTTCAGGGCGCCAGCCCAACCTTGGTTGGACAGTCGAGGTGGGACTGACTCCTTTGAAAGCGTCACACCAGCCACGTGGTCTGCGTAACCCGTACCTAGGGCTTAAAGTCGCTAATATATAATCCGATAACAAATATTCTATGTTGCGGCGTATATAAATTAGACATCAACGTGCCACACAACTTGAAAAATAAATATAACAACACCCAGCAAGCACGTGCTGACCGCACGGGAACAAAAAAAATAATTAAACAAAATACTTAGCTGGTTTGCCGCTTTGGTGAGAAGAATGTCACGATTACCACCGTACTTTAGTCACTAGTCCGTAGAATATTCGCAGGAACCAGGAAAATAATATAAATCAACGAAACAAGAGCAAATACCAATTGCACACGTGCTGTATGCTTGACGCCATGTTTCGAACTCGTCCGCTCCCGAGTGCCTTCGTACGACAGGACCGGACTCAGAAAGAAAAAAAAATAACCGAAACGGTTACAGCATTATTTATTAATGAAGCAGGTGCCGCCCGTTCCTTGCCCATGCCGTGGGTGTCCATGCACACGTCAAGTTTCCAACAAGTGCAAGACCGAATTTTTTTTTTATTCGTTTAATGTTACATGTAACATGTAATTTTAAATGGAGTGGTTGATTTAACTTATAAAATGAATGCATATTATTATCATACCTGTATGTACATTTCATTTGTTACCGCACAACATCCAGTTTAATAATTAATACGTTTTTATTTAGAAAATTTAGGATAAATGATGATGATCTACTTTCTTACACAAATCTCACTGCCATATCTAACTTTCACAGCCGAATGAAATAGCTGTATGTGTCAAGAATAGTTTCAGAATTGTAGAATGTGTGTACCGAAATAAATATATTTGCAAAATTCGTATTATTTTGTGTGATAATTTTGAAAACAAATTGAATTTTTCAATTTTTGTGTTCAGAAAAACTCCTTTTGCAGTTTTTAGCGATTATGTTCAATTCTATTGGTCTCTTTATATAATCAAAAATGGAAAAAAATTAATAATGATATTTCAGTACTGTATTTGATTTGCACTCATTTTTGAGATATTGAACATACGGCCACACATTCATTCACAGACCTCATTGAGAAAATATTCAAACCGTATTAAAAGAATCTCAAAACATGTATTTCCATCAAAATCACGTAATAGATTTTTTCGTGTTTTATAGAGCTATAGTGCTCGGTACGATGTCTGTAGCAATTTTGTGCAGAAATCCTGGACAGACCACCGGGATCACGAAATGACATTAAAACATATGGCCGTATGTATGTATGTCGCTCGTCCGCTCGTACGAGATTTTTTGTTCCATTTCAATCTCCAAAACTACCTAACAAATTTTTAATTTGGAAAAATTAATGGCCTTACCATTGGAGAAAAAATATTTTTTAATTAAAAAGTGAACAAAAGCAGTTGTTACGTGCCTGGATGCGCCACGAACAAATGTCCTCACGGGTGGAGGTTGCCAGCTTTTCAGTGGAGAAGGGTGTGGTTGAATAAAAAGATTTGGGCGCCACGCAATAAACTTACCACCTGCACCCACCAAACTATGATGTTTGTGCGGACAAAATGCTCGGAACGCAACAAGATACGGGAAAAAGGGAACAAATTACAAAAATCCTGAAACGCAAAAGTTAAATGAATTTAATATTGATTTAAGCAAAAATAATAAGTACAAAATAAAATAAATAAGTGATAACGTAAAAAAAAGTAATGAAAATGTGAAACAGCAAAAGTAAACTAAAGTTATCAACATAACAAAAATATGAGGAGACGGGGTGTTCAAAAAAAAAAAAGCTGAACAGAAAGGTCAGCACAATGTCAACAAAAATAACCAAATAGACGGCGCTAGCGTGTGATCGCCCGACTACGCGTGTGCCTAATCCGCACAGGTAGAACAATACGTGGGGGGACGGGGTCCTCAGCTGATTAACCTCGGCTCACAATGGTGGGTGGTGTCTCTATCCATTCCTAGTTTTTTTCATTATTCTGTGTATAAGAAAATATCATCTAGAGAACAGCAGTTAAGCGGGGTTTATAATGAAGTAAGGCAGTAGGCAAGGCATGCAGCAAGGCAACCGGTATAGGCAGAAGTAACGCAAGACATTTAAATTTATTTATAATAAAAGTAACGCGTTACTGTCAGCCAACCAGAGAGCGTATTGGGCGGCATTCCAGTTCGACAGTTTCATATGTTTGGGTTAAAATTTGTGGTGAACTGAATTATTTATTATATTAAACATGAACTCTAGCGATGATGCAAGTGGCATGCTAACTATAATTCTTTATCGAAAAGGAATATTGGCGTATTTTTATCGCACAATATTTCACGTGTTTGCACTAATTCTATAAGTTTCATGTTCATTTTGCACTTAATAATGAAAACAAGAATAAAAATCAAGATGAAAACTAATCGACATTAATGACAGCTGTTGTTCGATAAAGCAGATTTCTGTATTCACATTGAAGCTACTGTTTTCCGAATGTCTAGCGGTCGAGCAGTAACAAAGATAGACAACTTCTGCGTTTCGCTTCCCGCGTTGCTGCGTTATATTTCATTACAAAACGAGGCATACCTGGTTCAACTTCTGCGTTACCGCAGTTGCGTTACGTCATACCTTACTTCATTATACTACAAGAACATCCGAAAACAGCAAATTCCGGAAATGAAATTATAAAATAAAGATTTTGAAATAAATAAAAAATAATACGAAATTGAATTGACAAAAAAGCAACACGAAAAAAAAATGACAAGGAAACAGCATGAAATGAAGATTTGGAAAATAAAATGCCCTGATAGAACTGGAAGAATATGAAACTGTTCACTAATCTGACTATAAGAAGCATTTTAAAATTATTTAAGAAACGCAACAAGAGAGACTATAAACCGACGAGACGAGAAAAGTATACAGAATTTACAAAAAAAGAAAACAACGTAAAGGAAGTTGAGTCCTATGGTTTTACACCTGATGATTTATGTTATATGAGAATATATCCAAGGCAGCACACCCAGAGTTTCAGGTGGGCGATATGTTAACAATACAAGAAAATGTATTGATACAAAGTGAATTGCGTGGATTAACCCTTATCTGGAAACTCTACCCGTTTCCAATAGAAAAACTGCAGTTCTGCAAGGTGAATGAAGTAGTAAAGACGTTTGCAACTAATTAATCACAACGAAAAAGTAAACCCTAATTATATAATGTTACCTTAGAGGATATTGTAATGAAATTAAATTGATTTATAATAATAACAATGACCCTTACCCTTACCACACACCATCATAAAATATATGAACATACACTTCCATACCAGACACAAGCCGTTTATCCGAACATTTAAGGCGATTCTATACTCACCCGATTTTTAGCCTAAAATGAGCAAATCGCGCGCCGTTCTCCCGCTTTTATAAAAGGACATATCAATATAATTATTTTTGCATATTGTTCTTGAAGGATAAAACTACAAAATGGTCGTCACCGATTTTTAAATTTTTGTTTTAATTACAGAAAAAATTACATTTGAAATTAGCCTATTTTTCAACTTCAAATTACTAGCAAACTAAGTCTTTCTTCGAAAATCGGTTTCCACCATTTTGTAGTCTAGTCCCTCATCTATACACATATGTTTTTTTTATAAGAAAAATATAACGTATACAGGCTGTAGAACGGCGGGCGATTTGGCCAATTTCAACATTTTTCGGTGTCTAAATTTAGGTACATTCAAAACGAAAAGCGTTCGTTTAAGATGCAATTCCATGAATGAACTGATGACATGAACCTTCGATGCGGCAATCTTTTGTAAGGGTGAATACAAAGGATTTATGCCATACCCCAAACAGATTATAAATAAAATATTGTCATAAGAGGTTCTACGGGTAAATATGGATGTATAAGTAAATTTCCAATTAAAATACGAACCGATCTTTCTGCTGTTTCGAACAAATGACAACAAGAAGAAAAATTTGGTGTGGTCACCACACTACTTTCTTATACTCAGGTTAAATTGGCACATATTTGACATTTCAAATGCGTGTTTCTGTAAATATTTTGTTTTGTCTTCATAGCATATATGATATTTTAAATACATGCCAATATATAAATACATTTTACTCAAAATTCACAATGTTCGATTTTGATGTTCAGTAAACTTCCTCTTCCGGTTGTGCGATTATGCTAGAAATCTAATCAGCTCTTCATATAATCAATAAAATTTTAAATATAAAGTTTCATTGTTCTGCCTTTGCTCGTTTTTGAGATAATGAACATACAGACACACATCCACACACACAGACGTCATTGCGAAAACAGTCAAAACGTATTCAGGGGACCTCATAACATGTATTTCCATCAAAATCTCGCAATCGAAATTTTTCATGATTCCTATACTTCCTTTATACTATGTATAAAACGTAAGTAAAAATGAAGCATATAAAAAACACAAAAGAAATGCTAAAAATGAATTAGATCCGTATTATCGGGATAACTGTGAAAAAACAGATATGAATGAAGAAGATTATAAGAAGGCGTAGCGGATGAGAAAACATTAATTGAAATAAAATGCCCGCTGTCAATGTATAACATCCCACCAAAAGAAGTGAAAATAAATAAAAAAACAATATGTTTAAATATAAGGACGACAAGTATGTTTTTAATTCAAACAATGATTGGTATTATCAAATACAGGGACTATTACAAACAACTAATAAAAGTAGATGTATATTAGGCATTTGGCTGGGGGAAAATTATCCGATGATGATTAAATATATCACCAGAGACAAAAAGTTCTGGAAAGCCAATATGGAGGACAAATTATTGATTGTCCTCTACTGCAAATTATCGATCCTAGAAAAACATGGAATATGCCAATAAGAGAACCTAATTGGAAATTAGAAAAAAAAAGAAGTAGATACAATATTAGTTATATAGTATTAATAAGATTATTTTACATTTTGAACATGCAATATTATGTTAATTTGATAAAATATTTGTTTTTCCTATAAAATTGTTATAATTGCATTGAAAAGGGCGTGTACTTATGTATGTTAATTAAATTTAAATTATATATGTCACATTATTTCTTGTTAAAATTGTTACCAAACACCCAGGATTCCAATATTTTAAATGGTTGTATCCTGCATTTCAGCAATACAATATTTACTTCGGTTACATAGCCACTGGAACAGCCATAAATTTATAGCAATAAAATATTTCATTCATCTTAGTACTTACAATTACCGAAGCAGGTAGTCCAACTGATTACAATGGATTTCTATAGAGAAACTTGTTACTTTTTACAGGGAATGTACACAAGCTATACGTTTCTAGGTTAGTGCTACTCTTACCAATGGTGTGTTCTATTACTCAAAACCGAACGTATATTCGGTTGTATATTCGTGCATAAGATTCAAGGCCGTGCAGTAGTGAGGCGAGATACAGGCGAAACTCAACCGTATGTTCCATGCATCAGACCACGTGTTTGCAAGGTAAAATTATTTTGGATAAAAATAACTTGTTATCAGTAATTATCAATACAATTAATTTGATTCGTAATAAATAAATAATAAACAAATATAAAATAAAATAACATAACATGGAGTAGAATCAACAATTATCGAATAATATGAAGCTCCCTGAATTTCTAAATTAATTTCTGTTTTACTTCCATTCCCATTAAATTAATATATTCACCACATGTTGTGGTATATATATACATATATATATATATATATATATATATATATATATATATATATATATATATATATAAGTTACTTTGTTTTATTTTCACGTGCTTTATTTTATACCAAAGCTAAATGTTTCGTCAACATTGTGACATCTTCAGGGAATAATAATATTAATTATATTTATTTTTTTACCTTTAAATTATATATTAATTGTTTGTTATAGTAGATTTAGTAAATGTATAATATTGTTTTGTTGTTTATTAAAATGCTTGTTTGTTGTTTTTATTATTGCCTGAGGATGTCACAATGCTGACGAAACATGTAGTTTTGGTATAAAATAAAGCACGTGAAAATAAAACAAAGTAATTTATTTATGTATATATATTATACATATATAATTAATTAATTTTTATTGTGTAAAAGCTAACGGTATTAAAGAATTTCGTGAATAGCTAATATTTTCCACAACAAGTAAATGCGTTTATTGCTACGTATGTAAACTTTTTATGCATTCACAAATAAAATTAATAACGCCCTATAATGATTTGCAAAATCTTAATCGCGCTTTAAAAGATCATGAATGTTCCAAAGATCATATTTCTGCTATGTTAACTTTAAAAAGGCGAATGTCGATAAATGGACGCGTTGATTCCCAATTAATAAAACAAACTGATATCGAACAAAAATATTTGCGAGAAGTTTTAAAAAGAATTGTAGCCAGTCAAATTATTGCCTAGTTTGGGTTTAGCATTTCGGGGTCACAGAGAAAGTGCTGATTCGCACAGAAAAGGATATTTTATGGCATATACACAATCACCGGGATTCTGAAACTCAGCGTTAAACGTTAACTTGAAGTTCACGCCGATATTTCAATTTCGGGATTCTGAACATCGGCGTGAACGTTAAGTCACGCCGATGTTCAGCGTTAACTTCACGCCGAGCATATGTTGACGTGAACCTCGGCGTGAACTGAAGTGGTGATACTTTAGAGTGTTATTTTTTTTAAAAAAGTCTTCAATTGTGAAAAAGTAAGTTATATATGCATTATAATTATTACTAGTGTTGTGTGAATTAGATTTTTAATGTAAATAAGTTTAATTTTATTTTGATATTGTACATAACCTTTCGTTATATTTTAGTGAGTTTCAAATCACGACGAACAATAGTTCAGCAATATGAAAAACTGATGGAATTTATGATGCAGCATCCAGATGTGGCATTTAATAAAATGTGTGGCCCTCAAGCCAAAGAAAAAATGAAGGAAAGTTGGCAGGCAGTTGCAGAATTGCGAAGTTGGGCCAGCACGTGAAGCTTCCAAGTGGCAGAAGGTTTTACTAATTCCTAAACTTACTTTAATTCGTATTGAGGTTTATAATAAACTTATTTACATTCGTTATGATATATTTGATTAGGCATTGCATTGTAGTATTACAATGTTAATATATGTATTTCAGTATCATATAAGCTATTATGAAATAGTAATGATAAACTTCAATTATTTAATTCACTGCATTAATTTTAGAAATTTGATCCGGTTATGCGTTGTTAAAATGTATGTAGGTATTTAGATTTTTAACTGTGCTTTGATGTTTAGGCCTGGAATGATTGGAAGCATAACACAAAAACAAAGGCTTCAAAAATCCGTAATGCAATGCAAGTGACAGGAGGTGGTGCTATTGATTACCAAACATCACTAACATCGGTAGAAGAAAAACTGCTAAGTTTTATAGGCCACAGCATGGTAGATGGTGATGGCGAAACACCCGAACCGACTGTAATATATTCTATGCCTTACTCAAATCCGTATCCTAATTCACACTATTCAATTAGATTACAGATCATCCACAACCCTTCCCAACAATCCCAGCGACCGCTAGCCTTATTGAAAATGCAGAAATTGTTTATATACCTGAGATGGAAACATCTGAACAAGAAAAAGTTGTTGACGGTCCACCAAAAAAAAAAAACAGAAAAAAGATTTGTACGAGCTGGTGCAACAACAAACAAACACGATGGAAAAAATTAATAATAATATTTCCACTTTAGTGGATGCATTAAATGAACAGAATAATTTATTAACCCGGATTGCAACAGCAATTGAGAATAAAAAATAATGTAGTCAAAAAATTGTTTATTTTTACTGAAAATTATTTGTAATTATTTGATTCCGAATATTACGGCCTTCATTTACTACATCGTTATCTTCATCATCTAGTTCATCTGCTTCGACGTCATGCATTTCTTCGAAATCAAGTACATCATTTCCATGAAAGTGCAAATACATATTATACAGTATTGCACAAGCATTAATAATCAATCCGGCCATTCTTTGGGGTATATTGCATTACTCCTTTTAATAGACATCGAAATCTGCTTTTCAACATTCCTATTGTCCTTTCTACTGTATTCCTTGCGATACTGTGCCTCCTATTATATCTTTCTTCTGGTGAAATTAGCTACCGCACCTAACATGGGAGTCATCGTCCATGGCTGCAGAGCGTAACCAGAGTCGCCTGTTCATTTATGTAATTATAAGTAATTTTTATTTCAAATAGGTACTATTTATAACAGGTATACCTAAAAGCCACGAACTTCGATCTCCTGCTGTGTAACACTGTGTGAATATACAGCACTATTTCGAAAAATGAAGGAGTCATATGAACTGCCAGCGTGTCGAGCATGAATATTTCTAATTTTCAGGTCTGCATCGCAAATCTAGTTACATATTAAAATAACTTGTATATAACATGTGAAAGGTTTAAAATAAATATATAAAAATTACATACAACTTGCACATTTTTTAAATAGAATTCTTTACTTTTCATAAATTTCAAATATATTTAAATTATTTCTTAATGTTTTTCTTATTGTAATTAATTTTCTTTTCTTCTTCTGCCAATAATAAAATTGCACCATTCATTTTGAATACACTATTATCATAATAAAAGTAATTGCGCAATATAATATTAATACTTTTTATTAGTACTGAACTGTCAAATTTACACAATTGCAAGTTTGACTAATGTGCACTTCTGATTGGTCTGATTCGTGTTTTCGGAGCAAGTTACTATGAACAAACTGACGTTGGTTAACGTCGGCGTGAACCAACGTTTCACGTTAACGCTGATGTTTCAGAATGCCGATTTCACGCCTCAGCGTTAAATCATCAGCGTTAAATAACGTCAATCGTTGGTTAACGCTGAGTTTCAGAATCCCGGTGAATATCTTTCCCAGTTTGATTTTTTAAAAAATCATTTAGTGAAATACAGCAATGTGTGCTCTGGCAAAGTTAATTATTTATCTCACACAACATGTGGTGAATATATTAATTTAATGGGAATGGAAGTAAAACAGAAATTAATTTAGAAATTCAGGGAGCTTTATATTATTCGATAATTGTTGATTCTACTCCATGTTATGTTATTTTATTTTATATTTGTTTATTATTTATTTATTACGAATCAAATTAATTGTATTGATAATTACTGATAACAAGTTATTTTTATCCAAAATAATTTTACCTTGCAAACACGTGGTCTGATGCATGGAACATACGGTTGAGTTTCGCCTGTATCTCGCCTCACTACTGCACGGCCTTGAATCTTATGCACGAAATTTTTCTTTGTTCTAAACACGTGTTGAATTCATATATTTATTCACTATTTTATTTACTATAATAATATTATACACTATGAAACTACACCAAAACACTATTTTAAATCCCCCTTTTAATACTAATAACGAATTTACTATTAATTATAACTATTTATTTATTATTATTTTTTTAACACACTTATTTTAATCCCTACACTTATTTTCTTTATACCAGTTGCCGCAGCGCCATGTAATGTTTTATTTGTTTATTCAGTCGTCGGGATAATACTCAGCGTACCATAGACCAGTGGTTCTCAACCGCCGGTCCGCAGCTCTAATCTGACCGGTCCGCGAAAACTTTAAAAATATACCTGTAAGTCGGGACAGGAGCGCACCAAGAGCATACTGCGCCTGTGCGCAAAGTAAGAGTAATTATTGAGATCCTAAATAAATTACTAGTTGCATCATAGGAGTATTAATTTATAATGGTTATCGCGAGGTAGAGTTTTGAAACGCATATTTGAATAGGGAACTTGAAAATTTTTGTTTCTATTTTTGTTTCTGAATCTGTATGCATTAAAACAAATGACCTATTTTTTGTTTTTTCGAAATTCCCTATACTTTTGGAGAAATAAATTATTGAAATTTTGATACAATATCTCGGCGCGAAAATGCTGTGACGTCAGGACACTGCCTGGCCCGCACACACACAACGAAAGGTCTTGCACACATAGCTCAATAGTGTGCATCTGTCAGCTGTTTCTGTTTGCTCTACGCATGGCATTTTGGTGGATTATGACGTCACTTCGCTCGACCCGTTTTAGATTACGTCATTTTTTTATTGAAAAATTGCTATTTTAAAATCGAGATTTCTGCTAATTGATAGACTTTAAATTTGTTTTTTTTCATATTATGTATTGTTTGAAATATGTACTTCGTATTAAGATAAAATTAAAAAAATTAAAAATCTATGCAAGTTCCCTATTAAGAGAGGCAGTTCAATCTTTTCTATATCAAAACTAGGAATGTATACATACATACATGCCTGCAGCTCATCGACGTATGTCCAAGTCTGAATATATCACAAATTATTATTTATCTAGATTCACTTTTAAAATCCTAGGTGCTTAGGTCGCAAATAAAACAAAAAATTTTAAACAATTGTGAATACATTTTCTTCTCTTAACAAAATCAAAGCCAACTAAGCCGACTATAAATGCATTGATATTCTTTTGTTCGATTACACAGTCCGAGCTTGACTGCCATCGAGACACATCTTCCAGAGCTACACTCATCTTCACAACTCTTCAGAGTTCACGAACCTGTCCTTTTCAGGACAAATCTCTCCTCCGCCAATTACTAATTTCTCAAATCAAACCATACGTTCCCTGCTCCGTCCGCGTAACCTTTACCTCAGGTATAACACTGCGTGCAGTGCTATCGGGCTCCGGCACAGAGCTACTCTATTCTACTCCACCCTTCACTCCGCAATTCACATTATACCCTACCCTCCACAGGGGCAGACCATATTTGCCGGCTTTATTACTGTAAACCGCTCCAATCGCTCCCGCCCAACAAAAAGAACTCGATCATCGTCAGGAACTTCCCATGACTCTTTCCAGTCCACTGAACCCAACCACCAAGCAATGAGTCCTGACGACACGCAATCCACCGACCAATGCTCACCATCTCAACGCTCAACCGCACCACGACCCCAACTAACAACCACCTGCATCTGCAACCTTCCCAAGAACCTGCAAACTCCAAAAGGAATCGCTTCATACCTGAAGAAAATTGCAAACCTGGACATCTTGAACGTATCCTTTACCCGCAGTGGAATAATCCTTATCAAGAGCTACGATCCCCAGGCAACAAAGAAACTAACAAACATCAAGAACTACATCGGCCTAGAAGTGACCATATACGCATCACAAATCCGAACTACCGACCGGAACCACGAGCCGAAACCACCAACATTCTCCTGCGTAATAACAGGAGTCGTTCACGACATTACACCTGACGACGCATCACAAATCCGAACAACCGACGGGAACCACGAGCCGAAACCACCAACATTCTCCTGCGTAATAACAGGAGTCGTTCACGACATTACACCTGACGACGTCCTCCACCACCTGAACGAAGCACAATTGAACTACAGAACCGTTTGGAAAATCAAATGTCGCCAAACAAATAAAAGAACACGCCTCTTTCGAGTAGTCACTACCTGCAGAGGCTCCCTCGACTGGTTAATAAGCAACGGTATCAACATCTACAACCACCACCACCGGGTTGAACCATCCCACCCACCCTCGCCGCAGCCACATCAATGCACAAAATGCCAAAAATTCCACAATCCCGGCGAGCGCAAAGAAAAACGGTGCCCCAGATGCGCCAAACCTCATCCACTATACAAGTGCAACTTCACCGAAAACCAAGTCAAATGCGCAAACTGCAATGAAGACCATCCAGCATCGAGTTACAAGTGCCCAAAACGACCAACCGAACCACCAACCATCAACGCCACCGCCCCGCTCAAGTGCGCAGACACGGCATCCGACGACAAAACAGACGGCCGTGCCTCAATCTACGACGTATTACGATACGTCACAGCTGCCATATTCAGCGCAGCTCCGGACCAACGGGAACGCATGCAGCCAATCCTTTGCGGGCTCGCAGCTCGCATTTTCGAGACCCAAATGGTCATCTCCTACTCGGGCTCTAAACTACACGTTGGATGCACGACACTGCCACGAAGACAACAACATTACAATGCCTGAACAACCAACTAGAATCGCCACTGCCAACGTACTAAACTACCAAAGAAAACGGCCACTAATCGAAAACCTTCTCAGTCAAAACAACATCTCCATCATCGGCCTAACCGGAACCCGCCTGCCAGCCAACACCGTTATGAAAATAACAGGATACACACCATACCAACGTCATCGCGACCCAGACAGCCACGGAGGAGTTACCATAATCGTTCGTAACAACCTCCAAAGAAAGAAACTGACACTTCTTGCAGAATATTCCCACCTGAACACAGTAGGTGCCATGGTCCGCACCCAACAAGGCCAGATCAACATCATATGCCTATACGTACGACCATCCACCGACCTCCCTGAAGACTTCATTGACTACATCTCCACCCTTGACCCCGTCATCCTCATCGGCGACTTCAACGCTCGACACCAGAACTACGGCGACCTAATCACCAACCGACGGGGCGATCGCCTCGAGCACCTCCTCTCCGAACTACCTCTCTTCCGTATTCCATTCGACACCCCAACCTTCATAGGCCACCAAGGCACCTCTATCATCGACCATATCATCATCTCCGAAAACCTCATCCAATTCTTCAGCGACCACGCCGAACAAGGCTCCAGCATTACATCAGACCACATACCCATAACGGCCGAAACTACTCTATTCGAACCCCCTGCACCCCGTCCATGCTACAAAACCATTCGCGACACAAAAAACGCCAACTGAGAACTCCTACAAAACCTAATAACAACCAACCTGCCACCAGTACTAGCATTCATCTATGAACCACTCCTTATAGATCAAGCCGTCAACACACTCACGCAAACGATCCAGGATGCAATAGAATCATCCATTCCAACCAAAACGATCCGAATCGACCGCCCACCTCTTCC
This sequence comes from Carabus problematicus, assembly GCA_963422195.1. Lineage (NCBI taxonomy): Eukaryota > Metazoa > Arthropoda > Insecta > Coleoptera > Carabidae > Carabus > Carabus problematicus. Next base: position 5,600,610 of record OY728580.1, read on the forward strand.
CAAAGCAATAGTCCAAATAATAAAAGAAAAAAGACGCGAATATCGCCAGTTCGTCAGAATAAGAGACCGCGGCATCAAACTCCGATGGAACCGGCTAAACGCTGTAGTCCGCCGAGCAGTAATAAAATACAAAGAAGACACATGGAGCAAAGCCTGCAGCAATCTCGATCCCTCCAATGGAGCTGCCTTCTGGAGAAAATTCAAAGCTGTTACCGGACGACTCTCCAACCCAAAACAACACCTACACGTCGCAGACCAAATAGTCACCACTAACATCGACAAGCCGAACACATTTTCCAACCAACTGGAGCAGGCAAACCCCAAAACAACCCCGAATCCTACAGACCAATAGCCCTCCTCAATACACTAAGCAATACGAAAGAATTCTCCACAACCGCATTTTCACCATCTGCACAACTAACAACTTAATCCCACAACACCAGTACGGATCCCGCCCTTTCCACTCCGTTCAAGATGCTGTGCTACGCCTCACCACAGAAGTTACCTCCTCACTTAACCAATTTCGCTACGTCGCCACAGCTTTCCTGGATCTAGTAAAAGCCTTCGACAAAATCTTGCACAACGGACTACTACACAAATTAATAACCAACGGTATCCCAGAACACCTTGTCAGAGCCATCACCGCATTCCTACATATCCCCTCCATTCACCATCCGTGCTGGAGTTCCCCAAGGCAGCGTCTTATCACCCCTGCTTTTCTTGCTATATTGCCTCGACCTAGCACCACCCGGCCGACCACTCACCAGCCAACAACAATACGCCGACGACACCGCAATATGGGCCACTGGAAGGACAGCACGTCGAGCAACCACCGGTCTCCAGAGACAGCTAAACACATTAGAAACCTGGATGCGTCGCTAGCGCATCAAACCAAACCCCAGAAAAACACAATTTCTCTTATTTCGACACCGACACGCCAAAACATACGAAATAAACGCACACCTCCACCTGGAACTCTGGAACGACCAAGTCCAGCCAATCCGTAATGCAAAATACCTCGGATTCCTCCTAACAGAAACGTTATACTGGAAACCCGACATCAGCAGCTGCGTCAAAGGATGCACGAGAGTATGAGCCTCATAACATCCCTACGAGGACGACTTCGGGGCTGCAGCAAGCATGTGCAAAAACACACATATAAAACATTCGTCCGACCCATCGTCGACTTCAGCGCAGCAATCTATGCAGGTATACCCAACCATATCACCCATCCAGTTACAACAAAGGAACGAAGATTCTTACGCCGCGTACAAGGCCTACCATGGCAATCACCAACAATAAATCTCCACCAGCTGGCCGGCATCGAACCAATCACCGCTCGACTACAACGACTACAGCAACGATTTGCAGACAGATGCATCCGGGGAGAAGCAGCCAGCGCCACAACACTGAGGACCAGACCACCTCGCATCAGCCGCCGCCGACCACGATTCAAATACCACTACCCCCCATCGGCTCTACTCAAAGCAGCCAGCAATCTACCACCGGAATTTGAAGACTTCCTAGAAGATACCCCCCTCTGCCTACGATGACCCCACACACACGCACACAAACACACATCCAGCATGCAAACACAAAAAAACACGCACCCTTTTAGAATAAGGAAAAACGTAAACCAACTGCATTGTTAATTAGTATTTTTATATATATATATATATATATATATATATATATATATATATATATATATATATATATATATATATATATATATATATACAAGGTTAGTCAAAATTACCGGAACACCTAAATAATTCTCCAACCGTAAAGAATTTTAAAAAATGTTTCGTACAAAAGTTTTTTGGTTGTAAACAAGCTACCATTTAAGTATTTTTTTAATATACAGGTGTTCATTTTATTGCGGAAATTAGGTAAACTTTCATTTTTCAAATGGAACACCCTATATTTTTTTACTTTTTTCAATTCTAAGATTAATTCTTAGTATTTTTTGTAGGACTAATTTTTTTATAAAATGCATCATTTTTTAGTTATAAGCAATTAATCTGTCGTTTAAATGTCAATTAATTCACTATTTGTCATTTGTTTCATGAAGTTGTGGAGCATTATCAAGCAGGCAGATGTACTTTAATTTACATTTACTTTAATTTTATTTATTTCATTTGTTATTTTTTTTATTTTGCAATTTTTTATTATCTCTTTGGTTAAAATAAACGATATGTATGTATGAAAATATTCTTAATTCGAAGTTCAGGAGTTTGGATTAATTGCTTATAACTCAACAATTATGCATTTTATAAAAAAATTATTCCTACAAAAAATACTTAGAATTAATCTCGGAATTAAGAAATGTAAAAATATACAGGTTGTTCCATTTGAAAAAAGAAAGTTCACCTAATTTCCACAATAAAATGAACACCCTGTATGTTAAAAAAATAAGTAAACGATAGCTTGTTTATAACCAAAGATATATATATATATATATATATATATATATATATATATATATATATATATATATATATATATATATATATATATATACAAACTGCATGTACTGAAGAGGGCATAAAAGCCCTATAACAGTACCCTTATTGCCATGTTTAATATTACAACAAATTGTAAATTACTGTACCATAAAGAGAAAAATAAACATTTTTGATTGATTGATTTGTTCGATTTTTAATTAAAAAATATTTTTTTCTCCAATGGTCTTAAATAATTTTTCAAAATAAAAAATATGGAGTTTTACAACTTCCACAACATGGTCGTAGTTGCCAGGTGGAATATGCGTCTTATTAAGTGTTTTTACACCTGTAGCCGATATTATCTTATAATAAATAATATTATTATATTCATTGATGGTGTAAAACGAGTATGGGTATTGTATTTCTACGAGAGCCATGTTCCAGGCGCCGGAAAGCTTGACAGTTTCAGGTAGCTGCATCATAAAATGTGTTGTTTTGTTATTGGGGAAATACTCCATAGAACTATTGCTAGGTAGCGTTATGAAAAACTCGTCTCGCTCCATAATGGTTAAATATTTTTTATATCTTTAGCCGAGATCCACGTATTGAAACTTTTTGGATAACCTTTCCATTTGACTAATACTTCCTTTCTGACACCGCTGCCCCGCGTTGCTATTACTTTATCTATTTTAAATGTCTTGGTTGGTTTAACGGTGACTTTTTGCAATTCCTGTTCATAGAACACTCCCTCAATATCTTCGCTATTCAAATCGTACAGCCTATAATAGATCGGTTTTCTTTTAAGCACTTTCTTAATTTTAAATATCTATTCGGACCAGTTGTTTTTATAACCCTTCTCGAATATGTTTTTTTCTCTACTGATCCGCACTGTATCGCCACCCTGAATGTAGGTATATTTGTTTTCCCCTCCTCCCTCTCCTGCTCCTTCACCCGTTGCAGTTCTTTTCCATACTGATTTCTCCATACTTGCAAAATATTAGTTTCATTTACATTTTTCGGTGCGAATTTCGTGGCTGAGTGTATTGTGCTATTGTATGCGGTTAAAAGTTTAGGCAGCATGTCAATATACCGATACGTGTTACGATGTGTAAAATATCTGTACAATCTTGTTTTCAGGGTTCTATTTAAACGTTCAACGAGTCATGCTTTTATGTCGGAGTTCTGTGATACATAATATTTTATATCGTTATCACGTAAAAATGTTCGCACATAATTTGCGATAAATTCTGATCCTTTATCGGTTTGTAGATATAAAGGCTTTCGCTGGCTTTCATTGAATACCTTATTAAATGCACTGATAATTGTTGACGGTTTTTTATCTATCAGAGGTACAGCCCACGCGTACCTGCTAAAAACATCGATTATTGTTAAAATGTACTTGTAGCCGTCGTTGTAACGGCTGAGAGATCTCATATCATTGAGATCAGCCTGATGTAGATCATCAATGTCAGAATTAGCCATTCGGCTAATTTTGATGCTTTTTCCTCTGTGTCGGCGTCATAAGTGTTTTCTTCGTCTTCACTTTCTAATACTCGCCTGCGGGACGGTGTCCTACTTGACACGTGTGAAGTAGTGGGGGTATTATGAGAGTTTACAATATATTCGCGCCTTCGGTTATTACCAATTACTCTGTCGGGAACATTTAGATTTTTCAATACCGCTGTAAATTCTCGCCACCCTACCGGACTAGAGTTTTTGCGATGTCTTACAACGTCGCCGATTAAATCAGTAATGTTTGAATTAGCTAATAATTTATTATCAATAGAAACGACACCGGCGTTATCCTACGTTATACGTTTATCAGCTTTAAGTCTTTGTAGCAAAATATCTGCTTTTCCGCGATACGACTTTGGTATATTATTTAATAAACCACCATCATCATTCACCAGTATGTCTTGATTCTCTTTCATATCTACAGTCTGCATTATCGGAATATTTATCGGTTCTCGATCCTGTTTCTTAAAGTGTAAATATCTTTGTAATGTCTCTTGGTAACGTGCCCACTTATCGTGGTAGGTGGAAGATGAGATAGAAAAATGGCGTCTGATGAACAGACATGTGATTATCGTTCGCAAAATAAATGTAAAATCTGCAATCGTAAAGTGGTTAATGGTGTAAATTGTATAAAATGTGATTATATATATCACTTCAAATGTGTGGGTGTGGTGAAATCAGACGATTTTGATGCAGAAGCATGGTGTTGTTCTATTTGTGAAAACTCTGATGCCCTTGACCTAAGTGTAGTTACAATTACAAGTGGTGATGCGGAAAGTGATGCAGACTTGCAAAAGGAAAATGAATTATTAAAACTGCAAATAATAACATTAAATAAACTGGTAAGTGGATTAGAAAAGGTTAATAAACTACAAGAAGAGAAAATAAAAAATTTGGAAAATAAAAATGTACCGATCGAGACCACTAATAAACAATTAAATAATTCAGATCTAAATAAACAGGTGTCACCAACATACCGTGAGATACTTAAACAAGTTAAACATACAAGTAATATTTCGACCTTGATCGTAAAGCCTACCGGCAAAAACAATTCCGATAATCTTATTAGTGAAGTAAAAAATTGTGTGGATACGGTAAATAAACAAATTAATGTGTTAAAAATTAAAAAGTCCGTTAAAGGTGATATTATAATTCAGTGTGCAGGAACTGATTCTGCAAAAGAAATTAAAAATGATATTGAAAACTCAAATATAAAAAACTGTGTAACAACTGCCGTATCAAAGAAAACAAATCCGAAATTAATAATATATGATGTAGAAAAAGATGATGTTTCTGACGAAAATAAAATTATACAAAATATTGTCAAACAGAATAATCTAGATGAATTTAATAACAATGTCAGTATTAAAATAATTAGAAAAATAAGTACAAAACTTGGAGTACATTTAATAACAGAGGTCGATCCATTAACTTTTAATACTGTATTAGATATTGGATATTTGTATATTGGCTGGAAACGATGCAAAGTTAGGGAAACATTTCATAAGTAGAAGAAAGGGCAGTTTTAGCCCGCCACCCGCTGGCGCCAGACTTAATGAGGTAATTAGAAAGTATCGATTTCTAATGGGGTAATTAGAAAGTATCGATTTCTAATGACATTTTTGGAATTTGTGTTTTTCTCTAATTATATCTTGTATACGTATACGAGGGGTATTTGTAGGTAATTAGAAAGTATCGATTTCTAATGACATTTTTGGAATTTGTGCTTTTCTTTAATTATATCTTGTATACGTATACGAGGGGTATTTGTATATATAACTTTGCAGAGTGCAAGGGTAAGTCAAATTAAAACCAATCTCACTAAGAACAACAACAACAGTACGCTGCACTAATCCAAGTAAGTATTATTCTATTGTGTTAATGCTAAGCTGTTATTATTCTATTATGTTAATACTAAATATTTTTCTGTTGTGTAGAAATGAATCTTGAAGCATTGAACACCATCGGTGGATTGACGAGTGAGAAGCCTGTCATGAAAATCAAGGAATTGACACTTAACGAAAACTATCATATGTTATGTATGAAACGCATCACAACAAGCTACGGGAAACGCATACTTGTTGAACTTGAAGAATTTGTTGTATTTCTTCCTGCCCGATTCGCCCATATTACGGAGGATGATTGCGAGAAGTTCAACACTGATCAAAATAAATATGCTTTGGTGTACAAAGGGGAGAAGGCCTGCTCAAATAAAAATAAAACTGTGTTAGTTGAATTTATTAAAATGGAATAATTGTGGCTAAATAAATAATGATAATATGAAATTCTTATGTTATGTCTTATTCATGTCCCCCATCACAGCATTATCTTTATATAGTATGTATCGCGTAAATAACTTGTTGTTGTCATTTATGAAATTATGAAGTTGAAAATAAAAATAATAATGATACTATGAAATTATGTCTTATTCCTCTCTCTCTCTCTAGTCCATCACAACATTGTCTGTAGAATACTATGTAAAAATATATATATAAGGAAGATTATGAAAACTTGCTGCTGCGGTCATTTATGATTTGTTAAAGTTACGTGATTATTCCTAAGAAGGAGAACCATTTGCGGTTATATGGAATAGAAGTATTTAGTATATAGCTTTTTAAAATATTCATGTAATGTATATTTCAAGTAATCGTACAAGTTTGTATGGAGTGGAATTATTGCCAAGTATTTAATACAGAGTGAGACAATGTCAATCATTTGTGTATGGAATAGAATTATTCTGAAGTGCTATGAAATTGTCTTATTCCTTATCCGATTAAATGTAATCTGCAAGTATAAAACTGAATTTTTCAGTCAGTGTACCGAGAAAATTAAACTGTCTTGGGAATATGACTGTTACTAAGTAAATGACTACCTTACTTACGTGATTATTGCTAAGAAGGAGAACCATTTGCGGTTATATGGAATAGAAGTATTTAGTATATCGCTTTTAAAAATATTCATGTAATGTATATTTCAAGTAATCGTACAAGTTTGTATGGAGTGGAATTATTGCCAAGTATTTAATACAGAGTGAGACAATGTCAATCATTTGTGTATGGGATAGAATTATTCTCAAGTGCTATGAAATTGTCTTATTTCTTATCCGATTAAATGTAATCTGCAAGAATAAACTGAATTTTCAGTCAGTGTACCGAGAAAATTAAACTGTCTTGGGAATATGACTGTTACTAAGTAAATGACTACCTGAGTTGAATTTTGATGTAGAATTAAACTGTCATGGAAATATGACTGTAATTAGCCAAATGAGGGTTAATTACTATTACAGCTTTCACATTGGTGATTCTAAGAAAAAACCCCCACGCTAGGGCTCATAGGATGTATATATATATATACACTCGATGTCCAGGACATAATCAGTACAGTTTTACACTTACATTTTAACGCAACATGAATTCTATTCCGATCATCGTGAGTGACGCAGAAGAGGAAGTAGTACTTGCTACTTCGAGGCAGGCAGTGATGAAGAGAAGAAGAGTACGAGAAATATTCGGCTCCGATTGTGAGGACGAGTTCGTTACTACTCCTCGTAGGAAGAGGTCGAGGATCGAGGCCCCGAAAATAGAAGTACGTAAAGTAGAAATTATCAGGCCAGCACGTCCGACTGTGGCAGCGCCAGCATCCACGGCACCATCGCCAGTAGCACCAGCCAAGGTACCAACGCCGGAGACAGCGGTAGCAGGACCATCCAGGCCTCCCTCACCACCACCACCACCATCAGCCGCCCAGTATTTCGAGGAGTTTTGTGCCCTAGACTACTGTGTACCCACCCCGGAACGAGCTGTCACACCAGGTCTCACTAAGGCTGAGCTCCTGGACTATGACCAGGACGCACAGCCACAGTTCGACGCTGACGAAGTGGCGTTGATGGGTGACGACCGAGTTTTTGCGGAATTGCCCTCATTTAACGTTCTTTGTGATGCGGCGGTGGTGAGTAACGGATTCAAATTACAGGAAGAATATTATTCTCCAAAAGATAACAACAACAGACTATTAAAGTGCGCGTACGCTGTGGTAGACGTGAATTCTCGAAAATTTCTGTCGGTAGGATTCAATCCTCTGAAGAGGTTTAGGCCAACAGTATGTTTAACTTTCGAAAAGGCATCACTAGAGGTAAACGATCACCTAAAAATGATGCATGATCTACGCGTAATAAAACGTATGCTAGTCAAAACGGTTGGACGTAACGATCGTATGCTCTTGACGTGTGCCAACCTACAAGCGACGTTGGTCGCTAATAAACAAGTAAGAATATCGGTGAACAACATCAACCCGAGGAGTTTAAAGCCTCATCAACTTGTTATATTAGCGGGGGACGAGATAGACCGCATACTGGAGAGTGAGGATTTTATAACATCAAAAATAAAATATTTGCGAGAAAATAGCGATCTCCAAAGGAAATATCTGCAACTACTGCAGAGCTGTGCGGTGCGAGTAGTAAAAACATATTTAGCTGATTCTATGCTTAAGGAAACACTCCGTCAAGAGATTTTAAGTGTGAAGGATAATTTTTTGAGTGATTGCTGGTGGGAGATGTTTATATATTATAGTTTTAAGTTGCAATTTGATGCACGAAATGTATTAATGCATATAAAGAGGAAAGATGAATTAGTAGTAGATGTTCAATAAAAACATATTTATATAAAAAAAAAAAATTTATCTGTTTTATTCATGTAAAATAATGTTGATACATCACCTTTACATTCCTGTCATTTAAGATGAAATTATTATTACTAAATAAATTTACAAATTCATACATTGCATATCCATTTATCCTAAACCAAAGAAATACTAAACAGTATTGTCCGCAGACTGTAGAAAAGTAATTCTGTAACTGTGTGGTGTTATATGTCCATCTTTGTGTGTTTCTACACATGAAATGTAAGTGGTGGAGACTACATTTCTGTGGCGGTCTTCCGTATGAGTCAAAATATTCCCCATAACCGTTCCGGTCAATGAAGATGGCTGTCCAATGTGCCCCGGGTTTTGTATGTACATCCGTATTGGTTACAATTATACAGGGGTAGTTTACACGCAGCGGTAGTGTGTCGGCAGCATACACTCCGTAATGGCCGCTTTTGAATTCTGTGCGAAGTATTTTTTCAATAGTTGTAGAATTCATTGTACCAAGTTTTTAAAATGACGACGTTTTCACTGGCACATGCCATACGCGAATGAGCATACGGTATACGACACTTGTGATTTCCAGTCTGTAGTTTACTTATTGATGGGCACCCCAAATCACTTAAATCTTGTACGTCATTCCTCAGTAGTAGATTCTGCAGTCGCTTCTTCTTTTCAGCGCCCTTTACAAATATTTTTTCTATATCTGTAGTAATAATACTGTGTATTATCTTAGTTAAATCCTTGTATTCTACGAAGCCATGGTCCCAGTCCAAACCATGGTGATAATCTCGTAGCCAGGTCACTTGAGCGCGCACGGAAGACGACAAGTACTCTCTAGCGAATGGTGGTTTGAACAGGAAGTTATGAAAATACTCACTATTCAACGATATTATAGCTAGTTCTTTAATTATAAACTCTCTACCACTACCATAAAAGCCTTGAATATCGATGATTACCATTTTCGTTGAAAGTTTAAATAAAACTAACAATTTTCCATAAACTCATTTATTTATATTAACTGCTAAAATCTACAATAACATTCCTATTTTTATCTATTTCTATTATATTATCAAATTCAGCGTAAATAAGACAATTAACGGTTTGAGAAAGTGCTTCCTCAAAATGAACTTCAAGTCGTAGAGATCCATGACGTGTTAAATTCCAGTGGGACATCATGTTGGCAGATAAGTCGGGTGTCAGGTCAAATGCCGCCAGACAAAAGCCGTCAGGGTAATTTTCCCTCTCAATCTGGTTACCCTCGTTGGAGAAGTGTATACCAAGCCCCGAGAATAATGTATTGTACATTTGTACATAAGACTTTTTGGAAAAATTCGGCTGTAGCGGTTTGGCCGGTAACTGTTGTCCATTCACGCATAGTGCAAGATAATTAATTTTATAGTGATGAAAATTGAACGGATTACTACTATAATCCCCATTGAATGCTTTATTTGAGACGAATCCTATAATACATCTCTTTGGAAGCTGACCCAGATAGATATTATCCATGCACTTGTTTTGAATTCCCGACGCAATAGTAATGGCCTTACATTCGACTCTAGTAATCGGATATTTGGCGGTTGTCGTTGCTAGCGCAGAATTATGCGCTAGCAGGACGCTAGGGTTAATTTTCATTCTACGCACCATTAGTGTAGCTTCTTTTATTTGAACTTTAAAATTCGCCGAATCAGCCTGTAAACTGAAACTGTCTCTTGAACGGACAAGACGGAGTCTCATCTCAACACCGTTTATTAAAAATTTTTCTTGATTAAACAAATCAACGTGTAAGTGGCCCAGCATATCAATATCGCTACTTAGTTCACTGTACGCTTTTCGCTTTACGAGCCCCTTATTTGCACCACCAGTAAGATCGTCAAGTTTACCGGCCGTATCAACATACCATAAGCCAGCTGTTAGATGGGATTTTTTAGCATCACCGCCATAGTTTAACAATGTTTCAATGTAAGCTCGATAGGCGTATGTGTTGTTTGGTGGTGAAACTAGCTTCTGATTCATATAAATATCAATTTGACTGAAGAGCGAATGAAGTAAGTTATTTATCGGTGCTACGTTTTCATTCTCCTTCAGCGGGGTGTTGTCAGCGTGAATTACGCAAGCCTTCAGGTACAACATAGTTTGAGATAAGTCAAGATAATCATCTCCTTGACCGGGGATTACAAATTCTATGGGTGCATCGTCGGTGAGAGAAGAAAGAGGTTTATAATTAACCCATTGACCACTTTCGATACTAGTCTGTGTTGGAGGTATAGCGAATAAGTCGAGCTCTGATTTGACACATTCACACGATTGAGGATGTAGGAAAGCCATGTTAATCGAATATATCACTACGCTTCTTCTTCTTCTTCTTGCTGCGTGTACGCGACTGAACGCGTTTAACTGTTTTACGCCCCTTTTTATAGCCTGACCCCGTTAATAGTGTATCAATTTTATTCTCGGCTTTTCGCTTCAGATTCCCTCCCGCTTCAGTGAGGCGCGATTTAAAAATTTCCTTAACCGGACGGTCTTGATGTAGATCCCCCAGAATGTTAACGCCTGTACGCATTGCCTCTTTCCCCACTGTACTAACACCTCTCTTGATTAACGGCATGATACTTCTGAATAATCCACTAAAGAAACTACCGACACCATGGCCCCGTTGATGAGCGGCTCCTCTGAATACCACGCCGCCTATACCAGAGCCTGCTTGGCCGTTGTAATATGTTAAATACGGACACGGTTTCATTGTATGCGTCTCCGTCTAAAGTGAAGTTTAACGCATAGAGTCCCAAACTGGAATGGTATTGCATGACCCTTATCATCCCTTATATCTATTTCCACGTTTTGAAATTCGCGTTTCAGCACGGGGATGTAATGTGGTGCTGTATATGTAACCATTTTATTCGTCCCATAGAGATATTTTGTCGTATCTACATGTACCACTCTCAATAGGGGAGTTATGACGTCACCTACAAGTTGTGGCATAACAATGTCGCAGTAAACGAACATTTGATGTGGTATACCGAGTAATAGGTGGTGTGGATTACGTGCTAGCTCGTTTTTAAATAAATTAGTTTGCGGCTCGTAACCCAGTTGAAGGGATAATTTAGGCGATAGTTTCAATGAAAATATTTTGAAAATATAATTTTTGATGTCCTTAATTTTCACCGTAACCCGGTTCAATTCCGTATCATAAGTGAAAGATGTATAAATATCTAAATCTTTATTCTCGTTCAACTCACGTATCACATCGTTTATGCTGTCGTAATTCCCAGCGGGGATTCGTGTTTTCTTCTTAACAGTTGTTGAACTATTTTCATCCTTCAGCGTATAATAAATAATATTTTCGTGGTCGTTTACGGTGTAGAATGAGTTGGGATATTGAATTTCGACTAGAGCCGCTTCCCATTGGCCATCCAGTTTTAATTGTTGTGGTAATTGTGTAATAAAATTGGTAGTCTTATTATCGGGAAAATATTGCATCGAGCTATTACTTGGTAACGTAATGTAAAAAGCGTCCTCTTCCACGTTCATGATTAAATATAATTTATATTGCTCGCGGGAATCCAGGTATCGAATTTTTTGCTATATCCTCTCCAGCGGACGAGCACCTGCTTTCTACGACCGCAACCACGTGTGTCAACTATTTTATCTATTTTATACGTGGTATCAGGCTTCACGAGTACTTTCTGTAGTTCCTGCGTATAAAAAACTCCGTCGATTTCTTCCTCATTCAAATCTTGTAGTTTAAACACTGGTGGAGTTCTCCTCAGTACGGCTGTAATTTTGAATATTTCCTCAGACCAGTTCGCTTCGTACCCCTTTTTAAATACATGTTTCTCTCTTGATATACGAACGAGATCTCCTTGTTTAAAACTTACACGATGCGATTTTGCTGTTTCTTCTGCCCCATACTGATTTCGCCATACTTGCAATACATTTGTATCACGCACATTCTTTGGAGCAAAACTTGTTGATGAATGTATAGTACTATTGTATGCTGATACAAGATTCTGTAGCACGTCGATATAACGAAATGTATTATTCCGCGTAAAATATCGATACATTCTTGTTTTTAAAGTTCTATTTAGACGTTCTACGAAGCAGGCTTTAACATCGGGGTTTTTCGTAACATAATATTTTATATCATTCTTCTTTAAAAATTCTTGTACACTGTTTGCAATAAATTCTGATCCCTTATCCGTTTGTAAATATACAGGTTTACGTTTACTCTCGTTAAACATCTTATCAAATGCAGAAATAACTGTTACAGGCTTCTTATCCATTAGTGGTTCTGCCCAGGCAAAACGGCTAAACACGTCAATTACCGTCAATATATATTTATAACCATCATTATGACGGGCTAGACTTCGCATGTCATTAAGGTCTGCCTGGAATAGATCATTAATGTTGGACACTCGGTATTTATTTCGGGGAAATCTTTTTCTAACCGGCTTATGTAATGTATATGCATCTTGAGCACTTAACCACTGTTTAACGCTTCTGCCACTAATGCTACCCTTCACAGCCTTTATAAGATTAGAGGCTCCAGAAAAACTGGCAGCATGTTTAGGATTAAAGTAAATGCCTGTCAATTTATTATTATTATTCTCTTGTTTAGAAGCGGAATTTTCTCCATTTATTTTTAACTGCTGATATTGATGTTTCCGCCTCGTCATTATGTCTCCGCTGTTTGCGACTGTATATTTTATATGATATAGTCGGTCGCATGAATTCCCTTCTACGTGGATTCCCTATTAATTCCTCCGGGATGTTGATATTTTTCAAAGCGGTCGAGAACTTTTGCCACCCTACAGGACTTGAATGTTTACGCGGTCTCAACACATCACCGATTAAGTCTGTAATGTTTGAGTGCGGCATTTCAACATTATTAATACTAACACGGCCGAGTTTATTCCATGTGACACTCTTGTTGGCCAATAATCGCTGCAACAAAAGTTTTGCTTTGGATCGATATGTTTTCGGGAGCGTATTTATAATACCCGATGTATCATCATCATCTTCGATTTCTACTTCTTCTTCGTCAGGAGTGAGGTTCTCTTCAGTTATTGGCAATTGTAAGGGGGCACGTTGTTGACTCTTAAAATGTAAATAACGTTGCAGTGTTTGTTGATATAACATCCATTTTTCATGATCGGGGATTCTAGAATTTAACACCTTTTTCATATCGTTATCTAGCTGTGAAGTTATATCACCGGTTTCTATATTACTTTGTTTAAGTCGTTCTATTGCCTCAGGGGCTATTAAAACCATTTTTCTAGCATGCTCCATCACTGTTTAAACAAACTACTCAACACACCCGTGAGTAATGGGGCCAATAGAAACGGTAAGAATGCTCCGCCGGATTGAACCAAGATTTGCTTCTTCTTCTTCCAACCCTCGCCACTTTTCGCAATGTTTCTCAAGGTCTTCTTATAACGTAAAAGACGAGCTCGCTGGATTTTATTAATACGAACTTTACCGCTTAAAATATTATATGTACACTCGCATATACAGCGTACAGTATTAGAATCAGCACTTTTCAGCAGAGCGTTTCGATGTTGTGGTTTAAGTTTTAATAGTGCGTGAAGTAATGCGGCGTTCTTAATGACAGTACTAGACATGTTTAGAACAGCAGTGTTTACGTAATAATCTGGGGCAGATGTTTGTCACCGTATTTATATGCTTTTTTAGGGATATATACATACATAAGTCCCCCGTGTGATGTTCTAAAGCGCGCCCACTCGGGTGTTGATTGTTTCAAATCAAAGATTAAATAACCATGTGGATCTGATGTAGCATCATTATAAGCCTCTTGAATAAATTTTGTATTTTCCGGACAAATTTGACGTGACAAATGTGATATTTGTGCTTTATCACGTGGATTTTTAAAATAAATAATATAATTGGCATTAAGTGATATATCTCTCTGTCCTTTGCCTTGGTGAAATAAATTCTGCGTTATAAAGAAAACCGACATATTTCTATGATGACTATCCTTTGTAAATATATCAACTATTCGTGAATCGGCTTCGCGCATTAAATCGTCAATTATAATTAATTGTGCAGTTTTCCCGTCAAAATTTTCCATATCAGGAAGACCTTCAACAAATTTCACGTTAGGTATTTTACTGTATAAGTCTTGCCATACCCCATAACACCATGTTATTTGTGGAAATACAGTATCGCATAATTCATTTATGTTGCGAAGGAAGTCCGTAACGAAATATGATTTTCCACTTCCGGATGGACCGGCCACGATTGCACTAAAAGGATGCTGGAATTTCATGTTTAACCACAATGAAGAGTAAAACTCGAATGTAAGAATTTACTAAAGCATGTTTATTTTATATATATAAAAAAAAAAGAAAAAAGAAAAAAGAAAAAAAAAAGTATGTATGTACACATACGTACATACATACACACACACACATACCTTATATTACTTATTCTACTTACATACAAAAATATACACATACATAAACTTATTCTATTTACACATATTTACTCTATTCTAATCTTAACCGTTTGTATCCATATGGTAGTGAATCTAACGAACCCACACGCCGACGTTTAGTAAAACAAATGTTAAATTTTTTACTTTCGCGACGTGTCACTACATTATGGTCTTCACTACACCTAATATTGTCGGCTGTTATCACTGGCACTGGTAGCGGATCCTCACTTAGAATTATATCTCTCATCGAGTTAAAGTTTATAATTTTCGAGTTTGCATAATTTAAAGTGAATCCCTTCACTTTACACACATACTTATACTCGTTTTGGGACGGAGAATACACTTTGTATGCATAGTTTTTTGGACCACCACAGACAAATTCAGTAATATAGCTACCTGATCCATAACACTCCAGCTCATCTGTTAAATCCCCGAGATAATTTCCGACAGGAGGTTCATATTGACCCGGAGCATGCTTGTATATTACTGAATCTGTGTCGTAATACAAAACTTGTTTACCAAGGGGCTGTAGATGGTCCAGTAGACGCAGACGAGCTTGTGCGGTGGTATATGCCGCAATAGCAACATTTACTGTGGCTAACGGTTCCATTGAATCCTCCAAATACCGCCAGTTCACGTACATCACCTTGTCGCCGGCAGGTACCAGATGGTTCACGACTACGGCAGGGTTCTCCAACAGCTCAAACAATTCAACGGGCTCAGCTACTACCGTCGTGCGGATCTTGTTCTCCGATTGAGCAAATTTACCTGCAATGAAATCAATTAGAAACATATAAACGTATGAAAGAATGAATATACATACCCCAAAACGAGTTAAGCATAAGCTTCGCCAAAGACCGTCGTCCGGCATTTTTCTCGATCCGACTAGGGTCCAACTCGACTCCCTCATTCGTCAGATACTCAGTCACGTATCTCTGTCTATCCTCAGCACTAATACAGACCGACGGGTAACCAGTGGCTTCCTGCTTCATCTTCAAAAAAGCATTTATGTACTCGACAAAGAGGCCTCCGGTTTTGTTCTCTTTGTCGTACACACTAATGTCATAGCGCCACACTTCAAACACTTCCAGCACTCGGTACCCTGACTGAACTGCCCTCCGCAGTTCATCAGCTACCCAGGTACCCGTAAAACGGCGCTCGTCATCGGTATGTGTGCACTCTGTTTGACGTAATTCGTCACAACACCTGCGACACAGTACAAACATTAGTTTTCCATGAGCTCGACGTGGAAGAATCGGGTGTAGCAAGCGGGTTGGCGGCAGCACTAGACATTTAATAAGCCCCTCAACATTGTCTATGTTGTTGTTAGAGCCTAACAACGCGTTACAATCAGCACCGACAAAAATTTCCGGGTGACCAACTGGAAATTTACCATACTTGCACACCCATGGATAGAGCGAGCATACGTCCACATACTTGATCTTCTCTCCACGGGGTGCCTTATGGTAAAGTGTACAATTTCCAGTTCGGCCTCCGAAAAACGCATCACGGGGTTCCAGTGGAGAATAGTTTATAAGGAAGTGATTTTCTACAAACTCGCATAGCTCGGGATTACACTTCTTTTCTTTCAAAAAGTCGCACTCCCACTTTTCCACGACGGTGTAGCCGAGCTCCCGTAACTTCTTTGTTTTAGCAGCTGTCCTCTGGAATCGAGAGTTTATTGTCTCCTGAGGGTTATTCATTATGGCCTGGTCACGGTTTGTTCGGAAGCATACATCATGACCGTGGTAATAGCACCCGTGAAACTCAAAGACTGTTTTATCGGGAGCAAAAAATCCGTCTACCGTCATATTAGGCCCTAAAACAGCCTCACCACCGCGCGCCGAATGTTGAATTTGGATCTCTCTGATCTTCTCCTCCCAGAGTAACCATTCAAGGGCGAATTTAGACTGATTGTCACGTAGTCGATAGCCGCGCTCAGGGATCAAACCTATAGTCTTTGACCGCAAGAATCGTCGGCGGAACACTTTGTTACACGCTGACGCTATAGTAACGGCTTCTGTAAAGGGGCACACTTCACAATCTTTAATAAAGGTCTTTCTGAATTTTATACACGCCCTACGTAAAATATCTACGTCCGATATGCAGTATTCCACTATCTCTTTCTGCATATTGAACACGTAATTATCGCGCACTTTCTCCTCATACCATCGCATGAACTGCTCGCGCGGCTCGCTGTGCATGGTATCGGCACCGTAAAAATTCGTATGCGGAATTGGCCCTACGTACGAGCTGTTTTCCGTCGTATTAAAAAAATGTGGAAAATACCCTTTCTTTGAAGAAGCCGGTAAATCCAAAGCTTTCACCAAGCTACTCAGTGACATTGGCAGAAAGTTTATCGAATCAATAAATCTTACATTATCCACTTCCAGTAGCATGATTTTCGTCCCATTCATGATAAGCTTTGGTCTGATTGTACGCGTTTCCGTGAGATAACGCAAAACAAATTGAAAATCAAAACCTTTGCCATTATGGGCTATACATGTTACTGTCTTAAACGACCGGCGTGGTAGAGTAGCATATTCAACAAAGTTCTGCACACTGCTTTTACTGAACACATGCTGCCGGATCCCACAATTATCGCACATTGTTTTCATATTATTATTGTCCGTACACTTGGGACATGACTGCTGCGCTACACACAAATTTACTTCATGCAGCTTATCAGTTCCAACACTTTTTTCCTGCCTCGTCTCAAAGTCAAAATATATAAACAAGTGCTGTTCCTCATCGGCCGCGGTCTTCTTCACACTTTTTTTAATGTAACACTCGTGTCCTATACCCTTGTACTCATCGCACGTTTTGCAATACACGGTGTTGCATATGTGCGCTCTATTTGATTGTACCACATAAGTTTTAAAGCACTGTGTACACTTTTTAAGTTTTTGACAAAGCGAGTTTATATGGTTCTTTAAACACTGATCTCCACGGAACTCGCGATCACAATTTTTACATAATACCTCAATAACACCGCGTGGACATGGTGGCGCGCGTTGACAACACGGACAGGTATTTTCACACCTGTGTTGCCCTATTTGATTATACCCAGTATGACACGGCTCGCAAAAGTATGACTTGGAAAAAGCAGCCGTTAAGCTTTTGATCACTGAATAGTGGGAACCATGATGTAGAAGATTTAAGCGTGGCAAATCTTTATTTTTATTCCCCTCGAAAATTACCGTCCCGTGACTGTCGTATTGATAAACAACAATATTAAAGTCTGTAAGATGCTTTTGAAATTCCGAGAGCTCGGGGATTCCACATCCTTCCCGGGGTATATTTACTTGGGCCTCAGCTATAAGGTTGCGACATTCTCGATCCTGAAGGGAATTGCTATTTTTCACAAGTTGTTTTAATTCAATGTTCTTCTCTGTCACAGCTTTCGCGATTACCAACGCGCGAGGTAGGCATAAATTGTCAGTATTGTTTATATCTATTACCCCGTATTTCCTCCGGCAGAAATCGGCGTATTTCACTCCGCGACACGATAGTTTTTTCCCATTGCCCGAACCCACGGGCACACTCACTCGCGTCATCACAACCTGCATGTTTCCACTGGCAAATAGTTCAGAATTACTCTGCAGTATTTTTGATATCGCGTCCCACACTACATCGATATGCATCTGATCTGCACGACGGAAACTAATCCACGCAGGACCTAACTCGCACTGAGGAGTATACATGACTAGTCCGACCTGATCCGATGCTGGCACAGTTTTTAAAATATATGTCAACAATTCTTCCATACCCTCTTTGAACCACTCCACTGGATTCACGTCTGCAGGCGGGTCTGACATACGGAAGGTTACACGGCGTCCTACCATTTTGAACCGTTTAACATGGCACGACTCGTCAGCAGCAATATTGAAACGTAGCGGCATTTCAACATCTTCGTCGTCGTCCGTGGCTCCGCGCTGTTGAACTCTTGGATTAAAACCGCATCCTAGCTGAGAAATCCCGGTAACAGCTGGTAACGCGTCCAGCTCATCTTGTAATAACTTCTCGCAATGTGTGAAAAACGCATTGAAATTGTCATCCGTTCCGTCACTTTCAACTGGCTTCGACTCATCTGAATTCAACGCATCACTCAGTATATTTTCACATTCATTAAAAAATGCATGAAAATCTTCATCTGAAGGCTGATACACAAACTCTTGAGACATGGTTACTTTGACACTCACAGTAAACTAAGTATCGCAGTCACAGTTAAGCTTGTTTAAATACTAACTCAGGTACATATTGAAAAGGATAGGTGTATCTCTCGTTCCTTGTTAATTATCACCCTAAATCAAAGTTTCTGAGAAATAGAAATTTTGTTTAGAACGTATTATCATTAGCTAAATGACAATTTTAAGCCCAGTACCGATCTTTACATAACGAAGGTAGGAGGTAAGGAATGACTAGGTACAAATGACAAGAATATACAATTTCATATTATTTAGTTCCATTCTATCCAAGCAATAATTCCACTCCATTTAAACCTGTTAGATTACAGACACTTGGAATGTACATTACAGTGGCTTACAATTATAACATAAACGGGGTATTCTTCAGTATATACAGATACTTAGCAGTAATATTTCAAAATAATAACACATAAATTTAAACCGAGTAAATATAAATAATATTCAGCAGGGCAATAATTCCACTCCATTTAAACCTGTTAGATTACAGACACTTGGAATGTACATTACAGTGGCTTACAATTATAACATAAACGGGGTATTCTTCAGTATATACAGATACTTAGCAGTAATATTTCAAAATAATAACACATAAATTTAAACCGAGTAAATATAAATAATATTCAGCAGGTTGGATGTCAGTGTTTCTACATAGCACATACGCTGATGAATGTCTCTCTCTCTCTCTCTCTCTCTCTCTCTCTCTCTCTCTCTCTCTCTCTCTCTCTCTGTGTACTATAGTTACAGAAATTCAACAAATATGAATAGCATTGTCCCTCTTTCTCTCTCTCTTTCTTAGCAAATAATTCTAACCCAAATGGATTACAATTCTACCCAGGTAACGAATACACATAAGAATGTAAAATTCATATTATTTTTTTTTTATTTTCAACTTTATCCACAAGAAGCTTCGACTTAATATTAAGTACAGTGAATACAAACGTGGTATAATCTAAATACATCAACGAATATAAATTCCATATTATGTTCAACTTTATTCTACAGAAAATGACAGCAAGTTTCCACTTAATGTTAAGTACAATGAAGGTCATTACCTTCATTAAATACTTAGCAATAATTCCACGACATACAAATGAGGTATACTTTAACGAATACACATAAGAATATAAATTTCATGTTCAACTTTATTCTTACATACATAATATGCCTACAACAAGTTTCCATACTCATTTACTCAATACATATTATGTACAGCGACAATGTTGTGAAGGGGGAGACAGAGAGAGAGAGAGGAATAAGACATAACATAAGAATTTCATATTATCATTATTTATTTAGTCGGTATAGAATATACAGTTATTCCATTTAATAAACTTAACTAACACAGTTTATACACTATTATTATTTATCACAAAATAATAGGAATATACATTTACTCAGTTTTACATTTGACAATTTCTACCATTACAGTTTTATCAATGTCCGAGCCGGCCTTCAACCTTTCCCCCATGTATATCAATGCATATTTATTTTCCCCGTTGAAATGTTCACATTCTTTTTCGGAAATATAGGTGGTGTACCGTTTGGGAAGGATCACGACATAGTCTTCTAGCTCAACAAGAATTCGCTCCCCGTAGCTTGTTGCAACATACTCCATTCTTGATAGCGGATAGATTTTTTCATGCTGCAGGTCTTTGATTTCCATGAAAGGTTTGTCACTTGTTACCTCCTCGACGGTGTTCAATGCTTCAAGATTCATTTCTGCACAACGCAATAGAATAATAATAATTAAACACAATAGAATAATAATAATTAAACACAATAGAATAATACTTACTTGGATTAGTGCAACGTACTGTTGTTCTTGGTGAGATTGGTTTTAATATGACTTACCCTTGCACTCTGCAAAGTTATATATACAAATACCCCTCGTATACGTATACAAGATATAATTAGAGAAAAGCACAAATTGCAAAAATGTCATTAGAAATCGATACTTTCTAATTACCCCATTAGAAATCGATTCTTTCTAATTACCTACAAATACCCCTCGTATACGTATACAAGATATAATTAGAGAAAAACACAAATTCCAAAAATGTCATTAGAAATCGATACTTTCTAATTACCCCATTAGAAATCGATACTTTCTAATTACCTCATTAAGTCTGGCGCCAGCGGGTGGCGGGCTAAAACTGCCCTTTCTTCTACTTTCATATTGTGCGATGTTTTAAATGTAACAAGTTTGGACACTTATTTAAATATTGTACAGCTACTGAAATCACATGTGCTCATTGTGCTGAAAAACATGAAACAAAAAATTGCAAATCTCAGGTCAACAAATGTATAAATTGTTTAAATTTCAATAACCGATTTAAACAGAATCTTCCCGAAAATCATTCCGCTACGGATACAGCATGCCATTATTATATTAGAGTTATTAATATACTTAAAAACAAAACAAATTATGACTCACATATATAGCAATTACAAATTAGGAATAGCGATGACAAAATTACGAAAAAAAATCAATCTCATAAACAAGTAAATAAAACTATCCTTAATAAACAGAGCAACAAAACATTCAGCATATTTCATCAAAATATACAAGGAATGCTAAATAAAATTGAAGATCTAGAAATCTTAACTGAAAAGAACGACTACGATATAATTTGTTTGTCAGAACATTGGTTACATAATGTAAATACTTGCCCCAATATAAATAACTATTGCCTGGGTAGTATATATTCAAGAAAAATGCATAAACATGGAGGTGTATTAGTTCTACATAAACGAAATTTAAAAGTTTGTTCCGAAATAACATTAATAGAACTTAGTAATGAAACAACATTTGAATGTGCAGCGATTAAAATAAAACTGGGTCCCGTAACTGCATTTATTATATGTGTTTATAGAACTCCCAACAGTGACGTAAATTTATTTCTAGACACACTAGAACTGTGTTTAAATAAAGTTATAATGAAAGACAGTACAGCCATAATAATATTATGTGGTGACTTTAATATAAATTTCCTCGGTGAATCTAAAGAACTGCAGAATCTATTAGATCTTTTGCATTCTTACAAGATACAGCATACAATTACAGACTACACAAGATCATCGAGAACAACATCTACATGCATAGACAATATTTGTACAAATCTGCTGGAATATTCTTATTATTATAAAGCTCATGTTGAAATAACTGCACTATCTGATCACTTTGGTCAAGTTATACACATAAGTAACATCAATCAAAATGTAAATCGTAACATAAGTAAAAGATATTTTAGTGACAATAATGTTGAACATTTTAAATATAATTTAAGTAAGGAAACCTGGGAAGATATTTATCTAGAACCAGATTTTAATATTAAATTTTCAAAATTTATAGATACCATACGATATTACTTCAATATTGCTTTTCCTTTGCAAAATAAAAAATATTCAACCAAAACTGCTAAGAAGAACAAATGGATAACTCGGGGCATTCAAATCTCTTCTGAAAGATTGAAATACCTGCATTGGTTATATAAAGTCGGAAATGTTGATATCATAAATTATTATAAGAAATATAAAAAAATATATTCTCAAGTTATAAAATTAGCCAAGCTAAAATGTAACAACAAGTATATATCTAATGCAACCAACAAATCAAAAGCAGTGTGGCATATAATTAATAATAGCTGTAAACAACAGAAATGTAATGATACCATCACATTACAAGTAAACGATACAACTTTAAGTGACCCTTACAGAATTGCAACCCAATTTAATAATTATTTTAACAATTTGCCAAAATTGATAAACGAAAAATTTGTACAAACAAAACCAAATGTTACACTAATACAGTCAAATGTAAGTTCGATATTTTTGGAAAGAGTTACAGAATTTGAAATGTACAGTACCATCATGGATTTAAAATCGAATTGTGCTCCAGGGCTGGATGAAATAAATTCATTCCTAATTCAAAAATCAGCAGAGTACATAATTATTCCTCTCGCGTACTTAGTAAATATGGCCTTTACAGAAGGAAAATTTCCTGATATTTTAAAAATGAGTAAAATTATACCACTTCATAAAGGAGGTTGTAAAGAAACAATAACAAACTATCGACCTATAGCTTTGTTGTCGGTTTTTTCTAAAATAATTGAAAAGCTCTTATCGAAAAGAATGCTTGATTATTTAAATCAACATCATATATTTTCTAATGAACAACATGGTTTTAGAAAAGGTTTGACAACTACTACAGCAATATTAAATTTTATAATTACGTTATACGAACATCTGGATAAAAACGATCAAGTACTTGGAGTTTTTCTGGACATATTGAAAGCATTTGACTGTATTGATCAAAACTTATTGTTAGAGAAACTAGAAAAATATGGCATAAGAGGGAACTGTCTGCAATTATTGAAATCATATTTAACGAACAGGAAACAGATAGTATCAGTAGATAAAAAAATATCACATGAAGCAAGGGTTTGCATCGGTGTTCCACAAGGATCCATTCTTGGTCCATTACTTTTCGGACTATACGTGAATGATTTGCCTAATGCAGTCGTTCACGGAAATATAACAATGTTCGCAGACGATACAACACTTCTCCATTATAACAGTGATAAAGTACCTCTAGTGTATCAGACCAATGAGAATTTACTCAAAGTAGAAGAATGGTTCTGCGCAAATAAATTACTATTAAATACTAGTAAGTCTGTTTGTGTAAAATTTTCGTTATCACGTGCAGAAGCCACTGAATCAATGTATGTTAAATGTAAAGAAAGCTCTCTTATGCAAGTGGACAGTACCAAATTCTTAGGTATATACATTGATAACAAATTAAATTGGAACTGCCATATTGGCTATTTATGTAACCAGCTTGCTTCAGCATGTTTTAGTATACGCAAACTAAAGGATTCAGTTTCCACCAACGTAATTTTGATATATTATTATTCTCATTTTTATTCGAGAATAAAATACGGAATTTTATTTTGGGGAAATTCAACAAAATCCTATAGAATATTCAGAATGCAAAAACGAGTAGTTCGCTTAATAGCAGGAGTAAACCGATATCATTCATGCAGATTACTATTTAAAAAGTTTAATTTACTTCCTTTGGCATGCGTATACATATACGAAATATTATTGTATGTTAGAAACAATTTAGATAAGTTTTTGCAAGTAAGTTGTTACCATAATTATAAGACAAGGAATGAGAATATGTTATTAATACCAAGTCATAAGACTGCTAACTATGAGAAAAGTCCGTATTACACAGGCATTGTTTTGTACAATAAACTTGCGGAGAATATTAAAAATGCTAAATCAAGTTCAATATATAAAAAAATATTAAAAGATTTTCTATTGGAAAAAGTTTATTATACTATAAATGAATATTTATCTGATGTGTAAATTATTTGTAAAGTAATTGTTAGTTATGTAAATTATTTGTTATATTATACCATTTAACTTGTTCAATATCTTTGTAAGATCAAATGAACCAAATAAATACTATACTATACTATACTATACTATACTATACTAAGATTCGAACGAAGTACTTTATTCATATCGGAATCAAGCTGCGTGGTAATATCATTATAAACAGGCGTCTGGAGCAGTCTTTGTAGTGCTTCGGGCGTTATGAGCGCCATTTTTTTTAGTATGTTCCATTGTGTTTTTAATTTTTGTTAAATAAACTGCTAAGCATGCCGGAAAGAAGGGGTGTCAATAGAAGGGTTAGGAATGAGCCAGCCGACTGAACCAAAATCTGTTTCTTTTTCTGCCATTTTTCTCCGCGTTTAACAAGCTTACGTAACATTTTTTTTATGACGGGACAGGCACCTATGTTGTTTTTTATTAAGGCAAAATTTACCTTGTAGAATATTAAAAACACACTCGCAAATACAGTGTACAGTACTGCTATTAGCAGCTTTTAATAGTGCGGCACGTTGACGTGGTTTTAGCTTTTGCAACGCGCGTAAATATACAAAGTTACTAATCACTGTCTTAGACATGTTTAAAAAATAACCTCTGGGATCGACATCGCACCGTATTTATACCTTTTTCGCGGTACATAGACATATATTTGATCGTCACGTGATGTTCTAAATCGGGCCCAATCCGGTGTAGATTGCTTCAGATCGAAAATTAAATAACCATGCGCCTCTGATGAAGCATCATTGTATGCTTTCATATTTTCCGGACAAACCTGTCGTGCTAGGTGTTGAAGTATACTATGTAATTGGAGTTTAGGGAAATATCTCTTTGACCTCTGCCTTGGTGAAATATATTTTGAGTTAGGAAAATACAGATACATTTTTATGATGACTTCCTTTTGTAAAAATGTCTACTACTCGTGAATCAGCCTCGCGTATAAGATCGTCTATAATAATGAGTTGTGGGGTAGCCCCGTCAAAATTTTCCATGTTTGGAATAGCTTTTTTCTACAGATACGTGTTATGGTATAGTTGTGCAAGGTAGGTTTAATTTTCAAAATTTTCCTTCGTACTTTTTTCAGTTTTTATTTTTTTTCTGCGTTATTTTCTACACAACTGCATTCAAAATTTTCGTGCATATGCAGGAAATGGAACAATATTTTTCTCTATTTTTTATTTTGAAAAATTATGTAAGACCATTGGAGAAAAAAATGTTTTTTAATTAAAAATTGAACAAAAGAAGATCAATGCATTTATAGTCGGCTTAGTTTGCTTTGCTAGTAGATTTATTTAAGTCAAAAATTGGTATTAAAGGTTGATCCCCAACGGGTTGGAATAATGACTTGAACTTCAGAAGTAAGGAAGTTTATTACAAAGTTTATACAAAAACTTGCGCCGACGTTTCGACCTTGAGGTATGAGGTCATTTTCAAGGCTTAATGGAAGATAACGAAGAACAATATACCACGTGGAATTTACATGGAAGTATAACCAAAAAATTGTGAACAAAACATGTTCAATACAATTGAACAGTAGAAAAAAAAACGTGTGAAAATGTAAAATTAATAATAAAAGCTGACCATGGTCGTCAGAATGAAAACGCAAAAAACAAGACAGACAACGAAGTTGTCTTGTCAAGAAAAGAAAATGTATTCACACTTGTTTTAAATTTGTTGTTTTATTTGCGACCTAGGCACCTAGGATTTTAAAAGTGAATCTAGATAAATAATAATTTGTGATATATTCAGACTTGGATATACGTCGATGAGCTGCAGGCATGTATGTCTGTATACATTCCTAGTATTTTATCAAAGTTCACCGTCTGAGCATTTTTGTAGTTTAAAGTGAACCCTTTCACCTTGCACACCTGCGTATACACACCGCTACCTGCATTACACACTTTGTACGCGTAGTTCTAAAGCCCCCCGCAAACAAACTCGGTGATAAAACTACGTGGGCCATAGCAAGTTAATTCATCAGTCAAATCACCAAGGAAATTGCCGACCGGGGGCTCGATCTCTCCGGGCTTATGCACGTAGATGATGGAATCTGTGTCATAATAGAGTATTCTATCACCTAGCGGTTGCATATACGCGTGAAGTCGTAATCGCGCCTGGGCTGCTGTATACGCCGCGATGACGACATTCACGGTGCGCAGTTGCTCAGTAACTTCGGCTTGGAGCTCCCAGTTGACATACATCATCTCATCCCCAGCAGGTATCGGGCGGTTAACGGTCACAGCGGGGTTCCCTAGCAGGTCGTACAACTCTACAGCTGTAGAAATGACAGTTGTACGCGGCCTGTTTTCAGCTTGTGCGAATTTGCCTGGTACATAAAACATATACACTTACTAATAGTAATTATTATTATTATCAATATAAACACGTACTCCAGAACGAGATGAGCATCAGCTTGGCCTGTGACCGTTTTCCAGCGTTCTTCTCAATATCCCCCGGATTTAAATCAATTCCCTTCACGTCCGCATATTCGTTGATATAGCGATCTTTCTACGCTTGATCGACCCAGTCCTGGGGATAGCCTGACGCCTCCTGCTTCATCTTTAAGAATCTGTTGATGTAGTCAACAAAGAGTCCACCCGTGCGGTCAGCTCGGTTGTACACCGTGACCTTGTACTGCCACACTTCCAGCACTTTAATTACTTTGTAACCGAGCTGCACCGCACGGCGCATTTCGTCTACCACCCATGTACCAGTGAACTATCTCTGTTCATCGGTATGTACACACTCTACCTGAGCTAACTCGTCGCAACAAGTACGGCACAATGCGAACATTAACTTGTTATGAACTTTCCGCGGCAGTACGGGATGATACAGATTTGTCGGCGGAAGAATTACACATTTGATGAGGCCCTCTACCTGGTCTATATTGTTACCGGGACCCACTACAGCGGCACACTCTGCACCGACATAAACATCCCACCGGAAATTTACCATATTTGCAGATATAGGGGTACAGTGAACAAACATCTACATATTTAATTTTTTCCAGTCCCTCGGCTTTCTTATATAATACTGCATTTCCAGTGCGCCCGCCGAAAAACGCGTCGCGCGGGTTTAATGGTAAATTTAAAAGAAGCGAATGGCCTTGCAGCATTTTTTTCAATACTCTATCCGCATCTAACTTTTTTATAAACGCACATTCCCACATCACTTCCAGATTATAGCCCTTGTCCACGATCCTACGGCGTTTTTCTATAGTTCTTTGGAAACGCGCGTTTAGACTCTCTGTAGTAGTGCTACAGAGAGACGAATCGCGATTTGTACGGTAACACAACTCACAACCGTGCCAAAAACAACCTAAAAACTCCAACAAGTAATTACTGGGGGCATGAAAGCCGTCAACTTCTAATGATCCTGCAAGGACTCTCTCTTTACCATGACCCGCGTGCTCGATCCGGATTCCGCGAACAATTTCCTCGTTTATCAACCATTGAATCGCGATTTTAGACTGGTTATCTGTCATACGGTAGCCGCCTAACGGGATAAGACCGATCGTATCCTTCTTCAAAAATTTCCGTCTGAAAACGCGATTACATGCTGAAGCGATTGTCACAGCTTCCGTGAACGGACACACGTTACACTCATCAATAAAGTTTCTTCTAAATTTATCACACGCGCGGCGCAGTATTTCGACATCGGCAACACAATATTCTACAATTTCGCGCTGAAAATCAAAAATTACATTAGCAATTGTTTGCTGTGTGTGCCATTGTAGGAATTTTTCACGGGTATCTACTGACATGTTGTCACAGCCATAAAAATCGACTGCAGGTAGCGGGCCTACAAAAAAGTCATTTTCTAGGGTGTTAAAAAGATGGGGAAAATAACCTTTCTTTACTACCGACGAGAGGTTCATAGCTTTTGTCTGGCGGCCAGAGACATGGGTAGATAGTTAAGAGAGTCTATAAATCTTACCTTGTAATTAATTTCCATAAGGAGAATTTTATTCCCGTTTAAAATTAATTTAGGTTTCATACTCATCGACTCTGTTAAATATTTAAGCATGAATTGACAGTCGAAACTTTTCGCGTTGTGTGCAATACAGGTTACGGTGGAGAACGAGTTGCGCGGTAAAAGTACATACTCGATTAAGTTGTTGTTGTTGCCTTTAAATATACGTTGCCGGATACCGCACGAGTCACACAACACTGTCACATTTTCCGTGTCTCTACACGCATCACATGTCTGTTGAGCAACGCAGAGATTAACTTCGTGCACTTTATCCGCCCCCTCGATTTTTTCTTGCCGCGTCTCCAGATCGTAATATACAAACAAATTTTTCTTATCCTTCGCGGGTTTTTTGTCTTTTCTCATATAACACTTATGATCCGGCACTTTATACGCATCGCATAGTTTGCAAAACACTTTGCCGCACATATGCTGTCTATTGTCCGTAACTTTATGCTCTTTGTGACAGTTTTTACACATGTGCACTTTAGCGCATATACTGTTCGCATGTCTATCGAAGCACTGTTGACCACGGAAGCGCCTATTGCAACGGTCACAAAACATATATAATGCATCAGGAGGGCAGGCGGGGTTATGATGACAGAATGCATATACATTCTCGCATCGGTGTTGAGCTAACACACTATATGGTTTGTGACACGGTTCGCAAAAATATTTACACGAAAAGGCGGCAGTTAAACTTTTAATAACCGCGAAATGATTTTGATGATGTGAAATATTAAGACGCTGTATATTTTGTCCCATTACCCCCTCAAAAATTACATCCCCTCGACCGCCATACGCGTATACTACAATACTGTACTGATCCTCATAACATCTTTGAAATTCAATAATTTCTTGTATACCTGCGCCCTCAGCAGGTATTGTTACACCGGTTCTGTGAAGCAGATCCCTTGCCTTTATACCTTGTACACCACCCTTAACTTTTACGATGGCTTTAAAAGTTTGCTCCCTTCTCGCCCACGCTTCGGCGACTACCAGTGCACGGGGTAAACACAAATTATCTGAATTATTAATCTCCACTATACCGTACTTTCTCCTACACAGTTCAGCGTCTGTCAGTCCATTACCGTTCATACGTTTTCCGCATCCCACTGGTAAACTCACCTGCGTCAATTCTACCACTAGCTGACCGTCACTAAAAATCTCTGCGTTGCTCTGCAAAATTCTGTTAAACACATCCCAAACGACCTCGATGTCCAGCTGGTCTGCTCGGCGGAAGGTCATCCATGCAGGACCATGCTCGAACCTCGCTGTGTGGAACACCATACCTACCATATCTGCAGGTGGGACAGTCTGCATGACATGATGTAGTACATCCGCCATCCCTCCTCTGAACCATGCCACGGGGTTGTCTTGATGTTGAACGTTACCCGGCGACCGAGGACGTTGAACCTCCTGACACGGTTTTGAATATCGGCGGAGATGGTGTACCTAACTTGATAACTAAATTTGCCACCGTTTGATGACATGTGATGGGCCTGCCCGGGAATTCAAAGCTGAAATAATCAGAAATTTCTCGCAAAGACGCCCCTTCTAAATACCAGGAATACATCTTAAACTTTTCTTCTGTGATTTTTTGCACTAATTATTACGCAAACTCGTTAGATATTAGTAACACAATATTGAAAACAGTGACATTTACCAAAACAAACGTCATTGTAATTTCAGTTGTTACTGACATGGGCAAATTGATTAAAGCTAAAATAAAGTCGCCAATGTATAGTCTTACGTTATTCACACTGTATATATATATATATATAACTGAAGGTTAGAGTATTCACTATACAATAGATTACATGAGGTTTTTTGGAATGCATAAAATTACTAATTATTATTTATATTTGTATAGAATAATAATGTTTGTTTGTTTATTTGGGTTCAAAATATATATTTTGTACAGTAGCACATACATATTCATAATAAATAAATAAACAAACAAACAAATACAGCATCACGCTACATCCCAGTTACTAGGGATAGCACAATGAAACATTTGTTATTGTACTTCAGTGGCCAGTTCGCACTGTGAAGCTTATGATTATAAAATATATGAACTACAAATTATAATATGAATCTCTTAGTAAACGATAAATAATTTATTAATGTGAAAAAATTCAATCATTACAGTTATATCACTTGCATAGAAAATTCAATATTAGTTTACAGTTGGATGATGGTAAAATACACTTTTATGTGATTTCAATTATTTCGTATATTTTAATTTTCTAATCGAATAATACAAATAATGTAAAAATAATAGAGTTAAATACATATAACAGAAGATAACCATGTAATGTAATTTAAACATTTCTATTTTTGCGAATGAAATTATTTACCCAGCACTTTATTTGAGGCACTGTACGATGCTTGAGTACCATTTCTTGAATATTTTGGCATTCCTGGTTCGAGGGAGTTTTGCCGTTTAAAATATGTGATTTAAATACCGTTCGCAAGGTGTGTTTTTCTGGTGTCGTCCAAGATTTTTTCCCTGAAATTGTAATGGGCAATGAGTTTGCATGAAATATATTATACAATTCGATTATCATAATTGTTGGAAGCCGGCTCTGCGCTGGGCAAACGGGCTAAGCCGGTACGGGCGAGAATTCTTGGAATTAGGGTGATAAGGTTCGACACTAACCAGATGTTTTCCATAGGCGCGATTAGGGGTATATGCCGCGGGGGCGCGATTAGCATAGGGCGATTCATGCGCTCTTCGGGCAAAGAAGGTTACTACCTCACTGTTTTAACCCGTTTTTGCTTCCGTTTTCATATAAAAAGGGCAGATATTCGGTAGCTAAATCAGAGTTCACCCTGGCTCTCACCCACAACGAAGTGCTGCCCGACTATCAAGTGAATCAGTGAAAGTAATGAGAGTTCACCCTGGCTCTCATCAACATCGAAGTGCTGCCCGACTACCAATCGACTCAAGTGTTAGTGAAAATAGTTCAAAGTCTAAAAAGTGAATTGTACTTAGAGAAATCAGCTCTGAGATTTACGGCGGAATTTAGTTAGAGTCCACAAAGTGAATTGGACTTAGTACAATCGACTTCGCGATTGAAAGTAAATTGTTGTTAGAGTTCAAGTCTTCGAACGGACTTAGCGCGAACGACGCTAAGTGTTTATGTGCTACGGTGTTCAAGCCAACCCCAGTATACAAGGTCAGCCCAGATCAGCTGTTGGTACCGTCTACAATTATCATTTTCATACTACGTACTGGCCGCCCGTAAGACGTTTGGCACGATTTACAACCAGACAACCCGTGCTGTACTAGTAAGTGTGTTGCATGTTGCTGATATTATTAAATAAACAGTGTTAAAACTACCAATGTGTTTAATTCAAATACAACAAACCACTTCACATTCAAGACGCGAACCCACCATCTATCCGTAAGATTCACTGGCATTTTTCCCGTTTGGTGTCAGTGGCCATAATAACGAGGTTATTCACCCTGGTAAACTCATATGGTTCCAGCTCTTACATTTGGTGTCAGGTGTGTGGGGTTATACACTTACAATTGATGTCCGGGGTTTGTGTTAAGCACTTACATTTTGATATCCAATCTGTGTTTGTACTTTTTGAACATTTAGTAAGGCCTGTTTCAAGTCCCCTTGCTAAGTGAAGTGGTTTAATAATACCAAAATTAACAAGTGCTATAAATCCAGAATCGCGACGGGCATAAAATTGAAAATTAAAAGCTTGAAAGTTAATATCAACATTTAAAATGGCGCTTAACGATTCACTAACTGCGGTAACCCATAATTTCATCAACTTGTCACTGGACACAGTACCAACTTTTGACGGTAGCACAAAGATTAGTGAATTTCTTGATTCGTTGAATGCTGCCGCCAGTCTAGGCAGTTGGTCAGAAGGACAGAAACTAACAGTCGCTAAATTAAAGCTCCGAGGAAGCGCGAAAGATTTCTTAAACTCAGAACCTCAATTGAAAGAAGCTGAAACAACGTGGGTACAATTTACGACGGCATTAAAAGATAGATACAAAAAGAAAAAGTCCCGATTAACTCTGCAACAAGAGCTCGCGCAATGTCAACAGAGAAATAACGAATCAATTAAAGAATACGTCGTACGTTTAAAAATCGCAGGTAACAAAACTATTGAGTACGGACCAGACGCGGCGAGAAACGCGTTCCTGAAGGAACAGCTGCGACATGATACATTGGAACATTTTATGAACGGGTTAGCAATGCCGGTGCAGCAACGAGTAATGTCTGCGCGACCAGCGACCCTCGACAGGGCAATTGAGTTAGCCATCGAGGAAGAAGACATCGAAATTAAGCTTCACAAGAATAGTAAGTTAAAAGTACGAGCAACCGAGTTAGCGCCTCCAAGTACGTCGGGCGAACAGCAATCAGCTGAGCGACAGACACCGAGAACACCGTACCAACCATGGCAGCATCGGCCGGCGACCCAGACCCGGCGCCGAATTGTCTGCTATGGCTGTGGTGCCGAAGGACATTACATAAGAGAATGTCGACAAATGACCTGCGCACGGTGTAAACGTCAAGGTCATACTGACAATATGTGTCATTTAAACTAATAGGCAGTCATCCACGAGCCCCAATCGATGGCTGCTACAACGGACGGAAGTGTTCCGTCAAGCTGATACCGCACCTGTCACAGCGAGGAGTCCAGCCTCACGGCAGTTACCACAGCAACGTGTTCAATGTCCAAATAGAAGGAATGACGCGTCGCGTGCTAATCGACTCTGGTGCAGCGGTATCACTTATGAAGGCAAGATGTTGCCGGGGGCAAGGAGAGAACATAAGACCAAGTAATATTGTGCTAACTGATATTCAAGGGAACAGGATACCGCTTCGAGGCGAGGAACGGGTCAATATGTGGCTTGACCGTGATGTATGTGCATCACACGATTTCGTTATAGTTGATGAGGTACGGATGAACGCGGATCTGTTGGTCGGATTAGATTTTCTGAGCAGATTCCGTGTCAAGATTGATTGGGAGAATAATTCGATAAAAATAGGCAACGCGTGGTTACCTTTAGAGAAGGAAAATCTACATAGTAATATACCAGATGCAAGAGGGATGACATCGCGATGTGATGAAAGACCGAGATCTGGAGACAGTCAATGGGCGAGAGAGAGATCACCAAAGCGCGTATGGTTTGCAGAAGGGGTGAGACAAGGACCACCTGATAGTGAACCACGGCTTTGGAGCAGAGTGCAGCCATGGCGTCGTGTTCAGCATCAGCAGCAAGTGCGACAAAGACAGTCAGCAGAGGAACTGCGAGGGAGAGACGGAGCGAGATATGAAGTGTTGCAAGGACGTGCATCTAATACAGATGTTCATAGACAAGTGCAACAAGGACAGAGAGAAAACAGAGTCGACAACGGGAGACATGAATGCAAGGTCGTTGACCACAAGGTCGTGAACAGCTATACTGAGCGGGGTGTCGATTCAAGAACAAGCACCCTTGCGAGATCAGCTGAGACGCAGGTACAGAGGAATAAACAGATGCGAGAATGTGGGTCACAGACTACAGATAACAGGACAAGTGGCACCCAAACAATTACGAAAGAGAAACATATCGAGGAACATACAGCCAAGAAAGATGAATGCCAAGGAGCAGAGGATAAAGAGATTCGCTACTTTCCTGTCTACGTGTTACAAGATGTCGTTATTCCGGCCCGAAGTGAGGCGATAATGACGGGATCATTGGAGAGCGCAGCAATGGATGCTGTCCTTATGATTGAACCCACCGAATTACCTGTTCACGGAGTCTCAGTAGCTCGAGTAACCTGCAAAGGACGAGGGAATGTGCCTGTCCGTTTAATGAATGTAACACAGACAGAAGTCACGGTGAAGGCGCGCACAATAATAGGATATGCGCATGAAGTTGAAAATAACGCAATAAAAGCGTATGAGAACATACCTGCACGTCATAACCAGCCTATGAGAAGAATAGATAAGCATGACGGCGTGGACGTGATTGATCAGATAGATATGGGTCATTTGGATGCCGATGTGAAGGTGAAGCTGCAGGATTTACTAATAGAATATGCTGATGTATTTCGTAAGAAGGATGGCAAGTTAAGTTGCACGACTAGAGTAAAGCATCGGATTATTACAGAGGATGTGATACCGATTGCAAAGAGGCCGTACAAGGTGCCATTCGGACAGCGAGAAGTGTTGCAGAGAGAGATGCAGTCATTGTTGGACAATGACATAATCACGCCGAGCGCATCACCTTGGAGTGCTCCTGTCGTACTGGTTCAAAAGAAGCGTCATCCAGGAGAGGAACCGGAAGTACGTGTGTGTATTGACTATCGAGGTTTGAATACCGTGACAAAAACGGATTATTTTCCATTACCGCATTTACAAGACACAATAGATCAATTGTCTGGATCGAGCTTGTTCTCGACTATGGATTTGGCAAGTGGGTACTTTCAAGTCGAATTAGATGAAAGAGATCGAGAGAAAAGTGCGTTTAGCACACCATTCAATCATTACGAATTTAAACGTATGCCGATGGGACTGAAAAATTCACCAGCAACATGGCAGCGAATGATGTACGCAGTATTATCCGGGCTGACTGGTCAACAGTGTCTGGTGTATTTGGACGACATCATCGTGTATAGTGACAACGATGTGGATGAACACCTGCTGAGATTGAGAGCTGTGTTTGACCGACTGCGGGAGAGTAAACTAACCTTGAAACCAACCAAGTGCAACTTCCTGCAACGAGAAGCACATTACTTAGGTCATATAATCACCAGCGAAGGATGCAGAACCGATCCAGAAAAAACGAGAGTGATTAAGAAATATCCGCAACCTCGTAATGTTAAAGATATTCGTGCATTTCTGGGATTATGCGGATTTTATCGCAAGTTTGTGCCAAAGTTCTCCGAGATTGCACAACCTATGTCACAATTGACCAAAAAGAACGTGCCGTTTGTATGGACTGAAACGCAAGAAGGTGCATTCAATTCATTAAAGACCGCATTGTCGACACCACCTGTGTTAAAATATCCAGACTTTGCAAGACCATTTATACTTGCTACAGACGCATCGGGAATTGCGATAAGCGGTATCTTAAGTCAGAAGCATGATGGGTTTGAACATCCTATCGCATATACAAGTCGTACATTGCACGATGCAGAAACGAGATATTCCACCATCGAACAAGAATTACTAGCCGTTGTATACGCTATCAAACAGTTCCGATGCTATTTAACGGGGACGCATTTTACACTAATTACGGATCATGCACCGTTACGATATTTATTGTCATTGAAGGATCCGAGTTCGAGATTATCCAGATGGGCGCTATCTTTGATGGAATATGACTTTGAAGTACAGCACAGACCTGGCAGACTAAACACCAACGCAGATACCTTATCGCGAGTAATTATTGAACCCGATACCACCACGAACACAAATAAACAGAGTGTGCGAGCTGTCAACCAGGAAGACGAGGACAGGGATAATTTAGTGGAACCTATGGTGTCAGTGGTCTGGGACAGAGAAGCGATAGTAGCAGCTCAGCACAAGGACACCGATCTGCTTAAAATCATACATAGTGTAAAGAGAGAAGGGAATGGCGTTTATTATATGGACGTAGACAACGTACTTCTCAAAGCCAGAGAAGGGGCTGAAAGGCACGATAAGATAGTGGCACCGAGAGTAATGAGAAATAAAATCATGCGCATGTTTCATTACCCACCAACAGTAGCGCATTGTGGTTATGGAAAAACGTTGGAGTTAATCCGACGACATTTCTATTGGAAAGGGATGGCCAGCGACATAAAGAAGTATTGTGATGCTTGTCATTCGTGTAGCTTGAGGAAACCAGGTCATAAAACCAAGGCCACATTACAAAGGATGCCAGTACAATCAGAAGTGTTCGGAATGGTCGCAATCGATATAGTTGGACCACTTAACCGAACCAGGAATGGCAATAAGTACATTTTAACCTGTATGGATTATCTTTCACGATATCCAGAGTGTATTCCATTACCTGATATACACGCGTCAACAGTTGCAAAAGCGTTTGCAACCCATGTTATTGCTCGCCATGGAGCACCGAAAGCATTGTTATCGGATTGTGGAACACAGTTTGTGTCAAAACTGTTCAAAGAATTATGTAAAATATTAAACATAGAGAAATTACAGACTACACCGTACAGACCCGAATGCAACGGCATGATTGAACGTATGCATCGCACTATGAAAACCATGCTGTCACACTTCGTAACAAATGACCAGGATTCTTGGGATGAATGGCTCCCGTTCATTATGATGGCTTATAGAAACACTGTGCACAAATCAACGAATGAAACACCATTCTTTCTAATGCATGGACGAGATATGGAATTACCATTTCATACGATATTAACGCCACATCGCGTGCCGTATGATCTGGACGAGAACTACGTAGCAGAATTTGTGCAACGAGTACAGCGAGCGCATCAGGAAGCGGCAGAGAAATTGAATGAAGTAGGAACAAAGCAGCAAACAGTGTCCGCGAAAAAAGCGAGGAATAAAGAGTATCATGTAGGTGATAAAGTCTATTTGTACACACCAGCTGTAAAAGCGACAAGGATAGCTAGAAAATTTGCACCGAAGTGGTCTGGTCCATATCGAGTGACAAGTGTATTGGGTCCCGTAACATATAAAATAAAAGAAATATACGGTAATAAGCAGTGTACTGTACACGTAAACAGACTAAAACCGTGTAAAGGGCCAGTAGTAGTACCGCCGCGTTTAAATCACAGTGACTCGGACGATAGTGACACAGATAATGAACAAAGTGTTGTGGACAATGATGATGATGTTGAGTTGGACAATGGACATTATGAACCGATGGGTAACATAGATGACTTGCCCGCGGAGGTACCGGAGGCTGACGTTGATAACGCACCAGTCCGCCCTCACTCTCCGCGACCGCATCATACCCGTAGTCAAGGGCCAGTACCTGATCTGCCCTGGGTATTGCCGAGGCACATTTAAAATAAGTGTGAAAAAGACATAAGTGCGAGAAAGACAGACAATGGCGGTTACAATAGTGTTGGTGATCGTAACAATTATGGGCTTAGTGACACTGAATCAAAGTCTGATCGCGTATAAATGTCGTCATCCAGTGACAAACATTACGGCCATATCATTACGTGGCGTGGGCCATTGTCCAGATCCCAAAACGAGATGTAATGTACAATGTAGATGAGGTAGAAGAATCGGTCGCGGACCCGGCACCAGACTATGTCGAGTCTGGTGAGAGCGACGTAGAGGACGAGAGCGACGTGGAGGACGAGGAATTCGACGCCGAGGATGACCAGGGCTATCAGCCGCTGACGCCGCCTCCCGAGGATATGTGGGAGATCGAAGACTGAGTTAGTGAGAAGTGAGTGACAACAGTGACAACAGTTAAGTGGGTAGTAATTAGGTGCATGCTAGTATTAATTATTTTATTTTGTTTTGTTAATTGCATGTTAGTGTTAATTATTTTTTGTTACCGTTATTATAAGTATTTTTGTCTTTTTACGTTAGTATAAATATTTTTCGGTTATTAATTCATTTATTATTGTTAGTATTTTATTTTTTTAATTTTTCATTCATTAACTCTTAATTCATGTTATGCTATTCATTTTCTTTTATGTATTGTGTGTTTTTTAAATATATATATATATAATTAGATATAAATGAACAACTATGTGTCTTATATATGTAAACGCGTGGCCAGTATGCGTCGAGAAAAAAAGCAAAGGTCAGCTAGAGAGACCTTCGTTTTCAGCAGAGAAGGGGCTGTTGTTGGAAGCCGGCTCTGCGCTGGGCAAACGGGCTAAGCCGGTACGGGCGAGAATTCTTGGAATTAGGGTGATAAGGTTCGACACTAACCAGATGTTTTCCATAGGCGCGATTAGGGGTATATGCCGCGGGGGCGCGATTAGCATAGGGCGATTCATGCGCTCTTCGGGCAAAGAAGGTTACTACCTCACTGTTTTAACCCGTTTTTGCTTCCGTTTTCATATAAAAAGGGCAGATATTCGGTAGCTAAATCAGAGTTCACCCTGGCTCTCACCCACAACGAAGTGCTGCCCGACTATCAAGTGAATCAGTGAAAGTAATGAGAGTTCACCCTGGCTCTCATCAACATCGAAGTGCTGCCCGACTACCAATCGACTCAAGTGTTAGTGAAAATAGTTCAAAGTCTAAAAAGTGAATTGTACTTAGAGAAATCAGCTCTGAGATTTACGGCGGAATTTAGTTAGAGTCCACAAAGTGAATTGGACTTAGTACAATCGACTTCGCGATTGAAAGTAAATTGTTGTTAGAGTTCAAGTCTTCGAACGGACTTAGCGCGAACGACGCTAAGTGTTTATGTGCTACGGTGTTCAAGCCAACCCCAGTATACAAGGTCAGCCCAGATCAGCTGTTGGTACCGTCTACAATTATCATTTTCATACTACGTACTGGCCGCCCGTAAGACGTTTGGCACGATTTACAACCAGACAACCCGTGCTGTACTAGTAAGTGTGTTGCATGTTGCTGATATTATTAAATAAACAGTGTTAAAACTACCAATGTGTTTAATTCAATTACAACAAACCACTTCACATTCAAGAAGCGAACCCACCATCTATCCGTAAGATTCACTGGCATTTTTCCCGTTTGGTGTCAGTGGCCATAATAACGAGGTTATTCACCCTGGTAAACTCATATGGTTCCAGCTCTTACAATAATATCAATAAAATTAAATTGAGTGACACCAATTACTCCATCATATACACTACACATGTATAATAATATGAATACATTTTGCGAATTTAAATGGTAGTGTAATGATATAAATTATAAAATATTTAATTCATTTTGGATAGTTTTAGTAAGTAATTTCCTGAAAGTACTGGTATCATAACCTATACTTTCTGGGCATTAATTACTAAAGGTATCCGTAATGGATTCATATTACATATATGGAAGTTAAATATTTTACAAATAAGCTAAAATAATCTAGCACAACGCACCTAAGTAATTGTGTTAGTAATAAAGTAACAATCATTTACTATCTAAAACTATAATATTTAATTAATTTATTAATATTGTGGTTTAACACAGTAAATTGATATTTAATAATTAAAATAAGTTAGCACAAAGT
The DNA here is from genome assembly GCA_963422195.1 of Carabus problematicus. Lineage (NCBI taxonomy): Eukaryota > Metazoa > Arthropoda > Insecta > Coleoptera > Carabidae > Carabus > Carabus problematicus. The sequence goes on from OY728580.1 coordinate 5,640,393, forward strand.
AAAACATGGAAGTATTATGTATTTAGTTGTGTTAGTTTATGTTAAAATAAGTATTACCTGATATATTATTTTCGAATTTCAATTTATTTTTTCGTTTCTGATTATGTATCCACATTCGTACTTGTATTGCAGATCTGCGATTCATTGCTCTATTACTTTTATTCATTCTATTACTTTTAACAAATGTGCAACACTCTTCCAAATTGGGCAAGCATGTATCGTTAGCTTCCAAATAGGTTTTAAAATATTTTCTAGTATCGTGCCTTTCTGGAGTCGTCCAAGGTGTTCTTTTTATTTTACCCATGGGAGAAACTAAAACAAAAAATTCTAGGAGACTGCACATAAAACATTATGTTGTTTCAATACGTATTCTAGTTTTGTACTAAGTTTTTTATAATATAAAATTTAGTTAATTATGTATGTCATTGTATATTGTAGATACACTATATCACGATACTTTTCTATTAAAAATGTACATAGTTCCAATGGCGGCTGTAAACTTTGGTTTATTATTTATTCAGGAGTGAAACACAAAATAAGATTTGATATTTTCATAAATTAATAGCTGACAACGGAGAACAAAATAATGACAATCGTTTTGTTGCTATCCTGTGAAGAACAAAACAATAATTGTCATTAGTTTGATCTCCATAGCTAATTTAATATATTGCGAAAATGTCCAATTTGCTTACGCACTTTGTTCCAATTGAATGATATTTAAAAGACAAATTTGGACTTATTAGACGCAGTTTATTATTTAAAATCTGGAAATATTCCTTATATTAATATATTATAAATAATAATCGTATACCTCTTGCAAGACGATGCGGCGAGCTTCCATGGATACGTTTTTCTGGGGTAGTTTCGTTAATATGCTGTAGTTTTTTCAGCTTATTTCGTTTATTTACTTTCATTCCACTGGAGGACACTAAAAATTAATAAGTGTTTTATATAAATATTACATAAAAATTAATTCATTAAAAAAAAAAATAGGAACAATATATAGCGATCAAAATAAATTGCATTCTGTAAAAGTTTCAAACAAATTTGAAGTAATATTATTCCAAAGAAATAAACATTTTGAGTCGTAGTGTGAGCGTAACCACGATTATGGCAGAAATTACCGTAAAACAATCACAATTTTGTTAGATGAAAGAATCTCCATACTACAATTTATTATATTTAATGAGTAAAATATTATTCATTTATATTATATACCTCGGTTAGCAAAATACAAATTTAAAAGACGTTTCTGTCTTGCGCTATTATCCACGACAAATATGATATTAGATAAAAATTATAATTCAGCATTGATAGAATAAGAAAATGTTTTCTTTATGCAAAATCGATCTAAATATTTACCAATAACATTAATTACTTCGCCCTTTTCATTCCTGTTATGTTCATCTGCATGCTGCTTTTTTCTGTTTCTTTACTAGATTTATCAATATTAATATCTGTAAAATTACACGAATAAATATTTATATGGGGTTACATATCATCAATTTAAGAAAATACACAAACCTCCATGACCCAATTGCTCTACATTTTTTTATGTTGTTTAATTACTTCATCTATTTCGGTCGTTTGATGTTCATTTGCGTGTTGTAGATCTTCTGCCCCGCCACTTTCATCATTAGATTCATCAATATCAAAATCTGTAAAATTACACAAATAAATATTTATATGGTTACATACAATCAAGTAAAGAAAATACACAAACCTCCACTTACATTTTTTCCATGTTTAATTGCTTCATCTATTTCGGTCGTTTGATGTTCATCTGCATGTTGTGGGTCTTTAGTACCGTCACTCTCATCACTAGATTCATTAATATCACTATCTGTAAAATTACACGAATATTTATATAGGGTACATAACATCAGCTAAAGTATATACTAGGGGAATTGATGTAAGGGCAATGTAATATAGTACACCTTAACAGGTAAAACATGTAGATGCCCTAGAGGCAAGAATAAAATTATATTATAATAATAAACATCAGTTAACGAAAATACACTAACCTCCATGACATAATTGATCTAAATTTTGACCTTTGTGTTTATTTACTTCACCTTTTTCAATAACGGTCAGTAAATTTGTCATTTGTCCAATTTCTTTAGCTGCTATTGGTAGTCGATAGTGACTCTTATGAATTTTCTCATCGTGTCCCATGAAGTTTGCTAACAGCATCATGTCCGAATCACTTAAATTAAGTTGTTGAACAACAGTGGCGATATGCTTCCTGAGCAATGTTCCTCTTAAAGTCTTTGGATTTATGGCCCCACATTCAGTAGCAAAGTTTTTCATTAATTCACAAGCTCGTAAATGATTATAATTACCACTACCTCCTGGTACGCCAAAAATATAGGGATTTTCGGGTAACACTCCTGCATGCTTTCTATAATGAATTACCATTTCAAGTGATTTAAACCATTTTTATGTAATAAAACAGATACTGTGCGCCCTAGTTTACCTCTTATTTGAAATCTTACAAAGTTATTTGCAGAATGTTTAGCTTTTGCACTTAAACTTTCATAAATATCGATGTCCGATTTCTGACTAATAGTGTGATAACTCTCATAATCCGATATTAATACTCTCTCTATTTCTCCTGCTCTACGTCGATTGAATATCTGAATGTACGTTAGTGTACATTTAGCTAAAGCTAGCCAGTTCTCATATCGATATACCGTGTTTAATTTTGTATAATGTTCATTTCTTTGCGTCTCTAGATAATTCCGAAGCAATTCAATATCTGAAGAACTAGGCAAATCTATGGGTTTTTTTCTTTTTTTCTCGGACTGGTTCTCGATTGCCGTTTTATTGACTGCAGTGGCATAATCTTCTTCAAATACTTTTAAAAAATTTTCTACTCCCGTTTTTTAGCTCATCGACCTCCTGTCGAAGAGCTATAGTGTTCGGTACGATGTCTGTAGCATCTTCCGATTTCAAAAATTTTTGCACAGAAATCCCGGACAGACCCCCTGGACCACGAAATGACTATTACAACATATGTCCGTATGTATGTCGCTCGTCCGCTCGCTCGCTCGTACGAGATTTTTTGTTCCACTCAGATCTCCTAAACTACCCAACGGATTTTTATGAAATTTTTTCTGCAGATACTTGTTATGGTCTAGTTGTGCAAGGTACATTTTATTTTTCAAAATTTTCCTTCGCACTTGAGAAAAAAAATATTTTGCAACTTTTTTTCAGTTTTTATTTTTTTTCTCCTTTATTTTTCACTCAATTGTATTCAAAATTTTCTTGCATATGCAGGAAATGGAACAATATTTTTCCATATTTTTTATTTTGAAAAATTATGTAAGACCATTGGAGAAAAAAATATTTTTTAATTAAAAATTGAACAAAAGAAGATCAATGCATTTATAGTCGGCTTAGTTTGCTTTGCTTTTGTCAAGAGAAGAAAATGTATTCACACTTGTTTTAAATTTGTTGTTTTATTTGCGACCTAGGCACCTACGATTTTAAAAGTGAATTTAGATAAATAATAATTTGTGATATATTCAGACTTGCACATACGTCGATGAGCTGCAGGCATGGGTGACTAACCCATTCTTTGAATACTAGTTTCCTATAATTTTCTTCTTTTATGCAACTAGTTATATGTAACTTAGCACATTTCTTTACGTACGTGCCTATATTGAACGCTAGAGTAGGTCGTGTGTATGCAGATGTAGTACCATCATAATTTGCGACTTTATAAACTGCTTCTAAAAGCGTATCATACTTCCTGGGTGATAATATAGATGCAAAGTCCGTGATGGCAACATCAATTTCTTTCATAGCAAGCAACAGTCTGCCCAATGTTCTTAATATTTGCCGTATATACTTATTTAAATGTTCATGTTTGTATTTTTGACAGAGTTTATTGCCAAAAATAATTAAAAGAGAATCATATTTCAATAGTCTTACAATTTCATCGTCTCTCATAGACGGAAATATACGGTCTTTCAAATTTTGAGACGCTAAAGGATGAAAGTGTGCAACTAACTTTTTTCCACGAAGTAACACATTTCTTATCCCTTTTTGTGAGGAAGTATCACAACGACGATAATGCTGATACATGGTTTTGATCGACATATATCCTTTACATTTGGGACAAGTGACATAATCTTCTGGTTTCTTTTGCTTTCCTTCTGAGGGTCGCCGACATACAATTAGATCACCACCATTATAAGTTGCATTTGTATTATATTGAAAATCTCCCTCTTTTCTAATTTTATCAATAATCAATTTTCTTTCAGGAGATACTACAAATGAAAACAGAAAACTTATTTACAAGGAAAATGTATCCCCATTTAGAGATTTGTCTAACGAGGCCTTATTAATTTAAAAAAAATTCATGCAAATATACAATTCTATGTAGAATTATGTTCTACATCCTGTATTAAATTTTGTGTTTAAAATTATATAAGGAATAAATTATGTTGACTTGAAATTATCGTATGCAAAATTTTCACTTTTCTAGTTAGATTTTGGCAGTTCCCTACGTTTATATTTTTTGTTTTGCGTATACAGTCAAACTTCCATTTATGCGTAAATGATCTTCTGCTCTCACTCTGTTTTTTTGCAATGAAACACAACAACGCGTAACAAGCGAAAAGAGAATCCCCGAATAAAATAAAACAAAAAGAACCAAGCACACACAAAAAAATTCCTGCACAAACAGGGATTTCTCTTAAAAATTCGAAATGGAATGCACGTGGCAATCATTTTATTCAAGTAATGGAGAAATTCGAGTTATAAATGTAAAATTGCATGTAATTTGTTCTCTAAACGCTACTGGCACTCGATTTATTTCGACTTATAGAAATTTCGAGTTATAGAAGTTCGACTGCATATGTGTATATTGCTGTTGCAACATTGCCACAGTGGTGCACCAGTGTCTAATAAAATTATGTATAAAGCTGACTCGGAGCTGATAAAAGTTCGATACAGTACAGCGCGGCGAGTGTTATAAATTATGTACGCATTCAGACCTGCGGAAGTGAATACCACTAATGTTGTTCGAGTCGCGCGTCTGTCAGTTCTGAACCGGACTTTATGAAAACATGTTTTAGTAGGTAGAACTTACATTTTGGCAATGAAATAAATTTTCTCACTTCAGGTATATTGGGATGTACGTTTTCCAAATGTCTCGGTATGTTTACGTACAATAATTTACAAAAGACGCAGAAGTGTCGGTTTCGTTTTTCAAAAGATGAATTCACAATATTCAAGGGGCGTATCACACGTGAAATATTCCCAGGCGAACCAACTGAAACAGTTTCAAATTCGGATTCAATTAATAATCAAAATAATCAGAACCATTTAATACCAGCACTATTGCAGCTGCATCTACCGGACATTGATTCGAGCAATATAGGAAATACAATGTAATTTTTTTTTGCTTACCAATATCACGTTCGCTATTGTATTTCAAGCAGAAGTAATAGGATACATTTGTGCAGAATTATAAATTGCATCCCTAAGTTTTACTTTTAAATAACATTTAATCAGGAGAAAATTCATAATAAACTAACGGTTTTACAATATATAAAATAGCAATGGAGAAAGTAATACACACAATAATGACAATCGTGAATTCGTTCCTCACAAAAGAACAACAAAGCAACAATTCTCCACGGCTAGCTAATACTTCATACAAATGTCATAACATCCCATAAAAATATTGCATAAATCAATTCTAGACCTGACATATGTTACAGTAAAAGTGTGAAATCAACGAAGGTATGCATTCAATAATCAGTGTATACATTTACTGCTTTGTATGGTAAATGTATTGGTTAATGTGTAGAAGTCGGCCGCAATGGCTGCGACCGGCCATTTTCTGTACAAGGATCTGAATTCCCAATCGTATAACACCAGGCCATGTAGAATACAATACAATACCCTACCGTACAATTAGGGTTACCAACTCAATGTGTGAATTTTGCGGGACACGATTTAAAAAACAGCAGGATTTATAAATGTGAGAAGGGACAATTTTTAACTAACGATAAAATCATTTAAACATGTAAAATATTTATTAAGATGTTTATAGAATATACCACACAGTAAGATTGGCCGGTCGTACGAAATATACTGCACAAACACAGAAACTAAACAGTAGACTAGCACCGGTTTGATTACTACAGATACATCATCGCATCGCACAGCCGCGCAAACCTAGTGAAGCGAGCCAAACAGTGTCCCGCCAATAGTCAAGGCGGGACGCGGGATTTCATGATCTAAAAGCGGGAAATCCCGCTAAAAACGGGACGGTTGGCAACCCTACCTACAATACCTTACCCTACCCTACAATACCTTACACTACCCTATGCTACCCTACCCTACCCACCCAACATTGTACGCTATGAATTTTGCTTGTTCTATCACTATTTAATGTATTTCCATTTATACATTTAGGGAATTCAGATCCTTGTACAGAAAATGGGAATTCAGATCCTTGTACAGAAAATGGCCGGTCGCCACCATTGCGGCCGACTTCTACACATTAGCCAATGTATTCACAAATGAACAAATGTTAGCTTGGTTAGTAAATACATATATTTTCACATCTGGTTCAGAGAATCAAAGCTACTAATAAATGTCGAGTTCATAATACGGACATATTACATCTTATTAATAATATTGACGATGAACTTCGAAACTGACAATATAATATTTAACTAATCATTAGCTATTTGCACATATGAGCGTTACATTGTCGTTCCCTACCTGTCCTTATCCTTCTATAGTATACCCTAGCGCAGTGGTTCTTAAAGTGGGGGGCGCGACCCCCACGGGGGTCGATATAAAATTTTGGGGGGTCGCAGAATATTTGGCGAGTGGTCTGTTATTGCAACTAAACAAATAAATATGCTAATAATAAAAACAATGAGTAATTCATTTTAATTAAACAAAAGAAATTACATCCTGGATTTTAATCCCCTCCAACATTTTTCTGCGCACACGGTTCGAGGGGTCCTTCGGAATTTTCAATTGTGAAAAGGGATCGCGTGTTCAAAAAGTTGAAGAAACACTGCCCTAGCGTATACTCATCGCATAACCATGTTATTTTGGCAGTTTATATATGCACAAATTTGCTTCTGAAAATCAAAATGGAAACATTCCGCTCGGAAATCCAAGGAATCTTAGTAATTTTAGCCAACAACTATATTCTCTTTTGTTATTATTTATTAAAATCCATTTTTATATTCAGTTGATATTCTAATTATCTTTCAGTTGCAAAGATATGCATTGTCTAAAGCCCGATTTACACGGTGAGTTTTCAAGTGATTTTATTCAAGGTCGCCGTTTTATCGTGTAAAATGTCGATATTTTGACAAAATGAAAATCCACTTGAATTCTAACTTCAATTTATCAAGTTAGAACATGTTCTAATTTTTGGGCAAAATAACCTTGAATATGGTAACTTTTTAGTGATATTTATATTTCAACGTTGGTTACCAACCTTTCACGTGGTTTTTTATGCGCCATTCTCAAAAATTTGACATATCTACTGACTAAAAGAATGTTTGTATTACTATCTATATTTATATAAAACTAATTATTTTAATGTTAGATTCCTGTTTCGTGAAACTGGGTTCAGGCCTCTAAATTGATAGAGGTTTGTGTGGCATATCTTGAAAAAGTTTCAAAACACTTATTTACAAATTGTTTAGTATTTGGATTTTTTTACTATAAAATGTTTATAACCTATAACCCACCATCTCCGAATTCTTCGTTGCTGTTGTGTGTGCATTTGCATAATGATTTTTACTGCAATTGCTATACATTTCTTTTGTTTTCTGTTCAAGTTCTTCATTGTAAAGAAATTAGTTACATTTAAATATACTCTTACGATTGAGTTATTTAGCGGGTAGAGTAACTTAATTTATTTGTTGGTAGTGCTTTCTTTTCGTGATAAAAACCAATTAAATAAAGTTGCAGTGTAAATTGTCTCACGAAACTTGAATTACACTAGTTTACACGAAAAATGAACCAAGAAAAAGAAGTGTTTTTAGACTAATTTGGGGTCAGGGAAAACGAAAATGACAGTCATTTATTTTTCCAAAGAATCGCTTTCGAGATATTTGCAAAAAACCTGTTTTTTGGCTCTTTCTTCATATACTGGCATAAAACTTGATAACGGTTGATCCAATTAATATATACTGTATATCGTTCGAAAGGTATGTTCTTCCGCTTTCCGACGGTATCTTATTTTTGTAAATCGGATTAAAATTCTTTGGGTTACAGGCGATAAAATTCGGAAAAACATGGATTTTTCGACATTTTTTTAAAATCACTCATTTTCAGTTGTTCCATTGAGATAGAAAAAAAATTATTTTACACACTTTTAAGATTTCATATGAAAGATAATTTTATAGCAAAAAAACGAAGCCTGAGTTTGCTCAAATCGGACAAAAAATACAGAAGTTATGACAGATTAAGTGATGTCAAACAACATTAGTTTTTCAGAAACAGGTTCATTCTTTTGGTCGAAAATATGTTTTTTCATTTAAACTCCTTCGTTTATGTTGCATTGAATCGTCACGAAGTTGCATCCAGCAGTAGTCACTCATCATTCCTTCATTCCAAAAGCCTGTTTCGCCTTGTTCATCGCTCTCAGCTCTCAAATTCGGAGGAAAAGAGTCCAAATGTCTGTGCAGGAATTGTATTTTACTTCATACACTTCATACTCACCAATGGCATGAAAGTTTTTCATTTTCGTTTTCCCTGACCCCAAATTAGTCTAAAAAACACTTCTTCTTTTAGGTACTCGCCGGAAACCAAACATTTGTAAACTAGTGTTATCAAATGAATGATAAAATTATTTCATTTGAATTAAATCATGAGAAAACTCACCGTGTAAATCGGGCTTAATAAGTGTGTACTTTTACTAGTAATAGTAAACACTTTTATATTGTTTTGATACTTTTGCTTAAGTAAATGTAAATATGTACTGAATAATAAATATATACGATTACATTCACCGCAATTCTTGCTTGTTGTGTGCCAAAAAAATCATACAACGAAGTTAATTAATATTTAGTATAGACATTCTGCTGTTCCCAGTGTCCAGATTCGTGGTATTTCAATTAATGTTAAATTTAAGACAAATTTCTATGAAATGTTTTGTGTAAAAAGGCATAAAAAAGCATACAGCAGTATAATAACCAATTAATTTAACCTAACTACAAATTCACTCGCATGAGATATAACTGTCTATATTGTAGGCTTCATGTATGAAATGGCTACCCATTTCATACATGCCTCTATAGGCAGTGATTTTCTATTAAAAAATTACAAAAAAGATACTGATAAGATGTAAATAAAATATAAAATTGAAAAGTATGGAGATTACTCTATCAATCTAGAACAGTTTAGATTCTAGGACAAAGGACGCAAATCCAAGGCTATTCCGCATAATCCGGAACATTTGGTCACTATGCTAATTACATCATTATAAATAAAATACGAAAACTAATCAATTGAATTACCTGTGTCGCCTGGATATTTGATGATGTCCATTAATTTCACTCTGCACACTTGTTTTCCGCAGGTTTTTTCTATAATTTTGTTCCATTTCGCTGATGTGCGTTCTGTAATTTTCCATTACACATGTATGTTAGGATTGTGCAATAAAAAAAATGGTTATTTTTTTATAGAGATGTACTTACTGATTCTTGTAGATTTATACGGAAACGGCATCTCACTGTATAGCAACAATACACAATGTTACACTTTGTATTTACGCAAATGTACCTGCTTGCTCACTGTACAAATCAGTAATAAATCAAGACGCAGAAAGAATACATATGACAAGACTCTATTCGTCAGACCAGTACCATTTCACGAGCTCGCACGAACATACAAGTCCGAGATTAACGAAATCGGGAAATCATGGAACTACATTAATTATTACTACAGGTAGCGTTGGATTGTGTAGTGTAGTATAGGGTTGGGTAGGGTAGATAATCCAAATCTGTAAATTACACTAACAGCAAATATATTGCAGTGCAATAATTGCACACAAATTTGCACAACGTTACGAACGAAGACCAGGCATGCTCGTATCAAGTCGTATACAGATATCGTGTATCTTCGGAATATAATTGGACTGACGACTAGATTATTGTTACATATTAAGCCAGGCCGGGACAACGTCTAACAGTGTTACCAATGCACCGTGAATTATTTTCTAATAGGATAATGTTCTATGAAAATACATACATGTTTATTCTGTAACAAATAAGAGCAATATTTAACCATTCAGAACTGACTGTGAACGATGACCAATAATCAAACAAAAGAAATACATTATAAAAATACGAACAAGAAATAAACTTTTATTTTCTTTTTTTATATATTACATTGACAACACTGAAATTCAGGATTGAATATATTATATGCATAAATATAAAAACTATATGCTTCATTCGAGCATTGCCAACCGTAATGAATTTAATTACTTATTAAAAATAATAATAATGTATCTGATTAGGAAACCTCATGCTGTGAGCACTGGTGGGCTGTAGGCGCTCGCGCGAGTCCTTTGTTAAATTATTCTGCAATTTGCGGCCATATAATTAACATTTTTTTTTTAAATAAACTGTGGCCGAACCTTTTGTTAAAAATTTCATAGCTCACCACTGGCTGTGAGGTTCATATATATAATGAGGTATAATATGATCGTATAAATATGTAATCCTATTTATAAAACATTTATAATATTTTGCATACTATTGACAACCTGTGTGTTAATTCTACTTCACTACTTCAATCGTAACAAGTATTAATTGCCAGCCAGCAACATATGCAGTGAAATCCGCTTATGGTGATCTTGAAGGGACCAGGAATTTGGTTCACTAAACCTATAATCAATTTGCAAAGGTTGTCCACATTTATTTTTGCAGATAATGCATGTATTGCGCAGTGACATTCCTTAAGAACGACTTAAAAATATGCTTTGAACAATATTTATTTTCAGATGTTATTTCAATGGTGAAACGTCTACGCGTTCATCATTGCTTATGGCTACTTCGTAATTATAACCTCAAATCTTGATTTATTTTACAAATATTAATTGAGGCTGTGAAAGTTTTAATGGATTACTGAAAAATTGAAACCAACGTCTGAATGCCTGTCTGGCCCTAATTGTCCATAATGAATTGCAGGATCACACAGCATTTAAATGTATTTTACGACATTATTCTTCTGACAAACCGCGCGTCTATTCATTATAGCTTATGGCTACTTCAATCGCAATAAGTACTAAATATTTATAATTTTTTCAGCCGTCAACAATTATATTATCATAAAACTGCTTAAAACCTACTTCCGACAGTTGCCTGCATCCATATTTGTAGATAACGCCTGTATTGTTCCATGATATTCCTTAAGGGTCCCCGCAGACTACAGACTTTCTATCGGCCGATAGTTTAGTCGGGTTCTTAATCAGCATCAAGTTGTATGCAAGTGCGCACATTATAACGATTCAGTATCGGCCGATAAATAAGTTTGAAGGGCTACACGATTGCCTTCAAACTAAAGTGTCGGCCAACTATCGGCCGACTGCTTAATCAGTATGGCATGGAAGCCACGCGCGCACACTCACCGATTGTTTGGTCGGCCGACAGTCTCAAGCCGCTGCGAGCCACCGAGCATTGTTTCATGATGGCGCTGCTAGAAGCAACGTCTATCACAAATTTGGTTGAAAAGAAATTAAAAAGAGACCCGCATCCAGCCCCTTGACACGACCATGTTAAATTCTGTGAACGTATTATAGGCACAACACACTACACCAAAAAGCAAGTTCTCAGATGGCGCTGAAGCTTGCTTTTAGTTCATAGAGCTGGTTCATAGATGGCGCTGATGCTTGCTTTTTTGGTTTCGCACTGTACTATATTTATTTTAATTATTATTTATATTTAAATTTATAGGAAAAAATAATAGGAATACATGCAAATAAGATGATCATATTACATGAAATATATTTTTATTATTTCTTTCTGTAAGAACGAAACACATATTTAGCATATGCATTACATACAGTAATAATAATTCATTAAATAAAGACGTTTTGACTGACACTCACCATTCGCTGTTATTGGCTCAGTCAACTCTACTACATCAACTACACCAGAGGTTGATGGTATAGTTGGTAAGTTTCTGGACTTGTAGCACCAGAGATCGAGGGTATTACAACATCATCGGTTGGGTTTCCAGGTAATTTTAATCCTTCTGGGGGTAGTTCAGGTTCTGAAAAATTCAAAATATATTGTATTAGAAGCTATCAAAGTTTTCTTTGCTTTGCACAGTATATTGTACTATAAAATATATTAGACTTTCGTACCACGTATAAATATTGTTGGACAAGCTCCTGTGTTAAGTTTCTTTCTCTCTACCGTTTTATACTGGTCAGTGCCGTGTAGACCTTCCTCGTTCATATTGGATTTCCAATCCTCTCTAACCAGATTCTTCTGACAGCATGAAACGTAATGTCTGCGTTATCCGCAGCGTTGTTATTGCAGCCAATTATACAACAACACACCATTTTCCTAAACAATATAAAATAATATTAATCACATGTAACTTTACGATATGCCATATAAAGTATGGATATTGAAACATATCATCCTTTACAATTTATGTAAGAGAAATCATGGACTTACTTGAATTGTATTCGCCACACTTCACTTGAACAATAAACTTGGTTTATATGTATAGAAGACAAAATATGCAGTTCAGTATAGTACAAGGACTGATACACAGCTGATAAATATGTCTTTACACTTTTTTTCAGGTAAACTTAATCCACCTTAATGACACACAATTCGCAGAATTCAATGTTACTCATTTCAAAATATCCTATATATATATATCCAAATAACAGAATTCGCAAACATCACGTAACACCACGTAACACTAAATCTTACTTTTGTGTATTTCTACATTATATTCACTTTTCAATACATTCACAGAATTCGTTATAATTCGTTGTGACGCACTTTGATACATTTTAAACCGCTGTCAGTAGCCGAAGCGTCTCACTTGTTCCCATTCTCATTTGTTCCCCGTCTCATTTGTTCCCATTCTCATTTGTTCCCATTCTCATTTGATCCCATGCACCTCCCACCACTTTTCTATATCACGATTGTCTCATTTGTTCCCATGCAAAGTGTCTCACTTGTTCCCATTCTCATTTGTTCCCAGTCTCACTTGTTCCCATGCTGAGAAAATATAAAATCTCACTTGTTCCCATGCACCCCCCACCACATTGAATGTCACGGTTGTCTCATTTGTTCCCATGCAAAGTGTCTCACTTGTTCCCATTCTCATTTGTTCCCAGTCTCACTTGTTCCCATGCTGAAAAAATATAAAATCTCACTTGTTCCCATTCTCATTTGTTCCCAGTCTCATTTGATCCCATGCACCTCCCACCACATTTCTACGTCACGGTTGTCTCACTTGTCCCCATCGTAGTGCAGTTATCCCGTTATTAATAGGTGTTTATTCGGTTGCCTGATAACAAGGTGGTCAGAAAGACGAAATTAAACAAAATTAAAAGTAATGTCCAAAATATATTAATATATTTCGATAAAAGTATTTAATACATATTTTAAAGAGGCTCATGTACCTATCTGACCATTTAAAATAATTTAATTTGTACCAAATTCCTTAAAATAGCAATAACAAAAAACGTCTTATATGTACTTAACTATCATTGTGTTTACTAATATGTGTAATGTAATAATTGTATTTCTAGTGAAGTTTTCAGTATTCACTTTATGTTCTGCAACGTTTAACTGTCATTGAAAATAATTTTTAGAATTTATGTTAAATCTTAAAAAAATGGGCATTGCTGCACAATATATATGAATGTGATATGTTCTAATTTAGAATTTCAATTAAAGAAAGATAATTTTTTATAACATTTGTACAATACGAGATATCAACATGCGGTTTTTAATGAAATGTAAGCTGTAATATGGTGAACATATTGCATTAATAAAATCATACTATTACAATGGCATAATTCTTATTTATTCGTAAAAATATACATAAGCTAACAGCTATTTATTTATAATCATGTAACTTATGTATTCGTACAAATTATTAATCTCGATGCAAATCATTTTAGCTAAATATTAATGTACAGCCCGTTCTGATTATTAACGTAGTTTTCTTTTAAAAAGTGTATTTGATGGTTTTTACAATGGCGTACTATTTACTTTTTTATAATAATAATAATAATATTTTTGCTAATACGATCAATATATTTGATATATGGTGTGTTACTATTTTTATTAAATTTTAGTACACTTTTTTTATACATAGTTTAAAGAATGTATAGGAATCATGTAAAATTTCGATTGCGATATACAGTAAACTTTGCTTATAAAGAACCCGCTTATAAAGAACTTTCGGGTATAACGAACCAATCTATAAGGTACGAACTAAAGTATCATTAAACTTGTGTTATTTTTTTCGCAAATATAAAACCCGTTTATAACGAACTTTCGGATATAACGAACCTTAATTTTTGTTATAATCGCAAAAGTTTTTGGTTATAACGAACTTAAAACGGCATTTTACCACATAATCAGAGGATTCCTCGAAATCTTTCAACTTCGCATACGTAGGGTCGCCGTAACAGTTCTTGCGGTTCTTGTGTATATGTGGTTAATTGTATGAAAAAAAAATTATCGAACTTTCCCGCGTTTGCCTGTCCGCCCCTGTTCACTGCATTTAATGTGTTAAAAAAGTACAATTATGAGTTCCGCAATTTCGAAGAAAACACGTAAAGCTCTTACTTTAAATAAACAAAAATGATATAAAATAATAATAAATATAAACAAAAGTAAGATAAACGATTTTACCACACCATATATCAAATATATTGATCGTATTAGCAAAAATATTATTATTATTATTATAAAAAAGTAAATAGTACGCCATTGTAAAAACCATCAAATACACTTTTTAAAAGAAAACTACGTTAATAATCAGAACGGGCTGTACATTAATATTTAGCTAAAATGATTTGCATCGAGATTAATAATTTGTACGAATACATAAGTTACATGATTATAAATAAATAGCTGTTAGCTTATGTATATTTTTACGAATAAATAAGAATTATGCCATTGTAATAGTATGATTTTATTAATGCAATATGTTCACCATATTACAGCTTACATTTCATTAAAAACCGCATGTTGATATCTCGTATTGTACAAATGTTATAAAAAATTATCTTTCTTTAATTGAAATTCTAAATTAGAACATATCACATTCATATATATTGTGCAGCAATGCCCATTTTTTTAAGATTTAACATAAATTCTAAAAATTATTTTCAATGACAGTTAAACGTTGCAGAACATAAAGTGAATACTGAAAACTTCACTAGAAATACAATTATTACATTACACATATTAGTAAACACAATGATAGTTAAGTACATATAAGACGTTTTTTGTTATTGCTATTTTAAGGAATTTGGTACAAATTAAATTATTTTAAATGGTCAGATAGGTACATGAGCCTCTTTAAAATATGTATTAAATACTTTTATCGAAATATATTAATATATTTTGGACATTACTTTTAATTTTGTTTAATTTCGTCTTTCTGACCACCTTGTTATCAGGCAACCGAATAAACACCTATTAATAACGGGATAACTGCACTACGATGGGGACAAGTGAGACAACCGTGACGTAGAAATGTGGTGGGAGGTGCATGGGATCAAATGAGACTGGGAACAAATGAGAATGGGAACAAGTGAGATTTTATATTTTTTCAGCATGGGAACAAGTGAGACTGGGAACAAATGAGAATGGGAACAAGTGAGACACTTTGCATGGGAACAAATGAGACAACCGTGACATTCAATGTGGTGGGGGGTGCATGGGAACAAGTGAGATTTTATATTTTCTCAGCATGGGAACAAGTGAGACTGGGAACAAATGAGAATGGGAACAAGTGAGACACTTTGCATGGGAACAAATGAGACAATCGTGATATAGAAAAGTGGTGGGAGGTGCATGGGATCAAATGAGAATGGGAACAAATGAGAATGGGAACAAATGAGACGGGGAACAAATGAGAATGGGAACAAGTGAGACGCACTCGAGCTGTCAAGGGCCTGCCCGCATCATATCCTTTTTCGGGAAATTCAGTAATTTTGAATGGATCGTGTAAAACTTTCCTTGTAATAATTTATCACTGTAGATGGGATGTACCCAATACTTTCGGTTTCTCTTCTTGATCCGTCTTCTCCGTTGTATAAGAGCAATAATAACAGTTCTAGACAACATTTTATTCAAGAGCAGCTTACTAACTAGTAAATTGTTTGAGGATAATCGGCCGACTGTTGGCTGGTCTGCGCACTCTCCACCAACCAGACAGTTTAGTTGGCTCAGTGTGCGCGCTAACAGCCCAACTCGACTAAACTATCGGCCGATAGAAAGTCTGTAGTCTGCGGGGACTCTAAAAATGACCTAACAAAATGGTTCCAACAATATGTAATTTCAAATGTTATTCTAATTTCGGTACGTCTATGCATTCATCATAGCTTATGGCTACTTCGTAATTATAACCTCAAATCTTGATTTATTTTACAAATACTAATTGAGGCTGTGAAAGTTTTAGTGGATTACTGAAAAATTGAAAACAGCATCTGAATGCCTGTCTGGCCCGAACTGTCCATATTGAATTGCAGGATCACACAGCATTTAAATTTATTTTACGACGTTATTCTTCTGACAAACCGCGCGTCTATTCATTATAGCTTATGGCTACTTCAATCGCAATAAGTACTAAATATTTATAATTTTTCCAGCCGTCAACAATTATATTATCATAAAACTGCTTAAAACCTATTTCCGACAGTTGCCTGCATCTATATTTGTAGATAACGCCTGTATTGTTCCATGATATTCCTTAAAAATGACCTAACAAAATGGTTTGAACAATATTTAATTTCAAATGTTATTCTAATTTCGGTACGTCTATGCATTCATCATAGCTTATGGCTACTTCGTAATTATAACCTCAAATCTTGATTTATTTTACAAATACTAATTGAGGCTGTGAAAGTTTTAGTGGATTACTGAAAAATTGAAAACAACATCTGAATGCCTGTCTGGCTCTAATTATTCATAATGAATTGCAGGATCACACAGCATTTAAATGTATTTTACGACGTTATTCTTCTGACGAACCGCGCGTCTATTCATTATAGCTTATGGCTACTTCAATCGCAATAAGTACTAAATATTTATAATTTTTCCAGCCGTCAACAATTATATTACCATAAAACTGCTTAAAACCTATTTTCGACAATTGCCTGCATCTATATTTGTAGATAACGCCAGTATTGTTCCATGCTATTTCTTAAAAATGACCTAACAAAATGGTCTGAACAATATTTAATTTCAAATGTTATTCTAATTTCGGTACGTCTATGCATTCAACATTGCTTATGGTTACTTCGTAATTATAACCTCAAATCTTGTTTTGTTTTATAACTGCTAATTGAGGCTGTGATAGTTCAAGCCTAGTTATTTGGAAATTAGAAACAACGACTGGCTCTTATTGCTCATAATTGTTTTGGAAGATCACATTCCACATAAATGAATTTTGAGTCGTTATTCTTTTGACACAATGTGTGTTTATACAATATAGCTAATGGCTATTTCAATCGCAACAAGTTCTAATTATTTATCATTTTGCCAGCCGTCCGCATACATATCATCATAAATCTGCTTAAAACTTATTTGCAACGGTTCTCCGCATCTATTTTTGCAGATAACCCCAGTATTGATCCATGACATTCCTTAAAAACTACTCAACAATATGGTTTGAACAATATTTATTTTCAGATGTTATTTTAAAGGCGAGACGTCTCTGCATTCATCATAGCTTATGGCTATTTCATAATTATAACCTCAAATCTTGATTTATTTTACAAATATTTTTAAATGTTAATAGGGCTGCGAAAGTTCTTGTGAATTATGTAAAATATAAAAACAAGATCAAGATGCTAGATTGGCACTAAATGTTCATAGCTAATTTGCAAGATCACATTCCATATAAATGTATATTGCGACCTAATTCTTTTGACAAAGCGCGTGTTTATTCATGATAGCTTATGGCACCTTCAATCGTGATAAGTACAAATTAGTTAAATTTTTGCTAGTCGTCAACACCTTGTATACATATATACATAACAATATATATTTTCAGTTGTTATTTTTATGGCGAAACGTCTATGCATTCATCATTGCTTATGACTACTTCGTTATTATAACCTCAAATATTGCCCTATTTGATAAATGCTAATTGAGGATGAAAAATTTGCACGATCACATTCCACATAAATGTATTTTGAGACATTATTTTTTTGACAAATAGTGTTTTATTCATTATAAAGTTTGGCTACTTCAATCGTAATAAGTATTAACTATTTATATTTTTGCCATATATATAATCATAAAACAGCTTAAAACCTATTTGCAACGGTTGCTCGCACGGCAACAGTGGCAATGAAATTTAATGCATTTTTTATACATTCAATGCGTAACGGGCCTGTTTCCAACGTCATATTATTCTACTTCGTATATTTTAAGGATCAGATTGTAACCATTCCGCCATCTAGGCAAAAATAAACTAACTTGTTGGATTTAGTTAAAAAAGTGACCACAGGGTGCCTGGAATATGTAGCCGAAAACGTTAATACACACCATGTGTCTTTGGCTACGTAGCCAAAGACATGCCACGGTAGCATTATACTTCAATATGTCTGCATTTTGTAGCCAATGAATACGATATATAAACATATATACAGGGTGTCCTATTTAAACGGGCCACTACAGGGATCTCGGAAACTATAAGAGATACAAGGTCGGTTAAATTGGACATAAGTTGCGCACTTATGGGCCGATGATAATGGCGATTTAGTTTTTTCAAAATATTGCATGGATCACTAGATAATGACAAAAGTGTGATTTTCTCGAAATTTAATTTTCAGTTATAACTCTGAAAGTATAAAAAATATTGAAAAAAGTTTCAAATAAATATTTTAGCATACATAAGAAAGTTCTTGATGAATTTGATGAAAAATTTTTTTAATACATATTCCTGGAGATGAGGCTTGCAAGTTTAATTTTTTAAATGGAAATCATAGTTAATTTTCTCTAGCTAGAAAGCGCTATTTTTTCTGTTTACAATAATGTATTCGTTTATATAAATATCTTTTTTAGTTTTTAAGAAAAATTAAAAAGTATGGCAAATAGAACGATCTTCGTAGTGTGCCATGCAAATTTGGTATAAAACAATTGCATCTAAATGTGTTATGTACATGTAAAACAATTGAAATTCAATAATATTTGGTAAACAAAAGATTATAGACAAAAAATAATTTATGTAGGTACGGCTTCATACGAAAATCTATGTAATAGTTTTCAGTTTACACAACGAATTTTGTTTTGCATGTACTAAACATGTTTGGATGCAATTGTTTTATATCAAATTTTCATAGCATACTTCGAAAATCATTCTTTTTATCATACTTTTTAGTTTTTCTTCGAAACTAAAAAAGATATTTATATGAACAAATACATCATTGTAAAGAGGACAAATAGCTCTTTCTAACTAAACTAAAATTAAATATGGTTCCTATTTAAAAAATTGAACTTGCATGCTGTATCTCCAAAATGAAAAGGTAAAAAACAATTTCATCAAATTCATCAAAAAGCCCGTTGTCTATGCTAAAATATTTATTTGAAACATTTTTCAATATTTTCAGTACCTTCCGAGTTATAATGGAAAATTAAAATTCGGAAAAATCACATTTTTGTCATCTAGTGAGCCATGAAAAATTTTCAAAATATGAAATCGCCATTAACATTGGCCCATAAATGCGCAACTTTTGCCTAATTTAACCGACCTTGTAACTCTTATATACAGTGTGTAGAGAAAGTAATGCAACAAGGCTATATTTTTGTTATTATTGAATTTAGACAAAAATGTTTCAGACAAAAGTTACATTGTAAAAAGTACATTATATTTCTGTGACCTTGAAATTCTCTTAAGCCATTACGCGCATGAGTTACGCTGTGCAACTTTAATTTTTTAAATGGCAACATATCATTTTGACTAAATTTTTGGAATCGGAAAGACTTTTTACTTCCGGTAGTATAAAAATTTTGATGGGTTACATAATCAAATTTTTAAGAAAGAATAGGTATTAATTTAAGGTATTTCATTAAAACTTAAGGAATAATCAGTTTACCTGTGTTTGATTAACAAGTGATGTGACAACTAAACAATTAAAAAAGCTATGAAAATTGCCTTGGTTGTCACTTATCACTTGTTAATCAAACAAAGGTAAACTGATTATTTCTTAAATTTTACTTAAATACTATAAATTAATACCTATTTTTCTTAAAAATTTGATTATATAACCCATCAAAATCTTTATACTACCGGAAGTAACAAGTCTTTCTGATTCCAAAAATTTAGTTAAAATGGTATGTTGCCATTTAAAAAATTTAAGTTGCACAGCGTAACGCATGCGCGTAATGGCTTAAGAGAATTTCAAGGTCACAGAAATATAAAGTACTTTTTACCATCTAACTTTTGTCTGAAACATTTTTGTCTAAATTCAATAATAACAAAAATATAGCCTTGTTGCATTACTTTCTCTACACCCTGTATATATATATATATATATATATATATATATATATATATATATATATATATATATATATATATATATATATATATATATATATATATATACAGTGTGTCCCAGCGACTACCATACATAGGGAAATTAACATTGGGAAATTATATAAGGATCAACTATTGCCTTGAGCTATATGTATATTCTTTCTGAGTGACAAAAACAAAAGATTTAAAATGAAGAAATTTACTTCTGTCAAATAATTTTATATTACATAATTATTTAAAGGAATTTTATTTAAATTAGGAAATTGGGTACGCCAATTGCCTTCGCAAAAGTAATAGAAATGGAAACCAGAATGTTAACAACGAAGTAGATATTTTGGCAGCTGTCGAAGTGTGAGGGAAATTACAAATAATCTCGGTGAATCACCGCACTCATAAAAAACACAAATATTTTACTTACAAATATTACACGCAGATAGCGAAAAACTAATCACTTTTTGTGTATTAATGTTTAATAAATGTCATGCTTTAGAAAATATTTGTTTCACTGACGTGCACACATTTACCTTAAATGAGGGACACAATTTTGTGACAGATTAAGCCACTGTCTGCTAGTCAATGGGAATACGTTTGAACATTTCATTGATTAGTACCTGCTAGTGATATTGAATTTAGTGCTTAACTGTTATGTTTTGTTCGTTTTTCCATTACAAAATGCAAACTCTTAAGCTTTCTGTTGTAGGTATGTATTACTGAAAATCATCCAAATTTGTTTCTACACAAACTTTATTATAAAATAATAAATATAACCATATTATTTATTTTTAAATATTGTTTATTTGCAAGAATATTGATAATTCAATGGTAATAATTGTACTGTGTCAGCAAATTCTAAAAATAACAGCAATCTGACAGTTTTAAATTTGATTAATTCAATTACCTACTGTTTAATTTGTGCCAATCACATGTTGAGATACAGACACAGCAATACTTGATCCTTACATAATTTCCCAATGTTAATTTTCCTATGTATGGTAGTCGGTGGGACACACTGTATATATATATATATATATATATATATATATATATATATATATATATATATATATATATATATATATATATATATATATATATATATATTTCCGTCTCTTGTGTTATTGGCGCCCGAGCAAACAAACCAACACCGCGAGGAACGAGCGTCACAATTTTGTGCTCTTTATGTTTAAAAATACTACATTAATGAAATGAATTTAAAAATAACTAAATAAAACTCTTTTATTGTCAGAAAATCTTACAAAATAGCAGTTTCGTTTCCAGTTGCATATGTTTTGCACAATACTGTACGGATTTTTCTAGAACTACCAATATTCTGTTCTAGTTTTTAAATAATTCATCAGATGGCGAACAGTGTTCATTTCAAGTACATGCTTTCAACTACATGTTTTGCACATTGCATACACATACTTACCAAGAATCACTAACAGTTTTCCAAGATTGGTAATGGTGACCCCATACAATGTCCTTTATATGCGATATTGTGCATTTCAACAACATTTACTTTCTTATACACTCTATAACAAAGTATAGTATGTAGTGTTAATTTATATTTGCATTAATAATAAAAATATCAAAGTTTGTACAACCAATCGAGGACCCTTATTTACATTAATGTAAACACACGACCCTAAACTGTGCTCTGTTTGCGTAACAATTGCACACTCTTGCAACCTGTCGGGGACCGCCCTTTTTCGCAGTACTGATGCTAATATGAATATACTAGGCTCTACTCGTGAGCACCATGTGCCCACATTCGTAATTTCGATACAAAAATATTTTTGAAAATTTCTGTTTCTGCGTCGCATGCACCTTTGCGTCTCCTAGTCGCAAACTCTCTAAAATATCTTATTTTTGTCTGTTTATCCATCTTTTGTGTCTTTCTTCATCTAACTGTCTTTATTTCAGTCGGATCTTATATTGCAAAAAAAATATTTAGTACTGTCGGGGGTTTAAAAAAAATATCCCTCTATACGGAAGCTTTAATAAACTTCGTAGTACAAATAACGTATTTTAGATATTTTAAACATACATTCACAAACACTACTTGTCAAAATGATGTCATTATTGTTTGTTTTTATGTTGCTAAGGAGTGGGTTGTCATTTAACGCGCTGTCATTAATGTTGCCTAGGTTACGCAATTGCAGCTAACTTCATGCGTGACCACGACCTTCTCGATTTATACACTTTTAATCGAGAAGGTCGTGTGCGTGACGGACAGACAAGGGCTATTCTATATACAGTGTGTCCCAGCGACTACCATACATAGGGAAATTAACATTGGGAAATTATATAAGGATCAACTATTGCCTTGAGCTATATGCATATTCTTTCTGAGTGACAAAAACAAAAGATTTAAAATAAAGAAATTTACTTCTGTCAAATAATTTTATATTACATAATTATTTAAAGGAATTTTATTTAAATTAGGAAATTCGGTACGCCAATTCCCTTCGCAAAAGTAATAGAAATGGAAACCAGAATGTTAACAACGAAGTAGATATTTTGGCAGCTGTCGAAGTGTGAGGGAAATTACAAATAATCTCGGTGAATCACCGCACTCATAAAAAACACAAATATTTTGCTTACAAATATTACACGCTGTTATTAGCAGCAGATAGTGAAAAACGAATCACTTTTTGTGAATTAATGTTTAATAAATGTCATGCTTTGGAAAATATTTGTTTCACTGACGAGCACACATTTACCTTAAATGTGGGACACAATTTTGTGACAGATTAAGCCACTGTCTGCGAGTCAATGGGAATACGTTTGAACATTTCATTGATTAGTATCTGCTAGTGATATTGAATTTAGTGCTTAACTGTACAAAATGCAAACTCTTAAGCTTTCTGTTGTAGGTATGTATAACTGAAAATCATCCAAATTTATTTCTACACAAACTTTATTATAAAATAATAAATATAACCATATTATTTATTTCTAAATATTATTTATTTGCAAGAATATTGATAATTCAATGGTAATAATTGTACTGTGTCAGCAAATTCTAAAAATAACAGCAATCTGACAGTTTTAAATTTGATTAATTCAATTACCTACTGTTTAATTTGTGCCAATCACATGTTTAGATACAGACACAGCAATACTTGATCCTTACATAATTTCCCAATGTTAATTTTCCTATGTATGGTAGTCGGTGGGACACACTGTATAATAAGAGAATGTTCAAAATACAATACAGCGTTTAGCTAATTTTAATAATATGACTAAAGTAATTGATGTTTTAAACATTGCTCCTAATATAACAATATTTTATACACATACAATGAGTATTTGCTAATTTATATTTGCAACAATATAAATAATAAAAAAGTTTGAACAACATAAAGTATTGTATTTCGCTAATTTTAATGATGTCGCTAAATTTATTCGTCTCATAATGATTATTTCTATAATATAAATATATATAAATTATATATTATATATATAATGTATATATATATATATATATATATATATATATATATATATATATATATATATATATATATATATATACAGGGTGTAACACGTACACCGACCACCGCCATTATTACCTTTATTATTATATTTACAAAAAAATACTATAGAACAAAGTTGTAGGAGACCAAGGGGGACATTCTTTCAGAGAAGAAAATATTTTTTTAAACCAGTGGTTCTCAAGTTACAACACAATTTTTTTTTTTCAAATGGGATTCTACATATTTCGTATGCCTATTCGATAGCATATTTTTTTCTGAATTCAACGATGTATTAGTTTTATATCCTTACATAATAAAAATATTGCAAAAAATTCGATTGAAATTTAAATAAATTTTTATTTTTAATATTATTGTACAGTAGGCTATGGATGAGAAACAAGAGTGATAAATTTAAATTGAAAATTAATAATTGTTAATTACTCCTTATAAATGTTCTATTTGATTTCCATTATTTTCTAAGCACAATTCTATTCTATTTAAAACAGAAGAAGTAGCTTTTATTACAGTTTCTGGTGTCAAAGCAGCGCAAACTTCTCTAACTCTGTCCATCAAATTTTGTTTCGTTGTTACTGGTTTTGAATATACTCTATCTTTAAGATATCCCCATAAAAAAAAATCAAGGGGTGTCAAGTCCGGGGAACGAGCGGGCCATTTGTATGGCCCATTTGTTGCTATCCATCGACCTTGAAACATTTCGTCGAGCCGTTCGTACACTCGACGAGTATTGTGAGCCGGCGCTCCATCTTGCTGGAACCACATATTTTGTCTTTCATTCAAGTTTAAATCTTCTAAATAATTTAATAATTCATTTTCCAAGAAACATAAATAATGTACAGCGTTTAAATTGTCTTCATAAAAATGTGGTCCAATAATTTTATTCCCAAACATTCCAAGCCATACATTAAAGCTCCATCTGTGTTGATTATTTTTTTCTCTAAATTCACGAGGATGTTCTTCAGCCCAAATGTGCTCATTATTTCTATTAAATAATCCATTATTTGAACATTTTGATTCATCTGTCCACAGAATTTTTCTAAGAATATTATTATCGTCCTGATACTGCACCAAAAACCATTCGCAAAACACTATTCTGCGTTCATTGTCATTATTATGTATAGCATGTAATAGTTTGTATGAATATGATTTTAAATTATTCTTTTTCAAAATGCGCCATACGGACATATTAGAAATAAAATGTTCTTGAGCAATTTCGCGTGTGGATGAATTGGGATTACGCGCAATAGAAGCTAAAACTGCGATTTTTATTTCTTCATTATTTCTCACGGGATGTTGCCTTTCACGTTTTTGTGAAAATGATCCATGGTTTTTTTTAATTTCGTGCTAATCGCCTGATTAGTGACCTCCCTGGACGCGGTTTGTTTGGATATCTCGTGGCATAAATATTACACGCTTGTATGGCATTTTCATTACACTCACCATAAATTAATAATAAACGATACAAATCTTCATTTGTATAAACATCAGCCATATTGAAAAAATAATCTCAAAACACAAAGAATAACAATTTACAACAATTAGTACGCCAATTATTATTTGACAGCAGCTATATTTTCTTCTCTGAAAGAATGTCCCCCTTGGTCTCCTACAACTTTGTTCTATAGTATTTTTTTGTAAATATAATAATAAAGGTAATAATGGCGGTGGTCGGTGTACGTGTTACACCCTGTATATATATATATATATATATATATATATATATATATATATATATATATATATATATATATATATATATATTATATATATGTTGTGACGTTTAGTTTATTGTAGATTAATGTAAGTAACTTGTTGCAAATTGCCCGGCCGTAATGAACCAGACGTGTTCGGTCTTTTATCGTGTTCTGAGGAAAACCACGCGTTTTTGAAGAGAGTCGAGTTTCAGCCACGAAGCATAGCGGTAGTTAGCCGTTTGGCCTGGTGGAGTCCGAGAATCTCCTCGTGCCACAGCGTTTTGTAAAGGCTGTCAGAGAGGTGTAGTTGTGACCGAGAAGGTTGAAAGCTCTTCTGATAGTAATCTCCCGTCTGGAAGAGTGTAGTGACGCGTGCACGAGGCCCGTTGTGATTTCTGTTCCGAGTGAGCACGTGTTGTGGGGAAAGTGTTACGCATAGTTTCCAGTGCCCTACGCTCGCGGAAATATACCCGCTAGGGGAGTGTAGTGTGATTTTTGCCCACCTCGCCGTCATCGTCTTCGTTATCGCTATCACATAGTTGACCACGCCAACCTCAGCATCAACGCCAACGCCATCGACCATCGTCTCCGTGCGAGATCGAACGGACCCGTCCAATCCAGAGCCAGACTTCCACTTTCGACAGATGAGTACTTGTACATTTATAATACTTGTTTTCACCGCTTGAGTTGCGCATAACGTAGTGTCGCGTACGCGCAGTTTGTGTTACAAACCAGTGCCGTTCGTGAGTATACTGGCGACGTTCAGTTGTGTATTGTCATATCACACGTTGTGATCCCCGCCGACGAGTATTATAAGCCTGTACGCCACTGGCAGACCCTGGACGAGTTCCACCATCACGCGTTTGTGCGAGAATATCGTTCATTGTAAATATTACTGTATTTCCAGAAGATTAATTGAATATTGTGTTAACTTAGACTCGCTATGGCAAGAACTCCATTCTTGGTATTTTATTAGTAATAATAAACTAAATTTAAGTTTCATTTCATCACCCCCCCCCCCCCTCATTAGCTTTAGGACGTTACGATTATGTTATAAATATGGTAATTGTATATTTTCTCGTATGTTCATTATATTAGTTAGATATAATCCAATTGTGTTATTTTGTTGTTGCTTCATCACACCGACGTACGATCCCTCCACGTGCACCCAGACAGACTTACTGTACTCTGACCCTTTCGTATTTTGCACTTGTGGGTGCACGTTGGCATTCAAAATACGTGGCGCCCTCTCCGTTACCTTTAGTAACGAACCACTCCCTCTCTCCGTATATATATATATATATATATATATATATATATATATATATATATATATATATATATATATATATATATATATATATATATATATATATATATATATATATATATATATATATATATATATATATATATATATATATATATATATATATATACCGGGTGTCCCAAGAAATCTGGGACGTAGGGAATTAACATGTAAATATAGAAATATTGTGATTACTTCCGAACAATACATTTTAGAGCAAAAGTGTAAATAAAAAAATTGTTTCGAATTAAAAACTGCATAATAAGATGCCATATTTAATGCTCAGATATGTTTCTATAATGCGTAAATCAATGTTGAAATTACGCATTTTAATGACAGATTAGGAGGTCGTGAAACAAAAATGGTATGGTTTGATTATTTGTTGTTGTAACTAACAAAAATACATGCCATTTTTGTTCCATGACCTCCTGATCTGTCATCGAAATGCAATGTTTCGAACTTGATTTACACGATATACAAATGTATTTGAGCACTGATATGTCATCATATTATGCATTTTTAAATTCTGAACAACTTTTTAATTTACATTTTTGCTCTAAAATGTATTGTTCAGAAGTAATCACAATATTTCTATATTTACATGTTAATTCCCTATGTCCCAGATTTCTTGGGACACCCGGTATATATATATATACCGTGTGTCTCACGACGATCTACACATAGGAACGTTGCGCGCTCATTTGATTTTTAAATCAAAATATTAATCTGGTTGTTTTTGTTCTTTTTTTTTGTAATTGAAATGTCAATTTGACGTTTAAATTCGTTGAAAATGTACTATTACATCGAATATGTTACAAAATTATACTAGAATATCAAAGGAAATAAAATAGTAAGTATAAAATTAACAATTATACTGTCTAAATGGTAAAAAACTAAAACGATCAAATTAATATTTCACGATCAAGAGCGTATGCAACGTTCCTATGTGTAGATCGTCATGAGACACACGGTATATATATATATACCGGGTGTCTACTTTTTTTTCCGAACATAGGAAATTCAATGTTAAAATTTTGATTTGGCGATAACTTTTTACCTATTAATTTTAGAGCAAAAGTGTAATGAAGAAAAATGTTCAGAATTAAATACTGCACCAATGAGTACTAAGTTTGTTGTTCAATTGCTGCTTATGTACGAGTTAGAAGCAAAAGAAAATACACGATTAAAGGCAATTATCAGAGTGCCATGAGAAATAAAACAATAATTTATATCTGTTGTTTCTGACAGATTTGACATTTCGTTTGATTTTATTAGTATTAGAATCGGTGATTAGAAGTAGAATTATGGAAAGAATTAATCTTGAAGAAAAAATTCAGCGTTTTACTGGAACCAAAATTAAAACTGACTGACAATAAAATAAAACAAATTAGATAACTTAACAATATTTATTTATTTAGCTTATGCACAAAAAGAAAATAATACTTTGCTATATTAGTTTTCTTGTTAAATTAAATGCTCGTATAAATCACCATTAACTGCTAGGCAATGGCCTAATCTATCGTATAATTCTCGCCGAACGTTACTTAATTGTCTTTGATTAATATTGTTGCACTCTTGTACAATGGCATTTCTTAAGGATGCAATGTCATTGTATGTATGTTGGTACACTTTTTCTTTTAAGTATGGCCACAAAAAGAAATCACAAGGAGTCAAATCTGGAGATCTAGCTGGCCAATGAATTGTACCTCCCCGGCCAATCCACGCATCAGGAAAACACTGGTTCAAAACTATTTTAATATTTTGTCCGTTGTGTGCCGGACAGCCATCATGCTGGTACCAGACTATGCTGTTTTCATTGGAGTATGTTTCCAATTCTGGTCCAATATTATTCTCCAGTAATTCTAAATATGTATTAGAGTTTAGTGAACCGTTGATAAAAAATGGTCCAACAATATGTGAACCAAAAATTCCAGCCCACACATTTACTTTTTGTGGATATTGCGAATGTGTGTTTACCATTACATGTGGATTGTCCTTGCTCCAATATCTATAATTTTGATGATTTGGTGCGCCATGTATTGTAAAAGTAGATTCATCAGTGAAACAAATATTTTTAAAAAAATATCTTTCTGTGTTTGCCTTTTCTATCATTATTTCACAAAATTCACTTCGAGCTATTTTATCTATTTCAAATATTTCTTGATGGTTTGAATATTTATACGAATAATACTTTTCTTCTTTTAAAATTTTGTGCACGGTAGCTGGATGTATATTTAATTCACGACCAATTTCACGAACACTTAAATTTGGATTCTCCGTTATACACAAGAGTACATTATATTTATTTTCGTGAATCCTCCCATCTTCTTCATTCTCTTCAATATCTTCATTTTTACAATTCTTGCAAAGTTTCACAACACTACCGGTTTCGTTAAATTGTCTTATCAAACTTTGAATTGTACTAATAGATGGAATGTGATGGTTGGGGTAATATGCGCTAATTAAGTCTCTAATGTGTCTGATAGAGTTTCCAGCAAAATACCACTTCAAACACTGAATTTTTTCTTCAAGATTAATTCTTTCCATAATTCTACTTCTAATCACCGATTCTAATACTAATAAAATCAAACGAAGCGTCAAATCTGTCAGAAACAACAGATATAAATTATTGTTTTATTTCTCATGGCACTCTGATAATTGCCTTTAATCGTGTATTTTCTTTTGCTTCTAACTCGTACATAAGAAGCAATTGAACAACAAACTTAGTACTCATTGGTGCAGTATTTAATTCTGAACATTTTTCTTCATTACACTTTTGCTCTAAAATTAATAGGTAAAAAGTTATCGCCAAATCAAAATTTTAACATTGAATTTCCTATGTTCGGAAAAAAAAGTAGACACCCGGTATATATATATATATATATATATATATATATATATATATATATATATATATATATATATATATATATAAAATATGAAATCGCCATTAACATTGGCCCATAAATGCGCAACTTTTGCCGAATTTAAC
The DNA here is from genome assembly GCA_963422195.1 of Carabus problematicus. Taxonomy (NCBI): domain Eukaryota; kingdom Metazoa; phylum Arthropoda; class Insecta; order Coleoptera; family Carabidae; genus Carabus; species Carabus problematicus. The sequence continues at coordinate 5,670,639 of OY728580.1, forward strand.
CGACCTTGTAAAGGCCCTTGCACAATCAAAAAAATAAGAAATAAGAAATAGGAATAAGAAATAAGAAATAGGAATAAGAAATAAGTGCAATGCACAATGACTCGATAGGAATAAGAATCGGCCAATCAGAGTGCTAGAATATATTTGACAGTTTCGGAAGCATAACCTGAAATATTAATAGTAAATGTCAAAATAAGTAAGTGTATAATTATTGTTTACTTGACAATACGTATTCAACTGCATAATTATGCGATTCCATTTTCTCAAATATTCTGCTAAACGACGGATGTAAACTATTGTGAACTAGGGTTACGAACTGTCAAGAAACGCGGGAATTCCAGGAACGCTGTGATTGCTTGGGAATAAGAAATAAGTATAAGATTTCCAACGCGTCGGAAATCTTATTTTTATTTCTTATTCCTTATTTCTTATTTCTCCGTTGTGCATTGATATACGCGTTTATATGTGTTGGATTCTTATTCTTATTTCTTATTCCTATTTCTTATTTTTTTGATTGTGCAAGGGCCTTAACTCTTATAGTTTCCGAGATCCCTGTAGTGGCCCGTTTAAATAGGACACCCTGTATATATATATATATATATATATATATATATATATATATATATATATATATATATACATTGCGAATAATGCATATATATATATATATATATATATATATATATATATATATATATATATATATATATATATATATATATATATATATATATATTGTAACGTTCCATTTTTGCTGGAACAAGTCTGTGAGAAGCTGGACGTGTCACGACGGCAAAAGAAAGAATAGCAGAGAGTCGTTTGTCGGAAGTCGACCGCATAGCACGACTTTGTGTACGGTGTACATTTTTGTTTTCACTTTGAAAGTCATTTCTAGTTTCAATGTGAGTTTGTATCGAAAAAAAAAATACAAAGTGAAGAGTTTACCCTATAATGCAGGGGATTTTAGTAGAAGTATCGTGCCGTGCTAAATTTCAGTAGTGTTACAATGTTGAAGGTTGTCTAAAGTCACGAGGTAGTGACTCCTACTGAATTCAGCCTGATCAAATAAGAGATCGAGAGTCGGCGCTATCCGTACAACAGAGGAACCTGTAAATCGTCGCCTACACGCCTGGAAATCACCCTTGAGAACACCAGTGAGGACCAAGGAATATAAGGAAGTATCACTCCGCCTCTATTTTTGGCTATGATAACAGCGCCTCTCACCAACTGTTGTCGTACTAAATCTGAGAGAGAACGCTATATTAATAAGAGAGATAGGGAATGTTTGAATTTGACGTTTAACGTGTGTTGTGTGTCAAATGTGTACGGTTTTGTAAGATATATATTTATTAGTGTTAGAAATTCGTATTTTTCTTTTTTTGACTTTGAATATTGTTTTGTTGTATGCAAGTAAGTATTATATATATTATATTACGTAATATCAGTTATTTTAGTACTGTATGAATTGGTTTTTCTTTTTAGAGATGAGTTGTTGCGTTCCGGGATGCGACAAATATTCAGGAATGAGTAAAAAGTTTACTCGATTGCCAAAGCAGAAATCATTATTAGAAATTTGACTGAAAAACATAAACAATCCGTTGCTTTTTGGTTTGGAGGAAAATAAATACAAAAATTATGTAGTGTGTATTAGACACTTTGCAGCAAAATGCATTAATACGTCTGCAGTAAATACTCAGAAATGCATTATAAAAGGTTCAATACCTACTTTATTCTTGACCGAAAGTAAGTACACACACACCCACACACACACACACACACACACACACACACACACACACACACACACACACACACATATATATATATATATATATACATATATATATATATATATATATATATATATATATATATATATATATATATATATTTATTTATTGTATTACAGATCAATTCAACGATGATATAAATTTTAGACAATTATACGAGGAATCAAAAGCCGGCACAAGTGGTATTTATTTCAGAATTATACATTATTCTCGTTCATATGTGTTGTCATCGGTAGTATATGTCTCATTCATTATGTGTTGTTATTGTTCTAGTATTTCATGTGTCATATGTGCGAAAAAATATGTAAAATTCATAAGGGAGTATTATATCATTACAGTAGCCAATGTGATCAGTAGAAGGTAGTATTTTCATTCATAAGCAGGTAGTATAATATGGTTGTATCGCATAGTTCTATTTTCATATTAATATGTGATATACGTCACATATTAATGTATAAAGCCTTTTTAAATACAGCATTTCAATTTTTAATAAAGAAACAACAATAATTGCTGATGATCCAGTATTTGGAATCAGTGCGATGGACGAATCACCAGTACCTGGTCCCAGTCTCAGTCTAGCTTCAGATGTTCCACGTAATGTTCCAGCATGTGCAACTCCGAAGAAACGAGGTAATATAGACAAAAATAAAATATTGCAAATTAGTTTGCTAGCTATAATTATTGTATATGGATTTCTAGGACAAACACGCAGATTCCAAGTCAATAAATTAACACCTAAGGCGAAATACTTACATGAATGCAACAAAATTTTAAAGAAAAAATATGTTTCAAAGTGCAAGGCAGCAAAACGCCTTCAGGACATTTACAAAATGTCGGTTGGGAAAAAACAACCTTGTATTATAGAACGAGCCATTGGCACTTTAAATTCTGTGACAAGGAATTTTTTAGCGTGCAACATCCGGGAGAGCAATAAGAAAAAGCAAGGAAGACGATTTACTTTAGACGAGAAAATCATTGCAATCTCCTTGTGGAAGTCCATGAGAGGATCGTACCGAATGTTGGAGAAGTATTTCACGGTTCCGTGCAAAACAACACTGAAAAGATTGCTTAATCGTATTCCTTTTCATCCAGGCATTAATAAATTATTGCAGCACCATTTGTCTTCTGTTGTGAAAGAGTTGCATGACGACGAAAATAAATACTGCTGCGTACTGTTTGACGAGGTAGCCATCAAGCCACATTTAACATATGATGTAGGGCAAGATTTTATATGGGGTTTTCAAAATTTTGGCACGTCACAGAAACCTCAGTTTGCTGAGCACGCATTAGTTTTTATGCTTCGAGGTTTCGCTGGTACCAGGTGGAAGCTACCTTTAAGTTACATGTTTGTAGGAGCAACAACAAAAACACCAGATTTAGTGCGTTGCATTAAGGAAGTGATTGAATCTGCATTATCTGCGAACTTTCGCGTTGTAGCTTCCATTTGTGACCAGGGGGCCTCGAACGTAGCAGCTATAAGGGAACTCAAGAGACAAACTGAGGTACTCTGTCGTCGTGAAGGGAGGGAATTTCGGCCTGAAACTTACATGATAAAGGGTAGGGAGATTATTCATATTTTTGATCCCCCTCACTTGTTGAAAGGAATAAGGAATAATTTGTTGACAAAAGACTTGCAATTTACGTACAATGGACAGATATGCACTGCGTCGTGGGATGACATTCTTCGATTTTACAAATACGACACCAGAAACTTATCGACTCTGACAAGATGCCCATCTCTCAAAGAATCAAATGTTGTTCCAGGGAAAATTCGGAAAATGAGCGTAAAGAATTGTGCACAGGTTTTTAGTCGCACGGTGTATGTTTCCATGCACAATTTGTTAAGAGAGATGCCATCTTCTGACATTCACGGACTGACACCACGAGCTCAGGGTACGGTAAATTTGATTAAATTCTTGGACGAGTTATTCGATAGTGTAAATGGTTTTCGAGGATATGATGAAAATGTACGTGATTTACGTCGTAGTTTATCACAAAATTCTAAACACATAACGTTTTGGAATGAAGCTAAACAAATACTGCGCTCAATGAAATTTGTGAAGAAATGTGATAGCGGTGCTGCTCTCCGCAAGGATAGTGTGCTACCACCTTCCTTGACAAATTGGATCGTCACCTTGAATGGCTTCGCATATTTGTGGAAAACTCTAATGGATCAGGATTTCGCATCTATTAATTTACGTGCATTTAACCAAGATCCATTAGAGAATTTCTTCGGAAGTATTCGAAGCCATTTAGGTTGTAATTCGAATCCAACCAGCGCAGCTTTTGTGTCTTCATACAAAACGTTATGTATTAACAATTTTGTATCCGTTAATTTTTTAGGCTCTAACTGTGAGCAGGACTCTGATCATATGTTCACAGATTTGAAAAAATTATTGATTACTGCTGAATCAAATTTACCAGACTCTGAGACTAACGAACAAGTGACTACAAACTTACACTTACATACAACGAACAATGAACCATGGGACCCTGCACCAACGGCTTACGTAGCTGGGTACGTCGCAAATAAGATTTTGACTAAAACCAACCATATTCCCTGGTGAGGACGAGAGCGGTGTCGAATCGCACGAGGATGATTACATCGGTCATCATCCCGTCAATACTGCATCAAAACCCCGTCATCGGCCGTGCAGCATCAATTTGAGACAGATAAGTGTTGGTCAAATCACCCCTTTTCTCTGTATCTCTGATTTTCGAGTTTATATTGTTTTTAATTACTCGCTAGAGAAATTTGTATTGCTGCCATGTTTGTTCTTAAGTGATCCTGTACGCCACCATGTCGCCAGTGTCTCATTAGTTTCAAAATCGACCACCGAGTGTATTTGACAGTCATAACCTTGACGTTTGACCTTCCAATTTAGATTATCATGTTAGATTTTAAAGTTTGTTTTTGATGGTTCGTTGGTAGATATTTAACGTAGATTAATTCTAGTTGCTCTGTGTATGTTAACTAATAGTTTCTTTTTTTTATTTTGTTTGCAAACCAAGAACATTAAGTGTAGAATCATATGTAACCATAGATTTAAGGAATATTCACTAGTAAAGTTTAATTGTGGAACAATTGCTGTGAATTAGAAATAAGTTTCATATCATCTCATTTCATATCATCCCATTTAGTGACTAAGTTAACAATAAGTTAAAATCTGGGCTTTATTTGAATATTACCATTGTATTTAGTTTGTACATTTCTGTTATATTTCTTTTCTGTATATATTTAAATGCAAATGAACATTCACGGTATTACACTTAATAATACTTTATCACTGTTATAATGGAGAAGTGTTGTATCGTCTGCGAACATTGTTATATTTCCGTGAACGACTGCATTAGGCAAATCATTCACGTATAGTCCGAAAAGTAATGGACCAAGAATGGATCCTTGTGGAACACCGATGCAAACCCTTGCTTCATGTGATATTTTTTTATCTACTGATACTATCTGTTTCCTGTTCGTTAAATATGATTTCAATAATTGCAGACAGTTCCCTCTTATGTAGGGTGACCATTATTTTTTGACAAAAAAACAGGACAAAAAAAACACGCTTTTCACAATTTACAAACGTTTATTAAGCTGTTTTATAATAAAAAAAAACAGACTTATAGAATTATTATAATTATTGTTCTTCTTAAGTAGGGTACAATATAAAACATAAATATCTATATAAATATAACTTAATTAAATGGAAAAGTCAAACTCTTGTAAATAGAAAAAAATATTCAGACTTTTAAAATTACTTTCAACTTTGGTACGTTTTAATATCACGTAGGTATCTTTTTAAAACTAACTATAGGTACTTAAGTTCAATATGAAATATAAATAGATAACATTTTATAACTGTAAAAGTGACACTCAAACAAAAATATATAAATATATATTCCATTTAATTAAATAGAAAAAAGAATATTCAGATATATAATTAATTTTCATAGTTTTCCACGCTTTTTATCTGTTTTAAAATATCAATTTTACCGATAAAACAGGTTGTATTTTATTCTAAAGACATCTGAAGGTTCGTTCAAACTTAATGTACACACAACGATTTTTTTCAAGCGCAAAAGCGCATATTTGCGTTAAAAGGTTCCTTATATTGTCAAATTCTAAAATTCAGGTTAAGCATAATTTAAATTTCTTTAAAAACAGAACAAAACAGTACAACAAAATAAAAACCAGTACATTTATTCTTTAAAAAAAACAACAGTACAGCGACTTAAAAAAAAGTACTGTACTGCCAAAAACAGTACGAATGGTCACCGTACTCTTATGCCATATTTTTCTAGTTTCTCTAACAATAAGTTTTGATCAATACAGTCAAATGCTTTCGATATGTCCAGAGAAACTCCAAGTACATGATCGTTTTTATCCAGATGTTCGTATAACGTAATTATAAAATTATAACGTTTGGAATATTATATACACTTTATTATAAATGTGGGTTGTGGATTTACACTAATAAACTTAACAAAATAGATATAAAAACAATTGCATGGCTTCTGCTCGCGTTGCTAAACAACAACATTCTATGGCGGACTTCTTGCTTCTTAGCGTTGTTGCCAATCCTCCGGCGTCTACCCGCCACTGGTGTTTCCGCACCTCGCTAGATGGTGCCACCGGTATTGTCGTAGCGTTAAGGCTGATTTACATATAGCATGCCGTGCCTCTGCCGTGCCCATGCTGTGCCGTGTCGCCAGCAGTTGCTAAATTGCCCATTGTATTTAATTTCTATGGGACGGTCATTTTCCATTTACACATACCATACCGGGCGCATGCCGTGCCACAGCCGTGGCAGTGGTGGTTGCCTCGAAAGATATTTCAAACGGCACGGCAGGGGAACGGCAGGCGCCCGGCAGTGCATGTGTAAATGCCTAGTATGCCGTGAAAGTGGCTTCGGCCGATTTCGGTCTACTCGGAATATCTCGAAGTCGTGCATAATTGTTGAATTTATTTATACACACGTTCAAGATTGTGATAGCATGACCACGGCACGGCAGTATATGTGTAAATGCTCATGGCTTTGACCGGCAGGGGAACGGCATGCTATGTGTAAATCAGCCTTTACACCCTCCCCCTCTGGTTTGCAGCTGACGACCTCGTGCGCGGACCAGGACTTGGGATTGGTTTGTTGTCTTTACGTGGTCGTCCTCGACCTCGTTTCTGCATCATTGGTTGTGCTGACTCGTCCTGCCGGTCCTGAAACTTAGTGAGGTCGGTAGTGTGATACTTACCGATCGACCTCTTTAAGTCGGATATTTCTTCTAATTCGTATGTTGTTGGTGTGACTACTCGTTTGATGAGATAAGGGCCGTCTCGTTTGGGTGCGAGCTTCGCACTTAAGCCCTTGCTGGCATTGCTCAAGACGTGACTTTTTACCAACACCTTGTCCCCTGGGACAAACGTTTCTACTGGACGTCGCCTTGGTTTTCTGTAGATCTTGTTGCTTTTCTATGTTCTCCCGTGCTTCACCCAACGTGGTTGTGAGTAATTGTCGGGATGAATACATCCGTTTCAGCTATGTGACGAAGATCATGTTGTACGTCGTCCGGTGTACGTAGCTCTCGACCAAAAGTTAAATAAGCTGCGCTATAGCCTGTAGATGCACTCTTCATCGTGTTCATAGCAAAACGTATCGCTGGTAGTTGTTCGGCCCACTTCGTGTGTTTGCCTGCAACTAAGATAGCTAACTGAGTCTTCAGGTCTCTGTTTTTCCGTTCGACTGGATTACTCTCTGGATGGTACAGTGGGATTAAGCTCTGTCTTATCTCCAGCCAGTAAGTTAATTGTTGCATAACGTCAGATATGAACTGTACGCCGTTATCACTTATTATGCGCCGTGGCGTTCCATATCTTAGAAATATGTCGTTTATCAAAACTTGTGCACACGCGCTTGCCGTGGCACGTTGTAGTGCAAATATCTCTATCCATTTGGATGCAGTGTCTTCTATTATGAATATCCACCTATAACCTTCTTCTGTTTCGGGTAGTGGACCCACTAGATCTATTGCTATTGTTTCAAATCGTTGAGTTGGCGCTGGTGTCTGCAGTAATCCTGCTGGTTTCAAAGTTGTAGCTTTGTATCGCTGGCATTCTGGACACTTCTTTAAATACTCTTCTACATATTTCCGCATTCCCGGAAAATAGTATCTCTTAGCGATTCTCTTGACTGTTCGATCCACACCATAATGTCCGGCGGTAGGATCGTCATGATACTTTTCCATTACACGTTTTAAGTCTTGTATATGTTCTTCAAATGTCTCTGACAATATGATTATATCATCTAAATACGCGAATATAGATATCTCCCAAACCTGTTTTGAACTTGTCTATCAAGCGCTGAAATGTCGCGGGCGCGTTGCGGAGTCCGAACGGCATTCGAAGAAATCGGTACGTTCCGAAAGGAGTAACAAAGCAAGTTTTGTCGCGGTCTTGATCTCTTACTTTTACTTGATGATAACCGGCTCGTAGGTCTATTGTTGTCATATATGGTGTCCTTTTCGCGTTCTGCAGTAACTCATCCATCCTTGGCATAGGATAGCTGTCACTAACTGTAATTGCATTCATTTTCCTGTAGTCAACACAGACTCGCACACCCCCGTCCTTTTTGGGTACTAGTACAGTGGGTGCTCCCCATGGACTTTCACATTCCTCTATAATATGTTCGTCTAGCATCCGATCCAACTCTTTCTTCAGAAGTTCCTTGTTGTGTGCGGAGACTTTGTATGGTGGAACATATATAGGCTCGTGATCTCCTGTGTTGATCCTGTGTTCTGCATAACCCGTCGCCTCTCCCCCTGCCGTGAAGATTGTTACGTTGGCGAGTAATACTGAATTCAGTTCCGTCTTCTGTTCTTCCGATAGTTTGGTTCCTTCATCTTCGCGGAGTTGAACCTTTGCTACTGTGACTTCGTTTACGGCAACTCTGCTTCTAGTTGGTTCTACTTCATATTGGTATTTGGTGTTAGGATCTTCTCCGAACAACCATGTTCGTTCACCTGAATTGATTATGATATTTGCTTTTTCCATAAAGTTTATTCCCAGCAGTGTACTGTTACTGGTCAATTCTGGAAAAATGATAAATGTAGTCGCTATTACATGTTCTTTTATGCTTACGTCTACAGTTGTTTTCAAGACTTTCTCATTTCGCTCGAGCCCATCGGCGTATGCAATTCGGACGATATCCTCATTGAATTTACATCCTTTTCTCTTCAGTACTTCGTAAAGCGTGTGTCCTGCGATGCTTGCTTGTGCTCCGGAGTCGGCATAAGCAACACCATTTGCGCCTAAAATCTTTATGGGTAGTACTGGCCTGAGATGTCGTAAAGAATCTTCTTGCGTGGTGAGATTGTAGAATTCCACGGCATCAGCATGCACCTTGGGAGTACATGTAGGACATTGTGATCTTATAAATCCTGGAGCCCCACATCCATAGCATTTGATGGTGGTTTCTTTCTTCTCAACGGTATTGGTGACTGGCGTTTCTTTCGGCTCCGATGTTGAGCTGGCCTGTTCACTCATCATTTTCTTCTTGTTCCGACACTCTTCTACGCGGTGTCCAAATTTCTTACAAAATTTGCATTTCGGTCTTTCTTTATTTTGCGGTACGTTAGGTTTGTTTTCTTCTTTCTTGAAATCCTCTTTTGATTTTTGCATGCCTTCCGATTCCTTTAGCGATTGTTCAACAATTCGCGCGGCTTCTAAAATGTCTTTGAACGACTTTACGTTATCGCGTAACACTCTTTTACGAATTTTTCTATGTAGCAGTCCATAGATCATGTCCACTTGCACTTTTTCACTAAGCGCGTCGGGAATTTTTGCAAGTAACGCGCGAGCACGACACACGAATATGTCGGTTGGCGTATCTAGACAGTGTTCCATTTTATACAGTTCCCGATATACTTGATATGGCGGTATTTGTGGTCCGTACGCGTCGCGTAAAGATTGTATTGCATCACTCCACGAGCTTGTTGATACTTTCAATCCTTGCCACCATGTCGTTGCGATTCCGTGTAACTACAGTGACTATATTAAAGACAGTGTGGACAGACGTCAAAACGCCGCCATGTTCCTGTCATTAGTAACAAAAAAAGGTTATTATCTTTATAGCTGGCTTTGCTCATGTTAACAACAAAAAATAAGCGTTTTGACGAAACGAAATGAATATATTATTTAATATTATACATATATTAGATGAATTAAAATATCAATTCATATTATAACAATTATTTATTAGCCATAGATTTGAAGTTTTGAAGCACAAAACACTACGAAATACACGAAAATATCTCAGAAAACAACGGTACAGATCACAGCTATCTTTCAATTCAAAGCAATTTGGCAGGAATATGGCGGAAATCTCATCGACCAATCACCATGAATACACTGGTGTCCACACTGTCTTTAATATAGTCACTGTAGTGTAACAACATTGGCAACCCGCGTAACGCGTTCTCGTCACTCACGTTTGCGCAGTCTATAGATTTCAACTGCATCTATAAAAGCTTCTACGTCCGAGTCTGATTTGCCGTCAAAACGTGCATTGCATTTTAAGCCTGTTCTACATTATACTTTTTCCTCATATTTCGATGCTAGAAAAAAGTCATATTTTGATACTAGAAAAAATATGCGAAAAAAGTATAGTGTAGATGCCCTTCTATTTCGATGCTATACTTTTTCCATACTAGAAATGAAACTAGATCCGATCCGAGTTTCGTTCGATTTTCATACTAGAAACATGCGCAGTACATGAAGCGACCACAAATTAATCTTGTAAAAAAGAACATATAATTCCTTGAAGGGATCAACGTGTTAATATTGTAAAATCATATTTTCATTTAATTTGAAAATTTATAACGAGTCGGCAACCTGTGGCCCGTCACATGCTTTGATGTGACCCGTGAAATAATAATAATAATAATAATACGTAGTGTAATACAAATTTCCAAATTTTAACTAAAAAAAACCTCGCGCTGAATGGATATTAGCTGAAAAAAGTTCAGCCAAAAGAATATTATTTAAAAAACACTCAGCCGAGTGGATATTAGCTAACCAAAAAATACAGCTGAATACATGGCCCAATTCAGTCGTTGTAGCTTAATGTGCGGTCCGCCTGAAAATATTATTGTTTAATTTGGCCCGCTATCTAGAAAAGGTCGTACAATGCCATCTTGTCCAGAATTAATAAACTTGACGCGACCAAGTAACCATCGAAGGAGAGGTAGCTTGTCTTCCACTTGGTTCTCTGCTGTAGCTGGTGTAAATATTCTTTGGACCAACGAGTCCAAAAGTGCTGACGAAATTGCTCTACATGCTGCCAAGGTGATAGACGATTAACAGAAACAGGTTTCATATCGAACATTAATACTATTTATTGAGTCTCCAATAAGAAAGTGAGCAGATGGCAGACAAAATGTGTCATTTGGATCAGTAGAAAGAGGTGTTAAAGATCGTGAGTTAAGCATTGCTTCGATCTGTGCTAAAAGCGTAATCATTTCGTCAGTACTAAGAGAAGCATTTTTAATAATTTTATACATGCATTGCTTCGCAGATTTTATCGCAGCTTCCTGAAGGCTGCCAAAGTGTGGCGAACTTGCTGGAATAAAATGCCAATTGATGCTTAGATTAGACATGCTTGAAACAATATTGTTATGAACATTTACGTTTAGAAAAATGTTGCTTAGTTCGTTTAGTTCTTTATTGGCACCTACGAAACTTGTTCCGTTATCAGAGTATATGTTCATTGGTTTTCCTCTGCGTGCTATAAATCTTCTTAAAGCTGCTAAGAAAGATTCTGAGGTTAAATCATTGACTCAACCAATATGTACAGCCTTTGTAGCAAAACATACAAATACTGCGCCATAAGCCTTTACAATTTTACTATTTCTTTTTTTTTTACCTTCGCGTCCATAGTCAATTCTACAATTTGAAAAAGGTCTAGATGGAGCTATTCTGCTGGCAGGTAAATCTGCCATCATACCTGGTTTTGTTGTCGGTCGTGCCTTGAAACAAGTAATGCAATTTTTGATTATATATCGTACATCGTCACGAGCTCCTAATGGCCAATAAGTTGTTTTTATTGCTGCTAGCGTTGTTTGTGCTCCTGAATGAAGTTGATTTTCGTGTTCCTTTCTTATTATTAGTTTCGTGAAGACGTGGCCCTTAGGTAAAAGAATAGGATGCATTTCGTCATATGTAAGTTGAGATTTACGCAATCTTCCACCAACGCGTATAATTCCATGCTCATCGAGGAAAGGATTAAGGCATATTAGCTTGCTTTTGGGCTGAACTTGATTTGCTTTGGTTAGTTCTTGAATTTCCTTGTTGAATTTCGTTTGTTGTACAATTCTGATTAGACAAATAGTAGAGCGTTTTAATTCTTGAACTAATATTGGTCCGAATGTAATATATTCAATATTTTTCTTCGATCTTTGTTGTGACTTATTAATAAAACGTAAACAAAATGACGTTATGCGAATTAGCTTATTGATGTCTGAGTACTTGGAGAACAAATCATCATAGACAGTAGTTACCATATAAATGGAAGTTATTACTCTGCGTTTAGGTAGTTCTGCAGGTGTATCAATTACGAATGTTGGTCAATTACTTTCTTATACATAGTATAAGGAAAGTATAGGAATCATGAAAAATTTCGATTGCGAGATTTTGATGGAAATACACGTTTTGAGGTCCCCTGAATACGTTTTGACTATTTTCTCAATGATGGCTGTGTGTATGTATGTATGTATGGATATGTGGCCGTATGTTCATTATCTCAAAAACTAAGAAAGCTAGAGTGACGAACTTTATATTTAAAAGTTTTTGTGATTGGATTTTGGGTATAATTAGAAAACCGGAAGAGGAAGTTTACTGAACACAGAAATTATAAATTTCAAATTATTTTAAAAACAAAATACGATACGTAAATATTTTTCAAATAAAAGTTTTAACGAATATTATTGTGAAGAAAAAATATGCTATACATTTTTCGTCTATCTTTGTCCAATTTTGAGTATAATGTATTTATATATTGGCATGTATTTAAAATATCATATATGCTATGAAAACAAAACAAAGACAAAATATTTACAAAAATACGCATTTGAAATGTCAAATATGTTCCAATTTAAATTGAGTATAAGAAAGTAGTGTGGTGACCACACCAGATTTTTACTTTTTTATACATAGTATAAAGAAAGTATAGAAATCATGAATAATTTCGATTCCGAGATTTTGATGGAAATACATGTTTTGAGGTCCCCTGAATACGGTTTGACTATTTTCGCCATGACGTCTGTGTGTGTGGATGTGTGTCTGTATGTTCATTATCTTCAAAACGAGCAAAGACAGGACAATGAAACTTCGTATTTAAAAGTTTTTTGATTATATGAAGAGCTGATTAAATTTCTAGCATAATCGCAAAACCGGAAGAGGAAGTTTACTGAAGATCAAAATCGAACATTGTGAATTATTAGAGAAACTGAAAGGAATATGGAAAAAGTTTTGAAATAAAAGTTATAGAAAACAATAAGCTTAAGAAAAAATATTCTATGCATTATCCAATTTTGAGTAAAATGTATTTATATATTGGCATGTATTTAAAATATCATATATGCTATGAAAACAAAACAAAGGCAAAATATTTACAGAAATACGCATTTGAAATGTCAAATATGTGCCAAATTAAATTGAGTATAAGAAAGTAGTGTGGTGACCACACCAGGTTTTTTTATATTGTCTTGAAACCAATTTGGACCATTCCACCAAAAATCACAATTTAAAAGCTCTTTCGGATATTTTGCTGTGGTTACTATGTCAGCAGGGTTATCATGAGTGCTTACATGATTCCATTTATATGGATAAGTCAGATTTTGGATTTCACGAACAAGATTTGCTACGAAGTACCGGCGGCTGTGGATTTAATCCAGCTTATCGTTATTGTTGAATCGGACCAATAAAATATATCGTCAATTGATATAATAATTGCTTTTCTGACTTTATTCATTAATCGGTTTTAAAAAACCAAAAGAAAATATTGTCAAACAACTAGATTTTTGTTACTAAACGCTAATGTCAAAATAATATCAAATGTGCGTAAATAGATGTAATAAAAGATTAAGTTAAAATATTCATAAATAGAATAAAAAGCGTTCTTTCTATCTAGTTTTGCCTCTTGGTTGATGTCGTGTGATCGTTAAGGTTTTGTGGTATATATCAGAGATTTTTTAACGAATATAAATATTATTTTAATTTTTTTTCAATCATATAATCGATTTCTTGTCTTTGTAGCCAAAGTTATTGTCGTGGATTTTATTTTCATTTAAAGAAGGAATTTAACATCGGATACGAATGAATCATCGCATTTCTCCTCTGAGTGTGTGCAGGCAACTTATGTGACGTTGCTTTATACCGGGTTCCATAAACAATAAAGAAAATGTTCTGAAGAGCACACTCCGCGTGATTGTTGAATTTAAGTTTACTGTATAATGTATACAAAGATAATTGGAATTGACATGACTTCCTAATAAGTAGGATGGAACCTTCCACAGCAGGGGTGGCCATTAGCAACCAGTAGTGGCGGTATTCAGGTACAATTTTAATTTATAATGCTCATATCGGAAAAGATATATGTATAAGAGATATATTTGTTTTTGTTATGATATTAATATTTACCTTTATAACATCAATCGAATCAGGTTGTGTTTTATTATTTCTAAATGCAGTTATATGTAAATAAACAGAAATAAAAAAAAATTATGAATACACCTCTGTTTTTTTATTCATTTTGTACCTGGCATAATTTGGGATAATCCTCTGTTTATAGCATGCTGCGTTAATCCAAGAATCAATTCCAAATATCTTTGAACGAACAATACCTAAATGTTATTTTGTGAAGTGATTCTTCAGAAGCCATACAGTGACAAACGGTCAATACGAACCGCCTAAGACGAAATACTATGCATAAAATGTATCGGGTCAAATGTTATGAAAAGTTATCAATAAAATTAACAATAATCACAGAATTTATCAATAATAATCAATAATTGCTGAATGGTAATATTTGTAGCTCATTGTTCTCCTGTCGAAGATCTATAGTGTCCGGTACATTTTATTTATTATTAAATTAATTAGATACATTTTTATAAAACCTATACAATTTTTTCCATTCATTCCTTGTGTTATTTTTAAATAAATATATATTTAAAACTGCTGTCGAATTGTATCTAAATATACATATGTACATACAAAACATCACGCCTTTCCCATTACAGGGGTAGCAGACCCTTTAGTTCACTACAATCACTCGCCACATGTTTCAAAATACATTTAAATATTGAAAGAAACACTGCGCAGTTTCTGCGGTGCACTAAGTTTTCGCCAGCACTGCAGTGTATGCCGTCCTTAGAAGTCTGCTAACAATTGCTTGCCACATACTCGTATCTTTACTTATCTCTCTCGCCTCGTTAATTTCCACACACCCTGTCATACATGCTCTCCTATTATGTCTGCTTACAAATTTACGTTCACTCAAAATATTTTCTGTCATATTCTTCCTTTTATTCCTCGGTCTTCCTCGCATTCGTGTTCATTCAATTTCACTCAAATAAATCTTCTTAATCCATCATTTGACATTTGTTCCACACTTTTCCCAACATTTTCACTAATTTCACATTCAACATATACTACTTTATTCCTAACACGGTCTCTTCTACGCACTCCGCACACACCTCTCAAGAATCTCATTTCAACTGCAGTTACCCTTTTTTTTATTCAGATTATCCCATACCCAACATTTACTTCCATGCATCGAGGATGGCACAAGTACACCATTATAAACACATAACCTAGCTTCTCTCTCTACTACTGGGATTCGGTCGGGATGATTATCAGGGAAACAGTATAAAGAATTGTAATAGTGTAAGTGTTTATTATAAAATGATGCGCTGCAAAATACGTCTGCTGATGACTGTCTGTATCTGTTTATTCGCCCTGATCTTTTATTCGTAATCGATTCACCGACTTACGTTTTGAATTACCAGTGGCGTAGTTTATTACACTTCTCCCCCATAATTAAAAGATTTGTCTATAATCATAAAAGGCAAATCTTACATGCGGGACGTTCTTCTCCCTGTTATTTTAGAAGTGGGTCTTTGTGTACTACTACGTTCAATTTCAAATTCAGGATCGTTATCTACATATTCTTCCACAGCTATATTTTGCGGCCTAGTAACATATAGTAGGCTAGCACCTGGATTCTGAATTCGTTCTGAATAAAAATTTCGTTTAATCTTTATGCAAATACCAGCACAACATCCACAGACGGTTTTCTTAAAACATTTTTTACAACAAAAATTGATTATTAGTAGAATAAGTAAACCGCCGATTACATACAGGCTGTTGAAAAAAAAAGGGTAAAAAAACATATCGATGTGGTGATTCACAATCAAAAAGAAATTTTTTCAAAATTCGCAAAATTACGGACATGCTTCTAGAAGAGTACATTTCTAGTGCCACTGGTGACAGTACATTATTAAAAAACGTCAGAATAAAATTAATTCATTTGTTATTCAACATCAGTTACGTGGTAAAAAAATTATGTTGAATACCCGTACTCATTTGTTTATTACCAGAGGCACTACACCATTTCCAACTGTAATTCAGAAAGCGTCAAATGTAATTCAGAATAGTCAATTGTAATTCAGAAAGCGTCAATTGTAATTCAGAATAGTCAACTGTAATTCAGAAAGCGTCAAATGTAATTCAGAATAGTCAACTGTAATTCAGAAAGCGTCAAATGTAATTCAGAATAGTCAACTGTAATTCAGAAAGCGTCAAATGTAATTCAGAAAGCGTCAATTGTAATTCAGAAAGCGTCAATTGTAATTCAGAAAACGTCAATTGTAATCCAGAAAACGTCAATTGTAATTCAGAAAATATAAATTTTTTACTTTCTCATACACAACATAAGGTTGTATTTGATTTGATGGAAACAAAGAAAATACAAAAAGAAATACATATAGGACAATTTTTTAAATAATAACTGAATAAAAAATTATGAAGAAAGAAGATATCTCTGGGCTTTTCTTCTATCTCTATTTACAGTTATACATATGTATATGTATTTATATTCGCGGATGTACGGAAAGTATCAACATGCCTTGAAAACAAATGGATTCAAATGTTTAGGTTATGATTACAAAAAATAAACAAACAAACAATATATTGAATTGTACACAAAATTAATATCAATTAAATAATTTACATAGTGTAAAGAGTGAGCTTATATATTTAAAATGGAATTGAAGGATATGTGCGTCATTTGCCAAGTACCAATGACAAGAAATCCAATCTTGCGGTTACTGCCATGTGGACATTTACTTCACGCAAAGTGCGCTCAACCTCTCGACGAAGTGCCGAATGCAACATGTCCGATATGCAGAGCGGAACTAACTGGAACAGAATCCATAGAAAGGAAACACTATAAAAAATATACTGATAAAGATCGAGAAAGGATAGTAACTTGCGCCAATAGAGGTGATGATTGGATAGCTTTGGCTGTTACGTTAAATATTAATTACAAGACCGCATTTCACTGGATTCAATCTGGGCGTGAGAAAATGTATAAAAAAGGAGGTATAAAGCCCAAGATATTAAGTGAAGATCAAATTGACATTATAGTTACATGGATAGAAGAAGACTGTAGTTTGACCTTGCAGCAATTAAAGGAAAAAATTATGAGTAGTTTCCAACAAATGTTGTCAATATCAACAATAGGAAATTACCTAGAAGGTAGGCTTTTCACAATGAAGAATGTACACAGAGAACCAATAACAATGAATTCTGAAGAAAATAAAAGAAAACGATGCGAATATGTCCAGGCATTAAACAATTATATTCAACGAGGCAAACAAATTGTTTGGGTAGATGAAACAAATTTTAATTTGTTTTGCCGTCGAACAAGGGGCCGTGCAAGAGCTGGTGTTAGGGCCATCCAAAACCTACCTGCAGCAAGAGGTCCTAACATTCATTTAATAGGAGCTATTTCAGCAGCAGGCGTTATAGCTATGGAACGCAGAAGAGGTTCATTCACATCACAGTTAGCAAATGTATGGATAAGAACATTACTGCAAGACTGGCAAAATATGGGAAATGAGCTGGCAGATTTGGTGATTGTTGTAGACAACGCGCCATGTCATTCACAACTGGAAATAATCATCAATCAGACACCAGCAACTCTATTGCGTCTTGGTTCCTACTCTCCAATGCTCAATCCCATTGAAACGATTTGGTCGAAAGTCAAGGCGTACGCCAAATCTCACATTCGAGTTCCCAATGTTGTAGCTCCAGGAATTATCGAACAAAGACTGGTGTACTTAGAGCAAATCATAGATGAGGCAAAGAATACCATAGTCGGAGGTGATTGTGCACGTGCCGCGCAGCACACCACCATACATCATACTGCCGCATTAGAAATGAATAATATGCCAGTAGGGCGATAGAATTTTGTAAATATTATAAGATTAACTATTTTACAATAAAAAAGATTTTGAAACTTTTAATGCAATTCACGCTTTCTGAATTACAATTGACGCTTTCTGAATTACAATTGACGCTTTCTGAATTACATTTGACGCTTTCTGAATTACAGTTGACGTTTTCTGAATTACAATTGACGTTTTCTGAATTACAATTGACGCTTTCTGAATTACAGTTGACTATTCTGAATTACAGTTGACGCTTTCTGAATTACAATTGACTATTCTGAATTACATTTGACGCTTTCTGAATTACAGTTGACTATTCTGAATTACAATTGACGCTTTCTGAATTACATTTGACGCTTTCTGAATTACAATTGGAAAAGGTGTAGAAATGTACTCTTCTAGAAGCATGTCTGTTTAATATGTAGTACAAAAATCAAAGGACCAACAGAAGAACTATGTATATATTTTGGATGAATGTAATGAATAACTCGAATAATTGTAATTAACTCGTTTTATTGTTGAGTTTGGTATCAACAACATTCACAAAACTAGTATGTTTTTTAACAAGATTATTATGACAACAACATTTTTGTTCATATTTGTTTTATATATTTTAAAAGTTTTGTTTGCCTACTAGACATCCCGCCCACCTTGAAATAGAATATTTTAATTATTGTTTTCAAAGGGTAAAAAACATATTTTGTTAATAGGTCGTTTCAAAATTCCTGAAGATGTTTTCAGTGTAACTACACGAACTCTTCCATCTGCACCAGGTTGAACTTGAGTAATTCGACCCAATTTCCATCGTAGGGGATACATGTTTTCGTGTTTTAATAACACCATATCTCCAACTTGTAAATTTTTCTTGTCAAAGATCCATTTGGTTCTTTGTTGAAGACTGTGTAAATATTCTGTGGACTATCTCTTCCAGAAGTGTTGAAATTTTGACTGAATCAATTGCCACCTTGCTAGTCTATTTATTCTTATTTCAGAGAAATCTGGTTCTGGTATTAGAATTATTGGTTCACCTATTAAGAAATGTGCAGGAGTAAGAACATCAAGACTAGTGAGATCATCATAAATCGGTGTTAAAGGACGTGAATTTATACAAGCTTCTACTTGCGTGAGAAAAGTATACATCTCTTCATAAGTTAATATATTTTCACCAATTACTCTTTTAATGTGATATTTGACTGTTTTAATTCCAGCTTCCCAAAGTCTGCCAAAATGAGGAGCAGAAGGAGGAATAAAATGCCACTGAATTCCTTGTATGGTTGCAGCAGTAGTAATTTCTTCTTGATGATTTGATTTGATTAAAAAATTTCTCAAATCTTTTAATTGTCTATCAGCTCCTTTAAAATTAGTACCATTGTCGCTGTACAAATTTTTACATAAACCTCTTCTAGATACGAATCTTCTTAGTGCATTTAGAAATTCAATAGTAGAAAGACTAGTAACTAATTCTAAATGAATTGCTTTGGTTGCCATACAAATGAACAATGCTATGAATGCATTATTTGTAATCTTTTTAGTCTTTCGTAAAATTACTGGTCCACCGTAATCCAAACCTGTATTTAGAAAGGGTCTGGCTGTTTGAACCCTGGGAAATGGTAGATTTCCCATTATTTGTTGCTGTGGCATTGCATTTTGTTTCATACATACTAGACAATTGTGAATGATATGTCGCAATAAATTTCTTCCATTTATAGGCCAATACCTTTGCCTAAAATTACTCAAAACATTTTGAATCCCTGCATGTAGTAATCTAATATGTTCATTTTTTAACATTAACTTTGTTAAAATATGCTTCGAAGGCAATATTATAGGATGTTTCTGAGAAAATGTTAGTGATGAATACGATAATCTACCACCAACTCTTAAAATATTGTTTTCATCAAGAAATGGATTAAATGTTTTTAGTGTACTGTTTACTGGAATTGGTATTTTCTCTTTGAGTTTATTTATTTCTTCTGAAAATGTTTCCATTTGTGCCTTTTTTATTAGAAACGTTAACGAAACTTGCAATTCTTGTGTAGAAAGGCTGCCTCTTAGTCGGTTTTCTGAAGTACATCTAGAATTATTAGCAAATCTGAAACAATATGCTACTATTCTTTGTAGTTTTGTTACAGTTGAATATTTATTAAATATGTTGATACTTTCTATTGTTTCATGGTGTACAATATTATTGTTAATTTTTAGTTCTAGAATATCATCTGATATAATTTTTATGTCATTTTGTATTGAAGGCCAACATTTTTCATTTTTGCTCAGCCATAATGGCCCGTTCCACCATAAGGTTGATTTAACAAGTTGGTTTGGTAGTTGTCCTCGAGATATTATGTCTGCAGGATTATCAGAAGAGTTAACGTGTTTCCACAAACTTGCGTTCGTTATTGTTTGAATTTTTGCAACCCTATTTGCGACAAATGTTTTTAATTTGTTTGGCGAAGTATTAATCCAATGCAATGTTATTGTAGAATCTGACCAAAATACCGTTTTACTAAATTGCAAATCGAATGCGTAGTTTGTTGGTTCATAGAGTTCTGCTAACAATAATGCTGCACATAATTCTAATCGAGGCAGTGAAACCTTTCGAAGCGGAGCTACTTTGGATTTTGAACAAACAAGCTTTACCATATAATGTTTTTGTGTATTTGTTGATCTAAGATATATGCAAGCTCCATATGCATTTTCTGATGCATCACAAAAGCCATGTAATTGTACTTCAGTAGCGTTATTTATTAAAATACGTCTTGATATAGTCAAGTTATTTAAAAAAAGTAATTGTATTTGATATTCGTGCCATAAATTGACAATATGAGTTGGCACAGGCACGTCCCAATCTGTTTTTAATTCCGATAGTTACTGCATAACAATTTTTGCCTTAACTAGAATCGGACCAACTAAACCCAAAGGATCAAATAATTGTGCAATTTGTGACAGAATTTGCCGCTTCGTTAATGCAATGTTTGCTTCCCTTGAATCTACGATATAATGTATATTATCTTCTTGTGCGTTCCATCTCAAACCTAAGGTTTTAACCGTTTCTGTATTGTCAAGTGATATAAGTGGATCATTTGTCACATTTGATAAATCGCTTGTTAAATTTTTATCATTAGATAACCATTTTCTTAATTTAAAACCTCCTGCTTGCAACATGGAAATAAGTTGATTTCTCAGCAATAAAGTTTGTTCAAAATTATTGGATCCTGTTAAAACATCATCAACATAAAAATCTCTTTTTAATATTTTAGATGCAATGGGATAATTATATGCTTCTTCTTCAGCTAATTGATGCAAGGATCTAATGGCAAGAAAAGGAGCAGACGAAATACCATACGTAACTGTGGTTAATTTAAATGTTTGTATTGGTTTGTTTGGATGTGTGCGCCATAAAATCTTTTGATATTTGCTGTGTTCAGATGAAATCCTTATTTGTCGATACATTTTTTCAATATCAGCAGTGATAACATATCTATGAGTTCTGAATCTTCTTAAAATAGAAAAAATGTCATTTTGTAAAGTACCACCTACCAGCAATGTATCATTTAGTGACCTTTCATTGTTATTTTTGGCAGAACCATCGAAAACGACTCGTAGTTTAGTTGATAAACTTGACTCTTTAAGTATTGCATGATGAGGTAAAGAATAACCGCAATATATGTCGCCATTTTCTTCTAATTCCATGTGATTTAGTTCTAAATACTCGTTTATGAATTCATCATATTGTTCTTTTAACAAAATATTTGAATTAAGCTTTCTTTCTAATGCTAAGAATCGTTTTAAAGCTAAGTTATATGAATTGGCGAATTGTGGTTCATTTTCCTTAAATGGTAGTTTAACGATAAACCTTCCCGTGTTATCACGTTTTACGTTTGTTTTAAAATAATTTTCGCATTTCAGTTCTTCCTCAAAATAGTGTTTGATATTGGGATATTGCTCTATTTCCCAAAACTCTAGCCATTTGGTCTTGCAGATTGTCTTTGGTGGATAACAAACATGTTGAATTATTGGTATGTTCAAAATGTTTGATTCTTCCAGATAAGATCCATCCTAATTTTGTTTTTTGTAAAGTAGGTAAATCTTTACCTAATTTAATTTGTCCTTGTTGTAATAAATCGAAATATATTTCTGCGCCTATGAGCAAATCAATTTGTCGTGGCTCACCGAAACCAGGATCAGCTAATTGAACGTTAGGTAACTTTAATTTATTCTGATTTATATGAATTGATGGTAAATTAATAGTGATGCTATCTAACACTAGAAATGTTAATTTCTCCTTGTAGTTCGATGTTGTAGAAGCAAATTCAAGATCTGCAGACTTTGTTATGTTAGTCTGAATTTGATTGATACCATTTATAGCCATTTGTATTGATTCCGTTTTACATTTTAATCGATTTATTAGAGATGTGCTCACAAAGTTAGATTGTGCTCCACTGTCCAATAAAACTCTACAACGCTGCCATGTTCCTTTTCTGTCAAGTATATTAACGATAGCGGTTCCAAGTAAAATTTGATACTGACTATTTGAATTATATAGCGCAGTATTTAATTGTGTTTTAGTATTTGGTGACGTCCAATCTGAATGAGATTGTACTTCGGTATGAATTAATGTGTTATGTTTTCGAGTGCATTTTCTGCATGTACTTGATTTGCAATCCTTTACCATGTGTCCTGATTTTAAACAATTTAAGCAGAGTCCTAGTGATTTAACAGTTGATAATCTATCATGATGATTCTTTTTTAGAAACTTTTCGCATTTATATAAAGAATGATTTGCTTTACACAATTTACATGAAGGTAAATAGTTCAAACTTGAAGTAGTATGTGAAGTTTTTATTTTAGTTAAATCACTTGGTTTATCTGGATAATTAATTGCTTCTAAAGAAAAACATCTTTGTTCTAGAAATTTAAAGAATTCTTCCATTGTTGGTAAATTATTATTTTCCCGTCTTAATTCCCATTCTCGTCTAGAAAATTTGTCTAACTTTTGTGCAGTGATATACATGTATATAATCATTGCATCCCATTGTTGAACAGGTAGGTTTAATACTTCAAGTGAACGTAAATATTGTTTAGTTTCTGTAATAAGATTTCTCAATCCTAAAACTGAATCCTTTTGAACAACTGGTATTTCGAATAATGATTTTAAATGGGCATTTATTATGTAATGTTTATTGTCAAATCTGTCAACTAATAGTTTGAATGCAATTGAATAATTTTCAGAAGTGACATTTACTGATTCGATGACCTTGCGTGCTTCACCTTGTAATGATGCTTTCAAATAATATAATTTTTGTATATCTGAAAGTGTTTCGTTTTCATGTATAAGACATTTGAAAATGTCATGAAAACTGTGCATTCTTGGTAACTGCCAGTGAATGTTGGCAAGCTTATTTGAGGTAATTTTACCTTAGGTAACTGACTGTGAGAATTACTATTTGAAATCGTCGTTGAACTAGTTGTGATTACTGCGGGTCTATTAACTGACGTGTCATTAATGATTTTTTGAATATTAGCCTTTGTTTCATAATATTTTGTTTCAAATGCAATTCGATCGTCTTCATGTCTGTCAAAATCTATGCCTTCCAATAGAGATTGCGTTGATTCATATTTCAACCATAAATCCTCTATTTTCGTATTACGAACGTTTAATTGTTCTATGTTATCATTAATATCAAAACTATCTACGAAATGTTGGATTCTAGTAAGACTGGTTTTGATAGATTTACGTACTTGCAACAATTGTATTTCATTCTGTTCTGTCATGACTATTGTGTATTGCAATAACGAGTATTTTGTACGAAAATACAATGATGACACCAGATATGTGTTTTATGTAACTTGAAATAGTCACTTACTTTGTTTTAGCTTCCAAAATACCTTCCGTAAATGTATGTAGAATCATTCACGATGTAATATTTCTTAATTCTTCTGTACGTTGCGTTCTGCGTTTACTCAAACAATCATTGCGTGGCTCTGGAATTGATGTGTAGACTCAGAAATAGCTATGAAAATCGCTTCGTATATCCATATGTCGCCTATCCGGCTCCCAAGCGGAACCGCTCCGCCGGTAGGGCTCGCGCTGAGTGAGCGGCAGGTTTTCTCCGGGTACTCCGGTTTCCCCTGCCTAGGTACACTAATACTTAAACACGCTAGGCCCTAAAATCGAACTAATGTCACCTCTGGCGTACGTCATGTGACAAGTAGATAGAGGGGCCAATAGCAGCCACAAAAAGGCATACAAATGAAACAATACAACACATAGGATAGGTACACTGATAGGTACACTGCACTACACTGACGCATACACTCTGAAGAGGCTCAGGCCTATAGCAGAGCACCACCATAAATCAATCAAATCAATCAATCTATCCGGCTCGAAGGACCAAAATGTTTAATATGTAGTACAAAAATCGACGGACCAACAGAAGCACTATGTATATATTTTGGATGAATGTAATGAATAACTCGAATAATTGTAATTAACTCGTTTTATTGTTGAGTTTGGTATCAACAACATTCACAAAACTAGTATGTTTTTTAACAAGATTATTATGACAACAACATTTTTGTTCATATTTGTTTTATATATTTTAAAAGTTTTGTTTGCCTACTAGACAATGTCCATAATTTTGCGAATTTTGAAAAAATTCTTTTTGATTGTGAATCAGCACATCGATATGTATATACCATGAAATTTTTGAGCCCTTTTTTAACACCCTGTATATAATTGTAACAGATAGCGTGGCAACGAACACTGCTATTGTGCATGCTGTTTACCGCAAGGCGTACAAAGATATAGAATATAACTAGGAATGTATACAGACATACATGCCTGCAGCTCATCGACGTATGTGCAAGTCAGAATATATCACAAATTATTATTTATCTAGATTCACTTTTAAAATCCTAGGTGCCTAGGTCGCAAACAAAACAACAAATTTAAAACAAGTGTGCATACATTTTCTCGTGTTGACAAAAGCAAAGCATACTAAGCCGACTATAAATGCATTGATCTTCTTTTGTTCAATTTTTATTTAAAAAATATTTTTTTCTCCAATGGTCTTACATACTTTTTCAAAATAAAAAATATGGAAAAATATTGTTCCATTTCCTGCATATGCATGAAAATTTGGAATACAATTGAATAAAAAATAACGCAGAAAAAAAATAAAAACTGAAAAAAAATTGGAAAATATTTTTTTTCTCGAGTACGAAGGAAAATTTTGAAAAATAAAATGTACCTTGCACAACTAGACATAACATGTATCTGCAAAAAAAAATTCGTGAAAATCCGTTGGGTAGTTTAGGAGATCTAGGTGGAACAAAAAAATCTCGTACGAGCGAGCGAGCGAGCGGACGAGCGACATACATACGGACATATGTTGTAATAGTCATTTCGTGGTCCAGGGGGTCTGTCCGGGATTTCTGTGCAAAAATTTTTGAAATCGGAAGATGCTACAGACATCGTACCGAACACTATAGCTCTTCGACAGGAGGTCGATGAGCTAAAAACTATACTTACCTCGTTGTCGGCACCCTGTTCAGACTGCTATGAGGGGGACTTGATGGAGTCAGGTGACACTCGCGAATGAAAGATCGTTTATGTAGTATATTTTAGAGTACTTTATTGACACTATTTATAGTTTTACAATTACACCTCGTCGCGACCGCGTATTGTACGGGAATCTCTCTTCGCGGTGTACTCGTCGCCTTATAGCTGGTTCAATCTACCGACGATGGCAAAAAATGAACAGTCAATGTCCGTAGGTCTATACCTATATCGGCATTTTAGCGCTTGGTCAGTGACCGGCCGGCGTCAGCATATTTGCTGCAACTACACACGTTACTGTCAATATGTGGAATTGCGTACGTGACTGTTACATAATCATTGAATAATAAGTAACGTAATTATATATTTATTAAATATTTTTCAAAATTTTATCAGTTTTTGTTTTTTTCTTCTTTATTTTCCACTCAATTGTATTCAAAATTTTCTTGCATATGCAAGAAATGAAACATTATTTTTCCATATTTTTTATTTTGAAAAATTATGTAAGACCATTGAAGAAAAAAATATTTTTAAATTAAAAAATTAACAAAAGAAGACCAGTACATTTATAGTCGGCTTAGTCTGCTTTGCTTTTGTCGAGAGAAGGAAACGGTTTCGCACTTGTTTTAAATTTGTTGTGTTATTTGCGACCTGGGTACCTAGGATTTTAAAAGTGTATTAAGATAAATAATAATTTGTAATACATATATTCAGACTTGAAGATACGTCGATGAGCTGCAGGCATGGATATCTGTATCCATTCCTAGTTTTAATAAAATTTAATTGTGCTTAACATAAATTTTAGAATTTGACAATATAACAAACCTTTATCTAAAACATAAATGTTAAAATTTATTCTTTTTTATATATATATATATCGGGTGTCCTAAGAAATCTGGGACATAGGGAATTAACATGAAAATATAGAAGTATTATGATTACTTCTGAATGATACATTTTAGAGCAAAGGTGTAAATAAAAAAGTTGTGTAGAATTAACAACTGCATAATATGATCAGATATTCATTATCCAAATATGTTTGTATATCGCGTAAATCAAGTTTGAAATATTGTATTTTGACAGATCACAGGATGCCATGGGACAAAAATCACATGTTTTTTTTTTGGTAATTACAACAACAAATAATCAAACATAGCGTTTGTATTATTTGTTTGTATTTAATAATGATATTTCTCTTATTGAATCCCAGAACATATCCATGCCAGAAGTATATTTGATTATCAAAACCTAAAATTTAAATTAATGGCACGTAAAGATGTGTAATTTTTACCTTTAAATGTAAACATATATATTCATTGTAGATTTTCTTTAGTCAAAATATAATATTGAGAAGGAAAAATTTCTATATTTGGTTAACTGAAAAAAACGTTTGCAAATTATGAAAAGCGTGTTTTTTTTGGTCCTGTTTTTTTTTTGTCAGAAAATAATGATCACCGTACATATACAGGTCTGTCCCAAAAGTAATGCGACTACATTAAAAAAAAAACTATTAAACATATTGGTAAAAAATCTTTCAAATTCTTTAAAGTAGGTTCTTTGGCCATCAGCACAGCAAATTGCGCGATTTCCTAGCTTTCGTCGAAGCTTCTTTTCAGAGCCGGTCTTACGGTTTGCGGGGCTGTGTGAAAAAATAAATGCGGGGCCAAGAAAAATAACTTATTTTAGTTTCTGCGTCGGCACGCGTCTGTAAATCACGCTAGCACGGGGCTGGCCTAACCGCGGGGCCGTGTGCGGAGCACACTTTGCCCCCCCCCCCCCATATATCCGGCTCTGCTTCTTTTACGTTATTCAAGAATTTGAAAGATTTTTACCAATATGTATAATAGTTTTTTTTTTAATGTGGTCGCATTAGTTTTGGGACAGACCATGTATATTTGCATGTTATTCATAGCCAAATATTGCTTAATTACTTAGAAAATCCACTTTACAATTAATTTATTAATCATCAAAAGTCCAGTTAATTGCAATGGTCCTTTGAAAATATGTGATTTGAATATTATACATATGTTTTATGAATATACAGTAGCACTCCAGTTATCCGGAATCGCCAATTATCTGGATCTCTTTGAGAAAAAAAAAGCTCAACAGCTGAGTCTTACAGAAGTGTTTAAGAAATGATAATTTATGTAAGTACACACTGTAGAAAATGTAAGCAACGTTGTGTTTTAGTCATTAAAACTAATAAAATACACTTTTACTGTATTCGGTACAATTATTTTGCGTTTTTTTTTTAAGTAATTGCCTTTTTTTCCATTATTTTCCGGTTATTTCATTATCCAGATGGGGTTCGGTTCCAATTGATCCGAATAATTAGAGTTCTACTATATTATGAAACAATATTGAACTCTGTAAATAAGCATCTGGACTATAGTAACAAGTATTTAGTTAATAAAATGTCACAAAGTGTCACACCATGCCAGATCACCCTTCTTGCGTCACAGAATCCAGATTATTTTGATTTATCATAGGTAGTATATGTAGTTGTGTGGAAGCAATGTTGCCAAATAACTTCTTCCACAAGTTCCGTATCGGAATAGAAGTTGTACGTAATATTCACAAGTATATATTGTAAATAAATTACGCGTTGGCACATTTGAGCTTAGCGAATTATACAATATATTTTTATAAATTCGTGATGTTACATTTTTTAAAAGACCACCCTTTTCCCTGACAGTCTGTCAAATCCCGCTGCACCTTCCGCGACCATGAGTCATCATTTATTGAAGCTGTCTAAAACAGTGATGCACAACCCGCGGCCCTTTTGCAAATTTTTGCGACCTGCTTGGAAACAATAAAATGAGCTCAAAAAGAGAAAAACTTCAGCCAAAAATTAAAAAAATAGGATACAAAAAATCTTTTGCGCCACCCAACCCGAAAGCGAATTATTAAGTCTTATTCGGCCGCACATTACTTATCATAATACAAATATGAGAATGGCTGTAGCACCGGAAGAAAGATTAGCTTTCAATACACAACCACAGTTGTATACAACTGTCAAAACTCGTGCGCATTGCTTATGCGCAAGCTTAAGCGGGTTCTTCACGGTCCGTGCGCGCAGACCTATATGTTAACAAGTGTTTCATATTCCGCCGCAGCGCAATGCGGTCGCCGCACTGCATGAAAAATAGAACATGTTTCATTTTTTCGCCGGCTGCGGAGAAACGACGGTTCGTGCGCGCACTTCCATAAGAAATAATGTGTTCTATAACAACCGCTAGAACTCCGCAACCGCTGAACCGCATGAAAGCGGTCCGTGCGCGCACTGCCTCAGTGTATCTATCCAAACAATCAATTTACGTCATCGTTTAGAGAAAACCTAACAAGCATCAATATCACTATGAATTTGTAAATATACTTTTTAATCGACATTTTATTGTATTTTTATTATTAATATGCACAAAAAAAATAATATAACTAATCATGGTAATAAATATTTCTATTAGATTATTTTTCGTTAATTTTTTATCAAATTATTTTTATTGGCAACGCCGAAAATAAATATTACACGTTTATGGTTGACGTTTTTTCTTAGCGATTTATACTGTAAATGTGTTTTCGTGTGGCAGAACATTGTTTTAATCCGTTTCAGAACTCGTGTAAACGTAATGGAACATAACGTCATAATATCTAGTGATATTGCATTGTTGACGTGAATTGGTTGTTTGTCTAGATATAGGATAATGCGGCCCCCGACTCAAAAACAAAGTCATATGCGGCTCTTTATACATAAAAGTTTGTGCATCACTGGTCTAAAAGCACCTTCTGCGATGGGCGACGGACGCGATGCATTATTTTCTTACCTTGAACCTGGCCTGAACATCCTGGTCAGAGGCGCAGCGAAGGGAGGTATTTGGGTAGGAACCCTCTATTTGAAACGGAATGTCATAAAACTCCATATATCAAATTCTAACATTAAAACGAACGATTGAAAATTAATACACGTGAAGAGGCCTATTTATAATTATTATTTTCCTGGTAAATAGGAATTACTAAATTATAGATATACTTACAAAACAACAAAATTCTGGTTATCTGCAATTACTTAAGAACAAAATATGTACATATATTAAATGATTCATCTTGAGTTTTTTTTTGCAATTAAAAATAGCTTTGTTGTTTTTTCAAAAATTTTTACTAAGGGTGACCGCTGAACCCTTCTTCGGTTAACATATAAATTCATCCCATGCCTTGAATTACTGCCATGAAAATATAGTCACCTTAATTTAAAATTCGATTGTATGAATAAGTGAATAGTTCTTTAAAAGTCAATTAATCATTGATGTATCACTGAATATTAAGGAAATACATATAAACTGATGCATAAATGGAATAAATATACAAAAATTTCTTTATCTAAAATTCCAGCAAATACCTTTCATTTCACGTGGGAAATGGATTACTAATTTAATAACACAAGTAGTGAAATATATGTACTTTGCTAATTTAATTTAATAACGAATGAAAAATATAACAAAGAGAATAAATAAACAACATCCAGATAACAATTTTTATTTCTTGTTTATCATAAAAAAATTAAATAGTGTCAGAATGTACGTGTCAGGCGATCTACGCATAGCGACAGCGGACCGCCTGCGTTCGGACACACTCGGGTGTGTCCGCCCTGCTAATACTTGACCTAGTTTCCACTTGCATCATAACCGAGAGAGTTCAGTGTTCCGCATGTACAGGGGTAGGAAACGCAGATGAGAGTACTTGAAGCAAAGTTTGGAAGTTTACTTTCCCCGCTATAGATGGCCGTCTAGGTACTATTTGACAAAACTCTCTGTCTGTCTCTCTCTACATCTTTCTCTCTCTGGCAGAAAAAAGACGCTACCGGCTTGTTTCTGACTTCCATTTTGAAATTAGTAGCGTATGTATCAGTAGAGTTTGGTTAGTACGTTGTGTTCAAATCTGTTTTTGCTGTTTATTTCGTTTTTTACATTTACATTTTATCTTATTCATTGCGTATTACTGCTGCCTAGTGTGTATTAAATCTGTATTTTTCAATACAAGTAGTAATGCCTTCGTATACGATCAAGTGTTGCATTCATGTATCACTACATTAAAGAAATAAACAATATTTTGTCGGGCAAAAGAACTGTTGTAAATAATGAATGTATATTAGAGAATAAGGCAAGAAAGAGATATTTGAAATATTGTACCTTTAAAAACAGAAACAAATAAATATTTAATACTAAATAACATTGTTTTAAAAATATATATTAATTGGTAGAAAATGTGTAAAAATGAATATAACATCTGGGGGAATCATGCTTCCAATAAATATGTAACAATATTTATAGCAACCATGATTTTCTCATGCTTATATTAATTTTCACATATTTTTCAATATGATTTGTATGTAAGAAAAATTAGTATATATGTAGGCAACCAAAATACATGTTAGTTTACTTTCCTGCCACCAGAAGGTTGCTTCAGCCGTTAACATTGGCGATACCAGTCTACAGTGTAGTTAGTCTGTGCGCATGTACAATCGTACACGCTGTATCTGTAATGCGTTTAGCATCAGTAACAATCTATACATTTAATAAAGCCTCATAGTTAAGACAAGTCGTTGTTTCGCTGTTAATTAGTCATTTACCACTGCCTAATTCCAACAAATAGAAATACATTTGTAACAAAAATCATATTATTACGATAGGAAATTATATATAGGTTATTATATATTAGTTTCATATTTTTTTTCTTCTTTTTGCTATCACATATTTGTTTCTTTATGTATTTGGCTGTAATTATTTAGTAAACTGTTGTTAAATGTCTAATATTTTTTTCACTAGCACTGTAGACATTCGTCATAGATTAGAAAATTACGTCATCATTCTAGTTTTTCTGATGATAAGTGCCCCCTTGTCCCCCTCACGGACGCCCAGGAACCCTTAAGCAAGACTTCAATAATGTAATAATTCGCAATATAATACGCATTTAGCTACACGTAGTTATTTGCTCCGCGTCTCGGTGTGACGTCAGCGCAATGGAGGGGATAGGTAAATGGGCCTGTAATTGTATGACCTTGATCTAATCCAAAATAAATATAATTTCATAGGTTCCATGATATACATTTAACGCCATCTAACATTTTCAAATGTAACTAAAGTGTCTATCGTAGTTCTGCTACTGTTACATGAACAAACGCTTGAATGTAAAGAGCCACCAACGTTACAAGGAAGGAGATGGAGCGATATAAGTAGAGACAAATTTGTATGCCGCTCTGAATATGCAAGATCAACTCAAGATTCAGTTATAACCAGTACAGAACCAACGACAACTACAGAACAAGACGACACTATTCCTATAACAGTTTACAGTGGAACGAGGTATCAGCCACCGTCGAACCAGAATTGGATTCCTTATACAATATCAGTTCTGGTGCTGGTGTGCATTGTTCCAGTTATAGTTGGTGTAGTATTCGTTGTGAGACGCACACCAACTATTGTAAAACGAAGATCAGATGTAAGTGAAACGGATAGCAGTACATAGTTTTATCTAATTCTTATTAATAAATATTCTTTTCAGCAGCGAACAAATGCTCGCAATGTGGACAGTTGCCGACCAATGCTTGCCGTCCAAAGCGGTGCGGTGTCAGCAGATAGCGATTCGGCATCAAAGATGGCTTACGTGGATGAAGAACAAACATCAATCCATCATTATGCAATACGTGAAGCGACGACAAATTAACCCTAACCCTTCCTTGAATATATATTTAGGTACAGTTCAACAGCTGTTTAATTCTGAATTTTATTTATATAAGACTCATGAAATTAATAAGAAAATGTATATGTTATGAAATGTATGTATTTTTTTCCTAATTATATTAATAAATTAAGAGTCAATTTTGTAATTAAAAATTTGCTAATTAATTATTGCGTATTATTAATTTTGTTGCTATTTTTTGGTCAAGTTTGAAAAACAAAACATTTTAACTTGTTTTTTTTTGTCATTTACGTATCTTGCGAACGAATCACTTCACAGTATATCTCCAGTTAGGAAGCTGATTGTTGCCAAATTTACAAGATATGGGAACATTTATTTCATCCCAGGTTTGTGTCTATGTTAATCTTAGTAGTGCTACTCGGCGCTAGTCACCTTGCGGCGCTAGCTATCGGGGTCATAACCCTTTCTGAAATGTACATGCAGACACTTCCTAGCATATGCAACCTGCTATAAAAAATTGTCATATTAATTTGTTTTAATTATGATATTAATGCCAGGTTTCTCAGTTGAGGTTTAAACCGAGAATCAACTTATTCAAATTTTCTGTTGGTCAAATCATCCCCTTTCTCTATATCTCAGATTTTCTAGTTTATATTGTTTCTAATTAGCTGCTTGAGAAATTAGTATTGCCGCCTTGTTTGTTCTTAAGTGACACTGTACGCCACCATGTCGCCAGTGTCTCATTAGTTTCAAAATCGAGCACCGAGTGTATTTGACAGTCATGTTAGATTTAAAGTTTGTTATTGATTGTTCTTCAGTGGATATTTAACGTAGTTTAATTTAAGTTGCTCTTTGTATGTTAACCGATATATTCTCCTTTTATTTGCAAACCAAAAATATTAATTGCAGGATCGCTGGTAACTATAGATTTAAGAAATATTCTTTAGTAACGTTCGATTGTAGAACAATTGCCGTGAATTAAAAATAAGTCTCATATCATCTCATCTCATATCATCCCATTTAGTGGCTGAGTTAACTATAAGTTAAATTCTGGGCTTTGCTTAAATATTATTATTGTATTTTTGTATATTTCAACTATATTTCTTGTCTGTCGTTTTTTAGTTCAAATTAACATTCAGGGTGTTAACACTTAGGAATAAATTTACATTACTTTTTACTCTATCTGTAGTTGCTTTAATTGCTAAATGTCCATTCTCAGAGCTTATAGCTATTTTATTTTTTCGTATTCTGAGATTCAGTCCTTTTACCCGATAGAATACATGGCGCCCTTACATTCATTTACACCTGTTTTGCATACACCCACCGCCGGCTCCACTAGCAACTATTCATTTTCCGTCGTAAAAGTATAAAAATTCAATTTTTTTCATACCGTTACAAATTTGACGCCCTGAACGTGGGGCCCCTTATGCTTATTTTGTTTATATATACACACATTAGATGAACGAACCTTAGAAAAGCAACGCTCTCAATTACATACTATTTATTATATATAAGTCGGTATTGTATAACACTGTTACCAAATAATATCTCTATTGTTGTCAAACTTCAAAGTACTTGTTCACACAACACTTATCTGTCCAAAACGTTAGTTGACCATGGATCCATACCGACTTTCCCGTAATGAACTCGAATATGAGCTAGACGTTCGAGGAATTCAAAATATGTACTTGAATTTTATCAATCCCAGTAGTGAGGACCGAACACACCAAGAAATTGAAGAAAGAACTAGGACATATCGAGAAGAGAAGTATAAATCCCCGTACTCCTGTCTGGTGGAGGAACTTTTTGAATTTCAAAGAATGCTGTTTGAACTACATAATTCACCAGCCACCTTTCAACGCTTGATGGATCGGATGTTTGATCAACAATTTGAACCTGACGTGTTCGTTTATTTTGACGATATAATCATTATTAGCCCTATGTTTGAAAAACACATGGAAATACTGGAACGTGTACTTCAGAAAATTACCGAAGCTGGCCTAGCCCAAAACAGAGACAAATGTCACTTTTGCCTACCAAAATTGAAGTATTTAAGATACGTAGTGGATGAATCATGTTTACATGTCAACCCCGACAAAGTTCAGGCTATCCTAAATACATCGCCTCCTAGAACCATTGTCGAAACCCGCCGTTTTCCAGGAACCGTATCCTGGTACCGCCGACTCTTACCAGACTTTTCCACACTTGGCGCTCCCATCACGAACCTTTTATAGAAACAAATCATTTATATGGACTTCCGAATGCGACAAATCCTTCACTCACATAAAAGAAAAACTCGTTTCCGCTCCCATATTAACGTATCCTGACTTGGCTAGTCGAAGTTTAGCGAAACATGAACAAAACTATTCCGTAACTGAAAAAGAATGTCTAGCAGTAATTTGGGCTGTCGAAAAGTTCCGCCCATATTTTGAAGGCACCAGGTTCACTGTAGTGACGGACTACCATTCCCTCGTCTGGCTAAATAACCTGAAAGACCCGATGGACGCCTAGCGCGCTGGGTGAGGTTACAGCAATTTGACTTCAACATCATTCATCGGAAAGATAAATAACACTTAATGCCAAATTTATTAGATGTCATCACCATGGCGGAACCGATAATCGACCCCTGGTATCGCCAATTATTAACTAAAATACAGCTGCAAAATTGTGTGAGATCCTGAAAGAAAGTTTTCCTGAAGTATGGAGTACCCCAAATCATGATCAGTGACAACGGGAAGCGGTTCGTTAACCAAAAAGTGAAGGATCTCGCGATCAAATAAAAGGTAAAAATATCGTATAACACCAACTAACATCCATAGAATAACCCTGCCGAGCGAATGAACCGACCCGTCAAAACAATGATACGTAGTTACCTGCAGGATAATCACCGACTCTGAGAAAAACTCACTCAACAGATCGCATGTGCAATCAACTCAGTCAAAAGCGGAGTAACACGCTGTACACCGTATTTCATCAATTTTTGAGGAAACATATCTTAACCGAGTCATATTTCAGCAGAATGAATAGACACGGATATACCGACACCGGAGCTGTGCGTACGCCCGATCAACAATTGAAAGAAATGTTCACCGAAGTACAGCGACGACTTCGACAAGCTCATGCTCGAAACAAGAAATATTACGACTTACGCCATCGGCCAGAAGATTACCGCATAAGACAGCTCGTATAGCTGAAGAATAGGCAACTTTCATGAAATTTTGAAATTCGCTTAAAATGTCACACATGCACACTTATTAACGAAAATATTTTTAAAAATTTTTTTTGTTCTTTATTTTGTCCAGAATAAATTAAAGAAACTGCCTAAAAGTTCGCGCCTTTGAGAATCCAAGAAAATTTCCCCCACTCTCTTGTGACGTCACGTATTAGTAGATCGTTTCACAGTAGTCAAGTATAACTATTTATATCTATTCTTTAACTGTTGTGTTTGGTTATTGTGGTATATTATTCTTTGTACGCTATTAGTAATTTCGAAAGCAAGTTTTAGGGACATAATTCTGTTTACATACAGGTAAGAATTTGATGGGAGAACTTTTTTTTTCAACAGTTTTACTTCTCATGTTACACTGAATTACTTTATGTTTGACACTTGGTTTAACCTGAATAGCAATATCTTTATACATTTGATCATTATCCTGTACACAAATACTTTCTTCAGTCTCGCTATATTCTACTGTAGAAGTTGATGGAACTGGTTCAGTTCTTGACGCCGTCTTCATCGCTTCTTCTATCAACTGCTCTCTTCTTCGTTTGATATCATCCTCCCGTTATGGTTTTGAATGTGCCCTTTTTCTATTAGGTTGACAATTAAATATATCTGGAACGGCATCATCTTTCATAATTTTCTGGCTTCCCGTTAATTTAAATTTAATATAATTTTCCATATCTTCTTCTAGCTGCAATTATAGTGGTTACAGTTATATAATTTAGTGTATTCAATATAAAATATCTATATACGTACTTTGAAATGATCCTCGTACACAAATAGAATTGATTTCTCTGAAAAATCCGACAAGTTTCGTCCTGTAGCTGTCACTCACGATCTCCTTTTCGACAGTATCAATGGTACTTGAAAAAGTATTTTATCCGGATTCTTTTCACTATTGTTTTTGCACAATACGATATTTTCTACATTTATCTTTACGTATTTTTGTTTTATCCATTTCAGATATTATTCAAACTTGTACAATTTGTCAAAGAAGTAAGTGAACGTAGAACTGTCAGAATACAATCTAAAATACGTACTAATACGTGACGTCACAACCAATATAACGTGAATTTTGTCGGAATTTGGACAGGAGTCAGAAAAACACTTCAGACTTATGTAGCTAACGTTTCGACAAAATTTATTGTCATCCTCAGAGCTGAATTAAAAACAAATAAATCTGTTACAATGTGCTACATCAAAAAGCTATACAACACAAACAATGAACAAGTACAATGTCAACTATCAAGTAAGAGTGTATGTATACAAAACAAAAATGTACTGACCTCAAGTCTGGTAGTATAAGTAACAATTACATTTGAAATATGGTACATGGTAACAAGCGGTAGTATTTCAACATGGTATTTTTGCCTCAACACAAGATGTGAGGAAACAGAAAAGAACCTTCCCAACGAAAGGCTGTAAGTGACTAGCAAAAACACAAGCGAAAAACTAAAAACCAGCAAGTTCAAACTCAAATTAGTACAACTAATAAGTGTAGTTACAAAACAATAACAAAAATGGAACAACAAACGCCATCCCGTGAACAAGAAACTAACTATTATTAAATTTTAATAAATTAATATATACTTTACTTAAATTGTCTATGTCTGTTCTATTATTTATGCTATTATTGTTAAGTCCAATATGAATCATTTCAAGGAACAATCTTTTCTTTAAGTTGGATTCTTGTTGCAAAATGCATACATTGTTGAAATCAAAATTATGTCCCGTATCAAAATGATGTGCCGAAAGGGCTGTTTTATCTTGATTCATATTAGATGGTCGACAGTCGTACATGTGATTTTTAATTCTACTTTTTAAATATTGTTTAGTTGGTCCTATATACGAGCTATCACAGTCTGTACAATTTATCTTATAAATAACGTTGGATTTACATTCATCTGGTGTTAAGTCCTTAAGTTTACTAAATACAAGATTAATTTTTTTCGTATTGTACAATGCTACTTTCACAAAATCGTTTTGTAAAATTTTTACAATTTTTTCGGATAAACTACAAATATAAGGAATCTTAAAATATATGTGTGCCTTTGGTTAAAAAATATTGAAAAATAAAACCGTTATAAAGAAATTCCCGTTACTTTTGGGTTACCCCTCGTATATTAGCAGATGATGAAATGAACGAGAGAATTCTCGATGAAGTGGGTGCAACCGAAGATGCTACTGATGCCAACGCCGTTCAAGTGACCAACGCCGCTCCTGTGCCCAATCTTGCTCCAATGGCAGGTACGAGGGCAAGATCAAAGTATCAAAATTATGTAACTAATAGATTTCAAAACTATGAAATTGTTATTTTCAGCATTTGAAGATGGAACGCCAATGGAATTGAGATGTTCCATTTGCCTTATCAGATAGAGACGATATGCTCTGACTTGCGGTTACACTTTCTGCGGAGCATGCACTGAGAGAATATATCGTAGGTCCCAGATTTCGAGATGTGCCGAATGCAGGGGTCATATTACTATGGATCCACTGCAATTGCATTTATAGTTATTGGGTACTACTATATATTAAAGTAAGAGTAGCAATTAAGACTTGGTTGTACGCTAGTAGAAGAGGGAGTGTGTCTCGATTTGTGACCGTAAGCGAACGTGCAAAAAGACACCGCCAGAGAAAGAAGTGAGTGAGATAAGTTGTGAGGCAGTGAGAGAGAAAAGTGATAGTGTTTAAAATATCGAGGGTCACTCCAACTACTATTGTTCTACGGCCTATCGAACGAGTGACCACGATTGGTTTACATGTAAACATTGACACTCCAGTGCAAATACAGTGCGTGTTGTGCTACGCTCTAGCAGCAGTGTGTGCAAGAACCAGCGCTGCGCGGTTGGTACGCGAACAGGCGTTATCGATGACTGTGCTAGTAGTAGACAAATCAACAACAGAATTGTGCGGGTTGTATGCCCCCAGGCGTCTCAGTGAAATATTTGTGACATGAACACTATTGTGTCATTGACACTTAGTTTAGTTTATGCTGTGAACGTTCAGTGTAGTGAGGTATAGTGTTATCTCGGACATACACATGAAACACTCAGTGACCAAACTGACCCAAACTGTCCTTCTCAGGACAACCGTAGTCTGATATAAACTTTCAAAGTATATATCGTACTGCTCGCAGCCTGCCATTTCAGGCAAACGATGGACCCCAAGCCGGCGCTGACTAGGCGTGTAGCCGTCAGCTACACTGATGAACCACCGCCTGACCCGAAGTACCATAAGACGCAATACACAGTCCAGAAAACCCTGGCGGTCTCAGACAAGCCGACAGCTATCTCGACTCCGATTCCAACACCGGCTCAGCAATCCACCTCTGCAGCGAACTCCATAGTAGCTGTTGAGAACAACGGCTTCCAACGACCTCCGAAACGCCACTGTCACCAGCTATCCTGGTAAGCAACTGATTCAACACCCTCTCGCACGACGAAAGCGAATGCGTAACTAGTGATGATGGTAACCAGCACCGACCCCTGTTGTGAAGAAAAGGTGTTCGTCACCTATTTTCTTGCGCTCTAAAGCGAACTACTAACGCGTAGCGACTCAGGCGCATCTGAAAAAGATACAGTTCTCCAAAGTGCAAAATAGGGCCGAGGACATCAAATTCCAACCCGTGTCAGAAGACGACTACAGGAAATTCATCAGCCTGCTCAACGAGTCCACAGAACAATATCACACCTTCGAACTTGCCAGCGAAAAGTGTCTGAAGGTGGTGATGTGCGGCCTCTCAGAGTCAATCACCGAAGATGACGTCAAGGCAGAACTCGCTTATCTTGGTTACCTTGTGAATAAGATGCGTCGCCTAGTAGTGCGAGGTAAGACCACTCCGCTGGTTGGTGTCGACCTAGACAGATCGGAGAAAGGGAAAGAAATTTTCACGTTAGGCCGCCTGCTCTACCTGACAGTCAAGGTCGAGAGCAAACGCAGAAGCAACGCAGTGACCCAGTGCTTCCGCTGTCAAACGTTCGGGCACGTGTCCAAGTGCTGTCGTGCTACGTGGAAGCGTGTGCGCTGCGGCGAAGAACACGCGACCAAAGAGTGCAAGAAGACTAAAGAAGACGCTCCGGCGAAATGCGCTAATTGCCAAAGCGAACATACCACCAACTACCGCGGCTGGCCGGCTTTCCGCAAGCCGAGAAAACCAACCCAACCACGAGGCGAGCCAAGCCACACTAACACTGCCACCGCTACCAGACCTGCAAACAAAACGACCTCCACGAAGTCGTACGCTTCCGCCGTGATTGGAATCCTAAACTCGACCACCGCACCGCCCGCTGCGGAGACATCCGCCCCGAGCACGAGCGCGACGCCTCCCGATACCACGGAGGGTAGCCTAGCTACGCTACTTACATTGCTGTCGCCCTTCGACCTCCCAAAGCTGTTCTCAACAGCATGCGAAATCCTAGGGAAACTACAAACCGCTAACAGCGGCTCTGAGATGATTAGCGTTCTAATCTCGTCCCTTCCGAGCGTCGTATCAGTTTTCAATGGCAGTACAAATTAACATGGCAGCCAACAACGTCCGCATCTGCTTTTGGAACGCAGACGGGCTAACTCCGAAGCGAAACGAGCTCGAAGCATTCCTCGAAGATTACGCAATCGACGTAATGCTAGTGTGCGAAACCTTCCTATAGCCATACCAGAACCCGAAGATCAGGAACTACGAGCTATACCGCAAGAATAGAGTAGGACCTCGAGGCGGGAACGCGATCTACGTGCGACGTAACCTAGATCACTCCGAGACCGACGTCCCTGTCACTCAGCACCTAGAGGCGAATGCAATCGTGCTGAATACCACAACCACGGGCCCCATCCGACTCATATCGGCGTATAACTCTCCGTCACACACCACAGTGCCAGGTGACCTCGATCTATTGTTCCATTGTTCTACCAGAGCGCGGGATGCCCTGCGCGAGATGCGGAACGCCAACTGGCGGAACCTGATTGACAAAATTGATGATTCCGACCGCAAGATGTGGAAGATATCGCGTGCCCTCAAGGCACCGAAACCACCCATGTCAGCCATCCACGGCCGTAATGGCATGGCATACACGGCACCAGATAAAGCCGAAGCGATAGCCGAATCAATACAGCTGCAGTGCTCTCCGACGGACAATAACGCGGATATAGACCATACCCAAAGGATCCACCGCGCCGTCCGCATGCGTTTGCGCGAGGAGTGCACCGGTCCAGCCCACTTCGTGACACCAGCTGAAGTCCAGAAGCTACTCAGCCAAGCGAACATCAAGAGAGCGCCAGGCCCGGATGGTATCCCGGGAGCTGCGCTACGTGCCCTGCCGAGGAAAGCGATTCTCGCGATGACGAACGCAACTTTCCGGCTGACGTACTTCCCGGTAGAATGGAAAAGAGCAGATGTCATCGTGATTCCGAAACCGCGCAAGGATCTCAAGTTTCCGGAGAACTACAGAACAATCAGCCTGCTGAGCACTCTAGGCAAACTTACCGAAAAGTTTATCCTGATACAACTAGTTAAAATAACACAAGAACTCGATGTACTCCCAGAGGAGCAACACGGCTTCCGAAGCAACTACTCGACGGTTCACCAGCTGATCCGAGTGGTGGAATACGCCAGCGAAGCCTGTAATTACAGACATTCCACCGGATGAATATTCCTTGACGTCGCTAAGGCCTTCGACAAAGTGTGGCACCAGGACATCCTGCACAAGATGTTGGACCGAGGTTACCCGCTACGGCTGGTAAAGCTTGTTGCATCATACCTACGGAGACGTAGTTTCCGCGTCAAGCTAGCTAGCACGCACTCGAGAGAACGCTTCATCACTGCCGGCGTACCGCAAGGCTCGCTGCTGGGACCGTTGTTATTATACTAATCTTCGTTAGTGACATCCCGAAGCCAGGGACGACAGCACTCCTGGCTCAGTATGCAGACGACACAGCCGTCTTATACAGAGCCAAGAGACCTGACATCATAACTGAGCGACTACAAGAAGCGGCAGACAGTCTGGAAGACTGGTTCGCGACCTGGAGAATCCAAGTCAACCCAGACAAAAGCAC
The DNA here is from genome assembly GCA_963422195.1 of Carabus problematicus. NCBI lineage: Eukaryota > Metazoa > Arthropoda > Insecta > Coleoptera > Carabidae > Carabus > Carabus problematicus. The sequence continues at coordinate 5,712,442 of OY728580.1, forward strand.
TGCAATACTGATCTCTCGGGGCCGCACTCAACCAACCGGACACGTCTAAAATATGTCCCAGATGGGCCACGAACAACTGTCCTCGCCAAAGGTGAGGGTGCCGGACTCTCAGTGGAGACGGGGTGGTTCTTAGAGAAAGATATGGGCGCCACGCAATTAAAATGTTCCCTACACCTCGCCAAATTGCGATGGTAGGCTGCACAAGAAGGAGACAGCTTCGCAATAAAGTCTCAACGAAGGGGTTGGACCGGACCAGGCGTTAATAACAAAATTAATAATAATTAAAATCAACTAATTTAATAATGAATAACAAAAAAAAGAAGAGAGAGAGCAAATAAATAACAATAATACAAGATGAACAGAAAAACAAAAATTAATTGAACAAAAATAAAATAAGAAATAATATAACAAAGCAAAATAAACCAAATTAAATAATTATTAAGTAAATGACGGTGAACTAAATTATACAAAAAAAAATATGACCCGGATATTCCAGAGTTACAAAATGGCCGCACAATAGTAGCACTACAAAAATCAAATGGCGTACAACTATTTCCTGCGCTCGCGCCGCATACCCGAATGGTAAAATAACATATGATACGTAGAGGCCCGAGATTGATCAACCAAGGTTCACACAAGGGTACGTTCGAATTTGCACACAGTAAATAGTACCAGCGCAAATTAACAAAATAATATTGGCAGAACATCCGCATTTACACAGTAATAACAGATTTGAATAAATTAACCAAATGCACAGAAGAAATAGAACATACTGAAACGAGCGTAACAAATTGCTCTGGAAACTTATATTGTACAACAGAATATTTAACTTGATTAACAATGGGGCAAAATACACAATAAATGTTCGGGGGGGAGGGGGGGGGGGAGAGAGAGAGAGAGAGAGAAGAAAAGATAATAACTCAGAGTTTGGCCCACTTAGCTCGCACGTGGTCGTAGAGCTGGTCCGGACTGGTCGGTGGTCTGCGGGACTCGTGGCGTATGAGGGTGTCTCTCGTCCTAGGGTGCGGAAATCACGCCTCAGGGCTGCTGAGCCAAGTCAAAATCCGTCACGACCCACAACGGCGGCGGAAGACGCTAGGCGGAGGTCGTTCTGGGCACCAGGGAAATACTGAATCCCCTTACGGGAGTCCGTCGAAGAGTTGTATCGCTTCAAACAACGATCACACAAAAACACTTCGAAACGGTGATTTCGTTTTACTAAATCCCCTTTACGGGCAACTTCAGCACGAAGTTAAAAGACGTAAAACAAAAAAAAAGAAACGTAGTTCGCACAATGCCCTTGACCTGTCTTTTCAAGTTTCAAAACCAAAATCTGACTGACTGTCAACCGGAAACAAGTTGACTTAAGTAAAGAAGAAAAAGGAAGGAAGAACATGTAAGAGAGAACAATAGATAGGAAGTTACTTAAATCAGCGCCAAAAATGTCTAGTTTGCCGTCAAGGTTACAGCAAACAAACGTTACACAGGGAAAATAAAATATTTATCTGAAATGTAATTACCACGATAATCAACGAGCAAAATAAATAAACACAAGGGTTTCCTCGGAATGCGTATATAAATTTCCTACAAAAATAATTACGGCCGTATATTATACCAATAAATTAACATATGAAAGTTGTGTTGACAGATTTAGTTATAGTGTAAGCGGGTCTCTATTCCTAATTAAATTGTACAAACAAGTAGACTTCATTGTTTTGATTGACAGTGTGTGCGGTAGATAACCTAAGAATGAATAAGTATGGTATTGTTATAAATGAAAGAAACTGATAGGTTAGTAAAATTATGACTCTATATTTTATATTAAAACTACAGCAAGGTAAGATGGGATGGACTAATTTTATTTTCATTTCAAATAGCGAACGACAGCACACTATGACACGTGACGCAGAAGTAAGAACATAACACAAACAAAACGGAAAAGAGACAATAGTAGAGAAGACAAAAATAATCGTAACAATTTCAAAACAAAAGTTTGATTTTTAAAAAGAAGACTTTATTGAAATGTGTTGATTACAACTTGACGTGCTAACATCGACTACTTTATTACTTATGCTTACTTTTGTTTTATATCATCTAATATGTTCTCGTATTACTTCGAGAACATTCATTATGACTAAGGTGGATGGAATCGTCTGCTGATAATACATATCAGGTTTGATATACATAACTTTCTCATATTGCTTCAAGAACATTCTATGACTAATGTGGATGGAATCGTCTGCTGATAATGCATGTACATAACTCCTCCATCCTTAAAAGATGATTTCATCCTTTTTTTTATTTTAATAAATCTTTTAAAATGGATTTTTATTCTTACATTCTATTTCTTTTAGTGCTACATCTTTTTCATGTTTCTTCATATTATTCTTACAACATATTTTATGTTTATGTTTATAACTGGTACGTATTAATATTACAATAAAAATGATAACAATTGTTGTTATTACAAAGGAATTAATATAATTATGCATTGGAACTGGTGTTTCATCAATTTTTGGAATTTCCTTAATAATAATATTTTATTTATTTGTTTCAACTTTAAGACCTTATTGGTATACTGATTTTCTTTAATATTAAACTCTATATTTTCAAATATTATTTCCTTTGCATTTACAAATTTGCTTATTAGATTATAATTATTTAATTTACAATGTTGATTAGTTTGAAATTTATAGACTCCTTTTATTTGTTGATATTTGATTTTATCATGACATTTTATTTCTATATTTTTATTTACAGTACTAGCTATTACTGCTAAATTTCCATTTTCTATTTCGATTACTAAAAATGCATCATCAATTTTATGATATTCACAATTTTCATTATTCTTATTTAAAACAATATTTTTTATACAATGATCAATTTCTACATAGTTAGTTTTACAAAAATAGTTATCATTTATTTTATAACAATTGTGTGTTTTAAATAATTTATTTTCATTTAAAATTACAAAGTTTTTCTCTCCGTTTATAATAAACATTTGTTCATTATTTACGTTTGGTATAGGAGTTATTTGTAACAATTTAAAGTTTTTATTATTGTAATATACGGGAATATCCAGTAAATATTCAATTTCATTTGTATTAATTCTACAATGAGTTGTTATTTGTAATGACAAATCCCAAAATGTTAAATTTTGATTTGTTTCTCTAATCATTTTATTTAATTCTTCTTTTGTAATTTTGGAACTATGAATCTTATTTAAATTGCAAAAGGTTAAACTAGTTTCGATTTCACTTAAAATTTCTACTAAATTTACACTTAACAGAATTAATTGATTTAGAATATCTTTAATTTTGAAAGTATTTTCCCAGTTCATAATCTCTTTTATTATATTATCAATTTGCATAATTCTTGATTTCAGAACTAATTCGTTATGTTGAATATTTTCAATTTGCTTATTAAATTTAGAAATCATTGCTTTATTAATTCTTATATTTTCAAAATTTTGTTGTTGAAGAATATGTTGGTTTTGTTGTATCTTTTCAAATAATTTATTGTATTTTTCCCCATCTTCTGAATCTAAATTACCAGATATAGATTTAATTATTGTACCTAGTCCATTAATTAAACCTCTTTTCGATCGTTTAGAAGTGAATAAATTTTTTACTTTATCTTCTGATCTTAATAAATTGAAATTTAGAATATTCATGTAAGTTTGAATTTCTCTTTTATAATAATTTGTTTCATTTTCAAGTTTAACAATTATTTCATTTCTATAGTCTATTAATTTATTATATTCTAATTCCAAATTACTTATTTTATAATTATAATAGTAATAATATGAATCCTTATAAATATTTAATTTTCCTAAATCTAAAATGTTTATGCCAGGATTATCTTTTAGTTTGGTTAGTTCTTCGCCATTGCAAAGCCATCTGGAACATAAAGTCGTTTTCTTTTAATTTTGTCGATTTTATGTTTCTTGTTTTCATTGATTGTTATTCGTCCTAGTTTGGGGTTATAAGTTTCAATCTTATGGATTTTAAATAATGGTTTTTTAATCTTCTGTATTCTTCTTTTACCTTCTTTAATTAAGACTGTATTAAATTTCAAGTTATCTAAATTTTGATCTCTAGGTTTCTGTTTTGAAAACCTTTTGTTCTTTTCAAATTCAATATGTTTTGTTACTTCTTTCTTTAATAAATTTAATTTTTCTTGCCAATTTTGTAAATAATCTTCATTACAATTATTAAATTTTAAAATACCGTTATTTTTATCTGAACCAAATAATATTTCATTTGGAGTGAATTTTGTTGCCGAATGAATAGAATTATTGTAAGCTATTAAAGTTAATTCAATTTTCTTTAAAATTTTCTTTTCTTTGAAATCTGTTCTTTGATTAAAGATTCTTAGATGTTCAATAATTGTGGAATGAAACCTTTCGATTAATCCGTTTGATTTTGGATTGTCAATGCAAGTCATATGTGTTTTAATATTATATGTTTTTAACAGATCTTTAACTAAATTGTTATTAAATTCAGTTCCACTATCAGAAATTATTTTATTTGGTATTTGATATTGAGAGAAGTATTTTAAAAGTCCATCTACAATGTCGGTTGCAGAGAGTGTTTTAATATATATTATTTGTCCAAATTTAGAAAAGGCATCAATTAACGTTAAATACTTCTTATTTTCTAATGTCAATGTGTCAATATGTAAGATGTCAAAAGGATATTTAGGATTTTCTGTAAGGTTATCAGGAATTTGGTAAGGAATCCTTTCATATTTATTTTGTTGGCAAATATCACAGTTATTAATATATTTTTGAATATCCGTAAACATATTAGGCCAATAAAATTTTCTTTTCAGTTTCTGGTAAGTTTCCAAAATTCCTCTATGGTTTGTTTTTCCTAAATGATAATTACTAACGGTTTCCAATTGTTCGTCAGGAGTTAATATATCTTCTAATACTTCTTCACATTGTATTAGTTTGTAAGTTCCTTTACAAAAATTTTGCAAAATTTTATTTATTGGAGCTATTAAAGTTTGATCTATCAAACAATGATAATTGACATGTGGTGCTAATGAATCTTTAAGAAATTTGAAAATTTCATTTTCTAAATTATTTTCGTTTAGTTTAATAAAAAGTCTTTGTTTGCTATCAAACATTTTCGTTAACCTACATTCTGTTTCATTGTCATGTTTTTGAATTATTAATTGATTTTTCCCTACATTAATACTTGATTGTTTATAAGTTATGCCATTAGTTTCATTTTCATCTGCTGAATGTATTGTATTTAAATCTTCATCATCTATATTTGCAACTACGCTTTCAATATCATCGTGTATATATATATCTTTCAAAATTAATTCATGTATTACAATTTTAATGTGTGTTTCTTTAAAAATTTCATTTAATGAGTTTTCTATTTCATGAAATGGTATTTTATCTAAACCAGAACAAATTTTTGGCATATGAACTTCAAAAATTTCATTTTGTATTAAATAATCTTTTAATTTAAATAAACATTCTTTTATACCTTCCCAAGTAGGTTTATTAAAATATTTTTGTTTCGTTACTAAATGAAATAACTTATATTTATTCTCGAAAATTGGTTGAATAATTAATTTTTGATTTTTGTTTCCTATAACTTCTATATAATTTCTGCTATCAAAATTTTTATTTCGAATAGTTATAATGTTTTTATCAAAGTCTATTTTTACTGATAATGTTATCATAGTTGGTAAACTCATTAATAAATTAAACTGATTGTGAAAATCATATAAATAAAATTTCAAGTCTTGTCCCTCGAATTGAATTACAACATATTCATTGCCACTATGTTTTCCTGTAGCTGTTTTGAAATTAAAATTTTCTTTATAAATTTTGAATTTTTGTATATTGTTGTAAACATATTTTTTACTAATTAAATTAATAGTAGATCAATTAACATATTATAGTCTCTTATTTTTAAATAGGGTAATCTCGAATTTTGAAATATGTTCATAATTTCTCCTGTAAATTTGGTGGAATCTCTAAAAAAGAATTCTGTTCAACATTATTTTCTTCTTCAGCATAATTTTCGATATCTGTTTCGGATAAATAATGATTGTTGCAATCAGTAGAACTTTGAATATTGTCATATTCTTCTTCAAAAATTTCCTCGTTAGTTTCAGTATTATGTAATTCATCAACAGTGTAAGTAATACAAAAGCTGCAATCTTCATTTGCGACATTTAACAATATCACTGGCACTCGATGTACGGGCTCTAGGTGATGATTCCTGGTGTTGGAATTGGGTTTGACGAGTCTAGTACTCGTACTGCGGATTCTGTGATCCGGAGTTCGATGTTGGCACGGTACCTGGGCTCTGCGTGTAGCGGCTCTGTAGGTTTGCTTCTTCGGTGACCTGGCCTCTGCGTGTATCGGCTCTGTAGGTTCCCTTATTTAGGATCGTAATAAATCGTAGAGACGAAACAATGCCGATTTCAACGAATTAAACTCTTTTCATGAGTTTTCGACCGAAACACTGTTTACGAGTCCTACCGACTGCGCCAAATATGTATTTCAAAACAAAAGTTTGATTTTTAAAAAAAAGACTTTATTGAAATGTGTTGATTACAACTTGACGTGCTAACATCGACTACTTTATTACTTATGCTTACTTTTGTTTTATATCATCTAATATGTTCTCGTATTACTTCGAGAACATTCATTATGACTAAGGTGGATGGAATCGTCTGCTGATAATACATATCAGGTTTGATATACATAACTTTCTCATATTGCTTCGAGAACATTCTATGACTAATGTGGATGGAATCGTCTGCTGATAATGCATGTACATAACTTCTACATGTTTGGCAGGCGGATTCCATGGCGCCGTACCGTAAAGTACCTGGGCGTCACGATCGGTGGCCGACTATCATGGCGCGATCACATAAGAGAGCAAGTTCAGAAGGCACAGTCTACAGCAGCTAGACTCACTCCACTGCTTGGAAGAAAGAGCGAGCTCAACATCAACAAGCTGAGACTATGCAAAATGGTCATCAGACCGCATCATCGGTCTGGGGTAGCCACCTCGAATATCAAGCTGATCCAGAGCAAACAGAGCCGCATCCTGAGGAACATCGCCAACGCACCATGCTACGTTAAGACGGCAAACATCCACTCCGATCTCGGGATAGAGAATATCACCGAAGCGATAAAGAAATCTGCCGTAAAAACATTCCTCAAACTCGATACTCACCCGTGCAAACATATACGTGAAGCTGTCAACTTCGACGCATACGAAGAAAGATGATGCAAGCGACCAAGACACGTACTTCGAATTGACCAATAATTCCTAACAATTAACACCCACCACAGTGTTACGTGACGTAGTAACCCAAACACATATGTACACTCAAGCAAAGATACAACATTTAACGATCAATAATCCAGCTATTACGCAAAAGTGAAGTGATAAAAGACAAAAAGTGAGTTGAAGGAGAGTTAATACCACCGGTACGGGTACTCCAACAACAAACAAAGATCCAGAATGCGGTACATGATGTACAACTCTCATCGCCATAACTTTGCTATCCGCCACAGCTGTCATCACAAAAAAATCTATTGTTCTATCGTCGTATGTACTGGCCGTAGAGTGAACACAACTGTCACTTAATCGAGAAGGTGGTAGTGAAAACATTTTCTTCTGTTAACAAAAACAAAGCAGACTAAGCCGACTCTAAATGCATTAATCTTCTTTTGTTCAGTTTTTAATTAAACTAGGAATGGATACAGACATCCATGCCTGTAGCTCATCGACGTATGTCCAATTCTGAATTTATCACAAATTATTTATCTAAATACACATTTAAAATAGTAAATGCCTAGGTCGAAATAAAATAAGTGTGAAAACATTTTCTTCTGTTAACAAAAGCAAAGCAAACTAGGTCGAAATAAAACAACAAATTTAAAACAAGTGTGAAACCCACGACCTTCTCGATTAAAAGTGTACTATTCCGGCCCGCTAACAGGGACAGTTTCAGCGTGCTGCCGCTGTCGCTAATAACCGTAGGAAAACATTTGAACAAAATACGATTTTGACAGTTGTTAATCAACAAACTACAGAATTCAGTTCTGATTCAATACACAAACCTTTTATGTAAAATTGATATATAAACTGTGCATTTAGTGTAATTACATATTAATTATTTGTTAAATATTTGCGTTGGTATTATTCACAGGTATTATTATTCATTTTACTAAAATTATTATTAGATGTTTTTACAGCAACATTTTCAACTGCAGTGTAGTATGGTGTGTCGAAGAGCTAAAGTATTCAGTACGATGTCTGTAGCATTCTCTGATTTTAAAAATTTTTGCGCAGAAATCCCGGACAGACCCCCCTCAAGAAATAAATGACTATTACAAGATAAGACCGTATGTATGTCGTTAGTCCGCTTGCTCGTACGTTTTTTGTTCCACTAACTCCTCCTACCTATCTTGATGAAATTTTTTTATGTGTATTATGGTCTAGTCGTGGAGTTGAATTTTTGTTTTGCAAAATTTCCTTTAGTACTTGAATTTTTTTTTCAGTTTTTATTTTTTTTCTCCTTTATTTTCCATTCAATTGTATTCAAATTTTTCTTGCATATGCAGGAACTGAAACATTAATTTTCCATATTTTTTATTTTGAAAAATTATGTAAGACCATTGAAGAAAAAATGTTTTAATTAAAAAATGAACAAAAGAAGATTAATGCATTTATAGTCGGCTTAGTTTGCTTTGCTGTTGTTAACAGAAGAAAATGTTTTCACACTTGTTTTATTTCGACCTAGGCATTTACTATTTTAAATATGTATTTAGGTAAATAATTTGTGATAAATTCAGAATTGGACATACGTCGATGAGCTACAGGCATGGATGTCTGTATCCATTCCTAGCTTTTCTGAATGTCCGGGTATATTTTCACAGATAGGGTCTGTAATATTGTTTTGAAGTAATTTAATTTTCTCAATCATGGCCAGTTTTCCTAAATACAATGAGTATATTAATTATTCATTGTGATTTTAACTAAAATTGACGAGTTCATAAAAAGGACATATTACATCTTATTAACAGTATATTAATATTAACCAATTCTGATTTTAACATTAAACTTCACATGAAACTAACAAAAATCTCGGCATAATCTAAATACATAAAACCCGCGTTTAACACGGTTACACTCTTACATGATTGACAAATTGCGGTAATTGACGCCAGAGAAAATGTATTTCTAACGTAGTTTCCATCTAGTAAATCAAGATTTAAATCAACTTGATTTTAATCTCTCAACCCTGCTATATAGAATGTACTTTATTTCTCTCTATGCAACGATACATAAATTTCTATATCAAATTCTATCGAGAATTCTATATAGAACTATATAAGGTGTCAAACGGACTATACACAGGTTTCCTGTATAAAATATTTTTAATGAACTTAATAACATTTAAATGAAACTTACCTCCTGAATGTAAAATATTGGCCTTAAATAAACCATAATGTTTATATTGAACCATCCTATTTGTGTTTCCTATGCCTTTGACAAGTCGATTATTTTCACAAACAGAGAATCCAGTCGTCTATGAATTTTATAAGATGATGATCCATTTCACTTCACTGTAATATATAAAGTTGATGGTCGTCCTTTAAATACGATCTGATCATTGTCTTCACGGTACGATTAGAGCGTTCTGCAGGGTTATGCTGAGGATAATAATTAGCATTATATTGTGTCTTTATGTCGTATTTCAGTGCCAACGCTTTAAATTCTTTACTAATGAACTGCCTGCCGTTGTCGCATACCAAAAGTTGAGGAACCCCATACATGAGAAACACGCGTTGTTCCATAATATCACACAACTCCTGCCGGTGTCGCATACCAAAAGCTGAGGAACCCCATACATGAGAAACACGCATTGTTCCTTAATATCACACAACTTCGTAGCAGTAGAAGTTCGCATGGGAAATAACAAAACATACTTAGAGAAGTAGTCTGTCACAACGAGAAGGTAGGAGTTACCCTTGGTCGAGCGAGGAAACTCCATAAAGTCTACGCTAATTAGTTGCCAAGGTTGAGATATGTGGACGACCTCCCATAAGTCCTGCTTGACGTTCTTGAATTGGTTTCTGAGCTTGGCAAATTCTACAGTTTCTAACATATTTCTAAATATCGGATAGGATTTTTGGCCAGTATTACAGAGAAGCAATGCGATGGTTCGTCTTATAGATGCCTAGGTGACCGGAAGTTGGTATGTCATGGAATTCATAAAGCACTTGCGGACGATGTTCTTTCGGAACGACAAGTTTCCAATCAGACGATTCAATTGAGCGAATATACTTCAATAGTTTTCCCTCTTCAATTTTCCAGCTTCGATAGTTGACAGGATTATCTTCAACGTTCAACAATAATTGGCGGTATCACGGATCTTTCACGGGTTGCGGAATGGAAATTAGATTTACGTGTGATTCCACGGAACGAGATAACAAGTCTGGCATCAAATGGTCTTTTCCTTTTCGGTAAATAATATCGAAATCGAACTGTTGTAGTCTCACGGCCCATCTAGCTAATTGTCCGGTAGGATCCTTTAAGTTGTGTAACCAAAACAGCGAGTGATGATCGGTTATTACAGTGAACTTACTCCCTTCTAGATATAGACGAAACTTTTCCACAGCCCAAATTACACCGAGACACTCTTTCGGTAACCATAAAATTGCGTTCTTGCTTCGTTAGTGATCGACATATGGTAGCGGATAAGCATCCTTGAGTGTAACAGCGTTTAATTTCCGATAGTCAACTACGAAACGGTAACTTTTATCTGATTTCTTAACGAGGATAATTGGACTGGACCACGGACTCTTCGATGGTTCAATCACATCATCTGCTAGCATCTGATTTAATTCTTTAGTTATTTGTTGTTGGACTTTGGGGGAAACAGGATAGTAACGTTGCTTGATGGGATTCGCGTTCGTTATAATTTCGTGCTGCGCCATGTTCGTACATCCTAGAGTAGATTTAATCTTCGTGAAATAACTTGTTACTAATTCTTCTAAACGCATTTTCTGTTCCCCACTGAAATTTTCACCTGGATCTGAATTTGTACGAGATTCTAACTCTAACGATTCTAAAATTGACCATTCGCCTTGTCCGGCATTCAAATGTATTTCTCTTTGAGCCCAGAAGTCAACTCCAAGGACGATATCTTGTTTGATAGAAGGCACAATCAGAATATTCATAACTTCCGTATTATTCGTATTATTCATAAAAAAATTTCAGTTTGTTAAAATAGTACATTATACACCAAGGGAGAGAAACCACTTATTTTTCCTGAGGTGTAGTTTGCAGCCCGAGGGCGAAGCCAGAGGGCTACAAATACATCGATCTCTTCATCAATGTCCAAATTCTCTTGTTCAATCTCGACATTGGTACCAGACTGCCCCCGGCAGCTTCCACAAATTGTCGAGCAACGCAGTACACTCTTCCTGCAGCTGCATGTTGCTCGACACTCTTTTTTATACATACAGGATATCGTGACAAGAAGCTCCTGCGGAGCAGCGTATTTCATCGTAGAAATAGGTATCAGGCCATTCCCCGTGCTTTTCCAGCCCCAATCTTGCGGCCTCTTCCTGTTTCCGTACCATTCTTGTACCTGATGGTAGGTTCTAAAGGAATGCTGTCGTGCTGCTGCTTCAGTTGGTGGTAAAGATGCGAGATTGCAAGCACTCTTAGAAATAGATTTCGCGAAACACTGGAACTTGTATTAATTCAATGAAATATGATCGTCGCCCGCTCCATAGAGTGCTTTAATCACAGATTTTCCAACTGCCTCAACCAGGTCTGGAGACGAATCTGGGTCTTTAAAGATTCCAATGGTTTTTCGTAAATTCATATTTTTTTAAGCAGTTTGACGAATTTCTGTTTTCCCTGTCTAAATAATGCTGCGGTTGTATCGCACCCACAGAAGGCGTGAAGGAAAAGTATGTGCTCCGCAACTTCTTCGAGATATTTGAACGATTTTGTCGAGTAAATTATGCTCTCAGTTTTACCTTTCTCTGGTTTCAAGAGATAGACATTACACAAAGATGACGCGAGACTTATTAGTAGTATGAGAAGATCGACATCTTCACCCACTACCACTATGGAATCATAGTCTAGCGATAATTCAATCGCGGCGATGATTATATTAGTGTCAGCGTCTTCAGCAGCTTGCTTTACGAGAAAACCTACAGCCTGAAGTTTGTCTACGAGCATATAAATGAGCCGACTCCTGCTGTGGTCGTTGGCAAGGAATTTCTCCTGTGACATTGTTGCTGTCATCGTTTCATCAAACATCACATTAGCAGCGATGTGCCTCTGCGATCTATGTAGGCATTCAGCAGATTTAGTACTTTTGTTGTTAGCGTCATTTAGATAGCCGTCGAAAACAACTATGCTGTTGACCTTGTAGTATTTCTGAACGTATTGTACGAACTTCGAGAGAATATGATGAAATGCCTTTTGTTGGTACCAGACAACACGATGGAGAAGAAATCCACCGTCAATAACATGTATCACGTTACCTGCATCGTCGATCGAATGAGCCATAGGAGAAAACATGTTATACAATGTATACAAATTTCTGCGTTTTACGCATTCCTGTTTCATCAAAAAGCGATAGTGGGTAAGGGGCTAGTTCGAAGTGAAAAGAATGTTGCAAATCCTGTTCCGTTTTCTTACTAATTGTAATTCTTTGAAATATTAATGAATTATCAACCGGAATCACTTCATTTTGGATGTTTATTGAAGAGTTTACTGCTCTTAAAGGAATTACTCTCTTCTTCCGCTGGAATTTCACATCTCCAAAATTGCCGCCAATGATAGCTGCCATTGAGGACACGCCGACTTCGTATCCTTTGTAACAGTTGATTTTCACATCCCCTTGGACTGATAGACATAATCTCGAGGCTGACTTGAAAGAGATTGTGCGATGATAACCAATTAAAGAAATTTTCGAGGTCTTGTGCATCCCTTGATATTAGCGATACTCTGGCATCTACATGCTGTTCGGAAATAGCAAACGACACTGGGGGTCAATTTTGAAAAAATTCTACACATTTTTATTAAAACTTATGCAATATATGCTTATTCATATTTTTTAGTATCACCAGAACGAGTGAACCGTGGAATTTAGCCACCAAAAATCTATATTTCTGCAATTGTAAAAAATCGCTCAATTTCGCGCGGCTACTGTTTCGAATGTATAAGTCCTACGAAAAAATGATAAGCACCTATTTTGTAGAGAATTTTATAGTCTTTAATTTCATATACGACCATTTTAGCCGTACGTCAAAGAGAAAACGAGATATTACCGAAAAACCAAATTTTTGTACCTTTGCGGCCCCCCGGTGATCGAAGCACACCTCGGGGGTGTGGGAAAACCTAGATTCATGCTAATGGTACCCTAATAAACCATTTAAAACAATAAAACCTTTGTTAACATTTATTTACGGTTTTGGTTGAATTTATCGCCCTGCCGCCTGACCTATAAATGAGACGAAACATATTGTAATGGAATATTTATTCAATGAAAGTAATAGAATGAACTAATATTTTGTAATTTAATTACATGTTTTATAAGAACAGCTATTGAATTGAAACAAATATACAAACTGTAACACATTGTAACTCAATAGGTTTGTGTTTTGCGAATTTAGTTATGAAAATGTACAGTAGACTCTCGATTATCCGTGCACGGTTGAACCGCAATTCTGGAGTAACAAAGCGATTCTCTGCTTTACGATAAATTGGTGTTATGCAAATTGAGAACAACCAGAAGGAAGAAAGAAGCCATGTCATTGAAACAGAAGTTAATAAAAGACCAGTTTCTATTGATCATTTATACAGGCTGACCCATCTGTGAATGCTCACCATTGGAATCTCCGAAACTATAAGAGATACAAGGTCGGTTAAATTAGACAAAAGTTGCGCATTTATAGGCCGATGTTGATGGCGATTTTGTATTTTGAAAATATTGCATGGCTCACTAGATAATGACAAGATTGTGATTTTCTCGAATTTTTATTTTACTTTATAAGTCAGAAGGTATTGGAAATATTGAAAAAAGCTTCAAATAAATATTTTAGTATAACTAATAAGCCTTTTGATGAATCATATGAAAATTTTTTTACTAGATATTGCCGAAGTTACAGCCTGCAACTTAAATTTTTTAAATGGGAACCATAGTTAATTTTAATCCAGTTCAAAAGTGCTATTTTTTCTCTTTACAATGATGTATTTGTTTACCTAAATATCTTTTTTAGTTTCGAAGAAAAACTAAAAAGTAAGATAAAATGAATGATTTTTGTAGTGTGACATATTTAGTTGCAGTTGTTATATACCAAATTTTCGTGGCACACTACAAAAATCATTCATTTTATCTTACTTTTTAGTTTTTCTTCGAAATTGGTATATAACAACTGCAACTAAATATGTCACACTACAAAAATCATTCATTTTATCTTACTTTTTAGTTTTTCTTCGAAACTAAAAAAGATATTTAGGTAAACAAATACATCACTGTAAAGAGAAAAATTAGCACTTTTGAACTGGATTAAAATTAACTATGGTTCCCATTTAAAAAATTAAAGTTGCAGGCTGTAACTACGGCAATATCTAGTAAAAATAAATTTAATATAATTCATCAAAAGGCTTATTAGTTATACTAAAACATTTATTTGAAGCTTTTTTCAATATTTCCAATACCTTCTGACTTATAAAGTAAAATAAAAATTCGAGAAAATCACACTTTTGTCATTATCTAGTGAGCCATGCAATATTTTCAAAATACAAAATCGCCATCAACATCGGCCTATAAATGCGCAACTTTTGTCTAATTTAACCGACCTTGTATCTCTTATAGTTTCGGAGATTCCAATGGTGAGCATTCACAGATGGGTTACCCTGTATATCTGCTATTTAGTGTGCAGTTATACAGTTTGTACCAGTATATCTGGCTTGTATAGGTGTACTTTGTTTATCCGCTATTTTTGATTATCCGCGCCGAGTCTCCCCCACCATTATGGCGGATAATCAAGTCTACTGTAATGTAGATTATTATTTCAATGTCAAATTATAAGATAGTTAATTCAAAATTAAGTAGTTTTAGAAATTTAGAGGTTGTAGTATTACTAAATATAGCAGAATATATATATATATATATATATATATATATATATATATATATATATATATATATATATATATATATATATATATATACAGTGCGAATAACGTAAGACTATACATTGGCGACTTTATTTTAGCTTTAATCAATTTGCCCATGTCAGTAACAACTGAAATTACAATGACGTTTGTTTTGGTAAATGTCACTATTTTCAATACTGTGTTACTGATATCTCACGAGTTTGCGTAATAATTAGTGAAAAAAATGTACATCACAGAAGAAAAGTTTAAGATGTATTCCTAGTATTTAGAAGGGGCGTCTTTGCGAGAAATTTCTGATTATTTCAGCTTTGAATTCCCGGGCAGGGCCCATCTCATGTCATCAAACGATGGCAAATTTAGTTATCATCCCCAAGTGATTTTGGAAATGTACTGATACCAATTACAATTTCAGTACTTGAAGTGTACTTTTAATTCAATAACATGTAATAGATTTAATAAAATATTGGAATAAATTCTGTAAATGATTTAAATAAATATAGTAGTCTGTGGACTAGTGTCTAATTTTACATTATTCAACCCACGACCTTCTCGATTAAAAGTGTTCTATTCCGGCCCGCTAACAGGCCCAGTTTCAGCGTGCCGCCGCTGGCGCTAGTAACAGTAGGAAAACATTTGAAAAAATACGATTTTGACAGTTGTTAATCAACAAACTACAGAATTCAGTCGTGATACACGAATATTTTCTGTAAAATGTATTTACAACCAGTGCATTTAGTGCAATTATAAATTAATTATTTGTGTAATATTTAGGTCGGTATTATTCTCAGGTATTATTATTCATTTTACTGGAAATTATTAGGTGTTTTTACAGCAACACTTTCAACTGCAGTGTAATTTGGTGTGTTATATTAAATAACACATCACTGTAGTTATGGTTCATGATAAGAAGTGCTGTGTACCAAGCTGCAGTCGACGAGGTACAAGTTTATTGCATGAATTCCCGTCAAACATGAATATGGCACATAAATGGCATGATAGTTTATAGTTACACATACGTAATAATATGTCTGTTCAGGGGAAAAGATTCGCAACGTGAAAAACCCTCATATTTGTAGTAATCACTTTGCAGAAGATTGTTTTCGTCACACGTCTTGTACACGAAATCTATTAAAACGTGATGCTCTACCTACATTATTTATGTTATTTTCTGTAAAATTATTATACGTATTAATGTGAATTAATTTTATACTAATTAAAAATAAATTGTATTTCAGCCGAATTGTTCTAATAATGATGGTAACACCCAAAGTGATATATTTTGCAATAAATTGTATACCTAAGTAATATATTTTATTTTTAAATGTTATAAAATCAAATTTCTTTAAAAAATCATTTTTTAAATTAATATATCTATATATTTTATGATTTATTTTGTATTTATAATTAATAATTTTTACACAACAACCTTTTACAATATTAACTGCCATTTTTTGACAGTGACAAGTAGCTACTGTTACTAGCGCCAATACTTCAACATTTGGCCGAGCTGTCGGCACAACAAATCTATTGTTATATCGTTCAGCTAGCAGGCCGGTATAAATCGAGAAGGTCGTGATTCAACCATAATAAATTGGAGTTTTTGTATGTAATCACCATGGTAACATTAAGTAAATGCCCTATGTCTAATTTTAAATTATTCAACGAGTTGATACTAGCATGGGCAAATTGATTAACGCTAAAATAAAGTTGCCAATGTATAGCCTTACATTATTCGCACTGTATATTGTTGGTATATATTGTGACAAAGTCTTCTTTTGGGAAAAAGACTATTGTTCACAGAGCAATGACCGTTAGCGCACCAATTAACGCGGTCCGTTCTTGCGCTCCGGACGAACCAAAACACTACTCAGTCGAACTGACTAGTCGCATACAGGGTTGAAACATGCGCGTATCTCCGGGGTATAAATAGCCCACCAAAATGCATGCATAGGCAGTTAGTGTTCTGCTCTCCGACCGCCGCTACATCCGAACCGTTTGGTAAGAAAGTTTTTCCGTATCTTAATTCATCGTACCGCCTGGTACGACAGTGTATATTGTGTATTATTGAGTGTTGCTTCTGCACAGTTGCAGTAGTAACCATACTGCCATCTGTTGCTTGACACTGCGCAATAGTCCTGTTGTCAAGTTATCAGTAACCGGTCTGGTACCGCCACACTGCGCAATAGTCCTGTTGTGGTCTCTGCCATCTGTTGCTTGACACTGCGCAATAGTCCTGTTGTCAAGTTATCAGTAACCGGTCTGGTACCGCCACACTGCGCAATAGTCCTGTTGTGGTCTCTGCCATCTGTTGCTTGACACTGCGCAATAGTCCTGTTGTCAAGTTATCAGTAACCGACCTGGTACCGAAACCCGAGTAGTGTATTTCATGTTCATGTATGATAAATGCCGATTTACTAATTGATTGTATTTTCTGTTCAAATGTCACATGTGTAATAATTGATTGAATTGCAATAAGGTGTATTGTTTATATGCGTGATTATTAAAATCACTGACTACCATAGCTACGTTACGTAGTGCACGTCACTACCTAATATATTGAATATACTGTGTTATCTTATTTCCGCTACCCTGATCTCCATTGAACTATCCTGGCATTAAAACCGATTGGCGCCCGAGCAATCCGACACCCGCGATACAAGGGAGCGTCACAAATTGGCGCCCGAGCAGGGACTTTTAGATAAACAGTATGCCAGGCAGTCTTCCGGACACCACGCGGACACCATCGACACCACCGTCGTTGGCAACCGCAACTTTCCGCACTCCGCAAGCACCAGCCAGGACCGGCTGGGTGTACGAACTACCGCGACCGGCGCTCGAACGAGAGCTCAATAGGTTTGGTCTGAGCACAAGTGGAGGCGTGCACGAACTACGACGCCGACTCATTAACCTGACTCAGCACATCCTGGAAAACGATGCAGCAAACGCAACCTTCAACGCTAGCACCCCAGCCGCACCGCCAGCACCACCTTTCATACCACCGCCAGCTGAATATTATTATGCAACCCCGACACTACGGACTCCGGTGCACGTATGTGAGACCGTGCGCAAATGGAACATCCACTTCGATGGTAAAACCGATCCAGTCGCCTTCTTGGAACGAGTAGAAGAACTGAAGGCTAGTTACCATCTGCTACTCGCCATACCAGAGTTGCTACGAGGCACGACCTTGCTCTGGTACCGGAATTATTGCGACACCTGGCAACAGTGGACGGACTTCGTGACAGATTTTCGCACGTTCTTTTTACCACCTGACTACCAGTTGCACCTAGAAGAAGATATTAGTCGACGGAAGCAGAAAGCCGGGGAGAAAGGCCGCGACTACATGGTAGACATACAGACAGGCCTTGTATCGCATATATACTAACATGCTACCCGAATACAGGCAACACATCAGACGAAAAGATGTCGCGGATATTCGCACGCTGAGTCTAGAGATCGCGGAGTACGAAGAACTGCAGAAGGACCTCGTCAAAGCCAACCCCGCCCGGCTAGCCAGTGTGCACACACAAGCGACACCAAAACCAACTAGCAGAACATACGATCCGAGAAAGGCGTGCTGGAGATGTGGGCAAGAAGGACATTGGCGTGGCCGGTGCACCGCAACACCGATCAAATTCTGTTCCCGGTGTGGAACCCAAGGAGTCATGTCTCGAGACTGCACGTGTGCTGCAAAGTCGGGAAACGACAGGGATCAGCACGACACTTGTCATCCAACAGTCACGCCCACGCACACTTGCAGTGTACGTCCAACACCACCAAGCCCGGTCACTAAAGAACTAGAGATGAGTGACTTTATAGCTAGTGAACTCGCTAACTTCCAGCAAATGAAAGGGGGCACGCAGCTAGTAGCTCACCATATACGACTAACCGACCCAACACCCATCAAACAACGCTATCAGCCCCGCAATCCGAAAATGCAAGCAGTGATTGATGAGGAAGTCGAACGGATGTTAGAAGATGGTGTCATCGAACGTTCACACAGCGCGTGCAGTTCCCCCGTGGTAATTGTACGCAAGAAGGACGGTAAGCCGCGATTCTGTGTTGACTTCAGACGGCTCAACGCAGTAACCGAAAAAGACGCCTATCCACTACCCTACATAACCGCAATCTTGGACCGCCTGAGGAAAGCTCGATACTTTTCTACAATCGACTTGAAACAAGGGTACTGGCAAGTCCCACTGTCACCAGAAAGTCGTCCACTGACCGCCTTCACAGTACCAGGTCGGGGTTTGTATCAGTTCCGAGTCATGCCGTTTGGACTGCACGCGGCACCAGCCACCTTCCAACGGCTACTAGACGAGGTTATCGGACCGGAGATGGAACCACACGCGTTTGCGTATTTGGACGACATCATCGTGTTAAGTTCGACCCTCTCCGAACACATGGAGCATCTGAAGGAGGTATTCCGCCGATTGCGGAAAGCGAACCTGCAAATCAATCCGGAAAAATCTCAATTTGCTCAAAGTTCCATCCAGTACCTAGGGCACGTGATCACGGCAGATGGAATAAAAACGGACCCCGCGAAAGTCGCGGCCATCATTGAAATTCC
Organism: Carabus problematicus; assembly: GCA_963422195.1. NCBI lineage: Eukaryota > Metazoa > Arthropoda > Insecta > Coleoptera > Carabidae > Carabus > Carabus problematicus. The sequence continues at coordinate 5,732,212 of OY728580.1, forward strand.
GGCACCAACCCGAGTGCGCCAACTGCGGCAGTTTCTCGGAGCAGCGTCATGGTATAGGCGCTTTGTGGCGGGCTTCGCTAAGCTTGTAGCCCCCTTGACCAAGCTGTTGAGAAAAGCACAGCCATGGAAGTGGGAGGACGCCCAGCAAGAAGCATTTGACAAGTTAAAAGCGGCATTAACTAGCGCACCGGTGCTCACCTGCCCCGACTTCAGCCAACCCTTCGAACTGCAAACGGACGCTTCCAATTACGGCTTGGGAGCCGCTCTCGTCCAACGAACTGGAAACAAAATCGGCGTAGTAGCTTACGCAAGTCGCGCCCTATCGGATTCCGAACGTAACTACTCCGTCACCGAGAAGGAGTGCTTGGCCGTGGTCTGGGCTGTGCAGAAAATGCGACCATATCTTGAAGGATACCACTTCACCGTAATCATCGATCACCAGGCACTACAGTAGTTTAAATGAAAGAAGTCCCTTGAAGGTCATTGAAGGACAGTACGTGTTTAGATTTTAACCACGCCCATTTTCTCATATTCAGTAGCGTCGTTTATCTAATTTTTAATGGGGCATATAAGATACTGTAATTTCCGATGGTGAGGGGTTAGCAGATGACGGGGAGATATAAACAAAAGAAGAACAATGCATGCATTAGTATATACCATATATAAAGTTCTCGGTGAATAGTCGGCTTAGCACCGGTAACAACAGAAATACGATGTTTTGACAGTTCATTACGTTAATTATTTGTGTCTCACATTTTGAATTACAACAACGATTTAGATAATGATATAATATCAGTGGTTGCAATAAAAGTGATTTATTATAACTGTGTTTGTGTTAGTGCATAATACTGGTGTTAATTAGTGGTAAATAAGACAAATTGACAGAAAATGCAGCAAAATGACACTACACGCCTATGCGACAGCTAGTAGTGTAGGGAATAAGAAATCAACGTACGTTATTGCAATAGTATCGAGTACAACGAGCCTCATTTTGTTTTGCTTGTCGTAGTATTATTCGGACATTCTAAAGACAAACGCGTTATATCCATCCTTGTCGCGCGTGCTGTTTGACAATTGAAATGAGAGAGAGAGATATATAACTATACGTTAATTTGTATATGATACAGATAACCTTCATGGGACTTCTTTCATTTAAACTACTGTACGCTGGCTACACTCCATTGAAAACCCGTCCGGTCGGCTTGCACGGTGGGCGTTATTCTTGCAGCAATTTAACTGTACCATTCAGTACCGGAAGGGAACAATGAACCAGGTCGCGGATGCGCTGTCCCGACAGCCACTTCCGTACACAGAAGATGCAGACTGCCCGGAACTCAACATGGCTGGAAATCCACTTCCATGGTATGAGAGAATGTTTGCAGAGGTACAGGAACGACCCCAGGAACACCCTGATTACCGCATTAGCAATGGACGTCTGTTTCGACGCTTCTGGGACCCCACGGACATCACTGAACCGAATGAAGACACGGAATGGAAACTCTGTGTCCCCCCACCCCAACGCCGCCAAATATTGGAAGAAAACCACGACCGTCCTGACGCCGGACATCTGGGAATCGCCAAAACGTTAACACGGATCGCATTACGGTATCACTGGCCGGGGATGACCAAGGACGTCAGCACGTACGTGCGCCAGTGCCAACCGTGTCAGCACTTTAAACCGACACAACAAGCTGCACCAGGATTAATGCGACCACCCGCGATAGCAGGTCCGTGGGAAACCGTGGCTACTGATATTGTAGGGCCGTTACCACGATCACACAAAGGGCACGCATACTTGCTTGCGTTCCAGGATCGCCTCACGAAATGGGTGGAATGCCGTCCCCTAAAGAAAGCAACTGGACAAACCATTGCTACCGCGTTTCGAGAGCTAATCGTGGCCCGCTACGGATGCCACCGAGTGGTCATCACCGATAATGGTACAGAGTTCAAAAATCAGGTCTTCAAGCAAACCCTGGCGGCTCTGGGAATTCACCACCGCCTGATACCGCCGTACACACCGCAGGCGAACTTCGTGGAACGGGTCAATCGGGTACTGAAACCCATGCTGGCACAGTACTGCGAGGCGGACCAACGGGCATGGGATCAGTATCTGCCGGAGTTGACGACCGCCATCAACACTAGCCGACACGAGTCTACAGGGTACACACCGGCCTACTTGAACTTTGGACGCGAACTCGTGCTCCCGGGGGAGTACCACCAGGCCACGCAGGGAGAGGACGAAGAACAACCCGAACCCCAAGCAGTACCGGCCGATCACGTGGACCGCATGGAGAAGCTGCAGGATGCTCAAGAGCTCGCGAGGATCAACCTCAGCCACGCAGCCACCCGACAGAGCGAGTACTTCAACCGACGCGACTGGGAGTGCCAGGAGGGAGACTTGGTGATGAGACGGGAGCATCCCCTCTCAGCAGCCGCCAGGGGATACGCAGCCAAACTCGCTCCCAAGTATTCAGGGCCGTGGATGGTCGAGAACCGTGTGTCTCGACTGGTGTACGACTTGAGGAACGAGCGCGGCCGGCGAATTTATCGGATCCACGTCAAAGACCTCAAACCCGCCCACTAATTATTAGGTGTTCCATATAGATCCTGGAAGCCGCCAACACCGGACAACCACCCCGTGACAGTCCCCACGGACTACACAGTACTGCTGAGTAAGGATTCCTGCCAGTCAGCCCTAGCTTGCTGGCCGCACGCCGACCAGCCAAGGACCGGGCTGCCATGGACCAGCCTGCCACGGATCAAGGAACCACGGACCAACCAACACCGGAACCGGAGTTCCGGATCTCCGGGACAGCTACCCCCCTTGAGACAGTGTTCCACACCCCTTTGCCATTCACCACCGAATACACGACAGTGTTCGTGATAACTCTCCTGAGCCAGGACCACCGAGCCCAGTGGACAGTGCTAGTGCCGGAAAGAATAATGTTAAGTTAGGATAGGTAGCTTTAAGTTCTGTATTTTTTTGTATCATTGCTCTATTGTTCATTTTGTTTGTGTGTTTGCTCACCCCTTCCCCCCCCCAAGTAAGGAGGGGATGTGACAAAGTCTTTTTTTGGGAAAAAGACTATTGTTCACAGAGCAATGACCGTTAGCGCACCAATTAACGCGGTCCGTTCTTGCGCTCCGGACGAACCAAAACACTACTCAGTCGAACTGACTAGTCGCATACAGGGTTGAAACATGCGCGTATCTCCGGGGTATAAATAGCCCACCAAAATGCATGCATAGGCAGTTAGTGTTCTGCTCTCCGACCGCCGCTACATCCGAACCGTTTGGTAAGAAAGTTTTTCCGTATCTTAATTCATCGTACCGCCTGGTACGACAGTGTATATTGTGTATTATTGAGTGTTGCTTCTGCACAGTTGCAGAAGTAACCATACTGCCATCTGTTGCTTGACACTGCGCAATAGTCCTGTTGTCAAGTTATCAGTAACCGGTCTGGTACCGCCACACTGCGCAATAGTCCTGTTGTGGTCTCAGCCATCTGTTGCTTGACACTGCGCAATAGTCCTGGTGTCAAGTTATCAGTAACCGGTCTGGTACCGCCACACTGCGCAATAGTCCTGTTGTGGTCTCTGCCATCTGTTGCTTGACACTGCGCAATAGTCCTGTTGTCAAGTTATCAGTAACCGGTCTGGTACCGCCACACTGCGCAATAGTCCTATTGTGGTCTCTGCCATCTGTTGCTTGACACTGCGCAATAGTCCTGTTGTCAAGTTATCAGTAACCGACCTGGTACCGAAACCCGAGTAGTGTATTTACATACATACATACATAACATCACGCCTTTCCCATTACTGGGGTAGCAGGCCCTTTATTCCCTACAATCACTTTCATTCCTTATTTTCTAACAATAGCTCGCCAAATACTCCTATCCATACATAACTGTCTCGCCTCGTTAATATCCATACACCTTGTCATACATGCTCTCCTATTATTTCTACTTATAATTTTACGTTCACTCAAAACATTTTCTATCATATTCATCCATTTACTCCTCGGTCTTCCTCGCAATCGTGTTCCTTCAATTTCACCCAAATAAATCTTCTTAGTCAATCTATCATTTGACATTCTTTCCACATGTCCAAACCAACGCAGCTGACTTGAAGCCACTCTTTTCACAACATTTTTACTAATTTCACATTCATCATACACTACTTTATTCCTAATACGGTCTCTTCTAGTCACTCCGCACACTCCTCTCAAAAATCTCATTTCAACCGCAGTTACCCTTTTTTTATTCCGGTTATCCCATACCCAACATTCACATCCATACATCAACGATGGCACAAGTACACCATTATACACACATAACCTAGCTTCTCTTGATACTTTCACATTTCTAGCAAACATTCCCAAAGCGCCCAAAACTTTTCTACCTGCAACCACTCTTCTTTCAATTTCAGCATTCATCCGTCCATCTTTCGAAAACATGCATCCCAGATACATAAATTCATTAACTTGTTCCATTTGTGTAGTAGTGTATTTCATGTTCATATATGATAAATGCCGATTTACTAATTGATTGTATTTTCTGTTCAAATGTCACATGTGTAATAATTGATTGAATTGCAATAAGGTGTATTGTTTATATGCGTGATTATTAAAATCACTGACTACCATAGCTACGTTACGTAGTGCACGTCACTACCTAATATATTGAATATACTGTGTTATCTTATTTCCGCTACCCTGATCTCCATTGAACTATCCTGGCATTAAAACCGATTGGCGCCCGAGCAATCCGACACCCGCGATACAAGGGAGCGTCACAATATATATTTATTTCCTAGAATTAATAATTATTAAAAATGCTAAAAATCCATGACCATTTACTTTACTCTACTTTATTTGAAATAGATAATACTTTATTATTACAGAAATTTATAATCAATTCGTATTTTTAAGAATCAATTCGAAAAATCTCTTTATTTACTTTATTAAATAAACATATACTGAAAAAAAGCATGCAGAATGAAACGCAATGAATTAAAAAATAGATATAGATTTCATATTTTTCCATGTCTAATTCAGATTTAAAACTCGCTTCAGTAAACAGAAATGCTTCTATTCACTGTACTTCGGCATAAACGAATTCATACCCATAGTTCTATTGTCCTAGTTATTACCCCTAGCTGGGATGTTGTAAATCATAAGTACACTTAGCGAAGCAATTTTTATTGTGACCACGACGATCACCACGACATCTAACGTGCCAGAAACAAATTAAACGGGCGATCCCGGAGCCTTAAAGAAATTACATTAACGAGAAGATGAGTGTTTTGAATTCACACGAAAAAATTGTAATACAGTAAATATCAAGTGAGAACAAATCAGAAAATTCAATAGACACCTTAAAACTGTCTGAACGTGTTTAGGTCGGGCGGGCCCACGTCAGGCGCCAAATTGCCACACGCGTTTTCGGTGGTGGGCACAAAGCTGCTACGGGCTACGTGCGAGGCGTGCAAACGTGGGATCGTCGTAATCAGATCCATATAATAATAAGAAGTTTAGTTACTTGGTTGATAATAGGGCGCCGCGTATTTTTTTTAAATATTAGGAAAAAAATGAAATAAAACGACGGTCTGAGTTACGACAATTATATTCGCAGATCGTGTGCGAATTACGTACTTTGATCAGAACAGTTTACACAGTAAAAGTAATAATATTAACAAATTGCAAAAAGTAACATGTAGTGTTAACAAAAGAAATATAGAATTATAAATTAACTTAAGGCTGTCGTTTACATAAATGAAAAAGCGTTAAATTTTAAGAAATCGGCTGAAAATTATTTACCCCGTTCTGACCTTAATAATAGAACGTTTTTGGTAGACGATATCTCAATGCATTCGTTTTTTTATACGCTATGGACAAGTCTTTTTATTTTTTATATATTATTTATAATTTCCAGGAAATTTTAGGTTTTCTCTAAAAAACGAAAGGTTTGTAACATGAAAACCGTAACATATATAAAAAAATTAAAAAGACTTGTCCATAGCGTAGAACAAAACGAATTCATTAACATATTGACAGGAAAAACAGTCAGTTGGTATTTGTAAAACGGAGCTAAAACCATTTTGATATCAGAAGTTTTTAAATATATTTTTTCTATTTTCATTTTTTACGCCTTATGAGATGCAACCAACATTACAGTTTTATACCTGCTTCGAAAGGTTTTGAGTGTTTATGAAGTTATGATAATAAAACTTAGATATTCAATGGAATTGTATAATATACTTTTGGGTCAGGATTTACACTGTTGCATTCATGTAAAACGAGTTTTCCGATATCTCTTCTACCACAATATTCTTTATCAGATTGTTTCAACAAATTTGCTCAATCATATATATATATATATATATACATATATATATATATATATATATATATATATATATATATATATATATATATATATATTCATGTATTTATTTGACGAGGAAAGTCAACAGTTACCCAATGACAGGTTTCCACATATGTACACATGAATAGAGCATAATGATACATATTACAATTATTTATAAATAATTATATAGTACAACAATTAAATATCAATAACTGGTTTCGAAAAAGTTAAGTTTACAAGTTTTTTATATTGAAATAACGACAAATAAAATATGTCCAAGTGCTGGAAATTATTGTTATAGTTAGACATAATTAATAGGGGAGAATAATCTATCCTAAGACAAAAATACATTTCTCACTTCCAACCCACGTGATTTTCTGGGATCAACTAATTCTGGGAGTAAACATTTTAAATAAAACATTTTTAATTTATCTTCCATGTTTTCCCAAAATTTTCTGTCTCTTTGTATAACTTGTACGCAGGTTTCTTTTGGTGTATATACTATAAAATAACACAGATCTCGACCAGTAATCTCTAATTGACCCTGTATTTGATGCATATAAGCATGATTAATATTTAATGATAATTTGCCATTTACTATTTTACACCATGTAATTTTCTTTTGTAGAATAGAATCTGCAATAGTTGAATTTCTTATGGAATATGGACATTTTATTTCAATTATTGCATTTTTCTCGACAAGTCCATCCGGCGTTGCTGCAAAATATGGAATTGTCGGATGAACGAACATTCCGCCACTGCCAACTTTTTTCTTGAACATTGCTTCAAAAATACATCTAGCATTAGACTCGTTTCTCACTCCATATTGCGTGGCTTTGTTTCCAGAAAAATCGGAATACAGTAACGAATTGACTGTGTTTGCTGTTGATGTGGTCTTTCTCATTTTGCAAATTTTTCCGAACGTTGACGCTGTCAATCTCATCAATCTTTCTTTTCTCCACAACGCAGATCTAAATTGACTGCGTGTATTTTCTTCTAATAACACGCTATCCGTACGTCTTAAACCGAGAATAAAATTGTCACGTGCAGTTTTCAGTGTTTCTCTCGAAAATATGCTATTATATATTTTCTGGTAATTAGTGGATATTCCGAAAGAAGATAATCAGTATGATTTCCAATAATCTTGTATTTATTTTCAAAATGCCCTTATCCCTAATATTTGCCGAAAATTTAATCTTATATTTCCAAGTACATATATAATTTTGTGAATATTACGCAGAAAAGTAATTAGTTCGAAATCTAATAGTTTTTAAAATATTTTAAAAATCGTGTTCATTTGATACAGTTTACTATTGTAATTTGTATAAGAACCTTTCGAAAAGTGTGTACCGAATAATCAGGCAACGTTGCAGAGAGAATTATTCCTTCGATGTATTGTCAGAATATTTGTATGGGCCTGTTTTATAAACAGCCATGTTTAAATGATTTATGATGGGGTAAGGGTCTACTCGGAATTGAAAAAAGTGTTACTTGGGTTGCGTTCATTTTAAAGCGCCTAAATTTCAAATGAACGCAAAAGATTGTTGGAAATCATACTGATTATCTTCTTACGGAATATCCACTAAGTACCAGAAAATATATAATATCATATTTTCGAGAAACACTGAAAATTCTTGGATTATCGAATGACTTATGGTATTCTTTGAAAAGTAAAACGGTAATTAAATAGTACACAGGTATATAAAAGATGCTCAGTCTGTGTATTGTATCATTTGTATTGTATTCATCGACTTGTGCGTTTTATTATTTCGGTGTGTTTGTGTAAAATGGCAAGAAAGGTAGTGTACATGCGGAAAACGAAGAAATACCAACATCAATCTGAAATTCTACACAAATACTGGCGGAAAAGGAAAAAGTAAGTATTATTTAAAACATAATTAATTTTAAAGTAAAATTTATTGTAATAATCATTTTGCCATTTTAATAAATTGCCGTTCGAAATATAAAAAATAATATAAACTCAGTAAAATATTTTAAAATTATACTATATATTAAATTCAAATTCTAATCTAACTTTTAATTTTCTTGCAGTGAAAAGCAAAATAGTCACGGTGCTGTAACATGACATTACTTCTACGTCTCTGGATAATAGTGATATACCAAATGCCTTGGATACTAGTATCATATCAGATGAAGAATATAGTGATTCCAATAATTTAGAAGAGCTTAGCTATATATACAACAGTAAACATACTAATGTTGTAAATAATAGTTTAATCGATGACAATTTCATTTTAAGTGATAACAGTGAAGGTAAAATAAGTGTACCGAATGATAATATAAATCTAACTAACGACAGTGAAGTTGAGGAAAACGAAGAATTGGCTACAAGCTCGAGCCAGATTCCAACTTGCAAGTCGTTACAATTTTGAACAACGTGGTACATGTGACATTAGAAACTTAAATACTATACTTTTCGATATTCGTTACAATGCAATTACAAATTAAGTAAAGAGAAATATAATGTAGAAGATAATTTACAATAAAAGGATGAATTATAAACGTTTGACAAAATTTTAACTGATATAATGGTTTGGCCCTCGAATTCAACAAAAAAGGTACTTATCACAGTCGCAACAGAGATCAGGAGCACAGGCTGGAGATGTTGGTTAGTTTACGAACGTTACGAAGATCCCCCACGGGTAGGATGGTGTCTAGCCCTCTGGAATCAGCTTCTCTCGACAGTGTATGGCGTAGATTAATTGAATCGAAATCCGCACATAATGGCGTAACGGAAAATTTACACTTCATATAAACAAAACTTGAAATTTTACACAAAAATTAGAAAAAAGTTAATCGGCACGCCACTGGTTTGGTGACTTTATCCTCCTGTTACAGTATTCAACTCAATTCAACCAAAACTCTGTGCGGACTAGCTTATCGTGTGTCCACCAATAGTGTCATTAATAATTGTTCAATGTTTTACTGTTCTGAATGCTGGCGCCATCATTAGTGAAGAAAACAAAAAAATTGAAATTGTCGCAACTCGTATAAAATTAATTTTGAAACGTGACATCATCATATTTTCTACGACGTTGTATGATGCTGTATGATAGGTGTGTCATGGGCATAAAACACATTACACTCAGTGTTAGGATTTTAGTGGTGATAGATTGTACTAAAACTTGCAGCGTGATTGTAATAAAATGTAATAGATTATATGAGCGGGAAATTTAAAAATATATATGTATAGGTATAGAAAAACTCAATTATTTATTTTGGAGAATACAATTAAAATTTAGCATAAATAATACAGAACAAATAAAATAAAATTAATGTCTCAATCAATAATAGTTAAAAAATAAAAATTTCATCTTGGAACATTAACATTAAAATGTGAGTTCATTGGCCTCAACATCTTCTAATTGCGAATTCGGATTAATATTAAGCTGTATGAGATGGTCAGAAGGTTCAAAATTGTAACATTTATTATTTATTAATGATTTGGCATGCAATAAGGCGTCGCAAGTATTCAACTGCTGTTTTTATTAGCGTTAGTTGAGAAAAACTTCTGTCTTGAACATTCTAATGAATATCTAACAGTCTAACAAATTATTCAAATATGATGCTACCCATTTGTGTATTAAACAATTTCTATTCCATATTCTTAATATTATTATTAAGAATGGATCCAAAGTTCTCTTAGGGGAACCTTATACGTGATGACTGCACAAATAAGCAATTTATTGTGCCTTTACGGGTACGAAAGGTTTATAAAATTTATAAAATATTATTTACTTGATTGCCTTTTTTATTATTTTTTAAGCTGTAAGTACGGTAAAGCTTGTTGATCTGAACACACGTACTCGTTGATTGATTCGGAACTTCTCATTGTTATTATTTGATTTCTCACTTTATTACCATTCGCCCGTGACACATGCTGTCTGTAAACATTGTCCTTTAATAAACGTCAAATTAACAAATTCCAATGGATTTCTAACAATCTAACAACATATTATTCAAACTTGATGCTACCCATATGTGTATTAAACAATTTCACTTCCATATTCTTAATATTATTATATCATTGTTGTATACATTAAGGAATGGATCCAAAGTTCTCTTAAGGGAACCCTGTACGTGATGACTCCGCATAGAAGCAATTTATTGTGCCTTTACGGGTACGAAAGGTTGTAAAACTAATAAAATATTATTGACTTGATTTCCTTTTTAATATAGTTTTAAGCTGTAAATTACGGTAAACATTTTTTGTTGAAAATATTTAACCGGAATATATATTTGCCCAGAAATTAAAATTAAAATAATATTTAAATAGATGATTCGTACTGAGTCCCAGTATAACGCAGATTTTAGGTACTTTTATGAATAGCTATGTACAATAAATGCTACAATTTTTATATGCATTAACTGCAGAATTTATATATTTGACAAAAGTCTGCATATATGGAAACAGATACTTATTTAATCTTATACATATTAAGATTATTAGGGAGTATAGTGCATGCCAGGATGTTTGGAATTGATTCCTGGAGGACTAACGCGGCATGCTATTAACAGAGGATTATCCCAAATTATGCCAGGTACCAAATGCGTAAAAAACAAAAATTAGATAATAGTTGCCAATTTATTGGCCGATGTTGGTGGCCATTTCATATTTTTTAAATATTGCATGGCTCACTAGATAATAACAAAAGTATGAACTTTTCGAATTTTATTTTTACTTTCTTATACATAATATAAAGGAAGTATAGGAATCATGAAAAATTTCGATTGTGAGATTTTGATGGAAATACATGTTTTGAGGTCCCCTGAATACGTTTTGACTATTTTCGCAATGACGTCTGTGTGTGTGGATGTGTGTCTGTATGTTCATTATCTTCAAAACGAGCAAAGACAGGATAATGAAATTTCGTATTTAAAAGTGTATTGATTATATGAAGACCTGATTAGATTTCTGGCATAATCGCACAACCGTAAGAGGAAGTTTACTGAATATCAAAATCGAACATTACGAATTATTAGAGAAAATAAAAGTGACATGGAAAAAGTTTTGAAATAAAAGTTATAAGAAACAATAAGTTTAAGAAAAAATGTTCTATGCATTTTTGTTCTATTTTTATCCAATTTGGAGTAAAATGTATTTATATATTGGTATGTTAAAATATCATATATGCTATGAAAACAAAACAAAGACAAAATAATTACAGAATTACCCATTTGAAATGTCAAATATGTGCCAATTTAAATTGAGTATAAGAAAGTAGTGTGGTGACCTCACCAGATTTTTTTATTTAGTACAAGAAATATGTGTATATTATATTAGTCCACATAGGTAGTCAATATTGAAAAAATACGTAACAAATATAAATTTAAAACCTTTAAGTAATATTAGATGATCGAGCAGAGTGGACGCAATAAAATCGTTACCATATAATTCGATCATAACAGTACTGGAAGTAATTTTCCATAAGGGTGTTTAGGACATCGGTTACACATTTTTTGATGTTGTCCACCGTCACACTTTATTTTGTTTTCAATTTGGAGATTAGTTTGAAGGTAGAGTCACGAAGGTAGAGTAGAGGAGTTGTGGGCGTGTGAGGATATTTTATTTTTGCCAAAAATTATCTAATTCAGCGTATTGTGTGAGCAGGCGCGTTGTCGTGGCGCATCAAAAAATCATTTGCAATGTCTTTTCTGACCCACTGGACCCGTTTTTGAAAGCCTTCCAGGATACCTGCGGCAAATCAGACATTCATTTTCCTCATTTAACTTTATTAATTTTCACAAAGATGCCATTTTACGCGAAAAATGGATTGAAAAGTGCAGTAATATAGTAGGTGTATTGTAAGGGAAACTACGTTATAAAGTAATTTGTGAAGAACATTTTGTACCTGAAGTGATTGTTGTCTGTGTTAATAGAAAGAAAAATCTTATGAAAAGCGCCAGGGCCGGTTCTAGATATTTGATCGCCTGTGTGCAATTGTTATGTGGCCGCCCCTATCCAGTATGAAAAATAAAAAAATAAAAGTCATCAAGTAGTATAGTCAAGGGAATCTGATATCAACATTGCGAGTTGCCTACCCGCCGCCGATACTGTTTGTCGGTTTGTTTCGTTGGGGGGGTGGGTGTCGGGGGGTGTCACGTGGTCGAGGTGGGCGTGGCCTGGATGACGCCATCCAGTGTGACGTCATCCAGGCTGTACCGTTGTATGGCTTTTTCTTTCATGAACCTGGAGGTCTTCTTCGGAAGTGAACTCAGGCTGTACCGTAGGGTCTTCTTTCAAGGTTATGTACCTGGAGGTCTTCTTCGGGAGGGTGTTACGTTATCAGGGTTCTCGATCAAGGGGTACGTGGCCCAGTGAGCCAGGCCGTACCTGGAGGGTTTTCTTTAGGTAGAGTACGGACCTGGTGGCGCATGCGCAACGCGAGCACACTACGAACTTGTTCAAACCTGTTTCCTGAAATTGATTACGTCATAGCTATTTCTGTGATTCCCCCGTTTCCTGGAATTGATATGATAACGAACCTGTTCAAACCTGTTCCATAATTCCTGGAATTGATTACGCAATATTGGGCAACTATTGCGTCATTCCTAGATTTTTTTTCCATGTTTACGGACTTGTTCAAACTAGTTTCACATAATTCCTAGAATTGATTACGTCATAGCTATTTCTGTGATTCCCCCACTACAAACCTATTTCTTGGAATTGATATGATTACGGACTTGTTCAAACCTGTTTCATAATTCCTGAAATTGATTGCGCAGCTATATATAGCAACTTTTGTATAATCACATGTATTCAATATTGTATCGGCGGTTCATGATGAAAAAATAAATAAGTCAGACCAGCTCTTCGTTTGTCAATAATATGAAGCAAACATTTACACCTCTAACGAATAAATCCGGTGAACTAAGTACCTGGGTGAGTGAAATAATTATAAAAGCGTATATACGTGGTGAGGTGGATGATGTTAAATTTATCGAACTGATGAAGAGTTTCGAAGGTGCTAAGCTAGAAGACTTATTTCACAAGCTGCCATCAAAATTTAAAATACATTCGGAATTTACCAAGTGACTGCCATGCTACGATCATTACAATCTACCAAGTGACAGAACACACATAGACGGTCCTGCGCCACCCATTTACAAATGTTCCCGTTGCCAATATATTGAAATGTGAAAAAATATGTGTATGAATATATGTATCTTATGTAAGAAATAAAAATTGTCTAAATCAATTTATCTGTTTTTTTTTTAGAATTCCGAGTTTCCTTAATAAAATTTCATCTCTCCTAGTTTCATCGTTCTAAGAATATATACTGCTAAAGACGCATTTCTAGAATTCCTCCTAACGAACTTGTCCAAACTTGTTTAACATTTCCTGGAATTATTGCGCAATATTTCAACATGTTTATTTGCCAACGTTGCAGAAAATAATACACTATACATTTAGTATTCATTTCATCATTTTACTGTTGAAGAGACAAGTGTGTTTCAATAAATAAAAATATTAGCTGAGCTAAATGTTAATAGATGGCTATATTTACATATATAAAGAATATGTAAAACTACATTTACAATAGTTGTTCTAAATACAGTGCACGCCGCTTAATGTGATCACATCGGGACTCGAGGTTTTTGATAACAATAACCGATTGATAACAATATCCGAAAAAAACAAACACAAAAGATTATTAATTAATTTAAAATACATATGTAACAGTAACTAAAAAATGAAATTAACTAAAAAAATTTAAATAAATATAACATTTTTGCATTTAAATTTGAAAATGTGTAGAAATGTATGTAGTACATACATATATGCAATTATTTTGTACATTTATAATATGTATATGTGTTTATTAGCAAAGAGAAATTCAAATTTTAAAAAATTATTCAATTTCTTTGTCTAATAAAATAAGAATTTAATACGCGTAATGCTTTTGAAAATCAGATGACCTCTGCTGTACACCTTGCCGCAAAACTTAGTTGAGTTAAGACTATACAAACGCATTGTCCGAGTTTATTTGAGTTTACTGCCAACCAGCGGGGTATAATATAATAAACTAGACAATCAAATTTCTATAAAGTTCATTGTAAAAACTACTTTATTGTACTGTTGCTTTGAAAATTGCTCGGGCCAAAAACATTTCGAAGAAAAAAATTGATAACATAAGCCGATGTCATGATTACAATATCCGAATTTTTTTTAATGTAGTTGGATACGTCCGGGCCGTTCTTTGCGAAAGTGACAATAATAACCGATTGATAACATTATCCGTGATTCCAATAAGCGGCGTGCACTGTATATCGAAAAGGACACTTGTGTGCAGCATGGCAGTTATTCTAGATCTGCAAGGCTTTATGCTGAACAAAAAACAATTTGTTTGTAAAGAAATTGCAGTGATTTCTATTTGTGATGGAAAATGGGATCGGAAATATTTGCTCCACCTTATTCATGGAATCAATTGAATACAGAAATCCAACGAAATGTGAATTTCCTCGTAAGACATCATCATAATTTAGAGTGGTGTACCGGCAAAACACAATATTCTGATTTGGATAAGAAACTTACTTATATGTTAGCGAATGTGACATTAATATACGTAAAAGGTCTATCAAAAATGAAATATTTACATGAAATTTTACCGAAACATTTAAAACATATATCAATCAATAATCTAGAAGATATTGAATGTCCTGCATTAGAAGAATTATTATTATCAACCACATATGACTGCTGATATTTTCATAACAAACATTGCGCCGTTCAAAATGTTCGAGCATTGCACGAATGGTTTACATGGCGGTTTACAAACTTAGCTGCCCTTAGAGCATTTCATCAGAACGGAATACTAAATCAACTATACTTCGAAGAAATTCAATGTCTAAAGCCCGTATGACACGGTCAATGTTTTTGTACATTTTTAATGTCAATTTGTAAGTTCAATTTTTCTGTACATTTTTGTGAAAGTGAATCATTGAAAGAAAATATTTCTGTATACAACGTATACAAGATTTTCACTTTGTGAGCATGCGCAGTTATCGAGACTTTTTGTTTTGACAGTTTGAAATGGTTAACTATTTTTTTACGAACTAACCAAACTTTGTCAAATATTGAAATGGATTCAAGTGAGGACGAATTATTCATATTAGCAGCATTAACTGCTTATTAATCTATTAATAACGAAACTTGTTCCCGCGACCACGACATTTTACTAAAAGAAAAACGTTTGACGTTTCAATCAGCTATCACACGCTTATGCGCATCTTATTTGCGCAATTAATTGAAAGAAACATTGAAGGAAATAGAACCAGTTCTATTTTTTAATGTACATTAAAATTGACTCAAACATTGAACTACTTTATGTGTATGATACTTTCAATTTTTGACTTTGTAAAACATTGACATTAAAAATGTACAAAAACATTGACCGTGTCATACGGGCTTAACGAAGGAGTTCGTGATGGTGTACGCAGGAGAACAAATAGATTATACTTGGGAAAAATTTTCAAAATCTTGGAAGGAAGATCCGGTGTTTATAAGATATAGATATTGTATAGAACAACAAAATAAATTACCTCGACATAACAATAACTAAAAATTGCACAAGCCTAAAATATAACATATACCGTAAACCAACACAAACTGTCAACATCATACACGCAAAATCAGAACACCCTAAACAACATAAACTAGCAGCGTTTAGAAGCCTAATACACCGACTAGAAACCATACCAATGAATAAAGGCGATTATAACAAAGAACTAAACATTATTAAACAAATAGCCACCAACAATGGATATAACATTAATATTGTAAATAAAATACAACAAAATATTAAAAGAAACCACAAAGACATTAACAATATTCAAGAACCTAAACAATGGGCCACATTTACCTTCATAGGAAAACAAACTTACAGAATAACTAAACTTTTTAAGAAACACAATATAAACATAGCATACAAAACTACAGACAACCTCAAAAGTCAAATTAATAATAACATAGAAAACATAGATAAATACAACCAAACCGGAATATACAAATTAAAATGCAACACTTTCAATCTAAACTACATAGGCCAAACCGGTAGAAAATTTAAAGACAGGTATAAAGAACACATAAACTCCTTTAAAAAACTTAAAATCGACTCCAACTACGCAGCCCACCTACTTGACAATAAACACGCAGCAGGCGACATAAAAGACATAATGAAAATAATAAAAAAACACCCCAAAGATAGGAAACTAAACATCATCGAAAACCTTGAGATATATAAAGAAAAACTTAAACAACCCATAATAAACATACAAATAAACAGCCAATCTAATGCCATATTCACACCACTCAAAATATTACACAAAAAACACGCATCATTGAACAGTCATACACCAATGAACACGGCAGGTATATAGGCCACAACATTACACCACACCTTATCACTTGATAATGAACGAGAGTTCGAAACGCGTCGTGATCCTAACTAAAATTGACGAGTTCATAATACGGACATATTACTTGTTTTTAATATATATATATATATATATATATATATATATATATATATATATATATATATATATATATATATATACCGGGTGAGTTTTTTAACCTGAGACTTTCAAATATCTCGAAAAATAGGCACTCTACGAAAAAACGTTAATTATCAAAATTTAATCATTCTGGGGGGAAAATACATTAGTGCAAAAAATAGTCCCCCACCACTCTCATTGTGGGAGGGGCGGGGGGTAACTTTGAATCTAAAATAGGAACCCCAATTTTTTATTGCAGATTCGGATTCTACGGCTAAATGTACGTATGATCTGAATGAAATATTTTGTTCGGTTCGCTGTAATTGTTTTCCGTTAGGCTGTTAATATTAACTTCAAAATGGAGTATTTAACTGCACAAGAGACAATTTTAATAACGTTAATAAACTTTTTACAATGAAAACGTGATATTTGTTTTTTGACAACGAATTTCGAGTATTTACAACAAAACGTGACGTTTTTCTTATTTAAAACGTATTGCAAAATCGTAGGCATATGGTCTTAGTAGAAGAAATCGAAAAAATTGAATGTCGTCGATTACAGCGAACCGAACAAAATATTTCATTCAGATCGTATGTACATTTAGCCGTAGAATCCGAATCTGCAATAAAAAATTGGGGTTCCTATTTTAGATTCAAAGTTAACCCCCGCCCCTCCCACAAAGAGAGGGGTGGGGGACTATTTTTTGCACTAATGTATTTTCCCCCCAGAATGATTAAATTTTGATAATTAACGTTTTTTTCGTAGAGTGCCTATTTTTCGAGATATTTGAAAGTCTCAGTTTAAAAAACTCACCCGGTATATACAGGTGTCCCTACAATGCGTGGACATCGCTTAACCACAGATTCCTGGTTCGAAAATAAGACGATTTAACTAAACTTACCTATATGCAATTACGTTTCGTTTAGCTAGTATTCTGCTTCAAAGTTCTTTCAAGAAAAAGTTATTTTATCCATAACTACAGAACGCTTGGATCGATTTTGATAATATTCGGTACTGTACTTCTTACGGATATAGGTCATCTTTTAAGATGATATTAGTTATTATCAGTGGACCATTAGTGTACGAAACACGGGTAATCCGGCATAAATCAGTCAAAAACTTTTTAATGTTAAGGCCAATAACTTTCAAAAAAATAGTTTCAGAAAGAGACATTCAATAGTAATTTTTTTGTTCTTGTTATCTGTACTGATATCTGTTAAGGTTTAGACACAAAAAAATAAATTCTGAGAGACCGCGCACTGCATTAAAAAAAAAATTAATCTAGCATTCTGGTTTTCTAAGAAATAAATGACGATATGATATTTATTAGTGCAATTATTTAGATTTCCTTGGAATTTTTGCAAAATGGGCACCTCGTTCACCAGATTTAAATATTTGCGATTCCTTTTTATAAGATTCGGCTGCAATAATGATGGTTAAATGGAGAAAGACAGGAAAGATGGATAAACAGACAAAATCATGATATTTTAGACAGTTTACGACTAGGAGACGCAAAGGTACATGCAACGCAGGAACAAAATTACCAAAAATAGTTTTTTTTTTTTATAGAAACTATTATTGTGGGCACATGGTGCTGACGGGTATAGCCTAGTACATTAAAGAAGAAAAAATAACTTGTCCTTTTAAAATGTATAAATTAATAATTGATGGATTATAATCAACAATTCCTAATGTTGAAACGATTTTAAAAATATTTTTAACTTTACTCATCAGTAACGCAATTGGAGAACGATCTTTCTCAGTTCTTAACGAATAAAAAAATATTTAAGAAATAGGCTTGGACAAAGTCATTTAACAAATTTATCAATAATGTTTAATAAAAATGATATTACGCAAAACCAATGTTTTGAAAATATTATTGATAAATTTGCTACTCCCAGAATTAGGAAAGTGCCATTATAGCAGAACAGACACTATACATTAATTACAAAATATTGTTATTAGTTAATTATTACATCAATGTTGGTTCTATTATGTTCCAAGCAATTTGTGGAAGCCTGCAAATTGGAAACTGTTGTCTTTCCTTAAAGATATAAATAAATAAAATATGTATTCTATTTAAATACCGGATGATCATTTAAAATCATAATTAGAGCAGGCTATGAAAAATAATAAAAGATATGTAAATTGTAGTAGTTGATTTATTCTATGGGGCCCCAAACCTGAGCTCTTCGGGCCCTTTTATATCCGCCACTATGTACGGCCGTCAATTAATCCAAAAAGTGATGGAAAACTTTCATGCCATTGTTGAGTATAAAGTATATGAAGTAAAATCTCTAATTTTTTATACCAAATAACGAACTATTTGATTAATTCCTGGTGCACGCATGTCATTGAAAATGCAATTCCTGCACAGTCATTTGGACTCTTTTCCTCCGAATTTGGGAGCTAAGACCGATGAACAAGGCGAGAGAGGCTTTTGGGATGAAGGCATGAAGAGTGACTATTCAGAGATTCAATGCAACATAAACGGAGGAGCTTAAGTAAAAAAACATCTTTTCGACCAAAAGTATGAACATGTCCCTGTAAAACTAAAATTGTCTGACTTCACTTAATGTGTCATAACTTCTGTATTTTTCGTCCGATTTGAGCAAACTTATCCTTCGTTTTTTTTTTTGCTATAAAATTATCTTTCATATGCAATCCTGAAAGTATGTGAAATAATATTTTTTCTATCTCAATGGAACAACTGTGAGCGATTAAAAAAAAAAATGTTGAAAAATTCATCGCCTGTAACCCAAAGAATTTTAATCCGATTCACAAAAATAAGATACCGTCGTAAAGTGGAAGAACATACCTTCGAACGACACACAGTTTATGTTATTTGGATCAATCGTTATCAAGATTTATGCCAGTATATGAAGAAAAAACAAAAAAACACGTTTTTGCAAATATCTCGAAAACGATTCGTTAGAAAAATAAATAACTGTCATTTTCGTTTTTCCTGACCCCAAATTAGTCTGAAAACACTTCTTTTAGGTACACGCCATAAACAAAAAATTTGTAAACTAGTGTAATAGTTCCAGAGTACCAAGTCGTCAAACAGGGCGTGTTTACTTTCTTATACATAGTAGTGGATATATGTGTTGAGGTCCACCGAATGACCCAAAACGTGGATTTTCTTCAAAATCTCATAATCTAAATTTTTCAGGATTTCTATACTTTCTTTCAAGAATGTGTAAGAAAGTAAAAATGAGTTACGTAAAACGAAGTTATGTCATTGTCGATGGCCTCATAATATCTAACAAAAACTCGTCTGACGTCGCAATTACTTCTCTTTATATTTTTTTATTTTGCTTCCAATTACTCAGAGAATCCAACATACGAAATATTAATTTATTATTTGCGCGATTATCATTTAATGCATTTAATTCTTACGAGTAATTGTTCACGTGTATGCATTTTTACAGCATTAGCAAACTACTTTAAATATCTCCATAGATAAAAATCCAGAGGATTTAAATCTGGAGATTTTGAGTGACTTGTCTCTTCTAATTTCTCGTACAGCTTGTTTTCTAGGGAATTCACGTAATGTTCTACATCTAAACGAGCATGTAAGTATTCAGCTTCTAGTACATGATTATTAAAAATTACGGCCCAAATATTTATAATAGATCGTTGTTGAAATCGCGATTGGCTGATAGGCATGCGGATTTTGGAGCGACCATAAGTGATAATTGTGTGCATTATTTATTCCGTCTCTTGTAAATCGAGCCTCATCAGACCATAACACTTTAGAATCAAAATTTGGAACATCCGCAATTTGATGCAGTAGCCAACGGCAAAATTCAGCACGTTGACTATAATCTCCTGGTTGTAATGCTCGCACATGCTGAATATGATATGGACGTAATTCCTCACAGCGCATTATCCGCCACACAAAGCTTTGGGAAAGGTATAGCCGTGTCGCGATACTCCAAGTAGAAATTGTTGGACTATCCAGTACTGCCTCTATCACGTTTAGTTCGTTTCTGATATTAATTTGTTGAGTACAGCGGCAGCTTGTCTGTAAGTGCTGCAGAGCTGCAGAACCACTAAAAATATAAATGCCTCATTATAAATTAAGCATAATAAACATTGAATTAGAATTTAAAGTAAACCAATAAAGAAAATTTATTTCCTTAACATCACATTTTATTGATTATTTGTTGATTATCTTCTTCTTTGATGCAGCACATCCAAAATATGAAGCACGAGCCGCCACTGGTTGAGTACGATTCCTACCAGTAGTACAGGTTTCCCAAAGGCTTCGGAATGTTCGCGTAAAAACTATGGGAAGGTGTTCGTCTATTTGGATATCTTCTTTGATGTTCTTGAGATGCACCAAGAGAATTACTATTACAGTAACCGTATGCAAAAATAATATCTGCATACCCAACAGCACTGTAATTTTCCATGTTGTTAGCTAACGAAATTTAGAAACAAAGAAAACATTTGGACAATTGTCAATTAAAAATTTTTTTAGATATTGTTTTGTCTTGATTTGTATTGTTTTCTCCATTGTAATTAGCTATTAATCTAGTGAATCTACTTAGGCACACATAAAACTTATGTAACTAAATGACCTATGTTCGTATGACATTTTTTTTACACAAAATGACCTCCCAACATCGTGTTATTTTTTTACGCTCTTCGTGAATCACGCAATAAAAATTTTGTTCACTTCACCTTAGCCATGCAAAAAACGGTGCCGTGTATAAAGCGTGCATTGCACGATGAAGTTTTTCTTTTCAAGTAACTTCAAAAGTTTTCTCTCTCTCGCACAATTACGTAAGTGTAAGAGAGATAGTAAAGTTGACTTATAACGTAAAATGGCAACATGCACTACTTTTTCTTAAAAGTTCATTCAAGATCTCGCCGTGAACATGAGCATTACTGCCTATTCTGCAATACCAACTTAAAGCGTTTTTAAAAGTATCTTCTATTTATTTTCATCTGTCAGCTTGTTTTTTATTTGTTTATATTGATATTTTGAAACCGAAAAATGGCACAATGAAATAGAGAAGAAATTGCAATCTTAGTCGATTTATACGAAAATTACCCAACATTGTATGCAGTGAAATCAGCTGATTTCCATAACCGCAATTTAAAGAGAACTGCATTGGAAGAATTGACAAAGAAATTGAACATAAGGCTGAATAAAGATTTTAATGTAGAGGATGTGAAGAGTAAACTTACAAAATTAAGATCCCAGTTCATAGGAAATATGGGGAAAATAAAAGCTTCCAAGGCAAGTGAAGCTGGAGCTGATGATGTATAGAAACCTACGTGGTTTCTGTTCAACCGTTTGGAATTTATTGTTTCGCACATCCTACATAGGAAAGGAAAGAGGAATTTGAGCGATTCAACTGCAAGTTTATCTTGCACGCAGCATCATACACAGCAGCTGGATACGGATCTACACAATCACAGGTAATAGATTAATTATTTATTGATATAATTTATTTCTTTGTGAAAGTATATACATACAAATCATCGCCGGTATGCACGGAATTGCCGATTGAAGATAGAAGCAGAACGGAGAGTCCGGAAACGTTGAGAGCAGCTACTGCTACACCTACTACCAGTCAGTCAAATGAACCGCGTCAAGCAATCAAAAGAAAAATGAGTATTCAGGTCGATGACTTTTTTAAAGAAGCCAGACAAGCAGTACAACAATTAACAGCAGTACCTAAGAATGTCTCTTCAACTAATGTAGATGAACTTGATCATTTTTTCAACCATTTGAAAGCAAAAACTAGAAATTTAAAAACAGACGCACAATAATATGTGAACAAATTGCTTCAATGTTATTTTGGAAGCAAAACAGAAGTTTCCGTAGAGTTTATGTAGTGAAGATCTTGACTGTTTTACAGTAACACTTTTCTATATAAGTAAGTTTTGTTTCATACATTAAAAATTCATTTTTATATACATGTACACAGTGTTTAAAACAATTATTTTTATTATTTTTTTTTAAATTTATTTCAGTTAATTACAAAGCTGTCATGTATGTCTTAATAAATAATATTAAGCATATTGTTGATGCTTAAATAACGTTTTTTTTTTGCCATGGTACCTGTCCAATACCATTGAAATTGTTTTTAAATTCATTTCTAATTTCCAATACAAAAATACTTGGTCTTCCATCCTGAAATGCAACATTCCGCATTTGTGCAATATAGATAGATAGATAGATAGATAGATATTTTATTCCTGCCTTTCGGCTTTGAATCTTACAATTTTCTTGTCTGCACATTCCCATTTATGACATTCCCCACTTAAATATTACATTTTAAAGATACATATACTTAGAAATAGATTTACAGCCTTGACAATCCTACATTGTTATTTAATTTTTGTTTTTTTTTTAGTGGTCTTTAGTTTTTGTTTCCCTTGTCTTCAGCAGTTTTATCATCCACTCGAGTCCGCTTCCATCATTTCTGAGAATGGTCTCTCTTGTCCTTTCTTCTTTCTCCCCTTCTTCACACTCGTATAGCATATGCCATAGAGTTTCTTCTGCCTTGCCACAGAGTCTGCATTTTTTATTTTACTTCCAATATATGTTCACCTTTTCTTCATTTCCACATCTAAAACGTGCTATTGTTTTTATTTTTCCCTTTTTATTTTCGTCAGTTATTAAATATCTTGGTAGTCCTTCCGTTTTTATGTTTTTATATATTTTGTTATAAGTTGACTTCCTTATTTTGCTTTCTTGTTCTTGTTTCTGTACATCCTTGTCTCTTATCGTTATTATGTATTTAATGTTTTCTCCTTGCATTCTTCTTCTTTCTACTTCTAATGGCGAGTATCCATTCCTTTCATAATATTTCTTTCTTTTGACTTCCCACTTTGTCATGTCTAGTCCTCTTTCTTCTTTTTTTCTAATTTCTTTCCAGCATTGTCCTAGTATTGATTTATCTTGTTCTCTCCTTATTTTCTCTTCGTATTTCATGGCTCTATTTCCGGCTTCTATCTTCATCTTGTTCCTTTTTGTCTCCTCTATCACTATATATTTTGGCGTTTGTCGGTCTAGTCCCAGTATCCACCTTAAATATTTTGTTTGAATGTTCTCTATCTCGTCTTGTTCTTTCCACCCCCATACTTCTGCACCATACAGTATGATTCCTTTTATGAGGGAGTCAAACATCATAATTCTTGTTTTATATTTTCCTCCAAACTTCCTTTCTCCTATTCCCCATACCTGGGCCATTGCAATCATTGCCTTTCTTGTTAGGTGTCTCATATGTGTGTCCGTCCCGTTGTTTTGTTGGAAGTAGTATCCTAGATACTTGTATGTCTTGACCTTTTCTATTTCTTGTTCTTTCCATTTCCAATTTTGCTCTTTTTCTCTTCCTCCGCCTTTTCTGAAACGCATTATTTTTGATTTTTCCGTATTCAGTATCAGATCTTTTCTTTCTGCATATTTCTCAAATCTTTTTAACATCGATTTCATTTCGGTTTCTTCTTTTGCCATCACTGCCAGATCATCTGCGTAAGCCAGCGACCATATCTTTCTGTTCCCAATAACAACGCCTCCTGTTTGTCCTTTTTGCAATGTTTCTTCCAGATCTGACGTATAGATTGAGAACAGGGTCGGACTTAGTGGGCATCCCTGCCTCAGACCTCTTTCTGTCCAAAAACTGCTAGTATTTACTCCCTCTACAGTTACTACGTTTGTGGTTTCTTCATATATTCTCTCTATTCCTTTTGTCATCTGCTTACTGATCCCTTTTCTAATGAGCATATTTATTAATTTTCCTCTATTCACTGAATCGAATGCTGCTTTTATGTCAGCAAAAAATACATATAATTTCCCTCTTTCTTTCTTTATCTCTCTTTCTATTACGTAGTTCAATATGTATACGTTGTCTACTGCACTTCTTCCTTCTCTAAACCCGCTTTGAGTTTCTGGGATTATGTTTTTCTCTTCTACCTCTCTTTTTAGCTTTTCTCCTAGTACCATTGCGTAAAGTTTATACATCGTGTCCATTAACGTTATTCCTCTATAGTTTCTGGCGTCATTTTTATCCCCCTTTTTGAATATCGGGAATATAATTCCTCTCCTCCATCGCTTCGGGAAAGCATCCCCGTGCCATATTCGATTAAATATTCCCGTAACGCTCTCTATTATTTTGTTGTTTGCGTACATCCACACTTCATTTTGTAACCCGTCTTCTCCCGGTGCTTTCCTTTTCTTCAGTTTTTTTATTTGTGTTTTTACTTCTTCTTCTGTTATATCCGTTTCTATTTCTTCACTGTGTACTATTGGTTCCCTTGTTTGCTTTGTCGTTTTTCCTTCTAGCATTTGCATGAAGTGTGTCTGCCAATCGTTCATCTTAATTTGACTGCTGATCTTTTTTGTTTCTTTCTTTCTTGATATATTTCCATACTTGTCCTTCCGTTTTGATATTTCTAATTTCTTCTTCTTCTTCTTGTTTCTTTTTCATTTGTTTGTCTTTGCAGGTCGCTTTATATTCTTTTCTCATTTTGTTATATACTTCTTGTGAACCTGTTCCTCGTCTCCACTCTCTGAATGTTTTCGCTAGCGTTCGTTTCTTCGCTCTGCATTCACTGTCCCACCAATTGTTGCGCCCCACGTTTTGACTTTTTCTTCTTACTTCTTTCTTGGGTATTGCTTTCTCAATTTCTTGCACTATTTCTTCTATTTGTTCCTCCACTCCGTCGCATTGTATGTAGATATTCTGCAGCTTCGATTTATAGCGAATTATTCCTTCTTCTGTCCAATTTACGATGGTTCTTTTCTCGTCTTTCTCATCTTCTGTTGCCTTCTGTCTTTCTACCTCGATTTCTATCCAAATTGGTTGATGATCCGATTCTACTTTTTCGCCTACTTTGAACTTGTGTATTTTCTCCGACCCTTCTTGGTTTGTCATTATGTAATCAATTACCGTTGACTCCCCTCTTGGGCCATGGTAAGTGTACTCCCCTTCTTCATCTTCTTTTATGTTTCCGTTTAGTATATTCCATCCTCTCTCCTCTGTCAATTCTAACAATAGTTTCCCTTCTTTGTTTTTTGTCTTATCCTTTGACTTCCTTATATTAGTGTCCTCTTCGTTATCCTCAATGTTTCCTTCTTCCCCAATTCTCGCGTTCCAATCTCCTCCAAGTACCAGGTTCCTTTCATCCGTTTCTACCATTTTCTCATTCAATTCTTCTGTTATGTCTTTTAGCTTGCCGTCACTGTATACCGTTACTATTCTCCATTCCTTATCATCTAATTTGATTTTCCTTTCTTGCATTTGTTCTCTGAATTCAATTACAGAATTTGTTTCTTTTATTCCTATTTTCACTCCTGTTATTATTCCTCCCCGCGCTCTTCCTTTCCTGTGTATTCTTGTAGCATGTTTACTTTTCCATGAAAATTCTTGTGGCAACTTGCCCTCCCATTTATTCCAATCCTTTTCTTCCAACCATGTCTCTGTTAGTCCGATGAAGTCGAACTCTTTTATAAATTCCCAAAATTCTGTATCTTTATTTTTTATTCCCGCTACATTCCAAAACCCGATTTTTATTCTATTCCTGTGATCCCTATTTGGTAACGGCTCTATGGCCTCCCCTGCTTTTTCTCTGTCTATAAAAAACCTTTTCTCTCTGTTAACTTCTCCTCCGACTCGTTCCACGAAAACCATTTGCCCTCTATTTTTATTTTCATGTATGCAACTTGCGTCCGCTTCCCTTGTTCTGTATTTTCTTTAGCGATGTCCCGTAATTTCCTCTGTATATTCCGTTCTCTGAGCGTTAAATCATGGTTTATATATATTTTCCTGCCTTTTAACTTCCCTTTATTATGCATTATTTTTTGTTTGTCTTCCCAACTTGTTATCTTCGCTATTATAATTCTTGTTTCTTTTTCTTTTCTCACTGTGTATGCCTCTGTTACTCCGATTTCGACTCCTAGGTCCTTTTTTATAAAATGCTTCACGTTCTCGCTCATATTTTCTTGTGGCACCTCTATTCCTGTTATTACGATGTTGTTTTTTCTGTTCCTCCTTTCCCGATCTTCCTCTCTACTTTCCAGTTTTTCTATTTTCTTCTTAATTTCGTCTCTTTCTGTCTTCCATTCTTTTTCTCTTTGCCTCATCTCTGCCACTTCTGTCTGCATTTCTTCTATGATTGTCGTCATCTTCTTGTTGTTGTCGCGTATTTCTTCTTTCAGTTGTTCATTATCTCTTCTTATCTCCCGTATTTCTACCTTTATGTCCTTCAGCATCTTTATTATTTCGTCTTCCATCTGTTCTGGGGCTTTTCTTTTTGGTGTTGGTGATCTGTTGGTTTTCCTACTTTTGATAAATATTTGTGCGCTTGTTACACCCTCTGTTGGTAGTGCACCAGTACTTTGTGTTCTGCTTCTGTAGTTTTCACTCATCACAGGTGCCGCTGTAATCCGTGTCTCTGCTTTTCAATCACAGATGTCTCTGAATTTTATCTGACACTGACTTTGTTTAGTTTTCTATTATTCGTTTCCAACCTACAAATATTTTTATTCTTTTAATCTGTTGTACTTGTTTACTTACTTTTTTTCTAGTATATTTTTTTTCTCTCTTTCAATCAGAATTTGTTTCTCTCTCTTCTTCGATTCTTTTCTTATTTTATCTATCTCTTTTTCGGATCTTATTTCTCTTTCAAAAACTGTCTTCAAAACGTGCAACCTTCTCTAACCTTGACCTAGTAGCTCTATCCATTTGTGCAATATCATTTCGCCATGAACGTAATACTGTCTTCTCTGTCTACAAATTCGGAGGTAATATATGCTGGATTTTCATCTTTCAAAAAATTATGTAATGCACAGCATGCTAAAATTATAGTTTCAACCTTGTCTGGATTTAACTTAATCCACGTTAAAACAATACAAAAACGACTAGCTAATATCCCGAATCCATTGTCAACAACCCTGCGAGCTCTACGAATTCTGTAATTATAAACTCGTTGTTCAGTTGTCAGATTTCTTTGCGGAAACAGTTTCATTATATGCTTTTGTAAAGGAAACGGCAGCATCGGCTACAATAACATATGGCGCTGAAGTTGTACAGCCAGGTAAATGTTTTGCATGTGGAATATTCAGAGTATTGTCTTGTAATGCACTGCGTAAATACTGTCACTAAAACCTCCACCATCACTAACTCTGCCATTTGTCCCCGCATGCACATATATAAATTTATAGTTTGCATCGACAAGGGCTAAAAATACAAGACTGTTGGACTGCTTGTAATTCCAGTACATAGATCCGGATTGTTTTGAAGCTTCAAACTCAACATGCTTTCTGTCCAATGCACCTAAACAATTTGAGATATTCCACTTGCTCAAGAATGCATCTCCAATACTGTTCCATTCATCTTCATTGTTGGGAACCCGAAATAACACTTTTATATATTATGTATCATACTGCATACTTTATACTAATAGTAGTAGTAGATACCGCTTTGGCAGCGGCATCTGGCGCACGTGCGTGGGTGGGGTTCTAAGAATCATAATTGGGGGTGCAGATGTTGAACACGTGTGTTTTTAATTCGCACAGGTGTGTCGTACTCTCTCATGATGTTTTTCAATTTGTTCAAAATAAACATGTGTAATATGGCGGTCTTTACCTGTTCTATAGTGTTACTATACATCTAACTGTATAACAGGGTGTTTTTCACAACACGGATGATCTCCAAAGCATGTGCTTCTGTAGCATTACTTGATTCTAAGATTTCTAGATAGGGATACATAATTTACTACACATGCCATTTTCATTTCTAAGGGCCTCCAGTCACTTTACCCTGTGCTGTCTAATGTACATTCTCTGTCTTTAAGACCACACACGC
Organism: Carabus problematicus; assembly: GCA_963422195.1. Lineage (NCBI taxonomy): Eukaryota > Metazoa > Arthropoda > Insecta > Coleoptera > Carabidae > Carabus > Carabus problematicus. The sequence goes on from OY728580.1 coordinate 5,760,925, forward strand.
ACAGACGCTGGACAAGTGTTCTCACGGTGTTTACTTTATTTACGACAATTTATTCGGTGTGTTCAAAACAGAGGTAATATGACTGTCTTTACCTGTTCTATATGCTACAGCTAAACTGCATAGGTGCAAAACAAAAGTGTCATTGTGTTTCAAGAGGGATCCGGACAAAAGGCCGACATGGACAAATGGCCGACATGGACAAAAGGCCGACATGGACAACTGGCCGACAGACAAAAAGCCGAAAGACAAAAGGCCGACATGGACAAAAGGCCGACAGGCAAAAGGCCGACATGGACAACTGGCCGACATGGACAACTGGCCGACATGGACAACTGGCCGACATGGACAACTGGCCGACACGGACAACTGGCCGACATGGACAACTGGCCGACATGGACAACTGGCCGACATGGACTACTGGCCGACACGGACAACTGGCCGACATGGACAACTGGCCGACATGGACAATTGGCCGACATGGTTAAAATCCCAAAAAAAAGGAAACGACATGTATTACAATAATTCAATGAATTATTTATTTGAGTAGTTAGGACGTATTATGTATTAGATTCGTGTGAGTTATATATCGGGTGTTGCAAGTTCAAAAGGGACACAAGACAGTAAGACAGCGTTTCCCAAACTGTGTTTCGCGGATGTTCTGCGCGATGTAAACATCTGCTCCGTGAAAAAACGAAACGGATAATTAATAAAATTAAATAAATAAACGCTGTAGCAGAGAATCTGTAAGAAATTGAAAACTTTGCCGAACTTTGAAGCTTATATATATATATATATATATATATATATATATATATATATATATATATATATATATATATATATACAGAGCGATCGAGATTAACTGTCCGTGCCGCCTTGTTCTGATTTTTTGTTTGCCGCATCGTTGTCATACTGACTACGATTGACATATCACATTGGCGTACAATTAATTTTTTTTAAATAAAGAATTAAAAAACAACATTAAAAAATAAAATTGTTAATAATACATGTTCAAAATACCTTCCTTCATTCTCAATACATTTATTTGATGCAGTCTAATTTCAAAATTACTTAATTAACTTCAAAATATCTGTCAATAAAATGAAAACGCAAGCTGTCACTGATTAAAAAACAAATATGTTTATTGAACTAGCGGTCACATAGGCAACAAATAATAATTTTACTTCGGTGGAAGATAGTTTTGATTATAATACGGAAATTTTCAAGTCACTTGACGGACAGTATATCTCGATCGCTCTGTATATATATATATATATATATATATATATATATATATATATATAATACCAGTGTACCAAAAAACGCGAAATAACTCGGAAAACTCACAATTAATTGATGAATATATTCGTCTGGAGTAGTATCAGGGAATCATGTATTCAAACAGGTTCAATGCACGTAAAGTACGTGTTTTTACAAGCTTTTATATTTAGTTTCACGTGTTAGTCAGTTTATCTGTCTGTCTGCTGTCTGTTTGAAATCTTCGGATTCAATTTTAACCCAATCCTACACATCCGTTCGACTTGAAACTTTGAACACAGACGTAGCACATTCATGAAATGTTTTTCTTCAACAATTCTTGTAACTTGCAAGGTCAAATAAATCTTTTATAGGTTGCGGAATGTATTTATGGAATACATAGAAGTATGTCGGGTTGCATAAGCTAAAAACATTGACAGAAACAATAACAGACCACCCAGCCTAAAAGGAAAGAAAGAAAATAAATGAAAAAAATATTTTTAATAACAAATTTTTGTTCACTTCCACTAAAAAGAGTAGGATAGTGGAGTGTATTAATAGTTATTACCATACTTAATAGTACACTTCCCTACACTACCCTGTGCATATTTTTCCGTGTGCGGTTTTTTCCATGTGCGGTTTTTTACATGTGCGGTTTTTTCGTGTGCGGTTTTTTCACCGAATCACTCTAATAACACGCGCGCATTGGCGAGAGCGCTCGACCAAGGCCTACTAGATCAATTGAATTTGAACAATTGCAAGTTAACTATTTGTTAATACGCATATTAACATTAATTTATAATATTTGTATTCAATAAAAGTATAAAAAAAACTAATACTGAATACCCGAAAACTCTATTCATCACATTTAACTAAGCTAAATGGACGAATAACCTATAAAAGGGCAAAACGTCAAATTAGATATTTATATAGATTCTGTGTTGCATCATCATTTTTTGGGTAAGTACTAAATATGTAGTTAAATTTAAATATTACATTAAATTTTATTTTTGATCAGGTAAAAATGGAAGGCGAAGTTTGTAAAATTCTTGAATCGCAAAGAGGTAAACCAATGATTGCCGTTAATGGGTACATTATGGTGAAAAATAAATGCAGAAATGACCTGTTTTATTGGGAGTGTAAACATCGCAATCATTTAGTAAGAGGACGAAATGCTGATGGTTTTTGTAATGCACGGGCATCCACGATTTATGCAAATGGTGCACATATACTGCGAAAAAGCAGCTCTCATAATCATGCTCCAATAGCTACAGATGCAACAGTAATAGAAAAAGTAAGAGAAATTAAAAATGTTGCTTCAAATAGTCAAGAGCAACCAGCTCAAATTGTTCAGGCGATTGCATCGGGAATGAGCAATATATCACGTTCACAATTACCATCAACCAAATCATTAAAGAAACTGGTGAAAAGAGTTCAAAATAAAAATAATCCTCCAGAACCACAAACACTGGAAGAATTGATCATTCCAAATGATTTAAAATACACCTCTACAGGAGAGTTATTTTTGTTAAAGGAAAGTGATTTGGATCAGGATAAAATATTATTATTTTCAACGGAAAATAATATAAGAAAACTTGGCGATGCCAGATACTGGATAATGGATGGAACATTTAAAACCGCTCCAAATATCTTTTTACAAATATATTCTATTCATGCATCAGTAGGCGGAACAGAAAACTCAAGGGTGTTGCCTCTAGTATATATATTGATGTCTCGAAAATCGGAAGCGGCATACAATAAGGCGTTCGAAGATTTGGTTGACATAGCTGTGGAGTTTAATGTACAATTGAACCCTCAATTTATTTTGAGCGATTTTGAAAAAGCTGCAATCAACGCATCGTCAAATGAATTTCCAATGGCCACAAACAAAGGATGTTTTTTCCATCTATGCCAAAATATTTGGCGTAAAATCCAAAGCACAGGATTATCCATCGAATATGGTGCAGACGAAAACTTTTGTCTGTTAATGAGGCACATTGGAGCCCTAGCATTTTTGCCCAGTATGGAAATTCCAGGAGCATTTGATGAATTAAAAAACATACTACCAGCGAATGCCATAGAAGTAGTGACCTGGTTTGATGAGACCTATGTAAATGGCCGTTTAAGGCAAGCACATCGGAGAGTACCACCACTATTCCCACCTCTGCTCTGGTCTGTATATGAAAATAATGAAAATGGTATACCGAGAACTCAAAACACTGTGGAGAGTTGGCATCGAAGGTGGCAAGTATTAGTTGGAAAAAATCATCCTGGAGTATTTTCTGTAATAAAACATCTCAAGAACGAACAAGAGAGTGTCGCAGCCGATATAGAACGTATCATTCAAGGTGAAGCACGGCCAAAACGTAAAAGATGTTACATTGAGAAAGATCAAAGAATCATGACAATAATAAATGATAGACAAAACCGCACGACTCTCGATTTTCTTCGTGGTATTGCTCATAATTTAACTTATTAAAATTAAATAAATTATTTTTATAAACGAGCTTTTATAAAATTGCATCTAAAGTAAAAATAAATAAATAAAAGCCCAGGGCGTAAATGTTATAATGTCCAATTAATATTATTAATTTTCTTCTTTTTAGTGGAAGTGAATAAAAATTTGTTATTAAAAATATTTTTTTCATTTATTTTCTTTCTTTCCTTTTAGGCTGGGTGGTCTGTTATTGTTTCTGTCAATGTTTTTAGCTTATGCAACCCGACATACTTCTATGTATTCCATAAATACATTCCGCAACCTATAAAAGATTTATTTGACCTTGCAAGTTACAAGAATTGTTGAAGAAAAACATTTCATGAATGTGCTACGTCTGTGTTCAAAGTTTCAAGTCGAACGGATGTGTAGGATTGGGTTAAAATTGAATCCGAAGATTTCAAACAGACAGCAGACAGACAGATAAACTGACTAACACGTGAAACTAAATATAAAAGCTTGTAAAAACACGTACTTTACGTGCATTGAACCTGTTTGAATACATGATTCCCTGATACTACTCCAGACGAATATATTCATCAATTAATTGTGAGTTTTCCGAGTTATTTCGCGTTTTTTGGTACACTGGTATTATATATATATATATATATATATATATATATATATATATATATATATATATATATATATACAGAGCGATCGAGATATACTGTCCGTCAAGTGACTTGAAAATTTCCGTATTATAATCAAAACTATCTTCCACCGAAGTAAAATTATTATTTGTTGCCTATGTGACCGCTAGTTCAATAAACATATTTGTTTTTTAATCAGTGACAGCTTGCGTTTTCATTTTATTGACAGATATTTTGAAGTTAATTAAGTAATTTTGAAATTAGACTGCATCAAATAAATGTATGGAGAATGAAGGAAGGTATTTTGAACATGTATTATTAACAATTTTATTTTTTAATGTTGTTTTTTAATTCTTTATTTAAAAAAAATTAATTGTACGCCAATGTGATATGTCAATCGTAGTCAGTATGACAACGATGCGGCAAACAAAAAATCAGAACAAGGCGGCACGGACAGTTAATCTCGATCGCTCTGTATATATATATATATATATATATATATATATATATATATATATATATATATATATATATATATATAAGCTTCAAAGTTCGGCAAAGTTTTCAATTTCTTACAGATTCTCTGCTACAGCGTTTATTTATTTAATTTTATTAATTATCCGTTTCGTTTTTTCACGGAGCAGATGTTTACATCGCGCAGAACATCCGCGAAACACAGTTTGGGAAACGCTGTCTTACTGTCTTGTGTCCCTTTTGAACTTGCAACACCCGATATATAACTCACACGAATCTAATACATAATACGTCCTAACTACTCAAATAAATAATTCATTGAATTATTGTAATACATGTCGTTTCCTTTTTTTTGGGATTTTAACCATGTCGGCCAATTGTCCATGTCGGCCAGTTGTCCATGTCGGCCAGTTGTCCGTGTCGGCCAGTTGTCCATGTCGGCCAGTTGTCCGTGTCGGCCAGTTGTCCATGTCGGCCAGTTGTCCGTGTCGGCCAGTTGTCCATGTCGGCCAGTTGTCCATGTCGGCCAGTTGTCCATGTCGGCCAGTTGTCTGTCGGCCAGTTGTCCATGTCGGCCTTTTGTTTGTCGGCCTATTGTCCATGTCGGCCAGTTGTCCATGTCGGCCTTTTGTCCATGTCGGTCATTTGCCTGTCGGCCATTTGTCCTAGACCCGTTTCAAGACACTGACTGTCTCCAGATACCTCTGTACTATTTCCTTTTAAGATTAGGTTTCTAGATAGGGTTACGTAATAAATCGTAATTTACGCGCGTATCATTGCCATTGTATTAAGTGAAGGTAACAGGTACCGTACCCTATGTATTATTGCCTTCTCAGACTTGATTTTTTTTCCCGTCAGGGTAAGTGACACACGGGAATAAATCGTTGTTTTAGGTGAAAACAGTGCCCGAGGCATGTTTTAAGGAATATTCTTTTCGTATATAAGCCAAGGGAACTATGAAGGGTGTATCGAGTCGCAGGCTTAACACAACAAGAGCAACATGAACAGCAACGTAGTGAGCAAAGTGGAAGGAGCAGTGGTGGAGACCGTGGTGAAGAGGAAGTTTGACATCCTGGAGGACAGGGTCATCAGGCCAGCTCGACCCGTTAAGAAGCTACATCTGATGGAGGTCATAACGGTGTCATCGGACGAGGAGGAGGAGGACCGGGAGCCGAGGACAGCATCACCACCGAGAGACGCCCAGGAGGAGGCCATGAAAGGGCTGTTCAGTCCCGAGGAACAGCCCCTTCGGCCGGAAGAGCATTTCCTGCAAGAGCTAATGCATTTTGCTGCCCCCTCCCAGGGCAACGACTTGGTGGGGCTGGCCAAGTTTTTCGGAGTCCATGTGGAGGAGGAGGAGGCCGTGGTGACCGGGGGAGAGGAGCGGTACACAGACTCCGACGCCACGGAGATGGCCTTCGATGAGGTCCAGCCACCCGTAGCCAGTCCTGAGACCGGGGCTGTATCCGATGCCCCTGCCGAGGACGACGTCCGTAAGGACGTAGCAGAGGAGGAGGGCGTCCAAGGGGGTATCACCGATGTCGACACCAAGGTCCCCGCTAAGGACGAGGCCGAGGTGTCCGATGTTGACGATGTCAGCCAGGTGTCGTCAACACACATCCAGTGTGGCCAGCGATCCCCCGTGGTCGTGTCGCAGGGGGTACACGCCGGCGATGACGTCGCCGACGACGACGAGGAACAACACGACGCCCAGGAGAACTGGTGGGAGAAGGACAGCGAGTGGGAACGGAATATGGGGCTTCTTCCACCAGTTCAGCCCAGCGACGTCACGGCGGTGGACACGAGAGCGGCTCTTCACAATCGCGAGATTGTGTTCGGGTTCGCTGCGGTATGTAGGGACTTCCAGTTACCTACATACAGCAGCCAACACGATCGGCACGACAGATTGCCGTGCGGGCAGTTTGTCAGCGTTGACGCGGAGCGATGTCTATTTCTTGTTGTAGGAATAGACCCGCTCCGTGCATTTGACGTTTGTTTGCGATTGGCAAACACTCGCACACGCGAAATCTGTCGTTTCGATCGACGAAACGACATTTTCGCGATGGTGAAGAACCGAATGGATCGTCCGGGTGGTTACAAGTACGCGGGTGTCTCGATCGGGGCCACCAACGGTGGTGGTCTGCAATTCCGCAGAGGTCGAGGCACCGTGTCAATCACGTCTGACGAGGGGGATAGTATACTAGCCGCCAGATCCTGCAACCAGTTACGTGCGGATAATATAATAGAAGAATACGGTTACGGTTATAACATGTACCTAACTTGGATGCAGGAAGTGGCGGTGGAGGTAATAACAGTGAAAGGCGAGGCGAGCGACATTTCCGATACGTGCTATAAAAAGCTACTCAGAGAACGCTCGCCTCGTCGATACTCTTTATTGAACGAGTTGTATATATATTATAACAAAATGTTTATGTATCATTTAACTTATAGTTTTAATTACATTAAAAAAAATAAAAAATTAATTATTTAACAAAATTTCTGTCTTGTGTTCTGTTTATTTATGCATCCTTTCATATTCACAAAAGAAATAATATTTCTGTGTTGTATTCTGCTCATTCATTCGTTCATTCAATCATATAAACTCATGCGAAAAATTATCACTAGTTTTCATTCAAACACAATAATAATTTCATTTATTTATTTAAATATACTCGTTATTTAACTAATTTCTGTCTTGTGTTCTGTTCATTTACTCATCCTTTAATATTTTTGTGTTGTATTCTGCTCATTCATTCAATCATATAAACTCATGCGAAAAATTATCACTAGTTTTCATTCAAACACAATAATAATTTCATTTATTTATTTAAATATACTCGTTATTTAACTAATTTCTGTCTTGTGTTCTGTTCATTTACTCATCCTTTAATATTTTTGTGTTGTATTCTGCTCATTCATTCAATCATATAAACTCATGCGAAAAAATTACCACTACATTTCATTCAAACACACAACACACACACACACACACACACACACACACACACAAATAATAATAATTTTATTTTATTTTAACATTTTTATTTATTTTATTTTATAAAACTTAGTAGGTAGTACATTAACAAATATTTAATAAGCATTCATAAAAAAGTATCGTCGGAATAATTATTTTACGTACTTATAATTTTGTAATAAATTATTTTTATTAAACATACATATAAATTCATGACACGTATAGCCGACAAATCTAAACAGCAGATATGTTAGACAGTAATCTCCGCACACATTTGAAAAATAATCCTGCAAATTTGCACTATTGTATGTCCAGATACGCGTGTTGCGCAGAATAAAACTTAAATGATGGTGGCTATAAAACTGGGGAAGCCGCTCGTAGCTGTCGAAATAACTGCCAACGCCTGCTCTATCAATGAAAATTGCACACCAGTGAGTGCCAGGCTGACTGTCCAGATCCGTATTTACAACTATCACACAAGGATAATTTACACGTAATGGCAACCTGTTAGCAGCATAAACGCCATAGTGGGCCGCGTCGCGGAACCGATGTCGAAGACGCGCCTCGATGAATGCCGCATTCATCGGAGCAGTTTGTATTGTACCAATATCTTAGATTGACAGCGCAAATCATATGAGCGTGCGACAGAGGTATGCAGCATTTACTGGTAGCGTATTTCACATCTTGTAATTCCTTTAGCGAAGGACACCCGTACGACGCCAGATCCACGACGTCGTCTCGGTCGAGATATCTTTGAAGTATTTTTTTCTTTTCTTCACCTTTCACAAATATATCTTTTGTCTCGCCCGTGACGTCTTGAAGTATGGCACAGAGACTTGAATACTCGGTAAATCCGTGTTCCCACGCGAAACCGTGATGACTGTTCTTCAGCCAGTTTACTTGAGCTTGTAATTTTGTTGACAGCTGATGTATATCATACGGTGGGTTGAATATAAAATGATGGAATATACCGCCGTCCAGAGAAGTTATAGCAAGCTCTTTCACAATAAACTCTTTTCCCACTCCGTAAAACCCTTGTACATCTATAATATAACCCATTCTATATCTATAACATTTCTGTTTTTATCAATTTCTATAATATTATCAAATTCAGCATAAATTACGCAATTTACGGTATGCTCAAGTGCTTGTTCAAACGAGAGCTCAAGACGTAGGGAGCCGTGACGTGTTAGATTCCAGTGCGATAACGTATTTGCCGATAAGTCAGGTGTTAAATCAAAGGCGGTCAGACAGAATCCGTCGGGATAAGAATCCTTATCAAGCACATTACCTGCATTCGAAAAGTGAATACCGGTACCTGAGAACAGGGTATTGTACATTTGAACGTACATTTTTTTCGTAAAACACGGCTGTAAAGGTTTCGCCGGCATTTGCTGTCCATTGTCACAGAGAGACAGGTGGTTTATGTTGTAATGGTCGAAATTAAACGGATTACGGTCGATAGCTCCGTTAAACGCTTTGTTGGAAACAAAACCTATGACGCATCGTTTAGGTAACTGACCTAAGAAAATATTATCTAAAGATTTGCCCTGCACCCCCCGCAGGTATTGTTATGGCTTTACACTCAGCACGAGTTATTGGGTACTTTGCGGTTGATACCTCCAGTGCTTTATTATGGGCCAGCAGAACACTAGGATTTAACTTCATTCGACGTACAAGCAACGTTGCTTCCGTATTTGTACTTTATATTCTTTTGTAGCAGCGATGATATTGAAACTGTCGCGAGACCGAACAAGCCTTAACCTCATTTCAACGCCGCTAATTAAAAACTTCTCCTGATTGAATAAATCAATGTGTAGATGTCCTAACATATCTACGCTGTTACTATTCGCGGCGAACTGTTTTCTCTTCTCAAATCCTTTATTTTTTTCCACGTCTACACTCTCCATATGGCCCGCGGTATCTTCATACCATAGAGACGAGGTAAGGTGAGATTTTTTAGCATCACTGCCATAGTTTAATAGGGTTTCGATGTACGAGCGATAAGCATAGGTATTATTAGGGGGTGAGATTAATTTTTGATTAAGATAAACATCGATCTGGCTGAAAAGCGAATGTAACCAGTTATTTACAGGGGCGACTTTGTCGGCGTCTGTCAAGGGTGAGTTATCCGTCTTTGTGATTTTTGCATTTATGTACAGCATAGTCTGGGATAGGTCTGTATATTCATCGCCCTGCCCAGCAACAACGAATTCGAGCGGCGCGTCTTCGCAAATAGACGACAACGGCTTGTAACTGATCCATTGACCATTTTCAATACTTGTCTGCGTAGGCGGTAACGCGAATAAATCCAACTCTGATTTCACACATTCACACGACTGAGGATGAAGGAATGCCATTCTAATTGAATATATCGTGAGATCTTTTTGTTTTGTTCTTCGCTCGACCGCGGGATGCACGTGACTGATTTCGCCTGACGTTTACACGGTTCCTTTTATAACCGGAGCCTGTGAGTAATTTGTCAATTTTATTTTCATCTTTCCTTTTCAAATTGTCTCCCGCCTCATTTATGCGCTTCTTAAAAGACTCTTTTATTGGACGGTTTTCACTTAGATCGCCCAGAAAATTAATTCCTGTATGCGCAGCTTCTTTACCGATGGCACTGACGCCCCTCCGTAATAACGGCATAATATTTCTAAAAAGACTGCCGAAAAACCCGTGCCCCCTCTGGTACGACGCCCCCCTAAAGACAGTGGTACCTAAGCCGCTACCTGCCTGCTGGCCATAGTATCTCTGATAAGGACACCCGCTCATATTTGCTGCCTTTTAAAATGTAGTTTAACACACAATGTTCCGAACTGGAATGGTACTTTATTTCCGGTGTCCCACCTTATATCTATTTCAATAGTCTGAAATTCACGTACTAATACGGGAACATAATGCGGCTGCGTATAAGACACCATTCTAGTCCCTCCATACATGTATTTTTCTGTATTAACGTGTCCCGTCCGCAGAAGGGACGTTTTAACATCGCCAATGAACTGGGGCTCCACAAGGTCACAGTACACAAACAACGTGGTAGGTAAACCTAGCAGTAAATGGACTGGATTTTCGGATAATTTATTTTTAAATAGGTCAACCGTAGGAATGAAACCTACCTGAAATGCAAGTTTGGGTGATAATTTCAAGGACGTGATATTCCAATATTTAATTCCAATTTTTAATGTGTACCGCAATTCGTTTAATAGCCGCCGTATATGTAAACTCAACATACGTATTAATTTCTTCATTGGCATTTAAAGCATTTAACACTTCGTGAATATTTTCATAATTAGCAGGCGGAATATACGTCTTCTTCATCGTTTTTACACCGTCGACGGATAACGTATAATAAATAATATTATCATGCTCGTTTACGGTGTAAAACGAGCATGGATACTGGATTTCTACGAGTGCCACGGCCCATGATCCAGCTAGTTTCATATGTTCTGGTAGTTGCGTAAAGAAATGCGTTGTTTTATTATCGGGAAAGTAGCCCATAGAGCTGTTGCTTGGCAGTGTTATGTAAAACTCATCTCGTCCCATGATGCTTAAATGTGTCTTATATCTGTAGCCGGGATCCACGAGTTAAAACTTTTCGGATAACCTTTCCATTTGACGAACAATTCCTTTCTGGCCCCCCTGCCTCTTGTTGCAATTATTTTATCTATCTTGAATTCACTGTCTGGACTCACGGATATTTTTTGAAGTTCTTGCTCATAGAACACACCCTCAATATCGTCACTATTTAAATCTTGCAACCGGTATACAGGCGGCTTCCGCTTAAGAGCCTTTTTGATTTTAAATATCTCTTCAGACCAGTTGCTTTCATACCCTTTCTCGAAATATTTTCTCTCTACTGATTCGCACCGTATCACCGACTTCGAACTTTGATTCATTTATTTCATACAGCTGCTGCTGGTGCTCCTGCTGAACCTCTTCCCCATACTGATTTCCCCATACTTGTAAAATATTTTTATCATTTACATCTTTCGGATGTACTATTATAGGCTGTTAAAAGCTTAGGCAGCATATCAATATATCGATACGTGTTACCATGCGTGAAATATCTGTACATTCTCGATTTCAGTGTTCTGTTTAAGCGTTCGACGAGACACGCTTTAACATCGGGATTTTGCGATACATAATATTTTATGTCGTTTTCACGTAGATATTTTCGTACAGAACTTGCGATAAACTCGGATCCTTTATCAGTCTGTAGATGTATAGGTTTGCGTTCACTTTCACCGTGTATCTTTTCAAAAGCGGCGATGACCGATGACGGTTTCTTGTCTAGTAACGGTACCGCCCATGCGTACCTGCTAAATACGTCAATTACTGCTAAAATATATTTGTATCCGTTGTTATACCGGCTAAGACTTCTCATATCATTAAGATCGGCCTGATGCAGATCATCGATATTAGAAACTCTATATCTGTTTCTTGGAAATTTTTTTCGCCTAGGCTTATGCCGTGTATATTGAGCGCTAAGCCATTGTTGTACAGACTCGGCACTATACCTCCCCTTTACGGCTTTTATGAGACTGGAAGCCACCGCAAAGCCAGACGCGTCAGCAGGGTTGTAATAAATACTGGTCAGTTTTCTATTCATATTTATAAGGGGTGAAAAGGAAATATTTTATCCGTGAGTTTGGAATAACTGACTAGGTTCTGGCTGTTGAGAACAGTATAATTTCAATTTATTTATTTATTTATTATATCAATGAACATATTTTATAAGCTAAATCGCTTCCTCAACACTTTCGGGGATGCTGCTGCTACTGGTCTTTCTGTATCTGCATCATAAGCGTCGCTCGTTAATAAGCGAATTCTTCTTTTTGTTCTTCTATTTGACAATCCAGAAGTAGTGGGGGTAACTGAGGGTCTTGAAATATATTGTCTTCTATATCGATTACCAATTAATTCGCGCGGTATATTCAGATTTTTCAATACGGTTGTAAATTCACGCCAGCCGGTAGGACTAGAATGTTTGCGATATCTTACAGCGTCACCGATCAAGTCGGCAATGTTAGAATTAGGTATTAAATTATTATTTACAGAAACCATCCCGTCCTTATCCCATGTTATGTTTTTGGCAGAACTTAGTCTATTTAGTAATGAATTTGCTTTATTGCGATACGATCTTGGTATAGAATTTAAAATATTTAATACGTTATTATCGTCGACCGGCTCGTCTTGCAGTGTTACACTCTCCTGAATTATCGGAATATTTATTGGCTCGCGATCTTGTTTCTTAAAGTGTAAATACCTTTGCAGAGTCTCCTGATAAAGAGCCCATTTATCATGATCACTAAGATTAGTATTAAGTACGTTCTTCATGTCGGCATCAAGCTGGGTGGTAACATCGTTACTATTTAAAGGCTCTTGTCGTAGTCGTTGTAGCGTTTCAGGCGTTATGAGCGCCATTTTTTTAGCATGTTCCGTTGTTTGTTTTTAATTATTTTTATTAAATAAGCTACTTACAACTCCGGAAAGGAGCGTGGTCAGTAGGACAGGTAGAAATGCACCGCCCGACTGTACTAAAATTTGTTTCTTTTTCTGCCACCTTTCTCCGCGTTTAACTAGTTTACGCAATATTTTTTTATGACGTGCTAAGCACGTAAGTTGTGTTTTATTAAGCCTAATTCTACCCTGTAGTATATTATAAACGCATTCACAGATGCACCGAACAGTGCTACTATTAGCTGCTTTTAATAGGGCGGTGCGATGACTTGGTTTTAGTTTCTGTAGAGCGCGTAGATATTCCGTATGACTGATCACTGTCTTAGACATGATTAGGAAATAAAATGCGGTAGCGCTATATCACCGTATTTATACTTTTTCCGCGGCATATAAACATATGTTTCACCGTCACGTGATGTTCTAAAGCGGGCCCACTCGGGCGTAGATTGTTATAGGTCGAAAATCAGGTAGCCGTGTGGCTCCGATGTCGCGTCGTTGTAAGCTTCGTGTATAAATTTCATATTTTCCGGATAAACCTGGCGTGCCAAATGTAGAATCTGTGATTTGTCGCGAGGATTCTTGAAATATATTATGTAATTCGCGTTTAATGAAATATCTCGCTGCCCTCTACCTTGGTGAAATATATTTTGAGTTATAAAAAACACGGACAGATTTTTATGATGACTTCCTTTTGTGAAAATGTCTACAATGCGAGAATCAGCTTCACGCATAAGATCGTCTATTATAATAAGCTGCGGGTTATCCCCGTCAAAATTTTCCATGTTTGGAATAGTTTGCTCAAATTGTACATTTGAAATTGTTTTATATAGATCTTGCCAAACACCGTAGTACCATAAGACCCGCGAAAACGACGTATCACATTTTTGCGATAACTGCTTTAAAAAGTTAACAACAAAATAAGATTTTCCACAACCCGAGGGGCCTGCAATAATAGCGGAAAACGGATGTTGGAATTTAGTAACCATAGTTACACTATGAAATGTATGGAATAAATGGCGAGTTTAAGATACTTTATCTGTTTATATAGTCAGGTAAATATATATATATATATATATATATATATATATATATATATATATATATATATATATATATATATTGCCACGCAATATTTTTAAATTTACTACGCTCGGCGAGTAGTGGCGGATGTTCGCCCGATAGTTGCCGACAGCTATAGTGGAGAGGGGAGTTGTTCGTTCAGTCACGTGATGTTGGATGTTACAATAGTTACGGAGGGCGCCACGCACTCTAATTTGTAATCCCCCACCAATCAGTCTCCTGCGCATGAGTGCGAATGCTAGGATCGGGGATATTCGGAGGGAATCGTATGAACAAATAAAGATGCGTCGTTTCAACCAAACACGCTTAAACTTATATTAACAAAGGAAAAGTTAGATATACAAATGAAAACAACTGCTTAATCTTAAATCTATATGGCGGTGAATGATCTTATACCTAAATAACCCGAATATGAATAATCAATGTAAAATAACAAACAGAACAATAATGATAATAGTAATATTGAAAATTAACAAAATTATGAATGGTGAAGCCGGGTGTGGTGCCTATGATTGGCGATGGTGTGGGGGGGGGGGGGCTGTCTTTACAATATTGTCAAAGTCACGAATGAGTTAAACGGAAATGTACTCATCTAAGACCACGTCGCCCAGGGGACAATTGAACACCGCGAACGGATCAGCGGGGACTTATCCAGTAAAGCCGCCTCGCCTCCACGCCTCCTCGGATGGTTTCGGCTCGAAAACGGGTTCTCGGGATTTTGAGGGGATGTTGCTCCTCACACAAAGACACGTGTGTCGCGAGAGTCGGAAATACGCAACAATAATTACGCTCGACAGCGACTGATCGCGAACACACTTGATTTCTGGCTCAACTACACTATTAACTGCTCTACAGAGCGCAATCCGGATCCTCACAAAAACTACTTCCTTTAAGGGAAGAACGATAGAAACATGTGGATCACGGAAACAAAAGAAAACGTGGTATCAAAAACTGTCGTCTCACTCTCGAGACTGTTCGACACCGAGTGTCCCGCTAATTTTTCTTAAAAACAAAAGACACGGTTCGAGGTCGCAATCATTAATTAAGTGATACTGACTTAACTTTTCCTCAACTCGCCAATTTTAGTTTGCCGCCAAAAATAAAAAAGAACGTTACAATATATATATATATATATATATATATATATATATATATATATATATATATATATATATATATATATATATATATTGTAACGTTCTTTTTTATTTTTGGCGGCAAACTAAAATTGGCGAGTTGAGGCAGAAGTTAAGTCAGTATTACTTAATTAATTATTGCGACCTCGAACCGTGTCTTTTGTTTTTAAGTTTGGAAAAATTAGCGAGACACTCGGTGTCGAACAGTCTCGAGATTCAGACGACAGTTTTTTGTTTCACGTTTTCTTTTGTTCCGTGATCCACATGTTTTTATCGTTCTTCCCTTAAAGGGAGTAGTTTTGTGAGGATCCGGATAGCGCTCTGTAGAGGAGATAATAGTGTAATTGAGCCAGAAATAAAGTGTGTTCGCGATCGGTCGCTGTCGAGCGTAATTATTGTTGCGTATTTCCGACTTTCGCGACACACGTGTCTTTGCGTGAGGAGCAACATCCCCTCAAAACCCCGAGAACCCGTTTTCGAGCCGAAACCATCCGAGGAGGCGTGGAGGCGAGGCGGCTTTACTGGATACGTCCCCGCTGATCCGTTCGCGGTGTTCAATTGTCCCCTGGGCGACGTGGTCTCAGATGAGTACAATTCCGAAATCATACGTAACCTTGAGAAAATTGTAAAGTCAGCCCCCCCCACACCATCGCCATCATAGGCAGCACACCCGGCTTCACCATTCATAATTTTGTTATTTATCTTTATTATTATTATTATTGTTATCATTATTATTATTGTTCATATTTGGGTTATTTAGATATAAGATCATTCACCGTCATATAGATTTAAGATTAAATGGTTGTGTTCATTTGTATTTCTCGCTTTTCATTTGTTAATATAAGTTTAAGCGTGTTTGGTTGAAACGACGCATTTTTATTTGTTCATACGATTCCGTCCGAATATCCCCGATCCTAGCATTCGTACTCATGCGCGGGAGACTGATTGGTGGGGGACTTCAAAGTAGAGTGCGTGGCGCCCTCCGTGACTATTGCAACATTTACCACGTGACTAGACGAACAACTCCCCTCTCCACTATAGCTGTCGGCAACTATCGGGCTAACATCCGCCACTACTCGCCGCCGAGCGTAGCAAATTTAAAAATATTGCGTGGCAAGTTTTGGCGCCCTGAACGTGGGGCTCGAGTAAGTCAAGCGTGTTGCAGAATACTTCTTTTGTTGTTGTAACGAATCGTATGGACAAATACTGCATATAAATATTCATTGTTTTTAGGTTAATTAATTAAGATAAGTTTAGAAAATTAGTGCACACTTTTGTTGATAAGTTCCCTTGCTATTTTGTTTGTAAATCCGGAATCGTACTCACCTGCGATTGCACGTTGTCTAGGATCATGGATCCGTTTCAATTGGTACGCGATGAATTAGAGTACGAATTGTTGGTACGTGGTTATTCTAATTTAACCATGGTTACGGCTTTAGATATGAAAAAGACACTCGCAAGAATAATTAAATCTGAAAAGCTTGGCTCTCTAGCAAATGAACGAACGGATGAAATTGATTTTACTGAGGAATTAAATGTATGCACACGGAAAGTAGTTGAAATACAAACGATCGCCGAATCTGTAGACTCGATTGAATCGAATGTCGGGAAAAAGTTCTTTGCAAAATTGAGTCATGTTCTTGGACGACTAGCGCGAATTACGACAGAGACAGAAGACATTAATGCCGCTATTACAAAACTGCAAAATGAATTAAATCATTTAGAATCATCAGTATTCGAAAAAGTCGATTCGGATCCAATTGCCTCTTCGCATGGTGCCGGTTCTTCCACAACAATCATCAATGACCCTACCCCGATAAATTCTGCTCCATCGCGAAAACAAATCCCGGTACACAAGTGGAATATTTCATTCTCCGGAGATGATACGGGATTGAGTGTAAACGGTTTCTTAGAACGGGTAAACGAGTACAGGATCTCGCGTAACGTTGCTCCCGCCGAGTTATTTAACTCTGCCGTAGAACTGTTAAAAGGTAGCGCTTTAATTTGGTACCGGTCAGTACGGTCGAGAATATCAACTTGGGATGAGTTCGTTCGATTGTTGCGAACCGAATTCGAGCCGTATGGATACGAAACGGAACTTTGGGCTGAGATTCGAGCGCGATCTCAGGGCCCGAATGAGCGAGTAGGTAATTATTTTGCCTGCATGGTGAATCTGTTTGCAAGATTACCCACACCGCCTCGGGAAGATGAAAAATTAGCTGTGCTACGGAGAAATATTTCACCGTATTTTATTCATAATTCCGGCCTCACCGAATTTCGATCAGTTGACGAGTTGTTATCTATGTGTAAAAGGTTAGAGAACAATAAATATATGGCTACTAATTACCAACCACCAACACCATCACGTAGACATCTTCTCGAACCCGATCTCGCGTGCCCCTTAAAACAGACTTCGCGAACGTGCACAGTCGAAACGGGAAATTTACATTCAAAAGCTTCACTACAATGTTGGAACTGTAAACAATCCGGTCACATATACAAAAATTGTCAATCTCCACGCAATACGAAATTCTGTTACTCGTGCGGAACTCCCGACTGCACGAAAGCAACATGTCCGAAATGTAGCAAACGGTACTCAAAAAACGAGAGAGATTAGGGATTCATAGGAACCGGGATTCCCTAAAATCGCCACAGACGGTTCGTGGTCCAGAATGGTACGACTGGCTAGACACTATTAGAATGTTCACTATGAAACCAAAAATCGACTTCATTTTATCTTCTTGTACGGGAGATACACGCCCCTACCTTGATGTAAGAATTTTCGGGAATAATTACCGCGGACTATTAGATTCCGGGGCTACACGAACCATCATCGGTAAAGCAGGCTGGCATAAACTAAAGATGCATAATCTAAACTTAGATGTCGAGGACATTGTGCGTTGTACGGTTGCTGATGGCTCTTCGTGCGACGTTATCGGGACGGTAGATTTGATTATGTCTTTAGAAAACCAAACGTGTTTATTAAAAGTTTTAGTTGTCCCTTCCATACCTTATGAGTTGATTCTTGGAATTGATTTTTGGTCTAAAATGAATCTGATGCCCGATATAAAGAATGGAACATGGTCTTTTACCAACGTTGTTTTCACAGATTCCGTTGAATATATGCAATCCCTAAATGATGAACAGAAATATGCAATTAATTTATTATTAGAAAAATATGAGAACATAGGTAGCTCGAAGCTCGGCTGTACGCCGTTAGTCGAACACCGAATCATTACCGACGCAGAACCGATCAAACAAAGATACTATCCGGTTAACCCTGTCATGCAGACACACCTCGATCGAGAACTGAATGAAATGTTACAAGATGGTATAGTTGAACCTTCAAATAGTCCTTGGTCGAGCCCGGTGTTATTAGTGCGAAAATCTGACAATAAATATCGATTCGTGGTCGATTATCGCAAGTTAAATGCTGTAACGCAGAGAGATGCTTATCCACTTCCCTACGTGAATGCCATTCTAGACAAGTTACGCAATGCGAAGTACTTGAGTTCTCTCGATTTGAAATCGGCCTATTGGCAAATTCCTGTTGCGAACGACAGTAAAGAAAAAACAGCATTTACGGTACCGGGCCGCGGTTTGTATCACTTTAATCGGATGCCATTCGGGTTACATAATTCCCCAGCCACCTGGCAGCGTTTAATGGACAGATTGTTTGATCCGACCTTTGAGCCTTTTGTATTCGTCTACCTTGATGATATAATCGTGATTACTCCTACGTTTCAAAAACATCTACAAATTCTAGAGAAAATTTTCATTAAACTGAATGAGGCGGGCCTCACCATCAATAGGGAGAAATGCAACTTCTGTCGTTCCGAGCTGAGATATTTAGGTTACGTGGTAGACAATCAGGGTCTACATGTAGATCCGGAAAAGGTCCGTGCCATTTTAGATATTCCAACCCCTAAGACAGTATCAGATATTCGTCGATTCATGGGCGTTGCCTCATGGTATCGTCGTTTTATTCCTTCGTTCTCAACCACAATCGCTCCACTCACGGCATTATTAAAGAAAAACAAAACGTTTACATGGACTGATCAATGTGAAGATGCATTTAACCGGATAAAGGAAAAACTCGTCAGTGCACCCATACTTAACTGCCCTAATTATGACCTACCTTTTTTTGTTCAAACCGATGCATCAGCTTATGGATTAGGAGCCGTATTGACGCAGAAATCGGGAGAAGACGAATTTGTGATCAGTTACGCCAGCCGCACGTTAAATAAGTCAGAACGCAATCTCACAGTCACCGAGAAAGAATGTTTAAGCGTGATATTTGGAATCGAGAAATTTAGACCTTATTTAGAGGGCATTAAATTTACTGTAATTACCGATCATTACTCGTTACTGTGGCTAAATAGTTTGAAAGATCCGATTGGCCGTCTCGCGCGGTGGGCTGTTCGTTTGCAACAATTTAATTTCAATATCGTGCACCGAAAAGGAAAAGAACATGTCGTTCCTGATTTACTCTCTCGGGCGGTAGAACAAAAAATTAGCTTAATTGATATCGATCCTAATATTAAAGATCCGTGGTACCGCGAACTTCGCGAGAAAATTCGAGAAAAACCAGAGTCGTTCAATAACTGGAGATTAGACGAAAATAATCACCTGTATAAATTGAGGAGAAATAAAAACAACTTTGAGTGGAAACTCGTCGTACCGAGAGATTGTCGCCATAATGTGTTAATAGAATGCCATGATGCACCAACAGCCGGTCACGCGGGTGTATTCAAGACTTACCATCGCATAAGTCAACTCTACTATTGGCCTAAGATGCGTTACGATATTACCCACTATGTACGCCGATGTTTAGTATGCCAAAGTCAAAAGCCAATACCTAAAGCGCCTGCGGGATTCATGGGTAGACGACCATTTGTACACCAGCCCTGGCAACTTGTTAGTGCAGATTTTATGGAGTTTCCGAAGTCAACTCACGGTTACGAATATTTATTAGTAGTGACGGATTACTTCTCAAAGTTTGTACTTTTATTCCCCGTACGAACCGCGACAGCCGCTAAATTGTGCTCGCTAATAGAAAACCAGCTCTTCTTGACGCATGGCGTGCCTCAGTACCTCATCTGCGACAACGGCAAACAATTCGTTAGCAAAGAGTTTAAAAACCTAATGCAAAAGTATAATGTCCGTTTGTTGTTTAACGCGAATTACCACCCACAAAACAACCCGACCGAGCGAACAAATAGAATAATTAAAACAATGATAAGATCGTATCTAGGTGACAATCATCGTAAATGGGACGAAAATTTAAGTAAAATCGCGTGCGCCATAAATTCTGGTCGCCACGAAGTTACAAATAATACCCCTTACTTCATTAATCACGGGCGAGAACATGTATTAGACGGAAACTATTTTCATCATAATCGAGAGAATAATGCACCAGTAAATACAGTCATTAATCGGGATAATATCGAACATCTAAGTGATGAGTTTAAAGACATCTTTACTGATGTACGTAAACAATTAAATCGAGCGTACGAGAAAAATTGCCGCGTGTATAATTTACGTCGCCGCGACGAAGAATTAAATATCGGGGATATAGTATGGCGGAAAAACTATGTGTTGTCTGACGGAGCGAGACATTTTGCTTCTAAATTAGCGCCTAAGTATACTGGACCCTTTCGTATACGGTCGAAGCCGTCCAGACTTGCTTATGAACTTGAAGATCGAGATGGCATCCCGAAAGGCACATGGCACATTCAAGATCTTAAACGGTACGTGACGTAAATTTCTTCTCGTAAAGGGAGGGTTTGTAACGTTCTTTTTTATTTTTGGCGGCAAACTAAACTTGGCGAGTTGAGGCAGAAGTTAAGTCAGTATTACTTAATTAATTATTGCGACCTCGAACCGTGTCTTTTGTTTTTAAGTTTGGAAAAATTAGCGAGACACTCGGTGTCGAACAGTCTCGAGATTCAGACGACAGTTTTTTGTTTCACGTTTTCTTTTGTTCCGTGATCCACATGTTTTTATCGTTCTTCCCTTAAAGGGAGTAGTTTTGTGAGGATCCGGATAGCGCTCTGTAGAGGAGATAATAGTGTAATTGAGCCAGAAATAAAGTGTGTTCGCGATCGGTCGCTGTCGAGCGTAATTATTGTTGCGTATTTCCGACTTTCGCGACACACGTGTCTTTGCGTGAGGAGCAACATCCCCTCAAAACCCCGAGAACCCGTTTTCGAGCCGAAACCATCCGAGGAGGCGTGGAGGCGAGGCGGCTTTACTGGATACGTCCCCGCTGATCCGTTCGCGGTGTTCAATTGTCCCCTGGGCGACGTGGTCTCAGATGAGTACAATTCCGAAATCATACGTAACCTTGAGAAAATTGTAAAGTCAGCCCCCCCCACACCATCGCCATCATAGGCAGCACACCCGGCTTCACCATTCATAATTTTGTTATTTATCTTTATTATTATTATTATTGTTATCATTATTATTATTGTTCATATTTGGGTTATTTAGATATAAGATCATTCACCGTCATATAGATTTAAGATTAAATGGTTGTGTTCATTTGTATTTCTCGCTTTTCATTTGTTAATATAAGTTTAAGCGTGTTTGGTTGAAACGACGCATTTTTATTTGTTCATACGATTCCGTCCGAATATCCCCGATCCTAGCATTCGTACTCATGCGCGGGAGACTGATTGGTGGGGGACTTCAAAGTAGAGTGCGTGGCGCCCTCCGTGACTATTGCAACATTTACCACGTGACTAGACGAACAACTCCCCTCTCCACTATAGCTGTCGGCAACTATCGGGCTAACATCCGCCACTACTCGCCGCCGAGCGTAGCAAATTTAAAAATATTGCGTGGCAATATAACAAATAAAAATTGTAATATTCTAAATATAAAGTTACAAAAATAAGCCTAAAATAGATATAATTTTACAAATAAATAGAGAAATTTTTAAAGTAAATTTAAAATTTTATATAAATATAATTTTAAATAATAAATACAATTTTTAGTACACACACACACACACACACGAATTTAAATAAGTCTTTGTTTTATATCCTAACTAAACAAATTAACAAAAAAAAATATTCTAAACATAAATTTACAAAAATTAAAAATAAACCTAAAATAGATATAATTTTATATACAAAATAAATATAGAAATTTTAAAATTATATATACAATTTGTTAAAATAAAACAAATATAAAATTATTAAATAAATAAATAAATACCAATTATTAATTAAATAAATACAGTACGCATACGCACACACGCACACACACACACACACACACACACACACACACACCTTTAAATAAGTCTTTGCTTTTTATATCCATACGGATAGGAGTTTCCGTCCTCCAAACGTCTCTTCATAAAGTTTATATTAAATGTTTTTGTCTCTGTCCGTGTCACAATACCATGTTCACTGGTACACCGTATATTGTCCGACACTATCACTGGTGGGGCTACATTGTCACTTAATATCATGTCTTTGATAGTGTCGAAGTTCACTGTCTGTGCGTTCTTATAATTCAAGGTGAAGCCCTTCACTTTACACACCTGTTTATACACTCTACTGTCCGGATTGTACACTTTATATGCGTAATTTTTCGGCCCACCGCAAACAAACTCGGTGATAAAACTGTCTGCTCCGTAACAGGTTAGCTCGTCTGTTAAATCGCCGAGAAAGTTACCTACGGGGGGCTCGAAGTCTCCGGCGCTGTGCAGGTAGATAATAGAGTCTGTATCATAATACAGAACTCTATTACCAAGTGGGTGCATAAACTCGTGAAGCCGTAATCGCGCCTGTGCTGTTGTGTATGCAGCGATGACGACGTTCACGGTGCTCAGCTGATCCGTGGCTTCCCCCTTGTACTCCCAGTTGACATACATCATTTCGGCTCCTGCAGGTATAAGACGGTTGACGGTCACCGCGGGATTCGCCAGCAGATCATACAACTCATCTGCTTTTGATATCACCGTTGTACGAGGCCTATTCTCGGTCTGGGCAAATTTACCTGCATGCAGATGAACATATACGCTTAGTATAAAGTAATTACATGATTATTATTAAGAATACATACCCCAGAACGAGTTGAGCATCAGCTTGGACAGTGACCGTTTTCCGGCGTTCTTCTCTATACCCCTCGGATTTAAATCGATCCCCTCAACATCCGCATACTCGGCGACGTACCGGTTCCTCGCTGCTGGATCGACACAATCCGAGGGATATCCTGATGCTTCCTGTTTCATTTTCAGGAACCTATTGATGTAGTCAACAAAAAGTCCACTCGTACGGTCAGCTCGGCTATACGTTGTGACATTGTACTGCCACACCTCCAGCACGTCAATCACTCTGTAGCCAAGCTGCACCCCGCGTCGCACCTCGTCAGCAACCCACGTACCAGTGAACTGTCTCTCCTCGTCAGCATGCGTACACTCTACCTGCGCTAGATCATCGCAACATGTACGACACAATACGAACATTAACTTGTTATGCACTTTTCGTGGTAATACGGGGTGGTACAGATTAGCGGGTGGTAGAATTATGCATTTTATGAGGCCCTCTACTTGGTCAATGTTGTTACCGGGCCCTACTACAGCGGCACACTCTGCACCCACATAAATTTCCGGAAGCCCCACCGGGAATTTACCATACTTGCAGGTATAGGGATACAGGGAGTAGACATCTACATATTTAATTTTCTCCAGCCCCTCGGCCTTTCTGTGTGGCACAGTATTTCCGCTGCGTCCGCCGAAAAACGCGTCACGCGGCTGTAACGGTAAATTTAAGAGAAGCGAATGGCCTTGCAGCATTTTTTTTTAAAACTCTATCCGACTCTAATATTTTTCTAAACGCACACTCCCACATCACTTACGGAGCTTCTCCGTAGTTTTCTGAAAGCGTGCGTTTAGACATTCTTTAGTTGTGCTATACAACGACGCATCACGATTCGTTCTATAGCACAGTTCGCAACCGTGCCAAAAGCAGCCTAAAAATGCGAATACAGAATTACTCGGGACATGGAACCCGTCAACTTTTAGATATCCTGCAAGGACAGTCTCCTTACCGTGCCCCGCGTGCTCGATCCGAATTTCGCGAACAGTCTCTTCATTGATAAGCCATTGAATCGCGATTTTCGACTGGTTATCTCGCATCCGGTAGCCTCCTAGCGGGATAATGCCGATTGTATCTTTTTTAAGATATTCCCGCCGAAAAACGCGATTACAAGCTGAAGCAATTGTCACGGCTTCCGTAAACGGGCACACGTTACAGTCGTCGATGAAGGTTCTCCTAAATTTATTACACGCGCGACGTAGTATTTCGACGTCGGAAATACAATATTCCACAATTTCCCGTTGCATATCAAAAATTATATTGGCGGATGTCTGCCGTGTGTGCCATTGTAAGAACTTTTCGCGGGCATCTACCTGCATCGTATCGCAGCCATAAAAATTGACAGCAGGTAAAGGGCCTACATAAAATGCATTATCCAGAGTATTATACAGGTGCGGGAAATAACCTTTTTTTACCACCGGCGGAAGGTCCATAGCTTTTGTTAAGGCTGCCAGAGACATCGGTAGGTAATTAAGAGAGTCAATAAATCTTATCCTGTAATTAATTTCAAGAAGGAGAATTTTATTCCCATTCAGAATTAATTTCGGTTTCATATTCATGGTCTCTGTTAAATATTTAAGGATGAATTGACAGTCGAAACTTTTCGCATTGTGCGCAATACAGGTTACGGTGGAGAATGAACTACGCGGTAAAAGTATATACTCGATAAAGCTTTTGATTACATTGTCCTTAAACACATGCTGACGGACACCGCACGAACCACACAACACTGTCACGTCTTCCACATCACTACACGCATCGCAGGTTTGCTGAGTAACGCAGAGATTCACTTCGTGCACCTTGTCTGTACCATCGATTTTTTCCTGACGCGTTTCAAAATCGTAATACACGAATAAATGTTTTTTATCTTTCGCGGGTTTCTTGTCTCTACGTATGTAGCACTTATGACTCGGCACTTTATAAGCGTCACAGAGTTTACAAAACACTTCACCACACACATGTTGTCTGTCTTTCGTAACTTTGTACACTTTGTGGCACTTTTTGCACATCCGTACTTTATTACATACGCTGGTAATATGTCTATCGAAGCACTGCTGACCGCAGAATCATCTATTACACCGATCACAAAGCACGTACAATGCATTCGGAGGGCAGGCCGGGTTATGTTGGCAGAATGCACATGTATTTTCACAACGGTGATTAGCTAATGCATTGTACGGCTTCTGACACGGCTCGCAAAAGTACTTTGATGAGAAAGCAGCAGTAAGGCTTTTAATTACGGTAAAATGATTGCAAATGGTGCAAGATGTTAAGACGCGATAAATTTTGACCTTTAACCCCTTCAAAAATAATCTCCCCTCGGCCACCGTACGCGTAAACTACAATACTATACTCTTTAAAATGTCGCTGAAATTCTATTATTTGAGGTATACCTGCGTCCTCATCAGGTATTTTTATTCCGGTTTCTAAAAGCAAATCACGCGCCTTAACCCCTTGAATACCGTTCCTATCATTTGCTATTGCTTTAAAAGTCTGCTCCTTTTTCATCCACGATTCAGCAACCACCAGAGCGCGCGGTAAGCATAGGTTATCTACATTGTCTATCTCCATAATACCGTACTTTTTTCGACACAATTCAGCGTATGTTAGACCGTTACCGTTTAAATGTCTTCCGCGGCCCACCGGCAGGCTCACTTGCGTTAGTTCGATCACTAGCTGTCCGTCACTAAAAATCTCTGCGTTACTCTGGAGAATCCGACTAATGACATCCCACACAACGTCGATATCTAGCTGGTCTGCTCTTCTGAAACTCAGCCAAGCAGGTCCAACCTCGAATCGCGGTGTGTGGAATATCATCCCCACCATATCCGATGCGGGCACCGTCTGCAGCACATGTTGAATGACGTCCTCCATGCCACCCCGGAACCATGCCACGGGGTTCTCGTTGCCGGCCTCGGGCTCCGTGACGCTAAATGTCACTCGACGTCCGATCATACGGAATCTCCTGACATGGTTCTGAACGTCTGATGTGATGGTGAACCTCTGGCGACGTCCTCCACCCGCCTGGACACTGTCCACGGCATCAGCTTCTGCGGCATCCCCACCTGGTGCAGCAGCAACATCAGCAGCAACGGCACCCTCATCAGCAGCAACGGCACCACCATCCGCGGGGGCGTCTTGTATTATATTCCCACAAATGCGGAAAAAATTAACAAAATTAGCCGCTTCTCGCTCGGCTTGACCGGTAATTTCCTCGTACAATACCGCAATATTGTTTAGATTTACAATATCCTCGGCAGCCATTTTTTTTTTGCACTTCGTTGTAAATGGTAAATATATATATACTGAATAATTCTGACCCGGTAGCTGGTTCTTTTATACTGCACAAGGACGGGTAGGTAGAACTACCCCCCTCTAGCTAGCATTCCCCTGTCACACCCCCGCGGCCCAATGTCACAGATAAATGTTTAATCTCTATTTCTCTATCTCTCTCTTAAATTAAGTTAATTTCGTTCAGTATTATTAAAAGCTGTAATAAGGGATGATTTGGACGGGGGCGGTAGGTTATATATTAAAGAAAGAAATCAAATATACATAGTATAAAATTCGGTTTATTCAATTTTTTCAAAACGAATACATTTCATTGCAAATTTTCTGTCACTGCATTTATCTTGCTTTTCGCCCTCGTACACAAGACCCCACTTCTCCAGTTTGTTATTGTTATTTAAAATTTTTAACTCGTCATCTGTGACTTCTGAAAATCTCTGAGGTAGGAATACTACGCTGTCTTGAAGTTCAACCATTATTTTCCTACCAAACTTTGTAGTAGCCCCATTTATGTATATTATCTCGTGTTTCTTATTCAGCTCAAGATCTTGCAGTTTTTTTTATCGGTTTCATCTCTTTGCCCTGGGCGACCATGTTAAGCTTTTCGAAATTCATTTCTATGAACAAATACACAAACATATTTGGTTAAATTAGCAATGGTAAAAAGAAAAAAAACAATAGTCGTACTTACTTAAGTCGGGTCGAGGTGGCACCCTGTCGATTGAGTTAGATGGTATAAAATGATTCGGAGTGACGTTCCTGTTGATGTACTAGGCGTGTTGTAGACCTGTAAGCTTTTGCTCGTTTGATTTATATACCGAGATCCGAGGGTGGTGTGTGTGAGAGCGAGAGAGAGAGAGAGTTAAAAATACAGCAACACGTGTCCAGAACCTGTGTGGTCTTAAAGAGAGAGAGAGAGAGAGAGAGAGTGTGTACATAAGACATCTCAGAGTAAAGTTACTGGAGGCCCTTGGAAAATTAAAATGGCATGCGCGTAAATTACCTATCTAGAAATCTAATCTAAATAATACAGAGGTACCTGCTCTGGAGATGTTTTGAAAAACACCCCAATTGACCGTAGCCCTATAGAACAGGTAAAGACCGCAATATTAGACGTGTTTACCAAAAACATCATGAGAGAGTACGACACACCTGTGCGAATTAAAAACACACGTGTTCAACACTTGCACCCCCAATTATGATTCTTAGAACCCCACCCACGCACGTGCGCCAGATGCCGCTCCCAAAGCGGTATCTACTACTACTACTAATTTTAACAAATTACCTTTAAATGTTTAACTTTCAGTACATTGTAAATAGCTTCGCAACATTCAGGAATATTGTTGAATACATTAAGCTTTGGTAACTCTCTCCCGTAGCTAAATATCTTAGAGTTACTGTTATTCTGTCTCTCGCAGGTATACTTAAACGCATGTTACTATTTTATTTTTCAATATGCGGCTTGACAAGGGACAAAAGTTGAAGAAAAGTATTTTCATCCATTCTTCAGCAGACAATTCATTATGTACTAATGAAATGCATCCAAGATTTTTGGTGTTCCTTTTTTCTATCCACTTTCGTACCCAACAACTACGTTTTCTTCTGTTTTGGTTATGCTTTGATATTAATGCAGCAATTCCGATAATTGTCAAACATTTAATTTTTTTTAAACAAATTTCTATATCCATTTTGTTCTAGACTAAATAAAACAAATCGTTATATTTTATTTACAATTATTTTAATATTTGTATTAAAATAATATACATACCTTAAAACAATGTCATTCCAGGTTACGTAAATTCAAGGAATTAAATTTATGTTGGTATGACTGTTCGTTTGACACTTGGATATTTTAATTCACGTAAAACTTGATTGCGTAAATAAATTTGTAAGGTCACTTACAAAGACGCTTTTAAAGTTACTTGAAAAGAAAAACTTCATCGTGTAATGCACGCTTAATAAGCAATGTGTTTTCCTAAAGGACGGTAGTGCGCACCGAATGTAATAGAGCGGCGCCGTCTCATTTGAAGCGGTGAGCCAGTACGGTACGAAACAGTTCAGCAACGTTTTATGACGGTGAGTTGTGAAAATCGGTGAACGTAGTACAGCGCTGCTTCGTATTTCAAGCAAAGAATAGTCTTTTATTTATTAAGCACACCATGTGTTCGAAACAACAGCTGCTACGTGGTCACCTGAACAAGATTCAGTACTAACTGACTTTGTCAGTACACATGAAAGTCTATATAATATTCAATTGAAGGAGTATCGAAATAGCCAGTCAAAGCAACGTTTGTGGCATGAAATAGTAGAACAGGTAAATAAATAAATAAAGCTATTATTGGTTACAGTTTATATAATGCAGTTTTATAAATAATGCTTTTATTAGTTATACATGATTGATATTTATATTTTAAGTCAAATTCTTGAAATAATGAAGTGGTTAAATCCCCATGAGGTTGAAATAAGGACTTGCTATTTTCTGGTGGTATGGAAATAAATATATTTTGGCTAAACCAGCTCATACATGAAAATTATGCCGATGTTTCGACCTTCAGGTTTGACGTCATTCTCAAGGCCACTAAAAACCATAAGTTGAACAAAAACAACAATTTAGTTAACAATAAATAGCATGTAAATAAAACTATAACAATATTAATTTTACCTCAAACAAAATGCAAGACAGTCATACGATTATTTTAAACTCCACGTCACAATTGACATGGTAGGAAAAGGTAAAATTTAGTCAAACTGACGTAAATCATGTTCCGATAATATTTAAACGAAATAAAAACGAACGCAGAGTAATTCTTTAACAAATTACAACTGACCATGGAGGTCAGAAATTAAAATATCTGAAACAAGCGAAGACAACATGTCGACGTCTTATCACGTCAGAAACTAACAAGTCAAACACAACACTCCAAGCAACCTGGCGGAAACACAATCAAATTGTAAAATTATTTAACAACGGCGCGTAATGTGAAATAAAATTAATAAAGTCAGTCTTATCATTAACTGAGTTATTAGTTAAATAGATATAACAACTATCTAAAAACAAACGTGTAAATTAATTTTGTTCTGGGAACTTTTCTGTAAAATTAAGTAAAAATTGTAACGTCATGTTAATTTATAACATGCCTGTTTACTGAAATCTGTTAAATGGTATTATGTATAGTATATTTTAACACATCCTTTAAAATACGGAATTTTAACAGAAGTTATCTGCGAACCAGCGATTTTTGTAGTAAACGTATGTCATTACTCATTATTATTAGAAGTGTCAAACCTTTTCAACAAACATTCTATTTCGCAATAACCTATAATAAAATGACAAAGAGGGAAAAAACCACAAAAAAAAAACAAATAGAAACAATAGTTTCTTTTATATCAGAAAATACAGAAATATATACAAATTAATATACATACATTTTCTTGAACTCACTGCTATATTTATAATTGAAATATAACATATACTTAAGTATTCGCTGACTTGAAAACGAATACAATACGGAAGGCACGCATTAATTGATTGGCTTTAGAAGGGACAGGTGGTGGTCGAAACACAAATAAACAATTAACCGAAATTGAAAATAGAGTATTGTCATTAATCAAACCAGTCACTGTAGAAGGAGTTAAACAAGTGGCGGAAACAGGAATTGAAGAAAATGTTGAAATTCATAATATTGAAAACATTTAGGTGCTGACAGTGGAAAATATTTTCATTGATGAAAATAATCCTATAAACGAGGCACCTACACCAAAAGTTATAATTTTCTACTTAATAAAAAGTGCGCACTACCGCCATTTATGTTACTTTGTAATACTATTAGTTATTAAAACTATTACTATTTTCTTTCGAAATCAACAATTATGTTTATATTACTTTGTAATAATATTAGTTATTAAACATATTACTCTCTATAATCGATAAGTTACAAAAAGATGTGGAACTTCTAACAAAGGCGGAAAAAGAATGGCACAGTGAAAAAGAGTTAATAAAAAAAAAGTATAGCAGAACTCGAAAGCAAAGAAGAAAAAGATAGAAGAGAAAGAAAAAACAATATACACAAGTAATAAGTGGATTAAAGGCTGACTCAAAAGAAATAAAAAACCAAGTAATGGAATTCATAAAACGGCAAATAAGAATAGACAGCGATATAAAAGAAGCATACAGGATAGGGAATAAAGAAGGACACGGAATTATAATAGTCAAAATAGGAAGCTGGGAAGAAAACCAAACGATTATGAAGAACAAAGTAAAACTAGTAGCCAAGCAAATATATACAAACCATGATCTGACTAAAAAGGAAAGGAAAGTCCAACAGATTCTAAGAGAAATAGGGAAAGATAAACGAAAGGAAGGGCAGCGATTTAAAGTAGCATATGAAAAAATTAAAATTGACAATAAATGGTACAGATGAAACGAAGAAATAAATGACATTATGCAAGTGGACGGAAATTTTTGAATGCCGAGGGAAGATGGGCGAGATCACAAATAAAATTAAGAATAAAATTAGAATAGGCTTCTGGAATGTAACAGAATAAAAAATAAGGACGAAGAATTTTAGGATTTCATAAAAACTTTTGATGTTATATGTATGACAGAAACTTGGATGGATGAAAATAACTGGAATATACGGAAAAATAAAATTCCAGAAGAGGTTGTGTGGGAAAGTAAACATGCCAGAAGAACACATAAAAGGGGAAGGGCAATGGGAGGCATAGTAACGGGAATCAGAAATTAAATAGAAGAAATACAAAAAATAAGCACATTCAGCGAATGTATTTAGAAAAGGCAAATAAAACTAGAAGAAAGCATATAGAGGATATTAACAATATACAACAATGGAAGAATAACATAAATAAATAAGGAAATCGACAACTATATCAGTGAAACAGGAGAAGGAACACTCATTATAGGAGGAGATTTTCCATGCAAGGATAGCAGAAGAAGGTACGATGTATATAACTGAAGATGAAGATGCAAAACGAAAATCGAAAGATAAGAATAAAAATAAAGAAGGCCAAAGGTTGTTGAGTATGACAGAGGAAAAGGACTGGAGCATCCTCAATGATAACATGCCAGGAGATGAAAAGGGAGAGTATACATATACGGGGCCGCAAGGTGAATCGGTAATAGACTATATAATCTCCAATCAAAACGCACTCGCATTGATCATCAAATTCGAAGTGGGGGAAAGGGTAGAATCAGACCACCAACCGTTTTGGATAACCACCAACAATAATCGAGAAAAATAAGTAAAGAAATAAAACATATGAAAGTAATTGTTACCTGGTCACAAGAAAACATATCACTATTCAGAAAAAAACTCAAAAACGTTACACTTGAGGAAGGAAAAATAGAAGAAGCGGTTAAGGATTTAATAACAGAGATAGACAACACTTTACCGAAAATGAAAATACGACTAAAAATAGGAAAAAAAAAACAGAATTCAACGGTGGAATTTAGAATGCAAGAATAAGAAACAACAGGTAGGAAGGAAATGGAAGTTGGGAATAGAGACACAAGAATATAGACGAATTAGAAAAGAATACAAGACTATACGAGACTAGAAAAAACCTAAAAATAAAGGAAAAGGACAGAAAGCAACCCAGTAATTACAGAGGAATAACTGTAATGAACACCCTCTACAAGATCTATGCCATGATTTTGGAAGAGAAAGTGAAGATAGTGATAGAAGGAAAGAATCTGCACCCAGAGACCCAAAATGGATTTAGAAGGCACCGAAGCGAAAGAAAGAAAAACAGAGAAAATGAATTGAAAAATCATCAGGCCATAAGTGAACCTTTAAATGCTATCTATATTGACGGTCGAAAAGACAGCACACATCTTCTAGAAAAAAGAGGCAACAAATATTACAGAAAGACGGTAACAGAAGAACATATTGTCCTGGTATCAGAACCAGGATCCAAATATTTTGGACATGTGGCGGTACCATCCGGGACTGCTGAAAGTACTGAACAAAGCCTTTTCTCTTTTTGCAAAAAAAATACAAACTTATTAGATTTGGTTGCTGTAGGTTGCGATGGTACGGTAGTAAATACTGGTATCCATAACGGAGTAATTCGTCGTTTAGAAGTCCATTTAAACAGACCACTTCAGTGGTTCATTTGCTTGTTGCATGCAAATGAGCTGCCTTTAAGGCATTTAATGCAGCATTTGATTGGTCAAACAATAAGACCTTCTGCATTTTCAGGAGATATCGGGAAAAAATTGCAGATTTGTGAACAACTGCCTGTAGTAAATTTTCAAAAGATTACAAAAGAGTTGTCGAAGATTGACTTTAATATTTTAAGCAACGACCAAAAATATCTGTACAAAATTAGTTTTGCCGTCTCATTTGGAGAAGTTCCACTCAGCTTAGCTAATCGACAGTCTGGTAAAATGGCTCATTCACGATGGCTGACAACGGCTAATAGAATTTTACGTTTATATGTAGCCACAAGTCTCCATCAGACAGCTTGATACATTTAGCCGCATATATTCAAAAAGTTTACGTTCCCACGTGGTTTCACATTAATGTACAGTCATCGTGTAAATACGGACCACTGCATTTGTTTAATATGATAAAACGCTCTCGATGTCTGTCACATAATTTAAGGACAATTGTTGACAAAACAATTCAGACTAATTGATATTTTGCACATTCCGAAAACTTGTTACTGGCAATGCTTAGTGATACCAGGTTACATATTCGCAAACTGGCTTTAAGGTATATTTTAAAATGTCGATCTCAAAAATCTGCAACACTTCGGGAGTTTAAACTACCAAATATAAATTTTAATGCAACCGACTACATAGAATTAATAGAATGGCACAAAACTAATATAACTGAGCCGCCAATTACCAAAAAGTTTTCTGTTCACTTATTAAAAACTATGCTTAAAAGTGTTCCAGAAGAAATAGATATTTTAAAATGTCCTTGCCATTCCCAGGCAGTGGGACGATGTGTAAAACTTGTAACAGAGGCATCGTCTTTAGTTTGTGGAGCCGAAGCAAGAGATGGTTTCATCAGGGCACGAATCTCATCTCGAACCGTAATGCCAAATATTAATACAAAATCCGAATTCTTCAAAAATGTGTAACTTTTTGATATATTTCATCAGAAAATATGTATGCTAACTATTAATAAATGCATTTTTAAATGTTTTCTTCAGTTGTCTGTTCACACTCGTGGTGAGCAGACGTGATTTCTTTGCGCTCCGTATTTTCCAATTCGGATTCCGTACGTCAAATTAAAAATCTATTAAGGGGATTATAAACGTGTTTTGTTTTGTCTCAGCAGAGTTTTAATTGTTTTCTTGTGGACTTGAAAAATTTTCTAAAAAGTGTGAATATATTTGTTGTTTTTCCGTGTTTCTTTTGCCACTGGTGATGGCGAGTGGGGATTATGGAGAGAGTGGTGACCCTGGTCCTGTTCTCAACCCACCAAAGCGACAAAAGGTAAGCAAGGAGACGGAAAGCCCAGTGCCCCGGTTTTTGGTTATCAAAAACAATGATAATAACAATTTCTTCAGTGTCAGTCCGTTCGTTATTAATAAATTATTGTATTGTTTAATTGGTGAAACGACAATTATTAAAAAAATTCGTGATGGCATACTCGTTGAGTGTAGCAGTGCTAAGCAAGCCCGTAGACTGCTCGAAGTTAAAAAGTTTGGTTCCTTTTCTGTTTCTGTGACAGCGCATACTTTTCTGAATATCTGTAAAGGCTTTGTAACCTGTCGTGACCTTCTCAACTGCTCGGTTGAAGAGATTCACGATGAGTTGAAATCTCAAGGTGTGATTGAGGTTAAAAGAATGAAAAGTCGTCGTGATGGTGTGTTGAAAGACAACGCATCACTCATTCTTACCTTCAATAAAATCCATCTACCAGACAAAATACGAGCAGCCATGTACAGTCTTCCCGTACGCGCGTATATCCCTAGTCTCATTCGATGTTTTAAATGTCAGTTATTTGGTCATACTGTTACTCGCTGTAGTAAGGAGCAAATTTGTGCATGCGGAAACGCTGTGCATGAAGGCGTTCCTTGCTCAGAGCCCTATAAATGCGTCAACTGCAAACCAAATCACTTGGCCAGTTCACATAACTGTCCTGTTTATGAAGAAGAGTGCGTGATCGTTGAATTCAAGACACTGAATAAATGCAGTTACATCGATGCAAGGAACCATCTTAAGCGTAGCACACCACATGCCCATACATCCTACGCGCAGGCTGCATCGAAGCCAAGTGCCCCTGCACTAAATGTAACCGACATTGCCACTCTGCTAATACCGCAGATCAAACAACTTATTGAAGATATTTTTAAGGCAAACTTCAGCTCTATTCTCAAAACACCAACTCCTGTGACCATTTCTAAGTCTCTGATTAACAATACACCTGTCATTAATACGCCAACCAACAATTAGCAACGTAGCTTTGACACGCATCCCTTCAGTCAATCTTTTGCAAACCCCATCAAGACCAAGCACTCGTACTGAAAACTTTTTAAACCCCCCCCCCCAACCGGTAACAAAGTTACCAACATGGACACTGAGTCAAGCGATGCTTCTGTGGACGGGGCATGCCGTCGCAAAAGCTCGTCAACCCAAGGACCGTCGAGGATGGCCTCGGGGCAAACCGCGTAAACCCGGTCTGTCTGATCGATCCTCGTAGTATTCTCTTTTCTTTATATCTTCTTCTATCTATCACTTCATGTATAATACCCAAATTTAACAAGTCAGCTATATTACATAGCACAATTTCATTTACTTTTTTCTATCATCTTCTTTACCCAGTGGAACTGCAATGGAATAGTCAACCATTTAGCTGAACTCAAATTGCTGTTAGCTGACTATAATCCCTGCTGTGTATGCATTCAAGAAACGCATCTCAAACCACTCGAGCTATTTCACCTCAACGGGTTCAATGTCATTCGTCATGATGTTGTGCCCGGTGCCCGTGCACACGGTGGCGTTGCAATATTGTTGGACTCTAGGACACCACATCTTCCTTGTGACCTTCAAACCAGGCTCCAAGCGGTCGCCGTTAAGATCTTTGCGCCTATGAAATTAACAATATGCAACGTCTACCTTCCGAATTTCATGTGGAATATGAATGACATCGTGGGTTTGGTGCAACAACTTGAACCACCGTTTCTCCTTGTTGGTGACTTCAATGCGCACAGTACTTTGTGGGGTTCTTTGCAAACAGACCGCAGAGGACAGATTATTGAGAACCTTTTGGACAACAACAACATTGTTATCCTTAATACAGGACAGTCTACCTATTTTAATTCAAGATCCAGAAGCTTCTCAGCTCTTGATCTTGCCTTTTGTTCGCCAGCTATTGCATCACAGCTTACATGGGAAGTTCTTGACGACCTCCATTTCAGCGACCACCTTCCTATTCTCATACAATCTTCTATTTCTTCTATTCCCCACGTGTTGAGCAGAAGGTGGCGAGTCGATTTAGCTGACTGGGACAACTTTACAGCAAATGTAGTACCTCCGATTCCATCAAATGATATCAACGTCTCACTGTCTGATATCAATAAATCTATCTTATTGACTGCTACAGACACCATTCCTAGAACATCTTCTCGCCCCAGAAAGCGTACTGTACCTTGGTGGAATAATGACAGCGCCATTGCCATCTAAAATAAAAAGCGATTTTTAAGAATATTTCGACGGAACCCCACCGTTGAAAATCTAATCAATTTTAGAAAAGTACGTGCGCAAGCTCGGCGTACTATTATCCAAGCCCAGCGGAATTCTTGGCGAGAGTACGTGTCTTCAATAACGCCCGACGATCCTCCTAGCCTTCTGTGGAAGAAAATTAGGTACATGAACGGTCACCGGGTTGACATACAACACAATTTCCTTGCTTCAGGTCGATAATGTAGAATGTACAGACCAGGTCAATATTGTTGAACACCTCGCCGATCACTTCGAATCTGTGTCAAGTTCGGATAACTATTGTCTTCAATTCTTGCGCACCAAAGCCACGGTTGAGGTCCCCCTCGATTTTGAAACGCTGGACGAACACCAGTACAACCTGGCATTTACCATGGAGGAGGTTGAAAATGCACTTAAGCATACCGGCAACACCTCTGTTGGCCCGGACAACGTTTCTTATGCTATGTTACGACATCTCCCTATGGTAATGAAGGAACTAATACTGTGTTACCTCAATGAAATTTGGCATTCCTGCAAATATCCCGATATTTGGCGCGAAGCAATAGGTATCCCTGTACTGAAGCCAGGCAAGAACCCCTCTCTGCCCACCAGCTATAGACCCATTTCTTTGACGTGTCACCTGTCAAAGGTCTATGACCGTATGATCAGTCTGCGTTTAGTTTGGTTCCTTGAATCAAATCAGCTCATTGATCCGCGGCAATGTGGTTCACGCAAGATGCACTCAACAACTGACCTGCACGTGTATTTCACCAATGCCATACAGAACAGCATTGTGGAGCGTAAGCATCTCGTTGCTGTATTTTTTGATCTCGAGAAAGCGTTCGATATGACCTGGAGATATGGCATTTTGAGAAAACTCCACGACTGGGGATTACGAGGTAATTTATCACGATTAATTGAGAACTTCTTGTGTAACCGTTCATTTAAAGTGCGTATTGATGATACGTACTCTAGCTCCCAACCTCTTGAAAATGGAATCCCTCAAGGTTCAATCAGTGTGACACTCTTCATGATCGCAATCAATGACATCGCCGATAACCTTCCCAACTTTGTTGACCATTGCTTATATGTCGATGACCTGACCATCTTTACTTCCGCATCTTTTGTTGATGTTTGTAAACGCCGTCTGCAAAATGCTGTTGACACAGTTACTCATGCAGCAACTGCGTGTGGCTTTCGCTTCTCTCAGCCGAAAAGACGAAAGTTGTTGATTTTTGTCGTCTACGAACGCCCCACGTGTGTCCTGAACTCACTATGTACGGTTCTCAAATACAGAAAGATGCGGTTATTAAATTCCTAGGCTTTTATTATGATAGTTACCTGACATGGCGTCGACATATAATGCACCTCTCGGGTCAATGTCGCATGTCACTGAATGCGATTAAGTGTATGTCAAGCACTAAATGGGGAGTTGGCCGTGAATGCCTGCAACGATTGTTTTCTGCTCTAGTCCAGTTGTTACGATTTTGTTAATTTTGTCTTCCCTTTTTGTTAAAGTTTGTATCTTGTCTATTTTCGTTACCTGTTGCTTTCGTTTCTGTTGGTTTAATCTGAAATATATGTTTGTTGTTAGTTACTCCTTCAGAGTCATATTATAGTTATGTATAGATTTAAAATAGTTTACTTACTATATTCAACTTTTTTACCTGCCTCAATAAACCACGTGCTATATTCAATAAGATAATTTTAGGTTATAATTACTTACAATAACAAGTTTGACGTTTGCCGATAATAACGCTATTGTTTCACTTACTATATCAGACCCGTTCACACCTACCCATTGGCGTAGCTATGTAAAATTTCGTTCATATTCAATTTTAACTGTTTTTAATAATATTCATAAATTCATGGGAGTTGGGTTTCATAAATAAAATGCGTAATTAAATTCATAGTAATAGTTTATTCGCCTGTATTTCAGATTATTCCGTTGTTGTCTTGTATAAATGTTTCTTAATGTCGACCTTGGCGCTACTTGTCTTCTTGGCGCAATCGTTTGATGTACTTTCTTTGTTTTCCGACTTATCGGAAGTTTTCCTTCTTCTTTACTTAATTTAAGTAAGCAGAGTTTCGTTTTGACTGGGCACGAGTACGCATCTTGAAAGCCATCGTACAGTATTTTCTTTTGTATGTCACGTTTTGGTTCATACTGAGTGAATTTTGTCATTGTGAAGACAAAAATCACCCCTATTTTAAAGGGATTTTCGACCATTAAGTGATCGCTGTGAAGAGTTCGCGAAAGTTCGCGCTTCCACGGGATACCTGCGTGCAGGGATTATCGAAAGAAACGACGGCACGAGTTTACTATTTGTTCGTACAATCTTCTTTTCAACTGTCTATTCTGCGTGGTCCATGTCCACGCCCGGAATACTGGAGGAGACGTCGCGGCGAGACCCCGTGCATCGCTGTTGAGCCCGCATCCATTCCCGAGGCCATCCGACGCTAAGGCCCCGCTTAGACCAGTTTTCGGGAAACACGTGGTCACGCAGATAAGTGCACCAGCACCCCTTTCGAGTTTTGTTTCTTTTCCTCCCCTTCTTTGTTTTGCTTATTGTCGTCCACGTGAACGTGAGACCATTTTGTATTAACTTTCTTTTCCCCCTTCATATTTAATATATATATATATATATATATATATATATATATATATATATATATATATATATATATATATGTATATAATCTTTGTGTTCTAAAATATTATTATTTCGTTAGCAACTAAGCGCCAGGCGCACGTATATTGTAATTCGTGTATTTTTCTGTATTTCGCGGACACGGGTGTATTCTTTTATTATATTTATTTTTGTCGCGCCTTGTGTTTCGTGTTCTCCCGCTAGGCAACGTGTCTATTCCCACCTTTTGTGAGCCGAAGTTGATCAGCTGAGGACCCCGTCCCCCCCTCACGTATTGTTCTACCTGTGCGGATTAGACGCACGCGTAGTCGGGCGACCATACACTAGCGCCGTCTATTTGGTCATTTTTTTTATTTAACATTGTGCAGACATTTCTGTTCAGCTGTGTTGTTTGTGGTTTTCTTTGAACACCCCGTATCCTCGTATTTTTTTTTGTTATTTTGATAATCTTAATTTAATTTTGCTAGTTCACATTTTCATTATTTGTTTTCTTACGTTATTACTAATTTATTTTATTTTGTACTTATTTATTTATTATTTTGCTTAAATCAAATTAAATTCATCTAGCTTCTACCTTTTTGTATTTTTGTATTTACCGCCCCCTTTCCCGTGTCTTGTTGCGTTTCGAACATTTTGTCCGTACCACCATCGCAGTTTGGTGGGTGTAGGTGGTAATTTTAATTGCGTGGCGCCCAAGCTTAGATATTCTACCACACTCTTCTCCACTGAGAAACTGGCAAACTCACCCTCGTGAGGACAATTGTTCGTGGCCCATCAGGCACGTAACACAGTCTAAACTGGACTACGGGTGCATCGTCTTTTCGTCTGCGAAACGCTGTCACCTGAGAAAATTAGATGCCATTCTCAACGCCGGCATCAGAATGGTCACAGGTGCATTTCGTACTAGTCCTGTTGAAAGTCTGTGCTGTGAGTCGGGCATTGCCCCACTAAAATTCCGTTACATGCGCATTTAGATGAAATACACTGTCGGTGTACTTACCAAAACTCAACATTTGAACAACAACGTGTTATTTCACAACCAACTTGCCATTGACGTTTACCATCACACTTGCACGGCAACTGGACAACTTGCCGATGAGACAGGAAGAGGTATTACCACACCTCATTCCTCGAACTCCATCATGGTGTACCTTGCCAGTCAACACCAACTTAATTTTGACTAGTCTGTCAAAGGATTCCACTCCTCACGCCATGTATATTCAAGAATTCTCCTCACACCTTGAGCACTATAGTACGTCACTACATGTCTATACCGATGGGTCTAAGACGATTAACGGATCTGGTTGTGCGTTCTTCGTAAACGATGCTGTCTATTCCTGTCCGCTATCTCCAACATGCTCAGCATACACTGCCGAACTATATGCAATCTATTTTGCTTTGCAACATTGCCTGCTATCCGCCGTGGGTATCAATTCTGTTCTCATTTTCACGGACTCTCTCAGTGCTATTTTCGGTCTCTCCATACAATTTAGTACTGACCCAATGATACAGGCAATACAGGTAGTTCTTCATGACTTGCAGAACCAGCACATAGTTACCACTTTTATGTGGGTACCTGGCCATGTTGGAATACCGGGAAGTCATTCCGCGGATAAAGCTGCATCGAAGGCTGCTAATAGCCGGTACGTTAATCGCCACGCTGTAAGGCCTGACGACTTAGTGGTCTCTATCAAGCAGCTGTGTGAATCTGCATGGCAACAGGAGTGGAATATCTCCACTAGTAAACTCAAAGAAATCAAACCATCCGTCTCTAAATGGCTTTCTCCTTATTCTGTCACCTGACATGTACTTCTCACTCGACTGCGCATTGGCCATACATCTCTGACACATATGCATCTGTTTTTGGGTAATCTTGCACCCATATGTGACAGTTGCCAAACTAGGCTCACGATACGTCATGTCCTCACTGACTGTCCACTAAATACCGACGCCCGGCATGACTGCGACATACAAGGGACTCTGAGTGAAATTCTGGTAAACGACAGTGACAGAATAAGAAAAATTTTAAAATTTTGCCTGGCCATTGGTATTTTTTAATCAATTATTAACACCGGTAATTCTTCATAGCGGCATATGGCCCTGGCAGCCGGTCCGCTTTATTCATAATAAAAAAAAATAAAAAATGTTTTCTTTATTTTTATATCAATATAACATTTTCCCTTCGTCTAAAATATTTCTTTTTTCAATATCAGCTCCGGGGCACCGCTAAATGTTGTCCAAAAAAAAAACGGAGATTTTTCTGGAACAATACACTACATGTAAGACCATTTTTCGACATATAGGACAAAACAAATTTTGGAAAAAAAATTAACCTGTTTTTCGCTCCACCATAATGAACAACGTAGAACAGATATGGAGCACCTTTAAACTCATAGTAACAGAGGCAACAAAATGGGCATGCGAAACAATCAGAAATGCACACTCTCGAAAACAAACTCACTGATGGAATGTAGAAGTGAAGGAAGAAGTCAAGAAGAAAAGTAGAAGAGGTATATACAAACGAAGGAATTAGAAGATTACGAAGAATACAAAAAACAAAGGAAAACAACAAAAGGAAAGATAAAAAAATCCAAGGAGCAGTCTTGGGACGAATTTGGGAAGACAATGGAAGGAAACTTCAAGGAAAATCAGAAACTTTTTTATCGAACGATTAAAAACTGCAAAACAGAAAAACAAACAACTTTGAACCAACTAAAGGACGACCAGGGTCGAATAATAAAAGAAGATAAGGCAATCATGGAACGGTGGAAATAACAATTTGAAGAACTGCTAGAGGGAACCCAAAGGATATTTCCTATATATAAAAAAGGAGACAACAGAAATTGCAATAATTACTGACGAATATCCTTATTATGCACAACGGCGAAGATCTATGAAGCAATACTAGAAATTAAATTGAGAGAAGCAACTCAAACAACGCTGGAGAAATCCCAAACTGGTTTCAGGAAAGGCCATATAACACAGGACCATATAATCACAATAAGGAAATTGACAGAACAAACATTAAGAAATAACAGCAAACCGTTTATTGGATTTATAGACCTGGAAAAAGCATTCGACAGAGTGCCGCGACACAAGATGTGGGAAATCCTAGAGAAAAAAAAAATAAACAAACAGTTACTAAGAGCAATTAAAAGCGTTTATAAGAGTACTACGAATTATATAAGACAAGGTCGAAACGTCGTCGTAATTTGTACGAGCATGTATTAACAATATATATATTTCCACACCAGGATATTGTCAAGTCGTTATTCCAACCCCCTGCGGGGATAAACTTTCCCATTACAAAAATAAAAAGTAAAATACAGGCGGCAGAGATGAGATACTTAAGGAGGGTAGGGGGAGTCACCAGGTTAGACCGAATGAGGAATGAACAAATTAGGACAAGGCTACAAACAGAAAGTGTATATAATATCATAAAGAAAAAACTAGCATGGTACGGACACCTGATAAGAATGCCGGAAGATAGGCAAACAAAATTAATATGAAATGCCAGAATAACAAAAAAGAGGAAAAGCGGAAGACCGCAAAAGACATGGGACGACAGCGTAGAGGAAATTAAATTCTACATCTAAGAAAAGAGAAATCAAATTTAATTTTTGACATTTCATAACTGAGAAAATCAAGTTTAAAATTTCATGAAAACACATAATATATAGGTATAGCCATGGAATTTAAACAAAATTAAAAACAATTGTATGGCGTTGTAACTGTCAAAAAAGTTTGTATTTCGTAATTTTCGTTCAATAACAGATATTTCTAAAAGTATGGAACAGTTTTCACATGAAGAAAAGCTTCAAGTAATAAAATGGTTCTATTCTGGACAAAGTTATCGGAATATTCGTGATTTAATAAGTGCAGTCTGGCCGCACCGCACAATTCCATGTAAAACCACAATACAAGGTTTTATTAAAAAATTACATAAAAAATATCTGTTTCATAGACGATAGTACATTTGCAGTAAACAAAAAGCCAAATCTGCAAAACTCTCGGTACTTGGAATTTTAGCTAACAAATGGCGAATATTTCATCGACCTATAGATGTTGACATTGATTTGCCTGTTAGTATTATCAAAGCTGCTTGTGTACTACATAATTTTGTAAGAACAAGGGATCGCTCCATCTCGATGTGACACAAATATATCACCAACCGAGAGTATGGATTGTTTACAACCTCAAACGCGGACATGTCAGGGCACGATCAGTCAGAGATAAATTTGCACACTATTTTTTAAATAAATGACTATTCACATTATATTCGATTTTAATATTATTGTATTGTATGTAATAATAATGTAATGTACTTACCTAATTTCTTGTTATCGTTCAATGTCAGATCACTACCAGAACTAACAAGCGCAGTAATTTCTTCCCAACACTGCTTTCTTTTGATCCTATCACTATAATCATTTTAGGTCATGTCCCATAATGCTGGACGATCCTGCACGTCACTTATTTTTTCTATATCGATATTCGCCTCCAAGAACTGTAACGCTTGTTCCGAAGCCATTTTACTGACAGTTAGTGGCGTATCAGTGTTGCCAATATGGTATAATGAAATTGTCCCAAGGCAGAAATTGCGCTAAATAAAAAAATTTTAAATAATAATAAAGTTCAAATATAAAATAGTATTTTCATTTACTTTGTGAAAGTCCATGATTTATATATATATATATATATATATATATATGTATATTATTTTTATTGATTTTAAAAGAAAATAAATGTTCATTAAATAGAATATTAAAATTTCGCCCTG
The DNA here is from genome assembly GCA_963422195.1 of Carabus problematicus. NCBI lineage: Eukaryota > Metazoa > Arthropoda > Insecta > Coleoptera > Carabidae > Carabus > Carabus problematicus. The sequence goes on from OY728580.1 coordinate 5,804,902, forward strand.
TCTGGCCAATATATTTCATTGCATCTACAAGTCAATAAATACACCCCTAATTTATTCAAATTTTCTATTTTGTCTTTCCGATTAAATATAATATCTTTTAATTTTGATGTTGATTTTGAAGGAATATTTAAACCATGTTTACGTAATAAATAAGATATTTTGTCAGAAAATGAACCAAAATATGTAATGTAAAATATTTAGGATCTTTATTAATTGTAGTAATAGAGTAAATAATTTAAAATAATCGTTTTTTGTTGTAAAGAGCAATAATGTTATTAATCATATTAACCTTAAAAATACTGTTAATAGCAATAATTTTAATAATAATAATAATCAAAGTATCTTATTTAGTACGTAAATATGGTTTAAATATGTCTCTAAAATCAATATCCAATTAGAAGATATTATATTTAATATTTACTAATTCACTTTCAAAATACTAAACATTACGGTGCTAACCAAACAATAAATGTAAAATGTGTAAGTACATATATAGGGTAAAAAACTAATTGAAATATTTTTAATCTTCATGGTTCGTCACAAAACGCGCGATAAACCGATGTGTGTGTACAAACTCATACAAAACAACGTTATCAAGGGCCGCATCAGCAATAAAAACGCGCGCGTTCCTTGGCATAGACGAGCTGTCGAGACGGCTTCTCAGCCGCCAGACAATGCTTGCAGCAGTGTGTGCTTTGCATCATTTGCAAACACAGATATACGTGAAGATTCGGTAGAATACTCGGCATCCGAATCGGCACAAACCGCTATGTGTGTAACCGCCCTTAGGGCTAATGTTGCAAAGGCCGTCCGGACTTGTCGCTAACGGGTGGGTATAAATAGGCCGGATCTAATCGAAAGATTAGTTCGGACGTGTCTACAGAGTGCTAGTTAGTGTTTGTGCGTTAAATACGTGCAGTTCGCTCTAGTGATACGAATGTCAATTTAATTTTTTCTTATGCCGTTGCATAGTTAACTGTGTTTGCTGCGCGCTGCGCACCCGCGCAGTGACAGTGAAATGATCAAAACTAGTGAAAGACACAATAGTGCGTCACAGTCCGATCATCATCCAGCCATGGATCATTTATTAGAGGAAAACATTACACAACTCCAAAGCTTGCCTGCTCCCACCCAGAAGCAATAAGCTCAATTAAATTAATTACTATCTAACAATCTAAATTACGCGACATTGTGAACCTACGCAACGAAATTGTGCGTCTCAACATAAACCAGTCAAATAACCAACAAACAATTCAATGTCTACTAACTAGTGAATTACCTAAAGAAACATCCGACGACGAGATGAGCACGACTGCCAGCCAAACAGGTGATGCCAATACAGCCTCTCAGGGCACATCTTCAAAATCGATCAAGCGAAAACATCAGTCCAAGACGGTCACACAGTCTAACAAAAAGCCAACTCTAATCAGCCAATAGTCCAGTACAGAGGCCAAAACATCCTCATCAATAGAAAACAACTCAGACTCGGAGTCAGACGAAGAATCCTACCCGCAATAACAAAATGCAAATAAAATTCCACCTATAATTTTACGAAAAAAAAATAACACGCTCCGAATCATAAACGATCTAGAAAACAAAAGCGTAGCAATTAAAGACGCAGTAAACCGGCCCCATTGCATTAAACTACACGTTAAGTCCTCAAAAGACTTTCGCGAAACCACAAAATTTTTCGACGAAAACAATATTCCTTATCATACATACCAACTCGCTAAAGACAAATTATTAAAAGTAGTAATCCGCGGGATTCCAGATAGTATGGACACTAAGGACATTTAAGCCGAATTACATGCAAGAAACTACCCGGTAGTCAGCGTAACACGCATGAAAAGCGGACCAAACCGTAAACCAATTCCACTCGTGCTAGTTTAAAAAACCAGAAGGAAAAGATATCTTTAATCTAATCCAAATCCTATACTTACGGATGCGCGTAGAGTCACTGCGGAGGATATCCGAAATAACCCAACGCCATCGTTGCCAGATATTTGGCACCAAGAATGACAATCAGCCCAACATTTCATCCAGCACGATCATTACAATAGTGTTCTCAACGCCATCACAAACCAACATGAATGATAACACTAACATGAAAGATATCCTCAGACTTGCATTCTTCAATGCAAACGGTGTCAACCGCCAAAAGCATGAACTAACGGAATTCTTAAAGGAACACACCCTCGACGCTATGCTAATAAACGAAACTCATCTCAAAACCAGCGATAGACTCAAATTCTAACTACACTATCTACAGAGGCGACAGGCAACAAGGTCCTGAAGTACACGTACAAAATCTCACAAATCTAGAAGCAATTGCAATTGAAGTTGAAATATCAAATAAAGACGGTTAAGACTTGTAGCAGTAAACAACCCCCACAACAAAAACATACTCCCGTCGAACCTGGAGCTCATACTCGATAGAACCACTCCGACTATTGTAGGAGGCGACCTCAATACTAAGCACAGACACTGGAACAGCAAAGTAGCTAATAGTAACAGCCGTAGACTCGAAAACAACCGGAAACTACAAGTTATCGAGCCCAGCGAATTCATTCATTACCCAAGCAATGGCAACAAACCGGACATACTCGACGTCGCCATTCTACAAGAGATAGAACACGCCCACACGATCTTAGCCATATCCGAACTAAACCCGGATCATAACCCGGTTATGTTTAACCTACACACCAACATGCACAACTCAGAAGCACGAACAGGCAAACGCATAGAATGGAAAAGCTATGTCGACCAAATAACAAAATCTATCAAAATACCTCTTAATATAACCACACCAGACATACTCGAAACAGAAGTAAACAAATTCACGGAGGCAATTAACACCGCGATAAGAGAGTTACAATACACAACAAAATCCAGCAAAGATATTCCAAGGGCGCCCTCATACATAAGAACATTAATTCAAACCAAGAACAGAACCCAACAATCCAGAAGACAAACACAAGCTAAACCGGGAATTTGATCTTATACGCAAAGAACTGACCAAATTACGAAACGACCCCTGGCACGATAAAGTATTATCACTATCCATTGAAGACTACTTACTATGGAAAATGAGTAAAGCATTAAGAAGAACAATACCACAAATCCCTCCGATCCACAGCGCCAATGGTATCGTCTTTCGCCCTTCACAAAAAGTCGAAGCATTTGCAGACAGCTTAGTCCAAACTATGAGAGAATAGACTTAGACCACGTAGAGCTAAAAAAAAACATTGAAAGAACCAAGTTGCAACAGCCAGCAACATACCTCTCCCCGGGATGTGAAAAATATACTAAAAAAACTAAAATCGAAGAAAGAACCATGCCCCGACGGCATACACAACCTAGCCCTAAAATTACTTCCAAGAAAAGGAATACTCGCATTAACAAATATAATAAACGCTGCATTAAGGCTAAACCACTTTCCAAAACAATGGAAACTCGCTGACATCATCGTGCTGAACAACGCGGACAAAAACCCCACCTTTGCTATCAACTATAGGCCAATTAGCCATAAATACACCCCTGATTTATTTAAATTTTCAATTTCGTCTTTCTGATTAAATATTATATCTTTTAATTTTGATGTTGTGTATTTATTAACTTGCAGCTGCAAAGAAATATATATTGGCCAGACAGGGCGAAATTTTAATATTCGATTTAACGAACATTTATTTTCTTTTTCAAATAATAAATATAATTCCACTTTTGCAAAACATCTTATAGCTAATAACCATTTCGTAAATAATATTAATTGTTTAAAAATTTTACATTTTTACGAACAAGGTTTTAAATTAAATATTCTGGAAGCAATTGAAATTTTTAAACATTTAAAAAAATTTAATTTAAGTAATGAACAACTAGAAATTAAAAATTCTATTTTATTTAATTGTTTATTATAAATTTTATTGTATTATTTTATTTTTATTTTTATTTATAACTATTTTTAACTTTTAAATTATATATTAATTAATTTTTTGTTATAGTAGGTTTAGTATATGTATAATATTGTTTTGTTTAAAATGCTTGTTTGTTGTTTTTGTTATTGCCTGATGATGTCGCAATGCTGACGAAACATGTAGCTTTGAAATAAAATAAAGCACGTGAAAATAAACAAAGTAATTTATGTATATATAATATACATATATAATTAATTAAAAACATCAAAAATTTATAGATGTTTTATAATTGTCATTCTACCCTTCAAGTTCTGCTGACACCTGGAAGTAACATATACTCGTCAATCAATCCTACTCCTACAGGGATTTAATATTTTACATATTTATAAAAACGTTTCAAAATGTTTATCCACGTTTTTCATATAATTTTACAAAATTTCGACATCTTAATGATTTAACCTTCTACAAATTTTAGTTGGTAAGGAAATTTTTTTTGTAATTTTCATTGATTTAGAACTTGTTTTGTAGTGTTGTTTTCCATGCAGTTGTTACTGGTTCTTTATTGTTAATAAAAAATGTTAGAATCTGATTTTGACCACATCCCATGTTCGAAACGTCATGAATATTTTCATATGTTATTGACTACAATAAACAATTTCACTTGAAGTTCTGCACATCTATACTCATCAGCCTCTCGATTCACATTCTATTACTGGAGTTTACCACAGCATATACATATTTTTAATTACCAACAACCAACAACACTGTACTATTAGGAGACCTAAATAGCAAAAACATCAACTAGGACTGCAGGGTCACTGACCCAAACGGAGTGAAACTACAAAACACCATGGAACAAAACACAATTCATATATCTGCACCTTCAAATCCTACTCACTTCCCATCCTTCTTCATAAAAACTTCCCACTACCCATTACCCACACAGTTGTCTGCGCACTAGACTCGGACAACATTCCAGTTATTCTTACCTTTAAAAATGAACCCTATACACAAATGAAAAACCAGGCTGTAAACGGAAAAATAAATTGGAAAGCATTTCAACTCAAACTAAACGCCAATCTGAACGCTGTTACAAACCTTCGAACAAAGGAAAATATGTATAATACAATATAATAATACACAACTTAATAATGTAATAGTAAAATCCTCACAAGAAGCTACGCTCAAATATTCATAGACCAGAATTCATTTCAAAGCAACCCTGCATACATTAGACAGAAAATTAAGGGAAAAAATTAAATACGTAGATTATAATAAACCACACGGGACAAGAAATGAGCACGTTTAGAAATCAAATTCGCAACAAACTCGAAGAACGCCGAATTGACACAAACCAATCATATCTATCCGAAATAAATCCCAGTGACACCCAAATGTGGCAAGCAACGACAAGAATATTAAGTTTCTCAACTAATAAACCACCACTAAAATTAAGAAACACATATTTTATATATGTTTCCTGATTTTATACGGGCCGGGGAAATGTTACCATCTATACAAAAAAACAGTCATTGCTAATTTGAAACCATATCCAGCTGCAGAGATAATAAGAAGGAATATAGACGAAGTCATTCTAAGAATGAAAGTGGACAGTTTAGGTAATGCGATAGAATTTCTTACAAAATGCGTAACACCAATACCAGAAGAAGATATACAAAAATCTGTAGAAAAATTACAGGCAATAACAGTACTGGATAAGAATGAAAATTTAAGTGTTATGGGCCATACATTACTAAAACTATCGATGGACCCCGCCAAGGGAAAAATGATTTACCTCGGTGCAATATTCAGTTGTTTGGATCCAGTATTAACAATTGCAGCACCGCTAATCAGAAATCCGATATTATTAGAATCACCCATTAGAGCTGAACGATGTACAAGCGACCACGTTGCCTTTTATCAACTAATAAACCAATATGAAGAAACGGAAGAACGTAAAAAAAAAAACAGATTTTTGTAATAACTATCCATAAACAAATACCAAATCGCAAAGGTACAGAACACCAAATTAGAAGTTGCTAATAAACTACAAAATATTCACGAAAATATCAATTACACATCTCCGATGTTCAATGTAAATTCAAAAAACATGAATTTAGTAAGGGCTATCATTTGTGCAACATTATATCCTAGCGTTGCTATCATTCGGTAAGTTTTACTGCGAATGTAATTAATTACTTTTAAATCTAATAGTTAGCATTTCTTACAGCAATCATAAAAGTTTTAACCTGAAGAATATATCAGTAACAACACCTGAGGGTAGTATGCGACCGTTTCACTTGAACTCAGTAAATGCAAAGAACCAAGTATTTATCATAAATGAATGATGAACAGATGTGGAAATAGAGGACCCGCCACCGGATACGATGAGAATAATACCCACAACACCGACGGAATTCAATTCTTACATCAACCTACTCAAAAACAAGAAAGCACCAGGATATGATAATATATGCAACGTACTATTGAAAAATCTAACAGAAAAGGCATTAAGCTCACTTAGCTCAATCTTCAACATCTGTTTAGGTTGTAAGGATATTTTCCCACCATTTGGAAACTTGCACATCATACTTTTTCTTAAACCTAATAAAGATACAAAATTAGTCACGAGCTACAGAACTATTAGTATGCTACCATCGTTCGCCAAGAGAAAATAATTAAAGATAGACTAGATTCACTTTTAGACGAGAAAAACATCATTCCTTCTCATCAATTTGGATTCAGAAAACACCATTTGACTTGCCATCAACTCCTAAGTATAGTTTGATCACACATGATTATGAGAACAAATGCAGTATAATCGAAGTATTTCTAGACATAGCACAAATTTTTGATAAAATATGGCACAAACCCCGAGATATCAAATAAAAAATTCTTAATTTGCCAGCATATCTATATCAAACTATCCACTCATTACTGAAAAATAAAACCTTTCAAATAAAAATAAACAATTCCCATTCTACTTCTAAAGTTACCAAAGCTGGCGTTCAAGGAAAAATCCTAGATCCAGTCCTCTTCAACCTTTACGTGCATGACAAGCCCTCCAATGATAGCACAGCTTTAGCGATGTATGCTGATGACAGCACTCCTGTCATAACATCGAAACGCAAATATCGCAAGAAACGAAGTCCAACATGCAATACACCTACTTACACAATGGCTATCAAAATGAAAAATAACGTTAAACGAAAACAAATGCGAATCAAAATTATTCACTCTAAAAAAGTCTCTAACGCGCAAGTGATCATAAATAACAATAAAATCACAAGAATCTTCTTAAGTAAACTAGCTCTATGCCCAAGTGCTGAAGAACTAGAATTAGGCAAAAGAATATCACATCCAAGACTAAGAAAAAAAAAAATATCTAAAGATACCCAAACTACATCAATTAATTTATAATATGTACTGCAAAATAACTAATTAACGACGGAGTGCGTCGCGCTGGCATTAAACACGTCAATTTAATACTGCACAATACCATTGATACCGTTTATTGTCTCTATTCTAGGGGGGGGGGGGTCGACGATAAACAATTTTACAAAATTACAAGGCTAAACAGCAAATCACAAATAATGGGGGGCGTGCGGAGGCCCGGTGCCAGCGGGAGTGGGGCTGGCGGTGATGATGTGCGTCCCTCGATAGGGCTGTCCGCGAGAGGCGTGATCAGCGGAGGTGGGAGTGATGGTATCACCACGTCTGGTGAGTGGTGACGCGGTTCCTCCGTTTCGTCGCGGTGGCGGGACGGAGTGCGGTCTCGCGCGTCTCGTGTCTGGTGCAGGCCGGATAGATGTCGGGCCTGGACCGAGGCCATCAACTATGCGTTTACAGGCCGGATGCGTTGCCTTCAGCTGCGGTTGCGGGTCGGCCTCCAGAGCATGGAGTCGGGCTGGTGGTCTGGTCGTAGGAGCGGAGCTCGGTACTACGGCCGCCGCTGGTCACAGGAGCAGAGCTCGGCACTATGACCACTAGAGCAGAAGCTGAGCTCAGAACTGACTCTGTCTTGTTGCAGTGTGTCGCGTCTTTTATACCCATGTCTGGCAGACTTGAAATGTCTCGTCTGCCAGACATGGGTCGGTTTCTGTTGGTTTTCGTTTGCGAACGCAGCTGTTCGAATGTTACGTAACTTTGGTCGTAGCATGTCTGCGACAGTCTGCCGCTAGTAGGGCTCGCACCGTTTCGTCAGTATCACCATGCATTGCGATGAAATTTGGCTGGTCTGGTAAATGGATATTGTTTAAAAATATGTATATATATATATATATATATATATATATATATATATATATATATATATGTAATTTAAAAAAAAGTGTCTATAGCTTATTACTGTCTTCAAGGATATGTGGATGACACATGTTTGTTTGTATCTAGTGTAACTTTTATTTATTAATAATGTATTTGTTATCACACAATATAATTTAATGGAATTGACTGGACATAAAATGCAATGATTAACATGCTCAATAAATTTATTATTATTACGAACCAAGGGTGTTATGGCGATGATTATGCAAGGAGAGTGGCGATGCGCCCTGGCCTGAGGGAAAGATGTTGCCCGATGGGCATAATCATCTAGTAAAACCCCCCTTTGGTGCGTTATGTTATACTTTCCTATTAGTTTTATCAAAAATAAATTGACTGTGACAGCTCAAAATAATTACGACATATGCGTTGCCAAGGACTTTGTTTTTTATTTATTTACCCATTCAAATGGTTTATTTTTGAAAATTGCGTCGACTGCATTACGTGTTTTTGATGATATGTCTGAAGATATTACAACGAGGGGAAGAAAGCTACTTACGATTTATTACCCACGAAATCGAAGGCAATATTTGTGGAAGTCTGTATACATATTTCGTATCCAAGATGAAAAAAAGTAATAATAGGCAGTGTGACATAAAATACATATTCTGAAAAAAAAAACAGAAAAACCATCTTTGCAAACAATGGTGGGTGTGATGGCAATTTGAATATACCATCTCTGCCGGAGTGCAAAGATAGTATATTCAAATTACTATTTCTTTTCTGAAATATTGGTCGCTAAAGATGTACACTGCCATGCACTGGTGTAGCCAAGGGGTGTACACAAACCCAATTTAAAATGGGGTGTCGTAAAAGTCCGTTTGTAAAATTCTAACATTGAAGCAAATGATTAAAATGTGGCGGCAATACGACTAGAGGTATTAATACAAGGGATAAAGACTGTTTATAAATAAAATATATTATATGTTGTTTAAATAAGGTGACCAAACTTCCCGAATTTTTCGGGACAGTCCCGATTTCGATTTGTCCCGCAAGGTATTAATATAAAAATACCCACTAAACAAACGTTTTTTTAAATATTGTTTCGGATATTTAGACATTGTAAAAAGTGTAATAATTATGTTATATAAAAAACTTTAGTTATTAGATATTATTAATTTCCTGATAAAGAGGAATACCTAAATTATGTTTACTGGTAAACAACACAATTATTCTAGCTGCATTTTCCTAAGAAATAACAATACATATATTAAAAATTTCATATGCGTATATTTTACATAAATCTATTATGAATATATTTTACATGAAAAATAACTTTAAAAATGCAATTCGCTGTCTGTTTGCAGGACTATCATAAGTCCAATTTTATGCATTTTAAGCTTATATGCAAAAAGGATACCTAAGCCACAATATTTTTAATGCAGGAGTATCCACTAGACTTAAGGTAAAATGAAAATATGTGTCTCATACTGAAATATCCTAATTACAAATGGAACATATAATGTGAGCAATACTATCCTATCTCACCAGCTCCGAAATCACAGGAGGTAAACTTTTCCTGCAAAAAATAAATGGTACAAATGTAGTCTTTCTTCAGTAAATAATAAATAATTACAGAAAATTTAAAATTATAAACAATATAATTTTTAAGATTTATTTTCCAATGTTTTTAATTATTATTATAATTTAATAAGCATATGTAAAATGAAAAAAGGCTGAAGATAAAAAACAAATTTGAATCAATTTATTCATTTGCATTTATCTCGAATGTTTAAATATACATTTAGACTAGTTCTGTATACAGGTACTGATTATGTAATGGGTTTTTGTTTCCAAATTTTCTTCTTTCACAAAAACCAATATACAGTAAATTTTATTTAAGGTGTCTCTCTCATTTTAATTGTCAAGCAGCACGCACGACAAGAATGGATATAATACGTTCGTCTTTAGTTTATCCGAACCATACTACGCCAAGCATAACAAAATGAAGCTTGTTGTACTCGATACGTTATTCACCACTAATTAACACCAAAGTTATGCACCAACACAAACAGTTTTAATAAATCACTTTCATTGCAACCACTTTTATTATTTTATTATCTAAATCGTTGTTGTACATTCAAAATGTGAGACAAATAATTAACATAATGAACTGTCAAGACATCGTATTTCTGTTGTTACCGGTGCTAAGCCGACTATTCACCGAAAACTTTATATCTGGTATATACTAATGCATGTGTAATGATTTCTACTTTCTACATCAAAACTCATTACTCACTCATCTTTGGGTTCTTGCCTCCAGGCCTAGTTATTAATAGAAATACATCCTTTCTGATAACAATAGTATATTGATATAATACAATTATTAAATTTACATAACTTGTTTAGTTGAATGAACAAACAAAAAAAAAACTATTGCTTTTCTCTCTATTATTTCGTAATATGGTTCTTATCGTTTCTAGCGTGCGCGATTATCACGCTGCTCACTCTTTGCAGGTCGGGGACACTCTCCCGTGCACCGCGCTGGGCTACCTTTCGACTCCAAAACGCTGACATTACTTAATTTCTTTACTTTGTGCGTTGTTATTAAGCCAAAGTTGATGAATAAAATTAGATCTTGGAGTTAGGCTTAGGGTGAAATCAATTGCTGGTATTGAAATCTTAGTAGTTTTATTAAAAAACGACGTTTCGCCACTAAATTTAGGGCATCATCAGGTAAAACTGCAAATTACAAATTATCCTTAAAATATATAACAATATGTTAACAATGTAAAATTACTTACTGTATAAATTTTAAACAGAAATAACAATTCTTATTTTTAACATGTTTCACAGAGGTTATATTTGATTGCAAACATATGGTAATGTATTAAATTTTATATTAAAGTTACATTGTCACTATTAAAAGTAGAAAATTGAAGTTAAGTTAACATTTTTAAAAAATTAGAAGTTTTTCCACGTTGGGAAGCACATGTTGTAATGAAAGGTTGTAACTAGTTGCATCAACGAAAAACATAGCATTAATTATAATAATTATAACATTTTACATTTCGAAGCTAATAAGTACAAACGCTTAATGTTAGAGAGTTGCTACATACAGTTAGAGATAAACAATACCATGAATCATAAAACAGAATTTCATAACAACCTTGCTGCCTTTGCCTCTATCTTTTGTGCACTTTCTAAACCTTAGTTGTCGTTACAGTTACCTTTTGTTTAGTTTCTGTAGTTCACCCTTTCTTTACTAGGTGGTAGTACTTCCGTTGAATTTTTCATAATCTTGCAACTAGTTACAACCTTTCATTACAACATGTGCTTCCCAACGTGGAAAAACTTCTAATTTTTTAAAAATGTTAACTTAACTTCAATTTTCTACTTTTAATAGTGACAATGTAACTTTAATATAAAATTTAATACATTACCATATGTTTGCAATCAAATATAACCTCTGTGAAACATGTTAAAAATAAGAATTGTTATTTCTGTTTAAAATTTATACAGTAAGTAATTTTACATTGTTAACATATTGTTATATATTTTAAGGATAATTTGTAATTTGCAGTTTTACCTGATGATGCCCTAAATTTAGTGGCGAAACGTCGTTTTTTAATAAAACTACTAAGATTTCAATACCAGCAATTGATTTCACCCTAAGCCTAACTCCAAGATCTAATTTTATTAATTTCTTTACATTCCTTTTTATAAAAAGAATTGTTCTTATTGAACAATTCCTTTTATAAAAAAATCTTCAAGCCAATAGTTTTTCGTTTCACAATGTTAAATACACAATAAAAATGGTTTTAAAAGATTTTATTACATTTAGTTTACAATATTAAATCTTGCCTAAATACATATAAACATAATTAATAAAATTCATTTTAAAGATGATTAAGCCAGTCAATAATTGTTGAACTTCTGTTGATTGGAGTTAGAGCTGAAATGAATCGCTGTTGAAGATTCAGGAAATATTAAAATTTTTATTACATTTCGGTTCGGTTTTGAATAATCCTGATACTAAAAATATTTTTATGAAGAACTACAATTAGTTCAGATAAGAAACAATAAACATATTCTTTGGTAAAATTACTTACAATTGTAACCACATGTAAAAACTTAACAATTCACTATCAGTTTCAGATTTACATACATACATAACATCACACCTTTCCCATTACTGGGGTAGCAGGCCCTTTATTCCCTACAATCACTAAAAAAAATTAATATTATATATTATATAGAAAACTGCCTTTCATTCCTTATTTTCTAACAATAGCTTGCCAAATACTCCTATCCATACATAACTGTCTCGCCTCGTTAATATCCATACACCTTGTCATACATGCTCTCCTATTATTTCAGTTTCAGTTTTAAGTTTAGTAAAAAGAATTTGAGTACTAGTAGTTACTGTGGCAACAATTTTAATGTGCAATGTGAGTAATAAATTGATAAGAAACTTCTGAAAGTGTTTAAAGAAGGGAATTGCAACATATAAAGTATTTTGACTAGTTGTATTATTGTGAAGGAAAATATATAATCCGTGATGGTTGGAATAATTGACTATAGGTCAAGGTCAATATGCGACGTTTCGACCATAAGGATTTTGGTCATTATCAAGCAAATATAACATTCTGAAAAACACAAAACAATGAGTACTGAACAACAGCAAAAATAAATAAAAAACATTTTTTAACAATATTTACCTAAATCACAGCGGCCAATGAAAATATATCTTGCGAATATCACTCAAAACGTAAAACATGATATGGCATTGAACGACTGACTTCACGATTGGTAGATCCAATGGTAACGAGTGTGATCAGGATTCGTTTGATAACGTGGGAACTTGTACGATACTGATAACCCATTAAAGTGTATTGCACAATTCACCTTATCACGCCAGTTGGTGGATCAGCATTAGCTTTTCTTCCCATGATTTGCCAATTTTCTTCTGTGCGGATTCATGTGTCTTCCATAAAATCTTGGATTGCATAAAATATACCCGAGATCTCATGATCACGTGCATTATAAAACAAAATTAAATAATAATCATTAAACACAGTTTATATTATTGCTACCCCAGTAATGGGAAAGGCGTGATGTTATGTATGTATATTATATAATGATAAGTGAAGACTAACAGTTAAATTTAGGGTATCTTTTTGTTTGCAATAAACACATAACATAGTTATACTATCAGATAAAGCTGCAAGTCATTTAAAACTCCAACCAAATAGTTCATATTAAGAATACCATGAATAATCGTGTCAATCAAAAATTTTATCACCTTTGCGATCATATATATTCCAATGATGCCAGAGATTATATTACCAAAAGTATGAAACCATGAGAATATCAATGTCTACGCATTCGAGTTCCAAGTTTTTTTGGTCTAAAAGATTATTTATATTCGTTCCCTCCATATCGGTGTTTAAACCCATTCATACCTCTTGTTATAATTCCTTCGGCTGCTTGCCTTTCTGAGGGTAAACCAAGTATTGTCGTAAATTGTTCATATCCTCTTGTGTATATAGTGCACCAGCAAATAAATTTGAAGGATTTTTATACTGCCATTTGTTATTATTTGATGGATCTAATTGTTGTAGTGAATGCATGTGATGTAGGCCCTTTGAATTCTTGTACTAATTATCATGTAATTTAAATGCTGAATATAGAAATGGGTTACGTCCTATTTCGGTAGCATATTTCTGATAATTCATGGTAGCATTTGTCTGATGATCTTACTAATACTTCAACTGGTATACATTGGATGATATATATCACTTCTCCATAATTTACGGATGTATATCCTGGGACTTGCATTTTTGCGGGGGCTGTTATGGCTAAGGTTTGTCAATTTCTTAGAACCTGTTGTTCCAGTGTACATTTCTGCGAGGGAACATCAGCATATAACGCCGTTACCTGGTTTCTAAGATGTCGTTCCACAAACACTACTTTCGCATTAATGTAAGTAGTTGGATCCATATTAAATACGTCAATACCATACTTTTGGAAATAAAACAGCCCGTTTCCAGACGGTCGTACTATAAAAAATTTTGGATGATCCGTTTCGTAAGAACTTTGTCCACAGATCATAGTCGGGCGCGCAATTGGCATAGCAAACTCCGTATCCCCTTGACCTACAGCATATATTACAGTATCATAATTTTGTGAGGAATTGTTTATTGGTGATAATCGTGTAGTTTCACCTTCATACAGAACAATGTATTAATTTTCTTAACATCCTGCATTATTTACATGATCCCAAAATGAGTGACCATAAATGGTATCGATATAAGTTTTTTCTTGATATGGACATACAATTAGTCCTTTGAATCTTCGTAAACTCCTCCCACACAATCTCCGTCTCCTGTTGTTGGTCCTGCCATGATAACTGTGGCAGATGTAGCTCCATTTAGTACAAGGCCATCAATGTTTTTATTGTAGAAAGAATTTAGTCTACGAGTTTGATGCATTTCTGAACACATGTGACGACTAACAGGGTATATGTATGTAGCCAATTCACTGGCAACTGCAGACATATGTGAATGCATTGCACAGTGCAGTATTAATCGAATAACATGTATTTTACACTGATATAGCGGTACCAGTTCAACATCTCGTATTTGCAAAAGTTGGATTTTTTCTTGTGTGTAGAAAATGTCTATCAAATTGAATGTAGTTATGTTCATCTCTTGTCCTTGACAATTGTAAGCAATCAGAGCGGCGGATACTGTGATGATCCTCGATAGGACCAAAATAAAGTTGAGCATTGATGTTGTCATGATGACAGGTTCGGTTATCTGGAACAGGGTTATGTATTGTGACGATGTCACCAAACGAGCACTAGCGCTCGGCATCCGTCACCAGCTGATTCCGCCGTACACACCGCAAGCAAATTTTGTAGAAAGGGTCAACCGAGTGCTAAAGCCCATGCTCGTGCAATACTGCGAAGAGGACCAGCGAACCTGGGACAGATACTTACCCGGGCATGAGTCCACGGGCTACACATCCGGCTACCTAAACTATGGTCACGAGCTTACACTACCCGGAGAATACCACCGAGCAACCCAGGAAGAACGTGGTGAGCATCAAGACCCCCACGTGGTGCCACCGGACCACCTAGAGAAGCTAGAAGAAGCACGATAATTGGCCCAAATCAACCTTAGCCACGCTTCCAGTCGCCAGGGTGAATACTACAACCATAGACGACGCGAATGGCAATGCGAAGAAGGGGACCAAATCATGACATCGGTAGCCGGCAGAGGGTACGCGGCCAAACTCGCTCCCAAGTACTCAGGGCGTGGACAGCCGAGAACCGTGTGTCTCGACTGGTGTACGACTTACGGAACGAGCGCGGCCGTCGTTTATATCAGTTCCACATCAAGGACCTAAAGCCAGCCCATTAACGCCCCCGTTTTATGTTAGAACATGCTGCCAACAAGGATGAGAAGGAGCCGCCGACCACGAATCCGGCCAGTAACGCCGTGCCTTATGGCCACCGTATAGTCACCCACTCAGGAAGTGACGCCACCCCGCGTAGTCCTCATTGCGGCACCATCTGTTTCTGATCCCCCGGACCCCTCCACGGAGGCGAGACGTCGCCCAGCTGGTCCACGGGCTGGGCATCACACCCGTGCTGCTGCCACCGGTTCCGGTGACTCCGGAGCGAGCCTGCAGCCGCCTCCCCCTGGATAGACCTGGATACGTCACCAATACCAACCATCCCCGAACGAGCCAACACCCCATTCCGCAAGTATCTACCCCGTGCACCCCAAATTGGCCTGCCACCAGTCTCGCCACTCACTCCCGTCGTGTAACGAAGTATCAGCCGCAAGACACAGCTATTCGAGTCCGGATCGCCACTGGATCCGCCACAACCGACACCACCGAAGGCCCCGGACTCGGTACCCCTGTTTGTGAGCAGCACCCTCGAGTCGCCATGTCCCTCTGCCTGCCCGCTAACGAGAAGACATAGACTCTATATACCCGGTGGCGCAGGCAGACCGTCCCGGTGGGTTACAGTCCCCCCCAAGCCAACACAGAAACACTCAAATAGTGCAAGTGCCAGCCAGATAAATTAAGTAGGCAAAAGGTTTTAAATAAGTTAGATAAATAAGTTAAATATGTAAAATAGATTAGATAAGGTAGATACATAAGTGAAATGGGTAGTTAAGGCAGTAGATAAATAAATATTGATATACACCACCTGTCCATTAATCGCGAAGTAAGACGGGGGTGTGGCGATGTCACGAAACGAGCACTAGCCCTTTTGCTCGTTGTGCCAGGTGTCGGAGCGCGCGCGACTAATTGATACGCACAGTACCGTACCTAACGCATGATACAACCAAAATGTAAGTTAGTGAACGATCAATTATTCAAGCCGTATAAAAGGGCTGCGAACAGACAGATAAAATCAGTTAGTATTTCGCTAGTGATCCGTTCTCCGCTGCAGTCATACCGCTTGGTAAGCAAATTGTTTCTAATATTCTTTATTGTACCGCCATCTGTGGCAGTATTTATTTTTGTGTTCGTTACTCTGCACTGTTGCAGACGTAGCAAGATTTCTAACTTGTATCCGTCACACTGCGCCGGTCCTGCTGTGACGTCATCGCTGGCTCTCTCTACACTGTGTCGCTCCTGTTATAGAGGCTACAGTAAGCTAGCTTCATTCCATCGCACTGCGCTGGTTTTACAGTGACGTCATCGCTGTCTCTCTACACTGTCGGTCCTGTTGTAGAGGCTACAGTAACGTGGCTTGTTTCCGTCACACTGCGGCGGTCCTGCTATGACGTCAACGTTGTTTCTCTCTGCACTGCTTCTGTCCTGCTGTAGAGGCTACAATAATTGAACTTGTCTCCGTCACACTGCGCCGGTCCTGCTGTGATGTCATCGTTGTTTCTCTCTGCGCTTTGTCGGTCCTGCTGTAAACATCTATACTTTGTTTTCTGACCAAATAAATTATTTCTTGTACCACCCCGATCTCCATTGGACTATCCCGGTCTAAGTCCGTATGACGCCCGAGCAACTGGAACCCGCAATACCAGGGAGCGTCACAGTATATACAATCTTGCTATTTTTATGGATTTCGTAATTTTTTCCGTAAAACCATGGATGTTCTGTAACTGCTTCATTTGTTAATTTGCCTGTTGGACCTTCCGTATTTTCATTTTCTTCTTCGTCTATACATTCATGTTCTTCTGTTGTCTCTGGTTGTTCTACTACTTTGAAAGTTTCATTCTGATCCTCGTTTTGGTTTAATAAATTTTGATTTCTAGAAGATGACGGTATACTAGTTTCTGTAGGAATCATTGGCCTAAAATCATTGGTATCATTATCACTGTATTCCTCTCGTTCTTCTTCCGAACTTAAGTTAGTATCAAAACTCCCAAAACATTGTTTCAATCGATTTACATTTTCCCTTAATTTTCTGTGATTCTGGACCTAACATTTCTACAATGCGATACGGTCCTTCACATGGTTTTATTAATTTCTTTGACAGACCTATCTTGGAAACAGTATTATGTAGGTAGACTTTATCTCCCAACCTAAAATGTATCGACTTACTCTTCTTGTTATATTGATATTCTCTTTATTCTGCCGCCTTCTTTAAGTTTCCTCGAATCAGAGTGAACGCAGAATTTAGTCGAGTAATTCTGAAGTGTAGTTCACATCATAATCATATCTTAACTTATTTGGTTGAAATACATCATCGTAGGGGAGTTCCATGTTTCTACCGTGCATCAGAAAGTCGAGTTTCGTCCGTTGATGAACGTACAAATGTTCGGTACGCCATTAAAACGTATGGCATCCAATTATCCCAATCACGCTGTGTTGATGAAATATAATGAGAGAGAATATCTTTAAAATCGGGATGAAACCGTTCTATCATTCCATTGTTCATTGGATGGCATGGAATTAAGGATTTGTCCTATATTGGTAAACATTGAGTGTCAGTAGACAGCGTATTGACTTGTATTCTACTTAATGCATCTGCACTATTATGTTTCTTCCCAGATCGATGTATGATTTCGAAATCATATTCCGACCAAAGTAACGCCCATCTGGCAAGCCTAGATGTCGGGTCTTTGAGTGATAACAACCATTTTGACGACCTATGATCAGTAATAACCGTGAATTTTGTACCATATAAGTAACAACGAAAGTGTTTTATCCCCCACACTACTGCTAAACATTCCTGTTCTATTGTGCAGTAATTCTGTTCTGCTTTATTAAGTTGTCTACTTGCGTAGGAAATTAGTCGTTCAAAGTTTCTAACCTTTTGACTCAAAATCACTCCAATTGCAAAATGAGAAGCGTCTGTACTCAGTATGAAAGGCTCTGAGAAATTTGGATATTGCAATATAGGTGGATGACATAACCATTCTCTTAAATAGTTAAAAGCGGTTTGTTCCTCATCTGTCCATTTATATTGAACATTCTTTTTTTGTTAAACGTGTCAAAGGTGCAGCTTGACGCGAAAATTCAGGTATAAATTCCCTATAAAATCCCACGAGACCGATGAAAGCTCGAATTTCTTTGTAAGGTTTTGGTACAAGTAAATAATATTTTACAAGTTTTATAAACCTTTCGTACCCGTGAAGGCACAATAAATTGCTTCTTTGCGGAGTCATCACGTATAAGGTTCCCCTAAGAGAACTTTGGCTCCGTTCCTTAATGTATACAATAATGATATAATAATATTAACATTGTGGAAGTGACATTGTTTAATACACATATGAGTAGCATCATACTTGAATAATATGTTATTAGATTGCTAGAAATTCATTGAAATTTGTTAATTTGACTTTCACTAAATGACAATGTTTACAGACAGCATGTGTCATGGGCGAATGTTAATAAAGTGAGAAATGAAATAATAATAATGACAAGTTCCGAATCAATCAACGAGTACGTCTGTTCAGATGTATAAGCTTTACCGTACTTACAGCTTAAAAAATATTAAAAAAAGCAATCAAGTAAATAATATTTTATAAGTTTTATAAACCTTTCGTACCCGTAAAGGCACAATAAATTGCTTCCTTGCGGAGTCATCACGTATAAGGTTCCTCTAAGAGAACTTTGGATCCTTTCTTATTAACAATATTAAGAATATGGAAGTGAAATTGTTTAATACACATATTGGTAGCATCATATTTTAGTAATTTATTGTTAGACTGTTAGATATTTATTAGAATGACCCAGAGACAATTTTTCTCAACTAACGCTAATAAAAACAGCAGTTGAATACTTGTGACGCCTTATTGCATGCCAAATCATTAATAAATAATAAATGTTACAATTTTGAACCTTCTGACCATATCATACAGCTTAATATTTATTTGAATTTGCAATTAGATGAAGATGTTGAGGCCAATGAACTCACATTTTAATGTTAATGTTCCAAGATGAAATTTTATTTTTTAACTATTATTGATTGATATATTAATTTAATTTTATTGGTTATGTATTATTTATGCTAAATTTTAATTGTATTCTGCAAAATAAATAATTCCGTTTTTCTATACCTATACATATATATTTTTAAATTTCCCACTCATATAATCTATTACATTTTATTACAATCACGCTGCAAGTTTTAGTACAATCTATCCCCACTAAAATCCCAAGACTGAGTGTAATGTTTGTTTTAAGTAGTGCGTAGTATGCGCTATGATATAAATGACTTGAAACACGAAGTAATAGTGAAGTGAAATATATGTATTTCAATAATATGAAACAATAAATGCGTGTTTTTATTATTTAAATATTACAGTGATGTGAAATGAATCATCATCTTGTAAAATTCATAGACAACGGGATTCTCTGTTTGTGAAAATAAACAGCTTGTCGAAGACATAGGAAACACAAATAAAATGGTTCGATAAAAACATTATGGTTTATTTAAGGCCAATATTTTACATTCAGGAGGTAAATTTCATTTAAATGTTATTAAGTTCATTAAAAATATTTTATACAGCAAACCTGTGTATAGCCCGTTTGACACCTTGTATAATTCTATATAGAATTCTCGATAGAATTTGTTTGAGTTTTGCAATTCGCGGGTGGCCGCTGGCGTGCGGACGCGGGGTGGTTGCTATGCAACATTTAAAAAAACATTATTATTCAACAACGATATTTGTTATAAACAAGACGTTCCTTTCGTGTTCTCTTGCTGTTCTCATTAGTGTTTTTAATATACTTTCTATCAATTAAAGTGTTATTATTTTATTCTACCACATGTTACCTACAGAACTCACACTCAAATACCAAACTCAAGTAAATCGTCTCAACTGCTTGGAGCAGATCGCTCAAACAGTTTCAGTGAATCCTGAAGAAACCACACTCATTGACATCAAGTTGAATCTCGAACACGTGGAAGAAATGCACAAAGCTTTTGCTGAAGAACACACTCACTTCGAACTCACCTGGCCTGCTGCTTTTCTAGATCATCCATATTTCAAAGTTAATCTTCATCAGCAAGAAGCTCGAATCTATCGTGCTGTCAAGCTTGTTCTCAGCAAAGCAAGACATGCACTCACTGGAGCACCCGAATCTCCAGTAGATCATTTTAGTCATTCACGCTTCGAATCAAAGCTTCCTGATATCACTCTAGCAAAGTTCTCAGGTGAATATTCATCATGGCCTGGTTTCAAAGAACTCTTCAATTGTCTCATCCTTGATAATCAACGATGATCGACCATCGAGCGTCTCCAATACCTATGAAGTTGTGTAAATGATGCGCCAGAAAAACTCATCGCCAACTTCCCTTTGGTTGGTTCATCATTGCAGCCTTCGTGGGAGTTATTGACGGCTCGCTATGAAAACAAAAGACTACTCATCCAAGCACAACTGGATCAGCTGAGCGATCTCAAACCTCTCACGCAACGGTCTGCCGTTGGTTTGACTAAACTCATTTCAACGGTGTCAGAAGCTAGAAAGGCTCTTGAATCATTGGGAGTCACTCACAACTTGGGCGACTGCATTCTGGTTCACCACGTCTCCAGGCAACTAGACCGCGTCACGCGGGAGGCGTGGAAAACATCACTCGGAGCATCTTTGGAGTTTCCGAAGTTTGTCCAAATCGAGACTTTTCTCAACACTCGTGCTCGTGCTCTCGAGCGCATCGAGTCGTCTCCAACAACTACTCAACCCAGCTCATCTCAATCATCAAAGTTGCAGCACTCAAGAAAGGTGACCGCTCATCAATCCACAACTCAATCGGAGCAATCATCAAAGTATCATTGTGATTGTTGTGATGGCAATCATTTCATAGTGGGATGCCCTAAGTTCAGGGACCTTGATGTCATGGCTCGACGTAAGCTGGCCAGCAACTACAGACTGTGCTACAATTGCCTGGGTCGTCACAGTGCCATTGCTTGCAAGTCAACGAAAAATTGTAAGCACTGCTCTGCTAGACATCACACGATGCTCCATGACATGGGAGTTCATGGAGCTACTCATCAAAGTTACTCAACTAAGAACACTCATCAGATTTGGTCAACTCACTCGCATCAACTCACTCTCAATGAGATCGCGGTGCAATCGTCAAAACATCGCCCACTCTTAATCATCACTCTACGTTACTTGCCACTGCACTCACAACTATCAACTCATCAACAACAACTCAATATGCTCGTTTACTCATTGATTCAGGTTCTGAGCTCACCTTCATCTCAGAACGACTCGTCTCTCAACTAAAAAGATAAAACGTCAGCATTCTGAAATTACCATTATTGATATTGGATGGCAGATATGTCGATGACGTATTTGGTAGTGCCGACTCAGTCAAACAACTTTCAATAATCGCGCAAGAACTCAAGAACTTGTGCAAAGCGGGAGGCTTTCCGCTTGCCAAGTGGAAATCAACACATTCAGATTTACTCAAGGCAATTTCAGCAAATGAAGCATCCCTCGAGCCGACACTTTCACTTACTCATCTCATTTCTCAGATCACTCAGAAAGAATCACGAAGCGACTCATTCTATCTGAAGTAGCACGGATATTCGATCCACTTGGTTTCATCTCACCTGTTGTAATCAGAGCGAAAATGTTATTGCAAGAACTCTGGTTACACAAAATCAACTGGGATGACTCACTCCCATCTCACATCACTTCGAGATGGTTAATCATCAGAGAAGACCTCATCAACTCGGCCAAGATCTCTATTCTCAGATGGTTCAACACCTGGAGTAATTCAACAGTAGAACTTCATGGCTTTTCTGATGCCTCTCAATTAGCAATGTCAGCAGTAATCTACATTGTTGTAAACTCACCGTCCACTGGCGCCAAATCAACTCTCGTTTGCGCAAAGACGAAAGTAGCACCACTCAAACTCACAATCCCGAGGTTGGAATTCACAGCAGCGCTGCTATTATCACGACTCATGAAACATGTACATACATCACTCAACAACAAATTGCATCTACTCACATGTGGACGGACTCAAAAGTAACACTCACGTTGATTAAAGCACCAGCTTCACGATGGAAAGACTATGTTCGCAACCGTGTCTCACAAATTCAAGAGCTCACATCTGATGCACATTGAAGACACGTTCCTGGCACGTCAAATTCAGCTGACAGTCCATCAAGAGGCATAACAACGCAACAACTCAAGGACCATTCACTATGGTGGACGGGACCAGCATAGCTTACTCAATCAACAGACTCATGGCCAAATCAACCTACGCTACCTGATGATTTTAGTACATTAGAAGCCCGTCCAGGAATCGCACTCTTCGTGACGTCACCCGAAGTCGACGTTCACTGGGATCTCATCAATAGGTACTCTTCTCTTAACTAACTGTTAAGAATTACAGCAATCTGTTTCAAGTTTATTGTAAGACTCAAGAAGAAACCTGACTTATCACCTGCAACAATCATCTCATCAGCTGAAATGGAAGCTGCCAAACTTTTCTGGATCAGAGCCACTCAAGCGGCATATTTCTCAACAGAGATAAAATCATTCCAGACAAACTCAACATTGCCAAAAAATCACGTCTTCTCTCCTCTAACAGCCTTTCTTGATCACAAAGGAGTAATTCGAGTTGGAGGTCGACCCAACCTGTCAGCACTCACACAGAATGGCAAACATCCTGCTATCTTACCCCACCACTCACGCTTGTCCTCACTTATCATTGACAGTGCTCATAGAAGAACGCTTGGGGAGGCACCCAACTCACTCTAGCGGAAACGCGACACTCATACTGGATTCTCGGAGGAAGAGCTCCAGTCAAAACTCATATTATACGATGTGTCTCATGCGCACGTCAAAGAGGAGTACGCGCACAACAGTTGATGGGTCAACTACCCAAAGCTCGTGTCACTCCATCACGAGCATTTACTCATACAGGAGTTGACTACGCTGGGCCACTCACAATCAAAACATGGAAAGGTCGAAGTGCCAAAACTACCAAGGGATGGATTTGCGTCTTCGTATGTCTTACTACGTCAGCAGTATATCTCGAGGCCGTCAGTCAATACATTTATTGCAACATACAGACTTTTCATCTCAAGAAGAGGAATCCCTTATACTTTGTATTCAGACTGCGGAACGAAATTTTGTTGGTGCAGATGCCATGCTGCGTCGGATGTTCACTTAAAGCTCCAACGAACATCACTCAATCGCCTCATTTCTGTCAAAAGACAGCACTCAGTGGCAGTTCAATCCACCTGCAGCACCGCACATGGGCGGAAAGTGGGAAGCGGCGGTGAAATCAATAAAATTCCACCTCCGACACACGGTGGGAGAAACAGTGCTCACTCATGAGGAGCTCTCTACAATGCTCGCTCAAATTGAGGCGACACTGAACTCAAGGCCACTTGAACCACTCAGTGACGATCCCGACGACGTGTCGGTACTCTCGCCAGGTCATTTTCTCACCGGCAGTGCACTCTCGACTTTGCCGGAACCACCTTTGAGCGACTTGAAGGTAAGTCACCTAACAAGGTGGTAACTCATCCAGCAGAAGTTGCAGTACTTCTGGACTCAATGGTCAACTCAATATCTCCAACGGCAACAATCAATTTCGAAGTGGCACCACCCATCCAACATCATCAAGGAAGGTTCACTTGTGCTCATAACTGATGAGCGGTTTCCACCATGCAAGTGGCCATTGGCTCAGGGTCATTGCTCTTCATCCAGGGAAAGACGGACTAACCCGTGTGGTAACGTTGAAGACAGCTACAACTACGCTAACTCGACCAGTCTGCAAGCTCGCACCTCTGCCAACTGAATCCAAGAACGAACTCATTGAAACATCATCAAAGTCTTGCTGACGGCGGGAGAAATGTTTGAGTTTTGCAATTCGCGGGCGGTAGCTGGCGTGCGGCCGCTGGCGTGCGGACGCGGGGTGGTTGCTATGCAACATTAAAAAAAAAACATTATTATTATTCAACAACGATATTTGTTATAAACAAGACGTTTCTTTCGTGTTCTCTTGCTGTTCTCATTAGTGTTTTTAATATACTTTCTATCAATTAAAGTGTTATTATTTTATTCTACCACATGTGTTAGTTATTTTTATCTGAACATCGTTTCCACTATTTACAAAACTATATAGTCCACTACACTCAAGCATATTTCACAAACAGAATTCAATATAGAAATGTATGTATCGTTGCATAGAGAGAAATAAAGTACATACTATATAGAATTCTACTTGGGAAAAATGTATAACATGGTAGATACGTTTATATAAAAATCCGGTGTGGTCATTAACTAGATGGAAACTGCGTTAGAAATACATTTTCTCTGGCGTCAATTATGTAAGAGTGTAACCGTGTTTTATGCGGGTTTTCTGTATTTAGATTTTGCCGAGATTTTTGTTAGTTTCATGTGAAGTTTAATGTACAAATCAAAATTGGCTAATATTAATATACTCTTAATAAGATGTAATATGTCCGTTTTATGAACTCGTCAATTTTAGTTAAGATCACAATGACTAATTAATATACTCATTGTATTTAGGAAAACAGGCCATGATTGAGAAAATGAAATTACTTCAAAACAATATTACAGAACCTATCTGAAAATATACCCGGACATTCAGAAAAACAAGTATGTATCAAGGAACCTATTCCACAACGCAATGAAGATCATAATCATATTAATCCAAAACCAATTTCAACAAAAGCCAAGGATATGTACTTAGCCAAAATGGAGATATTTCGAAAGGTAAGTTGCAATTATTTTAAGTAGTTTTTAGCTCATAGACCTCTTGTCGAAGAGCTATAGTGTTCCGCACGATGTCTGTAGCACTCTCCGATTTCAAAAAATTTGTGCAGAAATTCCCGACAGACCCCCTGGATCACGAAATGACTATTACAACATATGACCGTATGTATGTCGTCCGTTCACTCGCTCGTACTCCTAGACTATCCAACCGATTTGAATTTTTTTTACAAATGCGTATTATGGTCTAGTTGTGCAGTTGACTTTGTTTTTCATAATTTCCTTTAGAAGTTGAAAAAAAAAATATTTTGCAAATTTTTTCAGTCTCTATTTTTTTCTTCTGCTTTATTTTTCATTCAATTGTATTCAAAAAAAATTTGCATATGCAGGAAATAAAACATTATTTTTTTCATATTTTATATTTTGAAAAATTATGTAAGATTGAGGAAAAAAATATTTTTTAATTAAAAAATGAACAAAAGTGATTAATGCATTTATAGTCGGCTTAGTGTGCTTTGCTTTTGTTAAGAGAAGAAAATTTATTTATTTTATATAATAAGAGCGGACCGGCTGCCAGGGCCATATGCCGCTATTGACATGGTTTGAAAAAAGAAAAGAAACAAGGATAGTTAAACAAGGGGCGATTTTACATCTCGCTAAAAGATTCGATGGTCTTACAGAGTTTTAATATATTTTTAATTCTTGTGCTGTCATTGGCCAGTATTTCTGCTAGCGTGCCGTGTACGTCACAGTTTAATCGGGCATTGGTGTGTAGCGGACAATCGACTAGAATGTGCCGCACAGTCTGCCTTGCGTTACATCTGTCACACATGGGTACAGGGTCATCCAGAATTACATAGAGATGGGTCAAAGCAGTGTGGCGTATTCTCAAACGCGTACGAGCACATGCTCACGTCGGGTGACGGAACAAGGAGATGGCCATTTAGCAACGAGAGGCTTTATATCTTTCAGTTTGCTAGTGGAGAGATTCCACTCCTCCTGCCATGCAGATCCACAAAACTGATTATAGCAGACACCATGTCATCGAGCCTTACAGCATAACGGTTAACATACTGACTGTTACGAGCCTCAGATGCAGCTTCGTCCGCGACATGATTTCCAGGAATTCCAACATGCCCAGATATCCACATAAATGTGACACGTATATGCTGGCTATACAAGTCACTAAAAAATCGTATATTGCCTGAATCATTAACTGGTATTCACAGCTCGATACTAAAAAGCGCTACTAAGGCCTACTAGTTAGGAGTCTGCTAGGAGCTACTAACGTCGCTAGTAGCTTGTCTATTCAGAGGTCGCTACTAGGAGTGTATTAACTAGTGCAAGTGACTAACGAAAATATATGTGGCAACGTTGCAATTATCTGTCAGCCGTCAGAATAAACCCAACCTTACTGACATATGATTGGTCTGCGATAGGTATTTTGTGTAGATAGTGAATACTTTTGAATGAAAGGTAAGTAAATTAAACAATTTTTATAAATCAATAACGCTTTGTTATACATGGCACGACATTTTAATTAATATATAATAGATGCACGATATAAGAAATTTTGAAAAATCAAATATGTACGTATAGTGAATTCTCTATATAAGAAAGTTTTGGTTGTTTTTGCTTTGAGAGAGTTTTCGTACATCGAAATTAACCAAATATAACTATTACACAACTAATTACACCTATCATAATTTATTATTATACGTTTCTTGTAAAGGTACATATTATGTACAATACGGTATATAATAATATAAATAAAACATTTATATTTAGATGAGCGGAAAACGTGAAAGATCGGAAAATTGGTCAAAAGAAGAAAAGAACTACTTAATTGAGCTGGTGAGAGAAAGGAAAGTAATTGAGAACAAATCGAATGATATAAGCATTATAAGGGAAAGGAAAAAGTGGATATGAGAGGAGTGGAACAAGGATAAAAGAACAGTGGAGGCGAATGAAAGGTACAGCAAAGGCGAATGTATCAAAATTCAATCGTGCATCAAAACAGACTGGAGGTGGTTCTCCAACAGAGATACCAGCGGAAGCAGACTGGATGATACGAAATATTTGTCCAGACGACTTCTTTGTAGATTCTAGTCTGTACGATTCAGAAGCCGTGGAAGAACAGATCGCGGAAAGTACAATTTTAGTGTTGAATCCAGTAACTGGGTAAGTATGATGCAGTATTTATATTAATCAAGTATATATTTCATACCACAGGTACACCAGAAAATTTAATAAAGTATATATAAATCAATAATATTTTTATTATTATATTCATAGAACATTTATGTATACCCCGACCAAGTACTCCAACTGAAAATCCAGAACCCCCATTAGAAATCCCTGAAACGTCCTCCACCTCTAAACCTAAACAAACAAAAAGAAAATATGACACACTGCAGATGACCGGCTACGATCGGGCTCTGCTTGATATACAAAAAAAGAACTACGAAGCAGAAGATAGAAGAAACGAAGAAATACATAAAGAAATGATGAAGAAAATAGAAATAGAAAACGAGTCAACAAGGAAGAAACTAGCTATGAAGTTAGAGTTATTAGAATTAGAAAAAAGAAAACTCATGTTGCAAATCAATAATTTGGAAAACAAATTAAAATAGATTTTTATTTAATAAAATTGTAATTAATCTAAAATGTCTATTTATGACTGCTGCACGATATGCGTTTCCGCGAACATTATTTGGTGGTTGTGGCATTGGCATCTGAATTGCATCAATTTGTTCGTCATCACCGTCAGACGTATCAGAATCTATGTAAACATTATTATTATTAATTATTAAATGGTAGTAATTACATTGTGAATTCTAAATTTTTGTTTAAAAATTTGCAATTACCAGTGTCATTGACGTAATCATCGTTATCTAATCTGATATTATATATAACTGCCATTGCAGCTATGGCAGCTTTAGCAGTGTCCAAAGATATATTTAGGCCGATCTGAAGACCTCTAAATATTGCCTTCCAATGCCCGAAGCAACGTTCAATAGTTCCACAGGTGGAAGTATGGGAACTATTGTACCTACGTTCCGGTCTTGTTTGAGGGTCTGATAGAGGTGTTAGCAGAAAATGTCTGCATGGATAGCCTGCATCGTACCAGTAGTGTGATGATAGACGTCACTAGCAGGTTGGTTATGAAATAACAAGGTGTTATTCAAATGCTGTGGTTTGGTAAGTATACCTACAGAGTATTTCATACCAATGCGCATATATCGAAATTTCAGTGGGGCAATGCCCGACTTACAGCACAGACTTTCGACAGGACTAATACGAAATGGACCTGTGAACATTCTGATGCCAGCATTAAGTCTGTTGTTTAATTTTTGCAAGTCGCAGCGTTTGGCGGAAGAAAAAGCGATACACCCGTAGTCCAGCTTGGACAGAACCAAAACGGTATACAAACGTTGTGAGCATTCTCGATCGGTTTCCCATTTAGTGCTTGACAGACACTTGATTGCATTCATTGACATGCGACATTGATCCGAGAGGTGCATTATATGTCGACGCCATGTTAGATAACTGTCGTAATAAAAGCCTAAGAATTTCACAACCGCATCTTTCTGTATTTGAGCACCGTACATAGTAAGATCAGGACACACGTGTGGAGTCCGTGGACGACGAAAATCAACGACTTTCGTCTTCTCGGCTTAGAAGCGAAAGCCGCACGCAGTTGCTGCATGAGTAACTGTGTCAACAGCATTTTGCAGACGCCGTTTACAAACATCGACAGAAGATGCGGAAGTGAAGATGGTCAAGTCATCGATATATAAGCAATGGTCAACAAAGTTGGGAAGATTGCTGCCGATATCATTGATTGCGATCATGGAGAGTGTCACAGTGATTGAACCTTGAGGGATTCTGTTTTCAAGAGGATGGGAGCTAGAGTACGTATCATCAATACACACTTTAAATGAACGGTCACACAAGTTCTTAATGAATCGAGGTAAATTGCCTCATAATCCCCAGTCATGGAGTTTTCTTAAAATGCCATATCTCCAGATCATATCAAACGCTTTCTCGATATCACAAAATACAGCAACGAGATGCTTGCGCTCCACAATGCTGTTCTGTATGGCATTGGTGAAATACACCAGCAGATCAGTTGTTGAGTGCATCTTGCGTGAACCACATTGCCGCGGATCAGTGAGCTGATTTGATTCAAGGAACCAAACCAAACGCAGACTGATCATACGCTCATAGACCTTTGACAGGTGACACGTCAAAGAAATGGGTCTATAGCTGGTGGGCAGAGGGGTTCTTGTCTGGCTTCAGTACAGGAATAACTATTGCTTCGCGCCAAATATCTGGATATTTGCAGGAATGCCAAATTTCATTGAAGTAATACAGTATTTGTTCTTTCATTACCCTAAAGAGATGTCGTAACATAGCACAAGAAACGTAGTCCGGGCCAACAGAGATGTTGCTGGTATGCTTAAGTGATCAGCGAGGTGTTCAGCAATATTGACCTGGTCTGTGCATTCTACATTATCGACATGGAGCAAGGAAATTGTGTTGTATTTCCGATGATCGTCATGTACCTAATTTTCTTCCACAGAAGGCTAGGAGGATCGTCGGGCGTTATTTAAGACACGTACTCTCGCCAAGAATTCCGCTTGACTTGGCTAATAGTACACCGAGCTTGCGCACGTTCTTTTCTAAAATTTATTAGATTTTCAACGGAGGGATTCCGTCGAAATATTCTTAAAAATCGCTTTTTATTTTGGACGGCAGTGGCGATATTATTATTCCACCAAGGTACAGTACGCTTTCAGTCTCAGCTAAATCGACTCGCCACCTTCTGCTCAACACAAGGGGAATAGCAGAAATAGAAGATTTTATGAAAATAGGAAAGTGGTCGCCGAAATGGAGGTCGTCAAGAACTTCCCATGTAAGCTGTGGTGCAATAGCTGGCGAACAAAGGCAAGATCAAGAGCTGAGAAACTTCTGGATCTTGAATTAAAAAAGGTAGACATCCCTGTATTAAGGATAACTATGTTGTTGTTGTTATCCAAAAGGTTCTCAATAATCTGCCGTCTGTTTGTAAAGAACCCCATAGAGTACTGTGCGCATTGAAGTCACCAGAAGAAACGTTGGTTCAAGTTGTTGCACTAAACCCTCGATGTCATTCATGTTCCACGTGAAATTCGGAAGGTAGACGTTGCATATTGTTATTTTCATAGGAGCAAATATCTTAACGGCAACCGCTTGAAGCCTTGTTTGAAGATCGCAAGGAAGATGTGGTGTCTTAGAGTCCAACAATATAGCAACGCCCCCGTGTGCACGGGCACCGGGCACAACATCATAACGAATGACATTGAACCCGTTGAGGTGAAATGGCTCGAGTGGCTTGAGATGCGTTTCTTGAATGCATACACAGCAGGGATTATTGTCAGCTAACAGAAGTTTAAGTTCAGCTAAGTGATTGGCTATTCCACTGCAGTTCCACTGGACAAAAAAGATGATAGAAAATAATAAATGAAAGAATGCTATTTAAAATAGCTGACTTGTTTAATTTGAGAGTTAAACAAGTAGTGAATATTATAAAGAGAATATAAAGATGTGAAGAAAAGAAAAAAATATTACGAGGATCGGTCAGACTGACCAGGTTTACGTGGTCTGCCCTTAACCCATCCTCGACGGTCTTTTGGTTTGGCGCTTCAGCGACGGCTAATCCGTCCGCAGACTGGACTCAACGTCCATATTGGTAACTGAGTTACCAGATGGAAGTGGTGCCTGAGGCCTTGCGTAAGTCTCAGAGCGAGTGAAAGGTTTTGTTACAGATTGCTGTAAGTTTTTCAAAGGGGATACGAGACGTATTGGCGTTGATGGTTATTGGTTTGGGGCTGGGTGTGTTTATTACAGGTGTATCCTTTATGAGTGGGGTCGTATTAGTCGGTATGGTGGTTTTAAACATCGCTGCAAAATTTGCCTTAAAAACATCTTCAATCAATTGCTTGATTAGAGGTATAAGAAGAGTAGCTATGTCGGTTACAGTAGGAACGGGGACTGCTAGCTTGGATATAGCTTGCGCATAAGATGTATTGGCACGGGGAGTGCTGCGCTTGAAGTGATTCCTTGCATCTATGTAGCTGCATTTGTTAAGTTTCTTGTACTCGACAATAGCACACTCTTCTTTATATACCGGGCAATTACGCGAACTAGCTAAATGGCTTCCTTTGCAATTCACACATTTAAATGGCTCTGTACAAGGTACGCCTTCGGTCGTAGCGCTGCCGCATGCACAAATTTGTCCCTTGCTACATCGCCTGGCGGTATGACCGAAGAGCTGACATTTAAAACAGCGCATAGGGCTTGGAATGTAAGCACGTACGGGAAGACTGTGCATTGCTGTGCGAATTTTATTCGGAAGATTTATACAGTTGACAGTTAGAATAAGTGATGGTGTGTCTTTCAGTTCACCATCACGGAGACTCTTCATACGCTTCACTTCAATCACACCCTGAGATTTTAGCTCATCATGAATGTCTTCAACCGAGCAGTTGAGAAGGTCACCACAAGTCACAATTCCCTCAGAAATATTAAGTGAACTGTGCGCTGATACAATCACCGAAAATTCACACAGTTTTTTCACTTCCAGAAGTCTGTTTAGCACTGCTGCATTCAACCAGGATACCATCTCGTATTTTTTTGATTTTTTCGCTTCACCGATTAATCCGCAAAGCGCTTTATTTAATAAAAAGGACTCACTTGTTCAAAATTCCTTCCTTTATTATTTTTAATTATCAGGAACCGGGGCACTGGACCATCCGTCTCTTGATGAATCTTCTGCTTTTTGGCTGGGTTTTGTGAAAGACCAGGGCCACCACCATCCCCATACTCGCCACTAATCATCACCAGTGACGAGAAACACGGGGGAAATAAACACTATCGCGCAAAAATACACAACATTTTTTTAGAACAAATTTCTAAATCCACTATAAATCAATTAAAACTTGATTAAAACAAAACAGGTTTTTAATCCGCTTAATTGGCTTTAATTGAACCGATTTGAAACGTACGGAGCTCAAAGTAATCACGTCTGGTCACCACGAGTGTGAACAGACAACGGAACAGAACAAAATGTTTTCACACTTGTTTTAAATTTGTTGTTTTATTTCGACCTAGGCACCTGCTATTTTAAAAGTGTATTAAGTAAATAACTTGTGATAAATTCAGAATTGGACATACGTCGATGAGCTACAGGCATGGATGTCTGTACCCATTCCTAGTTTAATGTTCGTTTTCCCGAACTTGTTATTTAATGTCATAATCGTTTGGTCATCGTTTGACTTTGTACTCTTATCATTAATTTTGGTTGCAGGTTTTTCCGCAATAATTTCTGCTTGTTCTACTACCACCTCGACTGCACGACATATTGAGTCTGTTTTTGCTATTGTCAACTCTGAGTCACTAATGCCGGTATGCATAGTCACAAGTTACAGTCAGTTCAACTTAAACTTCGTACAAATCTAAAGTAACCAACCATTTGGTATGCATAGTCAACAAATCAACGGTAAACTGCATTTAACTGAAGTTGAACTTAACCGAGCAGTGTTAAATTGAGTTGACTGTAGGTTAATTCCCCCTCCACTGTACCGTACGCTGTCAGTTGCATATTTCAAATGGCCGTTGAACGTTACGTTTGAAATAAACAGCGTAATAATTCATGGTATTAGGTTCGCACCTCTGTTTTCTTTTTTCTTATTATTATATGATACTACTTATCATTTTGTGTTAAGTGCTTTTTCTGTGTAGTAATATGTCAATTTTGTACACAATCAGTTTTTGTGAAAACTAACCTAATCATCACTTGTCACAAAAGGAAAAGGAATTTTTGATTTCATTGTTCCAGTCGTATTTCAAAAGTAAGTAATAAAATAATACATTATACATTACATAATGTTACGATTATTTTGTTGCTGTTGTGTTTCGCTTTCTTCTTGACGTTTTGTGTTCTTGTTATTTTTCGTATCTGTCATTTTCGCGTTTTGTTATTAATCTGAAATACATTTTGTTTAGTTCGAGTCCATTTGATTATGTAGAAATATTTATAAATAATTTAGAGTCACATTTTAATAGTTTTCATCGTACTTACCAGTTAATTTAATTCAGTATATAAGTTTTTCAATTCCATATTGTAAGGTTAGCATCACTCGTTAATTTTAACACTATGAAGTTGAGTAGTTTGTTCAATTATGATAGTTTAATGACAGACCGGTTTACACCTAGTCACTAGCGTAAAGTATTTTATTTATTGTTTTATATTGTCACTAGTAATTTTATTCGAAGCACTCGTAAAGTTTATTCTCATTTAGTTGTGTAATTAATATCATTAATTTTAGGCTGACCCATATTTTGTCCCGTATTTCAGATTATTCTTCCGTTCTTTCGTGTAAATGTTTCTTATCGTCACCTTGACTAGGTCATAGTTTTGGCGCGAATTTGTATCTATCTTTCCTCTTCTTTCTTACTTAACCCTTAACTGATATACTGGGGTCTCTCGTGACCCCAGATTTAGAATATTGGCTAGTATTACGCAGTATTCGGCAACACCGCTGCGAGCGCCTCAGTAGCTGCATGACTTGTTTCAGTTTAGTTGTAGTTAGAAGCCCGTACTTGCAGCATTAGCCGTTTTCGGTATATTTACGTTTGGGGTCACCTGCGACCCCAGTATACCAGTAACGTTTTTTTTTACAATTTTTATTTCCACTTGTGATGGCTCGTCAATACTTAACAGACAAAGAGCTAGAAGAAATTGCTTTGAACCTAAGCGATATAGATGAACCAGCGGAGTGTCTAAGTGACTTTGGTGAATCTGTTGAGTCAATTTCGGACAATGAAAGTGAACATAGTCAGAACAACAGCAGATCCAATGCAGTTCCTGCAATGACGACCAATCCTCGTAAATAAAAAACATGATTGTCAGTTTTTTTATAGTTTACTAAAATGTCGTATTTTTTGTTTCAGGGGATCAAGTTATGAGTAAAGACAACATTCCAGCTAATATTGTAGTTTATTTTTTTATTTTTAGTTTTTTGTGTTAAGTAATGTTAAAAAATGTACGATATTTTATTTATTTTTTTTGAATAAATACGTTTCAATTATACTATGCGTTTTTTCGAAAAATTACTCCATTAAAATCAAAATAATAAATAAATATACAAAAAATATTTATTTTATAAATATTTTAGAAAATATGCTTGGGGTCATAGAAGTCCCCAGTATACCAGTTACGTTTCAAGAAACTAGTATACCAGTTAAGGGTTAACTAAATGTTCTCGCTCGATGAACAAGCCGAGGGGCGTCGTTTCGGGTTCTTTTGTTCCAAGTCTTTTGTTAAAAAGATAAGTAGTTTTCTGACCTTGCGAGAGCTCGCATCAAGGACGTGGTTCGTTTTTGCGATTTTCAATAAGTTATGTGTAAAGTTTTGCTCTTTTCGTGAGTTACCCAATTGAGGGGATTTTGTTTGCACAAAACATATTTGGTGCGAAATGGTACGCAGTACGTAATTTCGACCAGACACCCTTACGGGGATTAAACGCGAGCCGAACCGCCCTAAGAGCGTCGCCGGTTATTCAAGGACCCAGAGAGAACGTTGGTAGGGTTGCAGCCGAACCGCCACCCCCGGTATCTTACTCTCCGAACGCAGATCCCAGGGTGTAGCGTTACCCAGCCCAGTACCGATTCAGCAAGTCCCGATGAGTGATGCAGAAAGATAAGTGCCTTGGCCTCACCACGCTACCGTGTTTCTTTTTGTTCTACTTGAGCTCTGACTTTTTAATATTAGTTGTATTCATATTTCTTTTTCTTTTCTCTCCTAATTCTAGTTTTGTTTTATTTTGTTATTAATATTGTTAAGTCTATTAAATTCCCCAGTTCGCCATATGACTATATTTCCTTTTGTAATTCACTTCGCGCCGTGTCGTATTCGTATCCCCACCACTCTGTGAATCGACGTTGTACAACCTAGGGCCTTCTACATTATTTGTAACCACTTTTGATTTGGTTGGGCGCTAGCGCCACGCACGCCGGCATTTTGTTTATACAAACTTTTTGTTTATTTCCGTGTTGTTAATTTCATCCACGGTTATTCTGATTTCGCGGACATCCGATTGGATTCTGTTTTAAGAGTAACATTTACTTCTGTATCATAAATATTTACATACATATTTTCCCTTGTTGACACATATTTTTCTTTAAACTATTTATTTCTTTATACTTAATTACATCTTTTGTCAATACAATAGTTGTGTCACTTAAAACCGTAACATATTTAATTTATTTACTGGCCCCTGTATCATCCCTCACCCGTCCGTTGGTCGAGCATCGCCAAGTTATTTACTTTTGTTCGAGTCACAATTTGGCGCGGTGTTGTGTTCTGACAATAATTGCGTGGCGCCCAGATATTTGTTTTGAACCACCCCGTCTCCACTGAGAGCCGGCAACCTCACCCTTTGGCGAGGACAATTGTTCGTGTCCCATCTGGGCACGTAACAATATTATTATTACAATTTTTTTTTTTTCATTTTAGTTGAAAATGTCTTCAAGCAGTTCGAGTTCATCATCGTCATCTTTAGAAACTCTTGAAGAACTTGGAACGACCATAGATATAATTCACGACGAGAAGAAGTATCAAGAGCATGCTAATCCATTTGAAACATACGATGAAGCGGAATTCAAGTTACGTTTCCGTTTTAGCAAGCAGGCAGTGCAGAATTTTCTACAATTGATTGATACAAAATTGGAGCCGGTTCAAAATAAACGAGGGTTGCCGGTGTCTAAAATGAACCAGCTGTTGCACCATTATGCCCGGAATTTATAAAAATGCCGATAACACGAAGAGACCGCCTTGCCGTACAAGTAGCATTCCATGATATTTGTGGATTTCCGAATGTGTGCGGGAGTATAGATTGTACGCACATTAAAATAGAGTCACCCGGAGGAGAAAATGCTGAATTGTATCGAAACAGGAAGGGCTACTTTTCAATGAATGTACAAGTTGTGTGTGATGCGAATTTGAAAATTGTAGACATCGTTGCACGGTACCCTGGGTCAGTACATGATAGTACAATATTTAATAATTCTACTACTTGTTTTTTTTGACAAAAAAATCTTAGTTACTATAAAACAACTACAGACAGTTGTAATTAAAATTTGACTTCAACACTCTCCCTAAATTTGCAATTTCTTGATTGTCTGTATGCCAATAGATTCCCGCAATTTCTTTAGTCTGACCTTCACCATAGGAATCGTGAGCATATCTGCTCGTTGCATCTCTCCTGGGATGTGTTTGATTTGGATTTCGCCTTCACTTACCTTTTCTCTTAGAAAATGATATTTCACTGCTCTGTGTTTTGATCTTTTATGAAACTCGGGGCTCTTCGCAAGTTTTAAAGCACTTGCATTATCAATGTTCAGAATAGGTGCCGGTAATACCGTAGGTAATAATTCTCCAATTACCTCTTCAACCAGATCAGTTCCTTAGCTGCTTCTGCACCTGCTATATACTCTGATTCAGTTGAAAGAGTGACACAACGCTGCTTTTTACTGATCCGTGATACTGCTGCTCCACCGAAACAACACGCCATACCTGATGTTGATCTTCTCGTTTCTATGTCGCCCGCATAATCCGCATCGCTGTCCCCTACAAGAGCAGTTGGACCTGGACTATTAAAAATTTCGTGAACAAGTGTACCTAGTACTTACCTCATTACTCGTTTAATTGCTTTCCAATGTGCAATTGTTGGTTTAGCTAGTCCTTGAGAGATAGTACTGATAGCATATTAATATCTGACCGTATAGCCACAGATAAATACATAAGACTTCCAACAGCTGAACTAAATGGAAACTAATCGTTTAGTTTGTTATCATTCACATCTCCTTCTAGTTGTCCTTTTTCAATTGCTGTTTGTACCGGAAGAGCATCTTTCATGTTAAATCGTGCAAGAACTTTATTAGCATACTGTTCTAGATTAATAAAAATTCCTCCAGAGTCCAATACTTTTATTTGAACTCCAAGAAAGTTCGATACAGAATCATTAGTGATTTGAAACTCAGCCCTGAGTTTACTCAGAAAATCATGAAGAATTGGTTCATCTGGTGCTGCAACCAATCCATCGTCTACCCATAATACAACAAACAGTTTCTTCGGAAGATTACTATAAAACAGACAAGGATCAGCTATGCTTTGTTGAAGTCCATAACCTTTCGGCAAATCAGTAAATCATCGATTCCAACATCGAGGAGCCACTGCAAGCATAGATCTGATTGTATCAGATCTTACAACCGAGAATAACTCTGTAAAATCAACACCAGCTTTCTGAAAAAAAAAAAAAACATTTGCTACCAATCTCGCTTTAAACCTGATCGGATTGCCATTGGAATCTTCTTTAATTCGGAAAACCCAGCGGTTAGAAATTGCTTTCCTTCCAGAATGAAGATTAACCAACATCCAAGCTTTGTTTTCAATCAAGGATTGCATTTCTTCATCCATAGCAGCTTTCCACTTTTCCGAATTCGTAGATTTTAAAGCTTCTTTTACAGCACTGGGTTCATTTTCTGCAAACAGCATAAGTGGTATACTTGTCTGGCTTTCGTAATTTGCTTCTGTCCCGTAACTGACAAATAACAGAATCTCTGACATCTATTTGAGTTTCTTCTGATTTATCACTTTCAATGGATTCAACAATTTCATTTCTTGAAATAATAAGTTTTTCTGGAACAAGAGTTTCTTCCTTGAAAATTACATCACGACTTAAAATTACATCATTTTTCTCTGAGGTCCAGACGCGATATCCATCCTTATCTCCACAATAACTGACAAGGTATCCTTTAACACTTTTTTCCATTTCTTTCGTTTTTTTTTTTTAGTACATGCACAAAACACTCTATACCAAATATTCTGAAATGGTCAATGGACATTGTTTTTCCTGACCACATCTTTATAGGTGATTTTTCTTGGACTCCGGGTAGAAAAGTTCTGTTCGATATATAAGCATCGTAGATGAGGTATCGATGTTGGAACATAGTGTTATGGAGAAATTTGAATACATTGATCTTTTTTTGAATGGTGATGATAACACAGCTTCCTCAGTTACAGCTTGCCAAAAGAAAAATGCCACCACCAACAAAACGATACGTTTTGCAGGCAAAAGCATCATCATGTTTGGTGATCCATGTCAGCTATCACCCATCGGCAGACACATTTGGCAACCGGTATTGTTACGTGGTTTCCATGTAATGGTACTGAAAGAGGCCGTCCGACAGCGGGACGATCACGGGTTCGCTGCGTTGTTGCAACGTATTCGACTTGCCCAGCCGACAACGGAAGACATTGACACGTTACGCGGCCGCCTGATCACAGACGACCAGTTGCGTGACATCGACGTTACTGGACGAGGTGGCCTAATTTTGTTTCCGTTGCGCAGGCAAAAAGACGCCATGAATGATGTTGAACTGGCCAATTGGCCCGCACAAGGTGAACGAGTGTACGATGCACAAGACGTACACGCCGACGGTAACTAGGCACCGTTACCGAAACGAGTACGTGACTTCATCGACACGCTCGAACGTAAGAACTCACTGATGCCGCGGCGTGTTCATTTACGTTTAGGTGCTAGTGTGATGCTGTTGATAAACAGGAATGTCGCCAACAGATGGGTGAACGGGAAAATTGCTATAGTTGACAGTATGACTGACAATTACGTTGTGATTTCAGATCCCAGCACACCTCAGCGACGTTTGGTCGTTTACCGACTACGTCAGGATATACCGTATCCGAACGCGGACGGACAGTATATCCGGGAACAATTCCCACTGGACTTGGCATACGGTGTCACAATCCACAAGAGTCAAGGGCAGACTCTTGATATCGTTGCCGTCAACGCTGAGGGATTGCATTACTCTGGTCAATTTTACACGGCAATCAGCCGGGCACGGGAACCTAATGGACTGTACCTTCTGTCTTTCGAGCCAGAATCCATCTATCTGTACCGACATTCGCACATTAATTGAATGGTTTAATGTTGTAGACTGTTTGTTCCAACATGACGCTGACTGGGCCAGACCAGAAATGCCTACAGTTGGCCAACTAACTTATAGGCAACAAACCGGTAGTTGTATCATACCAGCAGCAGTGCCCGTTACTGCTTCAGTAAAGGCCGTTAAACGACCTCGGCTTGATGCTACAACAGTAATGCCACCTCCACCACCACCACAACAACCAGCAGCAGTAGCACCAGTGGTTGTGGTTGATGAAAGTAATGTGGAATCGTTTGTACATGATGCGTTACGAGCGGTAAGTCTGATTCCCATTAATCTACCATTGCACGAGTACGTTTGCGAATTCAACAAAATTGCCGCTCAACATTCGTGGACAGTACAATGGATGGATGACATCGCCGACCGTGAGCAATGTGTGTACAATTCTAGGAACCCCGGCTATCAAGTCGACCACGGTCGCAGCGAGCGATTTTACTATCTGTTTGCCGAGGAACAGGGGTACATTATCACAACAGAAGGGGATAATTCGTATCTATTTCATGTATTCTCACTCGTCCTCTACGGACATCAAAGACACGACTCCCTATTTCGTTTTCTATGTTGTATTATATTTGCACGGTACAACTCCTACTATAATGTTCACATGAACTGTTTGCATTTAGAATACGAAAATGTCCAGTCACTGATACATTACACTGCTGCCTGTACCAGTCACCAGCGCAGTTGGAGCGGGGCCGCACACCTGACGGACATTGCACAAATCGCCCGACGAGATGTGTACGTCTATAATGCCGATATAGACGAACAGTGGAAATGCGCACCCATCAGATACCTGCAGGAGGCAATTGATGGTAATGAAATGCGTGGCTCATTGCACATACGGTACGAGTCACGGCTGCCACCATTCGACAATCATCAACCGCTCGCACTTTTGCTCTCCGATGCAGGTACAAACGCATCTCACTACAGTGCCATACTGCCAATATCCGTGGGCCTTTTTATGCTGAAACCAGCGGCAGTATTACCAATACAAAGATAGGTACGTACTAACTATGGCACACACAAACACAAACGGACATAACTCACGTACTTATTGTCTAGTAGGCAAACAAAACTTTTAAATGTATAAAAAATATGAACAAAAATGTTGTTGTCATAATAATCTTGTTAAAAAACATACTAGTTTTGTGAATGTTGTTGATACCAAACACAACAATCAAACGAATTAATTACAATTATTCGAGTTATTCATTCCATTCATCCAAAATACATACATAGTGCTTCTGTTGGTCCTTCGATTTTTGTACTACATATTAAACATTTTGGTCCTTCGAGCCGGATCGGCGACATATGGATATACGAAGCGATTTTCATAGCTATTTCTGAGTCTGCACATCAATTCCAAAGCCACGCAATGATTGTTTGAGTAAACGCAGAACGCAACGTACAGAAGAATTAAGAAATATTACATCGTGAATGATTCTACAGACATTTACGAAAGGTATTTTGGAAGCTAAAACAAAGTAAGTGACTATTTCAAGTTACATAAAACACATATCTGGTGTCATCATTGTATTTTCATACAAAATACTCGTTATTGCAATACACAATAGTCATGACAGAACAGAATGAAATACAATTGTTGCAAGTACGTAAATCTATCAAAACCAGTCTTACTAGAATCCAACATTTCGTAGATAGTTTTGATATTAATGATAACATAGAACAATTAAACGTTCGTAATACGAAAATAGAGGATTTATGGTTGAAATATGAATCAACGCAATCTCTATTGGAAGGCATAGATTTTGACAGACATGAAGACGATCGAATTGCATTTGAAACAAAATATTATGAAACAAAGGCTAATATTCAAAAAATCATTAATGACACGTCAGTTAATAGACCCGCAGTAATCACAACTAGTTCAACGACGATATCGAATAGTAATTCTCACAGTCAGTTACCTAAGGTAAAATTACCTCAAATAAGCTTGCCAACATTCACTGGCAGTTATCAAGAATGGCACAGTTTTCATGACATTTTCAAGTCTCTTATACATGAAAACGAAACACTTTCAGATATACAAAAATTATATTATTTGAAAGCATCATTACAAAGTGAAGCACGCAAGGTCATCGAATCAGTAAATGTCACTTCTGAAAATTATTCAATTGCATTCAAACTATTAGTTGACAGATTTGACAATAAACATTACATAATAAATGCCCATTTAAAATCATTATTCGAAATACCAGTTGCTCAAAAGGATTCAGTTTTAGGATTGAGAAATCTAATTACAGAAACTAAACACCATTTACGTTCACTTGAAGTATTAAACCTACCTGTTCAACAATGGGATACAATGATTATATATATCACTGCACAAAAGTTAGACAAATTTTCTAGACGAGAATGGGAATTAAGACGAGAAAATGATAATTTACCAACAATGGAAGAATTCTTTAAATTTCTAGAACAAAGATGTTTTTCTTTAGAAGCAATTAATTATCCAGATAAACCAAGTGATTTAAATAAAATAAAAACTTCACATACTACTTCAAGTTTGAACTATTTACCTTCATGTAAATTGTGTAAAGCAAATCATTTTTTATATAAATGCGAAAAGTTTCTAAAAAAGAATCAGCAAGATAGATTATCAACTGT
The DNA here is from genome assembly GCA_963422195.1 of Carabus problematicus. Lineage (NCBI taxonomy): Eukaryota > Metazoa > Arthropoda > Insecta > Coleoptera > Carabidae > Carabus > Carabus problematicus. Next base: position 5,846,967 of record OY728580.1, read on the forward strand.
TAAATCACTAGGACTCTGCTTAAATTGGTTAAAATCAGGACACATGGTAAAGGATTGCAAATCAAGTACATGCAGAAAATGCACTCGAAAACATAACACATTAATTCATACCGAAGAACAATCTCATTCAGATTGTACGTCAGCAAATACTAAAACACAATTAAATGCTGCGCTATATAATTCAAATAGTCAGTATCAAATTTTACTTGGAACCGCTATCGTTAATATACTTGACAGAAAAGGAACATGGCAGTGTTGTAGAGTTTTATTGGACAGTGGAGCACAATCTAACTTTGTGAGCACATCTCTAATAAATCGATTAAAATGTAAAACGGAATCAATACAAATGCCTATAAATGGTATCAATCAAATTCAGACTAACATAACAAAGTCTGCAGATCTTGAATTTGCTTCTACAACATCGAATTACAAGGAGAAATTAACATTTCTAGTGTTAGATAACATCACTATTAATTTACCATCAATTCATATAAATCAGAATAAATTAAAGTTACCTAACGTTCAGTTAGCTGATCCTGGTTTCGGTGAGCCACGACAAATTGATTTGCTCATTGGCGCAGAAATATATTTCGATTTATTACAACAAGGAAAAATTAAATTAGGTAAAGATTTACCTACCTTACAAAAAACAAAATTAGGATGGATCTTATCTGGAAGAATCAAACATTTTGAACATACCAATAATTCAACATGTTTGTTATCCACCAAAGACGATCTGCAAGACCAAATGGCTAGATTTTGGGAAATAGAACAATATCCCAATATCAAACACTATTCTGAAGAAGAACTGAAATGCGAAAATTATTTTAAAACAAACGTAAAACGTGATAACACGGGAAGGTTTATCGTTAAACTACCATTCAAGAAAAATCTACAAGTTGGAGATATGGTGTTATTAAAACACGAGAACATGTATCCCCTACGTTGGAAATTGGGTCGAATTATTCAAGTTCAACCTGGTGCAGATGGAAGAGTTCGTGTAGTTACACTAAAAACATCTTCAGGAATTTTGAAACGACCTATTAACAAAATATGTTTTTTACCCTTTGAAAACAATAATTAAAATATTCTATTTCAAGGTGGGCGGGATGTCTAATAGGCAAACAAAACTTTTAAATGTATAAAAAATATGAACAAAAATGTTGTTGTCATAATAATCTTGTTAAAAAACATACTAGTTTTGTGAATGTTGTTGATACCAAACACAACAGTAAAACGAATTAATTACAATTATTCGAGTTATTCATTCCATTCATCCAAAATACATACATAGTGCTTCTGTTGGTCCTTCGATTTTTGTACTACATATTAAACACTTATCGTATCACAGATCTACACGATCTTATTCAAATTTACAAAACGCATACAACACCGAATCATGCTGTAATACAAACACAATTAGTCCGTTACCCCTCCTCATTAAGAGAATGCATTTTATGTGTTTTGTATATTTGCTGAGCACGTACATATTAATCGCAGCTGAATTGCACTACTCGTGTCTCATTGCGGCAAGTTGTGTTTGCATTAATTACACACTTGCGCAACACAGAAAAATCAATGGTCGGTGTTGTAGGCGCATACACTAGCATTTGCTCAATCAATCAAGCAATCATCATTGATGTGAATAAATGTATACAGAACAGTATACAGTACGTATACATTTTTTTTGGGAATAAATTACTCTCTCAGCACGTTACCACACGTACATAATACACATATACAGTAATATCCCGCACAGTACGGCTCATCATCGGTACAGCTAATATGCCTTTAGAATCCGTCCCACCAACGGAGTATACCACATACATTGGTACACTGAAGATAATAAGTTTTCATTGACATTGTTGTTTGACTTCTTGACTTTTGTAATTGACTACGATTTACTTCGATGGCCTGGAGAGCATTGAGACATTTTAGTATTCTCGATTTTATATGAAAATCTCAATCATTTTGCCCCGTAACCCAGCATACTGCGATCGTAACTTTAATGCGATCTAACATGTCTGCAATTTACCACTTCTTCGCTCTGATACAACGTTGCAGCTGTCATTCCGCCGGCTCATTGACAATTTTACGCGACCGAGAAACACAGCCACATCGAATCCGTGCTGTACGGAATGTTACTGTATACGATTAGAGCAATGCATTTAGTGTTCGTTTTTGGGGCACTAACATATTACTCAAGACCGGATTGCTATGTTCGTGTCCCGTTACGTGTTTGCACTATTTACCACTGACAACACGGAACATTGTTTGGCCCACAGTGTTGTACTCGCAAACACACGAGCGATATCCGCTCATTCACTCATCATCACAGATCAACCCGATCTCAGGCAATGTACAGAACTCTATGCAACACGTACGTATTCATTCCGTATTGGAATAGTTACTCATTTGCAAATTTGTCACTCACCAGAGATCTATCCGTACATAATACATATGATTAATACAGTGCAATTATGCATTGGGGTCCGGGCACAACGTGGTAATCGTAGTTTGACTACATTACCCGTGCCTGTAGAACCATCATATATGTTTTAATCAGTATTTGTACACGACACACTGTGTGTGTCTGCCATTCCGGCAAGTGTTACATAATACATATAAATGATTAAAACAAAGCATTTGTTGTTTCGATTCTGGGCACAACGCAGTAATCATACACTGAGTACATTGCCCGTGCCCAAGAAACTTCATATAATGCTATTAACAAGTATTTGTACACGATTCTCTCGGTGGCAATCCGCCAAGTGTTTGCAATCATTGCACTCACTCAAAGCAAACAATTTGTTGTTACACGATGGTGCATAAGTTTCGTACAAAATTGCTTTCAATAATCTGTTTTTTCCGTCGCACAGCAGGTATATTCGTCCCGGATACATGGGTGTTCGCGGGAACTCACCCTAAAAGGTAGTCTATCACAATAATTAATCATTCAATTCTTTCATTATTTATGCACTATTTACAATTGCGTGCGGATTTTATATACATATATTTCTCCCCCCACTGGGCACATTCTTTGCGGACGCCCATGCCTGGACATATCTATTCGCCGTTTATACTTGGGTAAGTGGAATGGCTAAAATATTTACCAGACATCCAACGCTGTTTCATGTTTTTGGCTGTGTGTTTCAGAGTCTTGCAACGAAGAAAAACAATGGATTTTTTTTGTTTTATAGTAGGATATAGCAAAAGGTTTTTTGGTTTTTTTTCCCTCTCCTTTCAATAATAGTAGTTCGATCAGAAAATATGAGAAACCAACGTTTTCGTCGTTGTCATTGGTCAAGTGGTCCCTTGCCAAAGAATTGAAACCAGTCTGGCTTCTGGCATCCGGGCAATTGACACAGAAACTTCGCGGTGGTGAACTATATTGTTCGCCATTTTCACTCAAGTCAGAGAAGATATACAGACGTTGCATAAAGGTGCTTCATGTTATACATGCAGAACATGTGCCCATTTGAAATCAACTACTTGCTTCTTTTCAGGACCACCGTTCCAGTTGCCCAATTGTAACGTGGGACGAACGCAACGAGGATCAATCATCAACAGCCGTGCCATGAGCTTTGGACTGGGACCAGACAATTATCTCCAATTGGTCAACGCAAATCGCGTGCCATTCCATGCGGGCCACATACTGGGGGGAACCCACCGGGAAACTGGAAGAATTTGATTACTTCGAGGTTGCTACCTCCAGCTTATAGCTCAGGCTTTGCTTCATCCGATTAACAGCTTTTCACGACAATGATACCGGCGAGGAATCGAAGACTATACCAGACCATGACAATCGGTTATAATGGATTACGTTTCGCGTATTGAATATCACTGTGTATTGTTACTTTCTTAGACAGCACTTTTGTCACATAAGATCAGAAAAACAAATAACACATTTGATTCGGTAGATTATTTTTTCAGTCGGAATAAAGGGAAGAATATTGTAATAGAAACAAATTATCGTTTTTCTGCTGTAATGATAATGCAAAATATCTTCGCGGAATTTCTTATAGACCTATTGGGATGACATCTACCGGGTATAAGATCATTTCTGTCTGCGGTAGGTAAGTGGTACATGCGCAGCACGTATCGGTTCAAGTTATATTTCTCCCCTCCAAGGAATTAATCAGTTCACTTTGAGCCAGTCACGCTTGAATGAAGGTACGTTGTTTTCTATTTTATTATGCTTAGAAATAAAGGTAATAATATGTTTGCCATTTACATTGCATTGCATTTCGCTTCATAGAGACTTTCTTTGAGATACATTTTCGTTATCTGTTGCGGTGTTGCTATGATCTTTTCATGTTTTCCTCGTCAAATGTGATCTGCGTGATATTTTTTGTATGTGCCGAGGATTAAATTCAATTCTGTACTAATTCTAAAACAAATGGCACTCTTTGCCTTTATCTTCATTTTATCACAGCGACAAGATCTTCCTGCGAATATCAAATTAATAGTCGGACGCGTTTGTTTTCGGTTCGGCTGGCTGGGGGATTCCCCGCAAGCACATAAACAAAGAACATTCCACAGAAACATCTAGAGAATCTAAAGTACACGTTTCTATCATATTATTCCTATTCATTTATGTGCGGTTCCAAATATTATTATAACGGTTGCTGTTCCTGTGTGTCTATGTTTTCGGAAAAATGCGTCGCATTTGATTAGTCCAATTTATTTTCTGCGCCACACAGACTTAAGTGTACCCTCACTCCCTGCCAGTTGTTGAAATATCCTTTCTGTTGTTTCGTTGGCATACTGGTCTTATTAACTACTTACATTATTGTATGTACTTCATTTTCCAGATAACGACAATGAACAGTGGTGAGATATTCTCTGCGTACTCAGACAAGTAACAGTTGGTTTAACCCTGGAGCGGGCGCGCCATTATTTATGTAAACAGCGGGCGCGCGGTGCAAAAATGCTACCAATAGTAAAAGGACCTGTTTGCCAATACGTATTAATTTAATTTTCATTTTTTGGTACTTCAATCTCTATCATCAATATTAGTAAGTCATTTACATTGTTACATTTAACATTTATGACTCATTGTTTAGATATTTTTATTATTACAAGAGAAACAGATTGCATCAGTTGTATTGAATATTCGCCTGTTTTCTTTTGTGTTTTCTACATTAATACAATATAAAAATTGAGCGTTTATACTTGCAACATTAAGAATAGCATAAAATAATGCCAAGTGCCATCTTCTGGTGGCACGTGACACAGAGTATCTGGCACATAATTGATCAACTGTATCGACACCACCTTTGGTAATTTTATAATCAATTATTATTTGAGGTTTTTCCAGTAGCTTCATCAATTTGTCTATCATCATGCATAGTTTCTTCATCATCTTCACTCCATTCCTCAATATCAGAATCATATTTTTCCTTTGTATCTGACAGACCTTCTAGCATTTGACGAAGGTCGTCGTCAGAAAGAGCTTTTCTCTGTTATGAATAACTAAATATACATACATACATACATACATACATAACATCACGCCTTTTCCATTACTGAGGTAGCAGGCCCTTTATTTCCTACAATCACTAAAATATATATATATATATATATATATATATATATATATATATATATATATTTATATATAAAACTGCCTTTCATTCCTTATTTTCTAACAATAGCTCGCCAAATACTCCTATCCATACATAACTGTCTCGCCTCGTTAATATCCATACACCTTGTCATACATGCTCTCCTATTATTTCTACTTATAATTTTACGTTCACTCAAAACATTTTCTATCATATTCATCCATTTACTCCTCGGTCTTCCTCGCATTCGTGTTCCTTCAATTTCACCCAAATAAATCTTCTTAGTCAATCTATCATTTGACATTCTTTCCACATGTCCAAACCAGCGCAGCTGACTTGAAGCCACTCTTTTCACAACATGTTTACTAATTTCACATTCATCATACACTACTTTATTCCTAATACGGTCTCTTCTAGTCACTCCGCACACTCCTCTCAAAAATCTCATTTCAACCGCAGTTACCCTTTTTTTATTCCGGTTATCCCATACCCAACATTCACATCCATACATCAACGATGGCACAGGTACACCATTATACACACATAACCTAGCTTCTCTTGATACATTCACATTTCTAGCAAACATTCCCAAAGCGCCCAAAACTTTTCTGCCTGCAACCACTCTTCTTTCAATTTCAGCATTCATCCGTCCATCTTTCGAAAACATGCATCCCAGATACATAAATTCATTAACTTGTTCCATTTGCTCACCATCTATGCTAATCTTGCATTCCGTAACTTCATCCTTCTCAAAAACTAAAATCTTACATTTTGAAGCATTCATGATCAAATTCAAACATTTTCCCTGATTTCTGACACTCTCAATCATTCTCGTCAATTGTTCCTCAGATTCACCCATAATAACCACATCATCAGCATATGCCAATGCAGGCACAACGAAATCACTTATTTTCACACCATCATTTGTACACTCTAACGCTCGTCGCAATAACACATCCATATACAAATTAAAAAGCCAAGAAGACATCACACAACCCTGTTTCACACCCACGTCAATATTGAACCATCTACTCAAACTACCATCCACACGAACTGCTGCTTGATTATTTACATATAAAGCCATTAATGCTCTCAATAACGTACCACTAACGCCATACTCCTTCAAAATAGGCCATAATTTTTCACGCACAACACTGTCATATGCCTTCTTTAAATCAATGAAAGCACAAAACAATTTCTTGTTTCGGTCCAAAGTCTTTTCCACAATCATTCGAAGCGAAAACAATTGATCCACACATCCTCTTTCAGGCAAAAACCCACCTTGCATACCATTCAGTTTACTACATGTAATCTCCCTTACTTTATTAATTAGAACACTACTGTACAACTTACACACAACACTCAAGAGACTAATCGCACGATAATTTGTACATTCACTCATATTTCCTTTTCCTTTATACAATGGAACAATTACAGCACGCTTCCAATCTTCTGGAACAACATTTTGCCGCAAGCAGAATTTACATAAATAAACTAGCCAAGCAAACACTTTTTCGCCACCATACTTTAACATCTCTACTGTAATATCATCTATTCCTGCAGCTTTTCCAGTTTTCATTCTAGCCAAAGCATTACTTACATCGTCTTCATTTATATCCCAACATTCATTTTCACCACAATCAAAATCATTCATATTATCATTTATAACACAATTATTTTCATACAATTTGCTAAAATAACTGGTCCATCGTTCCCTAATCTCGGATTCTTTCCACAATAAATTACCATCATGATCTTTAACTGCTTTTACACAAGACATGTTACCACCCTTCAGCTTTTTCACGCATGTCCAAAACATCTTTTTATTGAGAACAAAGTCATTCGTCAATTTTTCATTCTTCTCTTTCTCACATTGCATTTTACTTTCACGCACAACACGCTTTGCATTCGCTCGCATACTTTTATATTTAAGCAAACATGCATCTCGAAAATCGCCATATGAATCCTTAACACTCAAAAAGCACAGATATGCTTCTTTCTTTAAACGTATAGCCTCCTTCACATTATCATTCCACCAATCATCTTTCATTCGTACACCTACTTTCGATACACCGCATGTTTCAGTTGCACACGTTACTACACAGTCCCTGAAAGTATTCCACTCACTAGCTAGATCTTCAAAATTCTCTGAGCAAATGGGTAAAACGGTATTCAATTTATTAATATATTGCAGTCGGACCTCTTCATTCTGCAATCTGTATGATCGAACACGTGTCATTCTTTCAGATTTCTTTACCCTCATTTTCCAGCCCTGAGCCAATTTAACACGGGATACAACCAAATAATGATCATTCGTTCCCAATTCTGCACCACGTTTTACTCGTGTATCTACAACAAGGCTTCTTAATCTCTCATCATACATTATCAAATCAATCACACTACGTCTATTCTCATGAATATTCTCCCATGTATAGATATGTGAAGACTTATGTTTGAAGAAAGTATTCGATATAAAGAGACCATATTCTATACAACAGGCAACAATCATTTTTCCATTTTCATTTACCCTTGCATCACCAAAACTTCCCACAACATTTTCACTTTCATTTCTCTTTACACCAACCCATCCATTTAAATCACCTGAAACAATTATCCTCTCACCAGGCTCACAAGTATCAAGCACATTATTTAATTCATTCCAAAAACATTCCTTCTCATAATCATTTTCACATTCAGTCGGACCATAAACACATACGAGAAATAAATTACCATCATGATCTTTAACTAAATATAATGTGATAAAATAAAATTGGGTTATTGGAAACTACTACACAACATTTTTTTGCATTTTACATATTCCAAGAACGGAAACCCCGTTAATTTATCACTAATATAAATGAACATGTCCATGAACCAATTCGTTGAATCTCCACTACCCTCTTGATTGATATTGGTAGCACATTTGCACCAGCGCGCCCGCTCCAGGGTTAATCATACTTTTTTTTTCTACAGGACAAAAACGATACCATATGTCACTTATGAAGTCTGCTCAAGGTAAGTTGTTATTATTGGCAATATATATATACAGTGTGTCCCAGCGACTACCATACATAGGAAAATTAACATTGGGAAATTATGTAAGGATCAAGTATTGCTGTGTCTGTATCTAAACATGTGATTGTCACAAATTAAACAGTAGGTAGTTGAATTAATCAAATTTGAAACTGTCAGATTGCTGTTATTTTTTAAATTTGCTGAAACAATACAACTATTACCATTGAATTATCAATATTCTTGCAAATAAATAATTTTTTGGGATAAATAATATGGTTATATTTATTATTTTATAATAAAGTTTGTGTAGAAACAAATTTGGATGATTTTCAGTAATACATACCACCAACACAAAGCTTAAGAGATTGTATTTTGTAATGGAAAAACGAAGAAAAACACAACAGTTAAGCACTAAATTCAATGACTGGTATTCACAGCTCGATACTAAAAAGCGCTACTAAGGCCTACTAGTTAGGAGTCTGCTAGGAGCTACTAACGTCGCTAGTAGCTTGTCTATTCAGAGGTCGCTACTAGGAGTGTATTAACTAGTGCAAGTGACTAACGAAAATATATGTGGCAACCTTGCAATTATCTGTCAACCGTCAGAATAAACCCAACCTTACCGACATATGATTGGTCTGCGATAGGTATTTCAAGTAGCTGGTGAATACTTTTGAATGAAAGGTAAGTAAATTAAACAATTTTTATAAATCAATAACGTTTTGTTATACATGGCACGACATTTTAATTAATATATAATAGAAGCACGATATAAGAAATTTTGAAAAATCAAATATGTACGTATATTGAATTCTCTATATAAGAAAGTTTTGGTTGTATTTGCTTTGAGAAAGTTTTCGTACATCGAAATTAACCAAATATAACTATTACACAACTAATTACACGTATCATAATTTATTATTATACGTTTCTTGTAAAGGTACATATTATGTACAATACGGTATATAATAATATAAATAAAACATTTATATTTAGATGAGCGGAAAACGTGAAAGATCGGAAAATTGGTCAAAAGAAGAAAAGAACTACTTAATTGAGCTGGTGAGAGAAAGTAAAGTAATTGAGAGCAAATCGAATGATATAAGTATTATAAGGGAAAGGAAAAAAGCATGGATGGAAATTGAAAATCTATTGAAAGTTAGTGGATATGAGAGGAGTGGAACAAGGATAAAAGAACAGTGGAGGCGAATGAAAGGTACAGCAAAGGCGAATGTATCAAAATTCAATCGTGCATCAAAACAGACTGGAGGTGGTTGTCCAACAGAGATGCCAGCGGAAGCAGACTGGCTGATACGAGATATCTGTCCAGATGACTTCTTCGTAGATTCTAGTCTGTACGATTCAGAAGCCGTGGAAGAACAGATCCCGGAAAGTACAATTTTAGTGCTGGATCCAGTAACTGGGTAAGTATGATGCAGTATTTATATTAATCAAGTATATATTTTATACCACAGGTACACTAGAAAATTTAATAAAATATATATATAAATCAATATTTTTATTATTATATTCATAGAACATTTATACCCGAACCAAGTACTCCAACTGAAAATCCAGAACCTCCACTAGAAATCCCTGAAACGTCCTCCACCTCTAAACCTAAACAAACAAAAAGAAAACATGACACACTGCAGATGACCGGCTACGAGCGTGCTCTGCTTGATATACAAAAAAAGAACTACGAAGCAGAAGATAGAAGAAACGAAGAAATACATAAAGAAATGATGAAGAAAATAGAAATAGAAAACGAATCAACAAGGAAGCAACTAGCTATGAAGTTAGAGTTATTAGAATTAGAAAAAAGAAAACTTATGTTGCAAATCAATGATTTGGAAAACAAATTAAAATAGATTTTTATTTAATAAAATTTTAATTCATCTAAAATGTCTATTTATGAATGCTGCACGATATGCGTTTCCGCGAACATTATTTGGTGGTTGTGGCATTGGCATCTGAATTGCATCAATTTGTTCGTCATCACCGTCAGACGTATCAGAATCTATGTAAACATTATTATTATTAATTATTAAATGGTAGTAATTATATTATAAATTCTAAATTTTTGTTTAAAAATTTGCAATTACCAGTGTCATTGTCGTAATCATCGTTATCTAATCTGATATTATATATAACTGCCATTGCAGCTATGGCAGCTTTAGCAGTGTCCAAAGATATATTAAGGCCGATCTGAAGACTTCTAAACATTGCCTTCCAATGCCCGAAGCAACGTTCAATAGTTCCACGGGTGGAAGTATGGGAACTATTGTACCTACGTTCCGGTCTTGTTTGAGGGTCTGATAGAGGTGTTAGCAGAAAATGTCTGCATGGGTAGCCTGCATCTCCCAACAATAAACCTTGTATTGTACCGTTCTAAAAATGTATGAAATAATTATAATGAATTGTGTTTAATGCTTAATGAAAAGTATGTTACTTCAAATTTTCTTGCCAATGTACACTCTTGCCATATTCTAGCGTCGTGTGCACTACCTCGCCATCGGGCATTTAAATCAATAATGCGATGATTGGCATCGCACACAACCTGTACATTCAGAGAGTACCAGCCCTTCCTGTTGCAATACAGCAACGGCCTTTATTTGTCAGGATTTTTAATCCGAACATGGGTGCAATCAATGCACCCAACAACATTTGGAAAACCGGCCTTTACATAAAATTGATTTTTGACTTGATTGACATTATCGGAAAATCGAACAAATTGTTGTAATTTCGATGCCAATGCCAGAGACACTCGCCGCACAATCCGGCTAACACTAGCCTGACTTATACCGTGCAAATCACCTAAAAATAAAGCAAAATCATTGAGAACTTACATCATTAATCACTGATAACTTAGGTTATAATAATATTGGATGTAATACAGTAACATGTATCACTTAAATCTTAACCAACTACACTATTTTTAAACTTGACGTTAGTTGACGACCAAAAATTAACTATTATTAACATAATATTCATAAAAATTCGAATAAACCACTGATCCTTCTATTTTTCTGGTTGACCTTGCTACTTGACAAGTAGCACTGTTCAGCATTCAATGTTCACATAGTGGGGATGCGAATTATTTTAGGCGGGATTTTATTGGTGGCAATACAAATTAAATTTTATATTCTTACCATTGTCTTCTTGGTACATGCCTTTAGCATAAAATCGCAATGCGATTAGTACCTGCAATTCGGGCGATACACAGTCGCGGCGATTTTGCTTTGGTTCAAGCACCGGTCGAATCAAGCCTGTTATATATATCGCGGTATTCTTATTTATGCGATATCGCCGCTTAAATTCTACATCCGTATAAATTATATACGGATCTGCGTGGTCGCGATAATTTTTTCTCACTATATTCCGTAAATTTCTTACTTCTCTCACTCTTCGCACATCTCGCAAATTACGTACGAACGCGGCAGCCATATTTAAACAAGCAATTGGTGCGACTAATTTTCGCTAAAAGTTAGGAGTCTCCTAGCTTAGTCGCGCCTAGTCGCGACCTGTGAATAGACATTTTTAGTAGGCCTTAGTAGATTCCTCTAGTAGCCCTTAGTATCGAGCTGTGAATACCAGTCATTATCACTAGCAGGTACTAATCAATGAAATGTTCAAATGTATTCCCATCTGTCATAAAATTCTGTTCCTCATTTAATGTAAATGTGTACTCGTCAGTGAAACAAATATTTTCTAAAGCATGAAATTTATTAAACATTAATTCATAAAAGTTGTTAGTTTTTCACTATCTGCTGTTAATAGCAGCGTGTAATATTTTGAAGCAAAATATTTGTATTTTTTATGAGTGCTGGCAAAATATCTACTTCGTTAACATTCTGGGTTACTTTTGCGAAGGCAATTGACGCACCCAATTTCCTATTTTAAATAAAATTCCTTTAAATAATTATGTAATGTAAAATTATTTGACAGAAGTAAATTTCTTTGTTTTAAATCTTTTGTTTTTGCCACTCAGAAAGAATATGCATATAGCTCAAGGCAAGAGTTGATCCTTATATAATTTCCCAATGTTAATTTCCCTATGTATGGTAGTCGCTGGGACACACTATATATATATATATATATATATATATATATATATATATATATATATATATATATATATATAAATATATATAAAATTAAAGTTGCACAGCGTAACGCAAGCGCGCAATGGCTTAAGAGAATTTCAAGGTCACAGAAATATAAAGTACTTTTTACCATGTAACTTTTGTCTGAAACATTTTTGTCTAAATTCAATAATAACAAAAATATAGCCTTGTTGCATTACTCTCTCTACATATATATATATATATATATATATATATATATATATATATATATATATATATATATATATATATATATACAGGCTGACCCATCTGCGAATGCTCACCATTGGAATCTCCGAAACTATAAGAGATACAAGGTCGGTTAAATCAGACAAAAGTTGCGTATTTATGGGCCGATGTTGATGGCGATTTTGTATTTTGAAAATATTGCATGGCTCACTAGATAATGACAAAAGTGTGATTTTCTCGAATTTTTATTTTACTTTATAAGCCAGAAGGTATTGGAAATATTGCAAAAAGCTTCAAATAAATATTTTAGTATAACTCGCCATCAACATCGGCCCATAAATACGCAACTTTTGTCTAATTTAACCGACCTTGTATCTCTTATAGTTTCGGAGATTCCAATGGTGAGCATTCACAGATGGGTCAGCCTGTATATATATATATATATATATATATATATATATATATATATATATATATATATATATATATATATATATATATATATATATATATATATATATATATATATATATATATATATATATATATATATACAGCGGTTAAATAATTCTTCGGCAGTCATAGGTACAACATAGTGGTTCAACAATCTTTCTCTGATTTCTAGAAAACAACGACAACGATTCTCTGCAGGCCAATTCCGGTAAGTTGCTAATATAATATCTTTACTTTATCATCTATTTCTTTCGGATAATATGGGGGATTTGCGTTGTAATGTTGTTGCACGTGCAGGACAAAAAAACCTAGATTGCACATAATTTTCTGCTAGAACCTGCACTCATAACTTTTATTTTACTCCTGTTTTAGAGCCTCAGCACAACGATGCCGGACCGGTTGGTCCAGCAGAGCCGCCAGTTACAGCAGAGGCAAATAGCGAAAGTGAGTTTTGGGAATCACAGCCAATATGCTGTAGAACTCATTTGTTAATGTTCTTTGTACTTCAATATTATCTTCATTGTGCATTGCTAATAATTCAAGCTTCTTAGTGTCACTATATTTCCTTTCGGTTTGCTAATGTCTGTGCATTTGTATGCGTGTATGTCTACATACGTCATTTCTTTTCCCTAGTGCCACAAACTGGACAGATTGCCAATGAAAAAAAACCTGGTGATAGTGGTGGCAGAAGTCGGGGTCGAGGCAGGGGCCGTGGTGCTGGTAGAGGCGGCTGGCGAGGCAGAGGACGGGGCAGGAGTCGCGGCAAAGAATTGTGCCGCGGCAGCGGCAGAGAATGGGGACGCGGCAGCGGCCGAAATTCGCAATACGCAACAGTGGTAACTGGATGAATACATTCACTAATTCTGAAATGTTCTCTATTTATATTTTATTTGTTTCAGCACATGCCAACTTTTGAAAGGCTCGTCCGTGCCTTGAAAAATGCATAAACGTGAATTTATATATATATATATATATATATATATATATATATATATATATATATATATATATATATATATACATATAGAATATGTAGGTTAGTTTTTTATTGTATATTTCTAATTGCAATACAATTTATTACATCTTTACACATTCGACTCTTTCTCATTTATTCCTGTCTATCATTTACTATTATCGTTTTCTATTTGCTTACATTATTATGGTTTCATATTAATCACATGTCGAATTATATCAATAACATTTTATTCGCTCTCATAGTATGTATTGCTAATTTGTTGGTCGATTGAACATATATTCAAAATATTTATTTCTTCTCTGCTATTGCGGTTGGCGAGTTACGATATCATTGGTCTTCGTTACCGGAAGTAATGTGTTTTTGTTGATCCATGGATTTAGGACCTGTGTCGAAGGGGGAGGGAGCATATAGTGTTGTACAGTATGTTTTCAATTTTCCGATGTTGCCCTTCAATGAGATATCTGTGAGTATTTCATCATTGTATCGAGTATCGTTTCAGTACCACTGTGCATCGGGATTGGAACAAACAGTGCTACCATCCCTATACATATCAAATATATCACGGAAAGAAACAGGGCCGGCTTTCTAATTTCAAGGGGGCATAACTTAAATTTTGTCTATGTCTATAAACTTTTACCTCCTATCAATTTTACACTCCTATATACTCACAACTACCATATATCAAATGCTGGTATACATGAACAATCTAGCAGCCCGAAACGACAACATATAAAGACAGAAAACAGACTGGTCCAAATACACACAACATGTAAACGACAACATCATTTGCAACCACCAAATCAAGAACATCAACGACTTGGAACAAGCAGTAGACTCCTTAACCAACTGCATTAAAACAGCAGTACAAATATCTACCCACACATGGACAGCGCCGAACACAAGAACTGACCTTCTGCCACCACATACGACAACTCATACAGGAAAGAAACCGTGCCTGAAGAGCATGGCAACGCAACTATGATCCCATAGCCAGAAGAGACATGCACAGGTTAGCTTATGACATAAAAACGCTATTAGAGAACACCAGAAGTAGAATAACTAACCACACGAGACAACAGCGTCTGAAAAATGGTCAGAGCTCTGAACGCAAAGAAAACATCAACACCACCAATACATTACCCAAATGGTATATGTCACTCTCCTGCTAATAAAGCCCAAGCATTCGGAGACTGTATGGAACTTCAGTGTAGCCCGAATTTCCAACACGCTGACCTAGATCACATTGAAGAAATCGAACAGAGTATAAACGAGCTACTTGAAGTGGCACAACCAGACAAGCAAACCGCCACTATTCCCAAGGAAATACAAGAAATAATACGAACACACTCCAGACAAAGAAAGCTGCAGGCCCGGACGGCATAACGAACACAATTCTAAGCGGCTTGGTAACACAACTTGACAACCATAATAAAAAATGGCGAAAAGTAAAGAACGTGATAAGATTTGTGAGGAGTGTAAGAAAGAGTTTGATGGTGAGAAGGTAGTTGGATGTGAAGGAATTTGTGCAAGTTGGTTTCATTTAGAATGTAGTAATGTAATATCATATTTTAGAGAATTGTTCAGCATTAAAATGGCTTTGTAAAATGTGTTTGACAGTTGATTCAAACTCAAGGTTAAGTAAAACGGCTGAGACTAGTTCGTGCAGTGATTACCTTGTTGTAAGTGAGAAAGAATTACGCATTATAGTTCAAAATGCAGTTAAAGAAGCGGTCATGGCATTGAAAGAAGAAATTAAAGTGTCTAAACAAGATTTAACATACGCGGAAAAAATTAAAACTGGTAAAAGCTACGCGGATGCGGTATTATTGGTAAAACCAGTAAATGAACAAAAAGCAGAAATTACAAAAAGGGAAATTAAGAAAAATATATCTCTAGAAGATATGGCAATAGGGGTGTCAAAATTAAAGCAGGTCTCAGGAGGTGGTGTTATTATTGGCTGTGATAGTAGATCAGATATAGATAAATTAAAAGGAGAAATTATTGAAAAAATGGGAAAACAGTATAAGGTTGATATACCAAAACAGTTAAGACCTAAAATAAAAATTACCGGCATTTATTTAATGGAAATAGAAGATAAAGATGAAGTAATAATCGATAAAATATGTAAACAAAATACTTTAAACACAGAGGAAGGATTTTATATGAAATTGCTGCGTAAAGTAGAAAATAAAAGAACTAAAGCTGTAGATCTATATTTAGAAGTGGACAAGTTGACGCATTCAGCAATGTTGAAACAAGGAATGATAAAGTTAGGATGGTCAAGAGGAAAAGCTGTGGATCATATCTATGTTAAAAGATGTTTTAAATGTTGGGGTTTCAACCATACAGGAAGCAATTGCAAATCAAATATAATTTGTCCTAATTGTGCTGGGAATCACACCAGTTTGCAGTGCACGGATATGAATATACAGTGCAATAATTGTTTAAGTGCGAACAAAAAGTACAATCTGAAATTAAGGGTAAATCACAAAGTAACAGATAGAGAATGTCCATCTTATCTCAGAATATATGAATTGCTTAAAAGACGAACTAATTATGAGTTGTAGCAATCAAGGAATAAACAAAATAATAAAGTGTACTGCATGAATGTGCAAAGTCTATATGCTCATATCGATGAGGTCAAATTATTCATTGCTGAAAATGTACCAATTGTAATGTGTCTTACGGAAACGCACTTAACGTATGAGATAACTGACGAGGAAATAGCAATAAATGATTACAAAATAGTGAGAGTAAATTCTACAAGTAGACACACGGGAGGGGTTTTACTATATGTAAGAAAGGATATCGAGTACAAAGTATTGAAAAAATATTCTTCAACTTTCAACTACTGGTGCGTAATCATCATGATACAGATGAAAAATCAATGGATGCTTATTGGAACAATTTATCATTCTCCTTCAGGTAACAAAAATGAATTTCTGGAATTTCTTCAAGGTACGTTGGAAGAATTAATTAGTGAATATAAATACGACTTGATAATTAACGGTGATTTCAATATAAATTTCGCATGTTGTCAAGATAACTTTTATCAAGAAAGATTAAAAGAAATAATTAGCGTAAATGGTTGTAAACAAATGATAAAGGACTATACAAGAATAACTAATACTTCAAAAACTATTATTGATTTAGTCATTAGTAACATTTTCAACCTACAGTGTGCAGTGCTAAATGAACCTAGAATAACAGATCACAATATAATTGAAATTATCATCACGAGTGAAGTTAATGAACGAGTGGACAATCGTTATGTGTTAAAAAAAATATGATTTGAACGCGGTTACAGAGAAACTAATTATGTGTGACTGGAACTATGATAATGGTAATGTGGATATTCTTTTTAATAAATTTTATTATAATATCATCAAAGCGACCGAAGAGTCTTCGTTTGAAAATATGTACCAGCGTAATAAACAAAATGAACCATGGTTCAACATGGAAATTAGACAAGGTATAGAAAAGAGAGATAAAAACTATGCAACTTATTTGTTCACGAGGATGAATGAGGACTGGGATAAATATAGAGAAAGCAGAAATAAGGTGAAGTATTTAATAAGAGACGCTAAACGTGTTTATTATGAAAAGAAAATAGACCAGTGCAAATCAGAGCCTAAAAGTATGTGGAAAACATTAAAACAGTTATTATGTTTGGATAAACAACAAAATCAGAAGGAAATTGAATTTGATGGTAAAATATTTAAAGATAAAGGACTAATTGCTAATAAGTTTAATGAATACTACATTGACAGTATTATTGAAATAAATAACTCTATACCAAGAACTATTCATAATGAAGTCGTTAATGTAAAATATAAGTCAGTATTACGTAAATTTGTGCCAATAACACTGGGAGAATTACGTACATGTGTGTTTGACCTTAAAAATAAAGCTAGTACGGATAATTTAAATATAAAGTTAATCAAGGACATATTTCATGTCATTGGTTACCCGCTATTGAACTGGATTAATACATCATTAGAAAGTAAGCAAGTTCCTTGCGTACTGAAAAGATCAGTAATAGTTCCTGTGCCTAAAGTCGAAAGGACAATTAAAGAAAATGAATATAGACCAGTGAATATGCTTCCAAGCTGTGAAAAAATTCTCGAATGTATGGTATATAAACAAATTATGAAACATTTAAGTGACAATAATATTTTAACAGAGTACCAATCGGGATTTAGGTTTAATCGTTCGTGTGAGACTGCGTTGCAATTTGTAATAAACGAATGGAAACGACATTTAGACAATGGAAAGTTTGTTGGAATAGTTTTTCTTGATTTAAGACGTGCATTTGAAACAATAGACAGGTGCATTTTAATAAAGAAATTAAAACTTTATGGCCTTGCAGATTCAGTGCTACAGTGGTTCAATAATTATCTATCGGAGAGATTTCAAAGTGTGAAGTGGTGTGACACGTTCAGCGAAAATTTAGAAAACAAGTTAGGCGTACCCCAAGGGAGTGTCCTGGGGCCATTGCTTTTCATTATATATATAAATGACCTAATTGAGGTTGTACAAAAGTGTGATGTTCATCTTTTTGCAGACGATACATTAGTATATGCAGTAGGTGATAAATATGAGGAAGTAATTAGAATGTTAAATTGGGATTTAAGCAATGTGAATAAATATTTTGAAAGTAATAGTCTTAAGTTAAATATAAATAAATGTAAGCATATGATTTTGGGTAAGAATTATAGTTACAAACCAAGAATGAATAATAGTGCAACTAATTTAGTAAATACAGTAAAAATAAATAATTGTGATATAGAGTTAGTGGATAAATATAAGTATTTGGGGGTGATATTAGACAGGGAATTAAAATTTAAGGAACATGTCCAGTATATTGTCAAAAAGATAGCTAAGAAAATTGGGTTTTTTAGTAGGATCTCATATAGATATAATTTATCGTTACATACAAGAATGCTGATTTATAACACAATAATATTACCGCACTTTACTTACTGTGCCACTATTACGTATATGAGTAGCGTAACGATGATAAAGAAATTACAAATACAACAGAATAGGGCAGCCAGAGTAATTTTAAGGGGAAACAGATATTCCAGTATAACAGCAATGTTAAATACACTCCATTGGCTGGAGATAGATAAGTACTTACAATATCGTGTTATAGTATTTATATATAAAATTTTACATAATATGGTACCTGAGAATTTAAGTTATGGAGTGAGACAGATTAAAGATATACACAGTTATAATACCAGAACAAAAGATCTGTTAGTTATAACAAGGAAAAATAAAGAAATAACACGAAATAGTATTTTCGACAAAGGATTTAGTTTATATAATTTGCTTCCAAGTAATATTAAGGACATTGGTAGGTTAAGATTATTCTGTAATAGGGCTAAAGAACACTTATTTAATGTACATTGAAAAAGTCGCATTATTATAAATAGTATATGTAATTGTTTTTCTTTGGCCAAGGCGCTATTAAATAAAGATTTATTATTATTATTATTGTAAAAAAGGTCCCGTAGCCATCACCAACCTAATAAACGCTGCCATGAGGATAAAACATTTCTCAAGACAATGGCCGACGTAATAATGATCCCGAAACCCAACCAAAACATGTCTTTCTCGCAAAATTACAGGCCAATCAGCTTGTTATCATGCTTGGGAAAAATATACGAAGAGACCATCAGGTCATATCTTTCCAACAAACAGCACCAAGTCAAGCTAGAGAAATGTCGCTCAAGACCGAAACCCATCACCGCTGGCGTACCACAAGGCTCACTACTGTCACCATTTATGTTGTAACACACACACACACATGACATTCCAAGAACACCGAACACAATGCTGGCGACGTGTGCTGACGACACAGCCATATTTACCAGCTCCATAAAACCACACTTAATAACCAAACGACTACAAGAAGCCACCGACAACCTGGAAGAATGGTATACAAAATGGAAAATCGATGTAAATACGTTCAAGAGCACAGCCTTTTTTGCAACAAAACGTCACCTGAAGCCAGAAGGGCAAATTGAAATATTCAATGAAGACATCCCGTGGAAAGACACCGCCAAATACCAATTACCAATGGCAAAACTCTACCCCCTTTTAAACAGAACAAAATCATGTTGCTCAAGACGATAATCCACCCCATACTAACATACGGTGCTCCCACATGACCATACATACCCAAGCAAACACCCACGCGCTCCAAGTAATGCAGAGGTTCTACGATTAGCAACAGACTCCCCATGGTACCTAAGGAACAATCAAATCCACAGAGATCTAAACACAGAAGAAATAAGTGAAAACATCCGCAACCAAGCAATAAAATTCATGAAATCATGCTAAAACCACTCAATAAGATGAAGTGAAACTAGCATCCTGTCACGAGGACAGAACGCCAAAATACCACAAGCCATCGAGCATCCTTAACCAAATTTAAGGAACGCACCAGCCAATAATCAAAAACAACCGCCAAGGAAAACATTAGTCAAGACGAAGATGTAAGAGGTTCAGCCTGACGAATCGGAACCAGGAAAATGATGCTGATACTGACCGAAAATTAATGTTTAACCGTAGTTCAAGTTGAACTGACAAGGGGAGGTCGCCACAACCGGAACACGCATTGGCTGAAATTTTTTTTCGAAGTAGCTGTACACTAATGGTGTTTAGTGGCCAAGTAATAGCGAGCACTATTTTGCCCTTTTCGAGAAAAAGGGCTTTAAAGATTACGCATTAAAGATTTAGCCTTTATATACCCCTTAAAAATGTACTCTGACAGTTGCTACAGCGTTGTCGCGTGGTTTTACTTCCTGATTTACACGCGGTAGGTCTGGGTTCGATTCCCTCTTAATTTATATTTTATTTTTATATTTTAACTATTTTTAATCAATTAAAAACTCTTTAAATTAATAATAACTTTATTTTATTTACACTCATCACTCTCTTCTTTGTGCGGAATTTCATTTCCTTATTACCTTCCCTTGTGAGTTTATCTTGTAACTATGCATACCGGCATAAGTAATTTTTGTCTAACTTTATTATTGAGTACATATTCCGATTACAATTTGATCCCTGATTAGTTCATCCTTCAAATTTTTAAACGCACAATTAGTTACTCTTATTTTTAATTACGTAACATAATCGTTAAATGTTTGACTTTCGGTTTGCTTTTATGTAAAAAATACAACGCACTTCGATATTTTCGTTTGCAGTTAAATAAATGTTAAATTGTTATTTAAAAATATTCCATTTCTTCTCTGAATTACCATCAAGAACCATTGGCTAAATTGGTTTAGTATTCATTAATCCAGACGTGATTACAATTTATTTATTTAATTTCAAATTACTCTAATAATTATATAATATATAATTCTATTTAATTATTTATTTTGCTTTATTTATTTTTTACTATTATTCTATGCAAATAAATAATTAAAGATTTTTTTAATTTTATTAAATAACCCAAATTCCATATTATTGTTGTTATTTAAACTAATTTTATATTAAATTAAACTTTTATAAATCTTCTTTCTTGCACATAAAGTTAATTTTTTAATGTTTCACGGTGCAAAAATATGCAATTTTGAACCTTAACTGCATCACCTCGTGCATGTAAATTCCTTTGTTTCACATAAGGTCCATTTTTCACTGCTTTACCATAATGATAAAAGGTTGATCCCCAAGGGGTTGGAATGATGACTTGAAACTTCAGAAGTAAGGAAGTTTATTCAAAAGTTCATACAAAAAATTATGCCGACGTTTCGACCTTAAGGTATGAGGTCATTTTCAAGGCTACAACAATTTGATAAACAACAATGTTAAATGTAACAATTAAAATAGTAATAACAATACGAGCTTGAAATTACCTTAATGGAAGACAACGAAGAACAAAATTTCCGCGTGGAATTTACATGGTAGTATAAATCAAAAATTGTGAACAACCATGTTCAATACAATTGAACAGGAGAAAAGACATGTGAAATTGTAAAAATTAATTACAGCAGATGACCATGGTCGTCAGAATAAAAACACAAAATTGCAAGACAGACAACATAGTTGTCTTGTCAAGTCAGAACTAAATTCGGACGTCAGAAACAAAATACAAGACACCTAGCGGGAACCACAAAAATCAAAATAATGGCGCGTAACATGAAACACTTTGTAAGAAGTCCGTTTTATGATTAACAGAATTCTTAGTAGACTGGATATAACAGCTTTCCAAAAACAACCGTTTGTAGTTATTCAGTATGTAAAATATTAACATTAATAAAATCAATATTGTGTCCCGAACTACCAGCATGTTCAACAATAGCACTATGAGAAGAGTTCTTATTTTTTAAATTGTATTTATGATGGTAAATACGGGTTTCAAGGTACTGTCGTGTTTCACCAATGTAAGTGGCAGGACAATTGTTACAGTTGATCTGGTAAACTACATTACTTTTCTTGTTTTTAGGGACTGGTGACTTTAAATGAGCAAATAAACTATGTAAAGAGTTGGTACCGATGAAAATCAATTTAGTGGGAATGTCTTTAAACAAGTTGAATAAAGAACGGCTAAGATTGTGGCGAAACGGTAAAACTATGTAAGGAGGAATGTCAAGATTTGGTGATAATACAGAATTGTTATCAGAAGGATGTAAGTCAGTGATAGTATCAACATTATTGTTAGTATCAAGCAGAGATGGTAAAGCTAATTTATTCTTTCTATTATGAATAACCCTAACAATAAGTGATTCAGGATAACCATTCGATTTGAGAGTATCTATGACAAATTTAAAGTTTTTTTTTGTGAAATGACGGGTCCGACAGTTTGATTACCCTGTGTGCTAAACTAATAATGACCGAAATGTTATACTGTTGGGGAGAATAATCAAAGAAGGATAAATAACGTCCGGAAGAAGTAGGTTTACGATACCAATCAAAAATTAAACTCTTATTACTATGTATGATGGTTATATCAAGAAAATTGATAGAATTAAAAGAATTCTCAACTTCAAAGGTAAATTGTAAATTACTATTAAAGTTATTGAAAGCTGAAACTATTTTAGAGATGCTATTTTCAGGTAAACAAACCAGAATGTCATCCACATAACGGAAATAAAACAGTAACTGGAAATCGGAGACATTGAATACATACTCTTCAAGGAACTGCATGACTAACTCGGCTAAGATCGGACTTAATTGAGAACCCATAGGGACACCTGATGTTTGTGTAAAAATGCTGAATTAAATTGTAAATAAGAACAGTTTAAAGTGAAATTAATGCATTCTAAGAAAGAACTCAGAGATAAAGTAGTACGTTTTGTGATCTCTAGCCATCTATGATTAATAGTAGAAATAATAAGGTTATGTGGAATGCTTGTAAACAAAGAAACAACATCTAGAGAAATTAACTTGAAATTATCAGGCACAAAATGAGATTTAATTTTGTCTATTAATTGGAAGGAATTCTCTAAAAAAAGGGTGACGAGTACTTAAGTGGAGATAATATGTTAGCTAAATATTTTGACAACTTACAATTTGGAGTATTAAGGTTAGAAACTATTGGTCGAAGAGGGATGTTCAACTTGTGAATTTTAGGAAGACAATATAATTTAGGAGCGATAGCATTGTGAATTTTAAGTGTGTATTTGCTCTTAGCCGGTAACTGCGACAAATTCATCATTTTATCTATTAATTTATTATTACGGAGTTGAAAAGTATTGGTGGGATCCTTCTGAAGAGGAGTGTAAGTATTGATATCTGATAACAATTCTGAGGTCGTGGTCATATAAATCGATCTATCAAGTAAAACAGTAACATTACCTTTGCCTGCTTTCGTGCAAATCAAATCAGGGTGACATTTCAAAAATGTTTTGGTAGTTTGTATGTATTTAAGTAAAAGAATCTCTGAACAATGTAAACTGTTGTTAAACTTATGTAAACGAATGTTATTGGAATCTGTTCAAAGTAACTGTATCAATTTAGTACGTAAATTAGCTAAACGAAGCGGATCAAGATGTTGCAAACTAAACTCAATATTCGCTAAGGTGTCAAGTAAATTGTTTCTGATTACATTGGAGTCCTTAGTATCACTAAAATGAAATTTTGAACTTAAAGCTAACACGACCGACACTTCCACAGGAATATCAATGTTTCTAGTGTTCTTTAACCATAAATGTAATTTAGACTTAACTATATTAATCAATCTAAAACCACCGCTATCTGTCAAAAGTTTGTTAATGTTATGTAATTTAATATTACGAAACTTCTTATTATATTTAGAATATTGTGTGTTAGTGAATTCTTTAAATATATTAGGAGGTATAAGTTGTTTTAAGTGGGATTTACAAACACTAATTTCCCTGTGTAAATATCCAATCGTTTTTACAGTATTGTCAATCTCTAAAATAAGTAATTTTCTTGAAAAATGTTGTCGAAGTTTATTAAATCTGGCAAAATTTTTAGGTACTGAGTTGCAATTCATACTAACTTGCAAAAACCGTGGTATCACGTTGAATTGTTTACAGCGTATTAAGTAGGTTCTTCTATTGTTGAAGTTGGCTAATCTTCCAAACAGTGTGGTTAAATATTTCATAGATCCAGTTGTTTCGGATCCGAAAACATGTGTGTAATATTCAAAGAAGGTCATAGTCCTACCTCGATTCCTGGTAGTGATATTCATAGTAATTTTATTTAAGTCAAATATTGATTTACCATATGAAAAGTTTCAATGCTGACTCGTGGCGATCACGTGTTTTATGTAAACAATTTTAGCAAAAACTTTAGTTATATGTTGTTTCATAAGCATAATGTACTATTTATATTAAATTATAGTGTAAATTAAACAGATTTCTACGTTATTTATCACTTTTATCACACTTTTTCTTTCCACTATGCACATAACTGATTATTTTAATCTTTTGCCGCAGCGCCATGCGGCGCTTCTTTATTTAAACAATTTCTATTTTATTTTTAATAATTTATTAGAAAACACGTATAAATATATACAATTCGCTTTTACACATAAATAATAATTATTTATGACAATATTAACTTTCTCACATGAACCAATATAACGTATTATTTTCATCTTCTTCTGCCCGTTGTCACTACCGCAGTGTTGCCAAGTGCAGGTAAAATATCTTTTATTTTCGATAGGTGTATTTATAAAAATATATCATTCTTCTAGTAGTCATCTCTAGATAGCATCGATATAGAATTTATGTTACAGAGTTGGAGTAATTTTAGTGATCACTTTTAGTGATGCAAATATTCGTTATATTTTACATAGCATAAAAACGGCAGTGTATTTAAAAAAAATGAATTTGTTGCTGTTGGTGAGTTAATAATCTCTTTGACAAATGTTAAACATTTAAGCAGAGGCGTAGTCCTAAAAAAAAGTAGTGCCGGGGCGTAAATTTTTTTTCCATAGTATTTAATTCAATAAACGAAAAAGTTGTTTAAAACTTTCGGATCATTTATATAATAAAACATTTTACTATCAAATATTTAATTATTCATTTTGTTTTTTAAAAATGTGGCAGGGCTTAGCCTTGGTATCTTAAAAAGTACCAGGGCGGCGCCCTGGCGCAACTACAGCCCTGCATTAAAGCCATTTATGTTTCAGATTAATAGGGAGCAACTCAAGGCCCTTGCACAATCAAAAAAATAAGAAATAAGAAATAGGAATAAGAAATAAGAAATAAGAAATAAGAAATAAGAAATAAGAAATAAGAAATAAGAAATAAGAAATAAGAAATAAGAAATAAGAAATAAGAAATAAGAAATAAGAAATAAGAAATAAGAAATAAGAAATAAGAAATAAGAAATAAGAAATAAGAAATAAGAAATAAGAAATAAGAAATAAGAAATAAGAAATAAGAATAAGAATCCAACACATATAAACGCGTATATCAATGCACAACGGAGAAATAAGAAATAAGGAATAAGAAATAAAAATAAGATTTCCGACGCGTTGGAAATCTTATACTTATTTCTTATTCCCAACCAATCACAGC
Organism: Carabus problematicus; assembly: GCA_963422195.1. Classification (NCBI taxonomy): domain Eukaryota; kingdom Metazoa; phylum Arthropoda; class Insecta; order Coleoptera; family Carabidae; genus Carabus; species Carabus problematicus. Next base: position 5,873,299 of record OY728580.1, read on the forward strand.
GTTCCTGGAATTCCCGCGTTTCTTGACAGTTCGTAACCCTAGTTCACAATAGTTTATATCCGTCGTTTAGCAGAATATTTGAGAAAATGGAATCGCATAATTATGCAGTTGAATACGTATTGTCAAGTAAACAATAATTATACACTTACTTATTTTGACGTTTACTATTAATATTTCAGGTTATGCTTCCGAAACTGTCAAATATATTCTAGCACTCTGATTGGCCGATTCTTATTCCTATCGAGTCATTGTGCATTGCACTTATTTCTTATTCCTATTTCTTATTTCTTATTCCTATTTCTTATTTCTTATTTTTTTGATTGTGCAAGGGCCTTCACTAGTTCCTTTTCCCATTTGTTCCCTTTCCCATTTGTTCCCCTTTCCCATTTGTTCACATTCGAAAGGGTGCGTCTCACCAGTTCCCTTTCCCATTTGTTCCCTTTCCCATTTGTTCTCCTTTCCCATTTGTTCACATTCCCACGACTTCGAAATGCATCCCCACCACATACTAATACTATCGCAATACATACATGTCTCTAGAAATAGTCCCCCACTACATTTCAATGTTTCTCATTAGTTCCCCTTTCCCACAAGTTCCCCTTTCCCATTTGTTCCCCTGCTCCGTAGTGCAGTTGGCCCGTTATACAACGACGTGAGTTTGGTTGCCTACGCGCGGGGGTTTAAAATCAAAACAAATAATAGATACATATGTATGTACATATTAAATAAGTATATATTATTGTTATTATTATTATTTTAGGTTTTGTACTGGCTTTTAAATATTGCCAGGAAAGTAAATAATCGGGGCTATTCTGTACACCTATCGTTAGCTATTAGCGAACGCTAATTTCTTAGCGATCGCTAGATCTGAAATGTGCGATTCTGTACGTTACTTTGTGGCTTGTTTGTCCAGTCGCTTATTTGTTTATTTTTAAGCGACAGCTCACTGGCAGTCTTTTAAAAATTAGCGATCGTTAATAAACTGTCAAAATCAATAAAAACGACCAAATATCTATAAAAATAGTTTGAAATACAAAAGACAGATATTCATACTTGTATTAATGCATTTATTAAAGAATGTCGAAATATATATTGCACTATACTTATCTATTTTAGGTGACAATTGCAAACAACATCGCCGATTGTGAGACATAAATTTAAGTTGAAAATAAATTTTTGAACAATTTAATTTCACTATTTATAAAAATCTTTTTAACTTGAACCAAATGTGGTAATGCTAGAAAAGTTACTGTAATTCCTGTTGCCAAGTATCATGTTCATTACGCTAGTTTTATGCCAGTGATTTGTTGGTTTAAATATAATTTTTTTTAAATTGATGAATGAATCTACATAAATTAAAGTCAGTAAATTAAAATAAGAAGGTGTAATGAACACTATAGTAAGTTACAAGCGACTTTTATTATCCTCTTGGGCAATTGTCTTTTGAACTCTTCTGCACATAAGTAAGATTCGTCACTTCGCACTGTAACACACGAAAATTTGTAGAAAAGCCTATAGGAGTTTTCAAATCAAGAATCATATATCCTCTAAAACATCATGCTTTGCGTTAATATTCAATTAACACTGGAACAATTATACGTGTCTCACTGCATTACAATTCTATTATAACCTAAAAATATAACCAATATATATTGACATAAAAACAATTCAATTAAGTTTACTTACTAATTTCCATTCTTTTCGTTAATTAATTAATTATGTAATTAATCATTTATTTATAATAGATATACTTAAAATAGTTGAATTTGTTTATTTGACATTTAAGCAAGATATCTAGCGATGCTTCGTTCATACGTATGAGTACCGCGTAAATTTGTAAACTAGCGACAAGTCTGACGACAGGTAGCAACAGAATCGCAATTTGTTTGTTGTCGCTAGAGCAATCGCTAAAATATAAGCGATCGCTTGAAATTAGCGATCGTTATAAGTTAGCGACAGATGTACAGAATAGCCCCGATTATGTATTTAATTACTACAAATTATAGCTAAACAACACAAACACACATATACATACAGACCCTATTAGTTTTATTGCAATAATCAAATAACATCATCTCATCAAGCAGCCGTACTGGTCTGGTTATGGCCTGCAAAATACTGCCCTTGGTACAGAAAAAACTGTGGGTACTTGCATCCTTTACCCCGGCAAATCCATTAAATAGAAATTTTTCATGTAAACTTTAATCATTATTAATCGTAGCACGAGCAAATGTGTAACTTCATTCTTTATTCAGAAATTTATATTTCAATAATCAAGTCAATTTTTTGTGTTTTATTAGCACTGAACGTTCTAGTACAAATTTTATAACTATATTTAATTACCCCCAAAACAGTATATAAACTAAGGTATATAATTAATATACATAACTAAGATGTATGAAACCCAGGGCACTACCCGTGTATAGGTTTCAGTTAGAGATGGTGTACTCAACCTGTAAACAACATAGCACATAGCTTCTGCGCTGAGAGGCTATACAATTGCAGTGTACCCATTACATATGTATATATATATATATATATATATATATATATATATATATATATATATATATATATATATATATATATATATATATATATATATATATATACGTAGTTACCGACACATTGAAACATTAAAAGAGAATGTGGAGAGTCCGCACGCTTGTTGGATGAATGATATAAATTCGTAATGTGACCGCTGCTAGTTGGCGGCTGTTTTTGTGTTGTATATTTGTTGCAGACGAAAAAGACGTTTCAACAACACTTCACCAGTACGGCTTCTTGATAAGATGATGTTATTTGATTATTGCAATAATACTGATCGAGTCTGTATGTATATATGTGTGTTTGTGTTGTTTAGCTATAATTTGTAGTAATTAAATACATATTATTTACTTTCCTGGCAATATTTAAAAGCCTATACAAAAACCTAAAATAATATATACTTATTTAATATGCACATATGTATCTATCATTTGTTTTGATTTTAAACCCCCGCGCGTAGGCAACCAAACTCACGCTGTTGTATAACGGAACAACTGCACTACGGAGCAGGGGAACAAATGGGAAAGTGGAACTTATGGGAAAGGGGAACTAATGAGAAACATTGAAATGTAGTGGGGGACTCATTCGAGAGACACGTATGTATTGCAATAGTATTAGTATGTGGAGGGGATGCATTTCGAAGTCGTGGGAATGTGAACAAATGGGAAAGGGGAACAAATGGGAAAGGGAACAAATGGGAAAGGGAACTTGTGAGATGCTCCCATTCGGGAGACACGTATGTATTGCAATAGTATTAGTATGTGGAGGGGATGCATTTCGAAGTCGTGGGAATGTGAACAAATGGGAAAGGGGAACAAATGGGAAAGGGAACAAATGGGAAAGGGAACTAGTGAGATGCTCCCGAGTCCCCCACTACATTTCAATGTTTCTCATTAGTTCCCCTTTCCCATTTGTTCCCCTGCTCCGTAGTGCAGTTGTCCCGTTATACAAGAACGTGAGTTTGGTTGCCTACGCGCGAGGGTTTAAAATCAAAAAATGATAGATACATATGTACATATTAAATAATATGATATGGAAAGGTTTATCCCCAAAGGAGTTGGAATGACGACTTAAATTTTCATTAGTGGTGTGAAAATAATATAACCGTGGCATCATCAAAAAATCAGCATAACTGTGTAAATTTTCCGGAATTGACAGTGTTCCAGCTTTCCAATGCCTGTACATGCTGGACCGAATGGACAAAAACCCTGGGAGAACCCTGGCAGCTTCAGGGTGTTTAACTTCTTCTGTGAGATAAATTTCTGCCATCCCGGTATTTTCGTGTGCCATTTTAAATTTGGCCACTTGCAATTCAACAGAGCTGCATCGTGGTTATGTGCACGAGACAGTGCTGGAATACCATTTCTTCCTATTGTCATACGACCAGGACACTGTCGATGGTGCCGGCATTTTAAATATATTGCATTTAAATTTCGTTTATGCACAATATATAAATAATTTGCGCTGTCACAATATAGGCAAGCATTTTTGCCTCTTTCTCCATCAATTTGTTTCCTATTATGAAATTCAATACATAATAAATAACATCACCATGTTTCGTAAGGAAAGTAATTAATGTTAGCAGGTAATAATGGTGGAGAAACTCATTCATAACTAAAAACAAATTACATTATAATTAATCAGAAAATATTAAAATTAATAATTATGAATTATTACTTACACGATTTGTCCTTTTGCACTACACCAGATCAAATCAAAGGAAAAAACATACAAAACACAAATATTTACACAACATATAATTTCATAAACTGAACTTGGTGCCTATTCTGTAACATAGAGCTAGGCTCTATAACTATGACGTCAAGCTACAGTTTCTATTTACGGAATCAGTTCGGTATCTCTATCTTATGCCCGGTTTCTCAGTCGAGGTTTAAACCGAGAATCAACTGATTCAGATCAAATCGCGGCTCAAGTGTTTCTAGAACAAGAATCAAGCTGATTCTCGGTTTAAACTGCGGCTCAACTTGATTCGTGGATACCGGCGAATCAAATATTTGATTCTCGAATCAAGAGCCGTCACTTTAAAATTATAAACTGATTTGTTTAGAAAAATATATTAGATACAGTAAAAGAACAATAATAAAACACAAATTAACATATGTAAGTACATTTTGAAGTATTTTTTCATGCTAAATATAGTTTATTTCAATAAATATAAGCAAATGTCACTTTGTCGTAAGGATTTAAAAATCAGTCGGTATCACTTCAAATTTATAAATTGAAATTTTATAGTCAAAAATAATATAATAACTAAAGTTACACTATTCGAATAATAACTAATATATGCAAGATTGATTTTAAGTAGTTTTTATAAATAATATTACGTTTTTTTTTTTAATAATTGATGCAGAATATCACATTGATGTACTGTGTCGCGAATTTAATGCTTTCACTTCACTTTAATAATTAGAATTATTCTGAAAAATACTGGACAATAACTAAAATTTGAACATTTCAATATAAATTAACATATGTAGGTACATATTGAAGTAATATGTAATACAACACAACATGTATAGCTTTCTGATGTAGCACATTGTAACAGATTTATTTGTTTTTAATTCAGCTCTGAGGATGACAATAAATTTTGTCGAAACGTTAGCTACATAAGTCTGAAGTGTTTCTCTGACTCCTGTCCAAATTCCGACAAAATTCACGTTATATTCTACATTGGACACGATTGTTTTCATTCATCATTATTACAATTCTGATTATATGTTTATCACATTATTGAATATTTTGAGTATACGAATATAACCTCCAAATGAAACAGATTGTGATATATCTTTTTTCCTTTTATATAACTTGACTGTATATCAAAAATTAATGCAATATCCTTTTCCATAGTATGGAATCCTCATCTTCCTCATCCTATGATTAATACCAGTCATCTGACAGCGACTCAACCTCTGATTCCTCTGACAATACTGCAGAAACCAGAATCTACAAATTCCGCAATAATCTCTTGGATAGAATTTAAAAAAAAGAAACATTCGCTGGTATTTCGAATTGAAAAATACAATTGTAAAATAATTATACATTTTAAGGTTAAAGCAGTATTTAATGTATTTCAACAAATATTACATTGTATTTAGTTATTATGGATAATAAACGACATCAATATTACTTACGAATGTTAAATTAATACTTACAAAAACCAAAATTATAATTTAGTTCAGAATAGTTTATAAATTTCTGCTCTGACACTTCGCAGTCAAACTACTTTAGAATTATTTACATAGCACAGTCGAATTATTAGCTGTCAGATGTTTGAAAAGTTTCAACCAATCAGAGAGCGTTTTAGAGTTGTAAGGCGCTTGATCTGAATCAACTGATTCTCCGCTGATTCACGTCCTAGAAACGGAATGGGAGTTTAAATCGAGAATCAAATTGAGCGGAGATCAGTTTATTTTCGGTTCAAACCTCGACTGAGAAACCGGGCATTAGTGATTTTAGTGCCTAAAGGTTGTGATGAATGATGTAAGTTGGCAATAATTATGAAAGAATTACTTAAATATGATTAATTAATTAATATACATATTAATGTTTTATATTTCTTTGGCTTTATAAAATACTTCTGAATTGACACTAAAAATCGCACACAGAAGTTCTAAATAAAATGCAGTGAACTTCGCTTATAACGAACCCGCTTATTGCGAACTTTCGCTTATAACGAACCAATCTGTAAAGTACGAACTAAAATTTTAAACGTGTGTTATTTTTTTCGCAAATAACGAACGCGTTTATAACGAACTTTCGGGTATAATGAACCTTAATTTTTGTTATAATTGCAAAAGTTTTCGCTTATAACGAACTTAAAACTGCATTTTACCAAATAATCAGGGGATTCCTCAAAATCTTTCAACCCCGCATATGTAGGGTTGCCGTAACAGTTCTTGCGGTTCTTGCGTATATGTGGTTAATTGTATAAAAAAAAAAATTATCGGACCTTCCCGTGATTGGAACGGGCCATGCGGAAATTTCAGCATGCTCCACATGGCCTGTCTGCCCCCTGTTCACTCTATTTAATGTCTTAAAGAAGTACAACTTTAAATAAATAAAAATAATATAAAATAATAATAAGTATAAACAAAAGTAAAATAAACGATTTTTTCAAATAAGATTCATAAAAACTATTGTTAGTGTACAATGTATATGTATTACAAAACAATATCTAATTCAATTTTGAACAAATCTGGATTTGTCTAGTTTTGCAAAATAGTTCTTCGTATTATGTATCTACTTCAAACATGTACCTATGCATTAATAAAAAAAATGAATTTCTGATGTTTATCGTTTATTACTAACTTCGCTTATAGCGAATTATTTTCGTCGGTCCCTTGAGGTTCGTTATAAGCGAAGTTCACTGTATAACCTTTTTAAACCAATGTCAACATATGAAATGAATAAGAAATAGCTAGGCAGCTCTTCGGTGCGTAGCAGATAGAGCCTGACATGACGTCATATAGCCTTGTTTCCGCGAATCTCTGCTAGATACCATCAGTAAATATAGAGACACCAGCGTTTTAGAGCTAGCTCTAAGGTACAGAATAGATGCCCTGACAACATACGTAAATTAACACACAGGAATATAAGAAAAGTATCTAAGCCTTGAGCTGGTTGTAAGACACTGTCCTTTAAAAAATATGCTTCAATGACATCTTAAAAAATGTAAAACATCTGGTTATGGTCTGCAAAATACTGACCTTGGTACAGAAAAAACTGTGGGTACTTATACCCTTTACCCCAGCTAATCCATTAAATAGAAATTTTTCATGTAAACTTTGATCAATATTAATCTTAGCACGAGCAAATGTGTAATTTCATTCTTTATTCAGAAATATATATTTCAATAATCAAGCCACTGCACGTTGTAGTACAAATTTTAAAACAATATTTAATTACTCCTAAAACAGTATATAAACTAAGGCATAAAATTAATATACATACTAAGATGTATGATACCCAGGGCACCACTCGCGTATAGGTTTCCGTTAGAGGTGGTGTACTCAACATGAAAACAACATAGCTTCTGGGGTGAGTGCGCTGAGAGGCTATACAATTGCAGTGTACCCATTACATATGGTAACGGAAATAAATAACACAGTCCATTCAATATATTAGGTAGTGATTTTAATAATCACGCATATAAACAATACACCTTATTGCACTACAATCAGTTATTATACATGTGACATTTGAACAGGAAATACAATCAATTATTAAACCAGCATTTATGATACATTGAACATAAAATACAATCAATTGCTAAATCGGCACTTATCATACATTGAACATGAAATACAATACTCAGGTTTCGGTACCAGGTCGGTTACTGATAACTTGACAACAGGACTATTGCGCACTGGCAAGCAACAGATGGCAGAGACCACAACAGGACTCTTGCGCAGTGTGGCGATATCAGACCGGTTACTGATAACTTGACAACAGGACTATTGCGCAATGTCAAGCAACAGATGGCAGAGACCACAACAGGACTCTTGCGCAGTGTGGCGATACCAGACCGGTTACTGATAACTTGACAACAGGACTATTGCGCAGTGTCAAGCAACAGATGGCAGAGACCACAACAGGACTCTTGCGCAGTGTGGCGATACCAGACCGGTTACTGATAACTTGACAACAGGACTATTACGCAGTGTCAAGCAATAGAACACAATATCGTTACTTCTGCAACTGTGCAGAAGCAACACTCAATATTACACAATATACATTGTCGTACCAGGCGGTACAATGAATTAAGATACGGAAAAACTTTCTTCCGGATGTAGCGGCGGTCGGAGAGCAGAACCCTTCCATGACGTACCAACAGCCAATCGACTCCTACAAGGAGCTGATGCATAAGTTCGCAGTTCTTCATACCTTGGTGAACATTAGTGGTATTCTAAACGCGATCAAAGACCTAAACGCACTACTCACACAATGTAACACTCCTGAAGAAATATTCAGTATATTCACCAAGTTCACAAGCAACCTCGCCAACTAACATATAAACCAATAAAGGTATGTACTTCGAATACAAACGGTGTCAAACACCGAGTAGCCCAACTAATACAATTTCTACAAGCACAAGACATGGACATCCTACTACTAAACGAGACACCCGAACTTGACAGCTTACTAAACATAGCACAAAAAGTCCTCATTATCGGAGAATTGAACGATAAACACGAAGCATGGAACTGCCATGCCAGAAACAAAAATGGCAACACAATCCACACGCACATGTTAAATCACAATTCAATAATCCTGTACCCCGACACTCCAACACACTTCACTTGCAAAACTGATAGAAAAGATAATAAAAATAAGACTCAACAAATTAGACACAAAACTAAAAATAACACCAGATATACAATTTGGCTTTAGACCAAAATACAATACAGTTCAACAAGTAGCCCGAATAGTAAACGACATCTTCCTTAACTTCAACAAACAGAACACAACAACAATGCTACTTCTTGATATACAGAAAGCTTTTGACAGAGTATGGATAAACGGCCTCATCTATAAATTAATCCAAATTCAATACCCTCCAACACTAATAAAACTATTGCATGCATACTTAATAAACAGACAGTTTCAAGTGAAAGTAAATACAGTACTTTCTCACACCAAAACAGTAAACGCGGCCGTTTCCCAAGGATCGGTATTCGGACCAACGATATTCAATTACAACATTCACGACATACCAAAATTCGACAAAATACACACTGCACTCTACGCAGACGGCACTGCCATATACGCGCATTCATTCGCAGCCACAGTTGCCAATAAACAAGTACAAATACACGCAAACATACTGGAGATATTACAACTATGCAGATATTACAAAGGTACCAAAACAAAATCCTACGATTCATCACAAATTCGGACATCCATACAAGAATCACATCACTACATGAAAATGCTAACATAGAATACATAAAAGACTACATACACAAAATATCAACAAACTTCTATAAAAAACAAACACATAACAATCCATTCATTAAAGACTTACACAAAACACCAAACATTCCAATGTGTTGTTCAAACACAAACCCCCTTACTTTAAGTTAGACATAACATAGCTATAAATGTAAATACTAAATAGTATGTAAATATAGACTAAGATAAACAGTAGACTAAGTCACAACTCCCTTAGAGCAGGTTTTTGCACAAATTTTCCTGCTGAAACACACATCCAAACACCACACGAACACATACAAACCTAATAGGTTTGTTCCAACACACAGTTTTGAACCGATTCATGTATCAGTTCATGGATTAGATAATACGCATGCGCCAACAGTGGACTGGTTTAAAATTAGTTTGAAATAGGTTTGTGTTGGAACGTCATACCGGCGCAATTTACTGAAAAATATTGAATTTCAGAATCATAAGTTTATGTATTTTTTTAAATTATTTAACCTATATCCTCAAATGATTGGCGACATCGTTTCCAACTCTGCTTACATCTCTGTCATCATCATTTTATTTTAATTTAATGTTTTATTAATTTTATTTTAATAATGATGGGAAAGTTTATCCCCGCAAAGGGTTGGAATAACGACTTGACAAAATCCTGGTGGTGTGGAAATATATATTATTAATACATGCTCGTATAAATTACAACGACGTTTCGACCTTGTGGGTAGAGGTCATTCTCAAGTTACTAAAACCAAAATTGAAAGACAACAGTCAGTACAATAAAAAACATACAAAATGTAACAAAGTAGAAAATATAAAACTATTACCTTGAGAGTGAACTAGCATACGATCTATTCAAAATACATTTTAAACTCCAAGCCAGAAACCGGCTTGGTAGGAAATTGACAACTTAATCAAATTGAAAAAGGTAAACAACAAATGACATGCAGCCAGTTGCTATGTCACACGGAAACAAAGTAAAGTCAAGAACAACCTGCTCAGAACAAACGGACAAAAACCTAACTACAGTTTGTCCAACAAGGGCGCGTAATTTGAAACTAAGTTATTATAGTCGGTCTGGTGATTAACAGTATTATCGGTTAAATGTATATAACAACTTTCTAAAAATAATCTTTTAAATCTGTTTGGTTCATTAAGTAAAATATTGAAGCTCTCGAAATTAAATTTATGACCAGTATTTAACGAATGTTCAACCAAAGCACTATGATTGGGATTCCTATTTTGTACATGGTACTGATATAACGTGACTGAATATATTTCGCCAATATACAAAGAAGGGCAAACCTTACATTTTATCTGGTAGACAACGTTGCTCTTTTTCTGCCTAGGTACCCGGGATTTAAGATGAGAAAATAAATTGTGAAAGGAATTTGTGTCAATAAATATAAGTTTAATCGGGATGTCTTTAAACATGTTAATTAAATGATACATTAAATTGTGATGAAACGGTAGAACCAGAAAGGGTGGTATATCTGAAGTTAAATTGACCAAGGAATTATTGTCGGAAAGAGAACAATCATGGACAGTAATACAATTATTATTATTTAAGTCGGGAATTAGTGATGAATTTATTTTAATAGATCTATTATAAATAACCTTACGAATTAAGTTTTCAGGGTATCCATTGGCTTTCAGAGTTTTAATGACGAATTCAAAGTTCTTTTTATGAAAAGAAGGGTGAGATAATTTAAGCACCCTGTCTACTAGGCTGATAATAACTGAAATTTTGTATTGTTTCGGTGAATAATCAAAATATGATAAGTACCGTCCGGAGGCAGTGGGTTTACGATACCAATCAAAACTCAAACTATGGGATAAACGGATTAAAGTTACATCAAGAAAATTAATAGAATTGTTAGATTCGTACTCCAAAGTGAATTGTATGTGAGGGTTAAATTTATTTAACGAATCAAAGATGGGAGTGATAGTATTTTCTGGTAAACACACCAAGATATCATCTACATACCGGAAGTAAAACAAAATTTGAAAATCTGTGTCCTTAAAGACCGTATCCTCTAGATATTGTAAGAGTAATTCAGCTAAAATAGGACTTAATTGAGAGCCCATAGGTACGCCTGACTTTTGTGAGAAGAAAGATGAATTAAACTGGAAATAAGATGAATTTAAAGTAAAGTTGATACATTCAAAAAACGAACTCAATGACAAAGTGGTGCGTTTGGTTATATCCACCCATCTATGTTGTATAGTGTGAATAATAAGATTATGGGGAATGCTAGTGAATAGAGAAATTACATCTAATGAAATTAACCTATAATTATCCGGAACTTGAGTAGATTTGATTTTATCTATTAATTGAAATGAATTTTCTAAGAAATGCGGAGATGAATACTTCAAAGGGGACAATATATTGGCTAAATACTTTGAGATCTTACAGTTGGGGGTATTTAAATTTGAGACTATCGGTCGTAAAGGTATATTAATTTTATGAATTTTGGGTAAGCAATATAATTTGGGAGCCAACGCGTTATGAATCTTAAGTGTATACTTACAACTAGCTGGTAATTCAGATAATCTTATAAGTTTATCAATTAATTTATTATTCAAGCATTGAAAGGTATTAGTTGGGTCTTTGCTAAGAATAGTGTAAGTATCTCTATCCGACAACAACTCCTTGGTTTTATTAAAGTAAGACGACCTAAGAAGCAAAACAGTAACGTTACCTTTGTCAGCTTTGGTGCAAATCAGATCTGCATGAGCTTTCAAAAACAATTTAGTAAGTTGTATATGTTTTAATAATAAAATTTCTGAGCAATGCAAGGAGTTGTTGTATTTATGAAGAGCGAAATTATTGAAATGGGTTTGTAACACTCGAATTAATTTAAAACGTTATGACGTTTACGACGCATTACAGAGCCCTGGCTAGCCGTTGCTTGTTGAGGAGAGCAGTCGAAGGTTCGTCGGTAGGCAAAGGAAAGTTAGAACAAAAATACACCACAGTTTTCAAAGTTTAAACTTAACAATTTATATTAAAGATTGTACTTAAAAAATAACAACAAAAAGATATTTACCCTTACTGGGGAACAAAGCAGAAACAACTGAGATTTACGCCGTGTCGGGCGCCACCTGTCAAATGAGCTCTCGTGGCTACAGAAGCCGACAGGTGCTTCAGCAGCACGATGTTATAAAAAGGCAAACGAAAAGGTGAAACATAGCGTCAGGTGGAGGTTAGCTATTCCTCTTCTGCACTGGCAGACTCGCCCTCGGTCTCCGACTCAGCCGGACGTCCTACGGTGTCAGATTGAGCCAGCGTCCCCTGCTGTGGGCTGATCCCCAAAGCCTTTGGGCTGCTCCACAGGGGTAGATCGTTCTGTGCTCTTAGTGAGTCCTCGGATTGGTGGTTTGGGAACTTGGCAAGCGGTCACCGGAGGAGACTACCACTGCCTGATTCCCTACTCAGGACAAGCCTGTTACACAGTACTCACACCGTCGACCGTCTTCTACGACTCGTTCAGCTCAACAAAAAGAAACAGTGTAAATCATAAATACACAGTACCAGAGCACTAGTGCAAGATAGACAATAATTGCCTGTACAAACCCAGTATTTTAAAACTACCTTAACAGTTAACTGCGCACACGCGCGTAAGCAAAAGCAGAAATACAGAATGACTGCGCACACGCGCAAAACGAAGTTACAACAAAGAGAAAATTCTTACACTAAAGGAAAGTTACCAGCTACCTCTTGCTCGTGGAGACACCAAGGACTCTGCAGTCCAATGAATAGCAGTATTGAGAGCACGTGAAATCAAAATGCCCAGCACCCAAAATGGTGCTACGTAGCAAAACAAACGTAACAGAGACACGTGCTCTATTGCAAAAATGACACAGGGTCGCTTACTTACTGAACAAAAACAAAAGTATCTCGTACGCAAGGATAGGATGTTGGGGGAGAAGGTTAATTCTCGTACCGGTCTTACTTGTTCCCGTCATGCAGGTGTGAATCAATTTCAAAGCTGGAACACAGTTCTTGTTCGCAAAAACAATCCAAATCAAGTTCTAGACACCCAGTCTCTGACTTGAAAATTCAACATACAATTTTATACAGAATTACCGTGATTTTATATTTATACCAAAATTGAAATATTATTAAAAACAAAGCCAAACTTCCCGGTAACGGAAGTTCTACTCCCTCTACGGGGAGCGATCAAAACCAACCTTTTAACACTCAGGTCAAATTTTTAAACAAAATGGCGGATAGCACACCGGCTACCACACACGTGGTTCTCTCACAAGAGAAACCACTTACAAAAAGCAAAACACGGCTATACCGCGAAAACTAGCTAAAACGCTAAACCAATCGTGCAAGCACACTATTGTATTTCACAAAATACTCACGATTATTGCAAAAATATTGCCGACGAGCGGCTGCTCACGTCGCAAAACACTGGGACTGAACGGTGTGGAAAACTACGTATTTAACGTACGGGTGACTTTGCAACACCGAAAATTGAAATAAAAAAACAGTAAACTAAGTATACGTTTTTCTTACCAGAACAGAAACTGTTGGAACGTTTTCACTTGGTTTTTACACGTCGTAAAAACATTTATTAAACACAACACACCCGTTCAGTTCGAATGCCGCACGCCGAGAGCCAAAAAAACTTCGCTGTAGCGTGAAACTACTCGCGCTACGCGACATACACGAACATAACCCGAACAACCTACGAATTACCTCTTACGTGACTGTCTCAGACATTCTTATTTAGTCCGCCAAAAATCAAAACGTTACAACGTAGATCTGTTAAACGCTGTGTATCTAAATGTTGCAAGCTAAATTCAATGTTCGCTAAAGTACTGAGAAGATTGTTCCTGATCACAGACCACTTATTACTATCATTAAAATGAAATTTTGAGCCTAAAGCTAAAATGTAAGCTACTTCCATAGGGATATTAATATCTGTAGTGTTTTCTAACCATAAATGTAAGTTAGTTTTAATAATATTCATAAGTCTGTAACCATCGTTAGTTATAAATAATTTGTTAAATTTCATAATGTTATTGATTTTAATCTGTTGAAAGTTCTTATTATATTTAGAATACTGTGTATAAACAAACTTCTTAATGATATTAACCGGTAAAGATTGTTTTAAAAAGAATTTACAGTTGTTAATCTCTCTATGGAAATGTTTGATACATTTAATGGTACTATCTATTTCTAACATCAGTAATTTTCTGGAAAAGTTATTTCTAAGTTTATTAATTTTGACAGAATTATTAACGAATGAATTACAATGCACTTTGCATTTAAGAAACTGTGGTATTAAATTAAAATGTTTACAACAAGAAAAGTTCTTCTATTGTTGAAGTTGGCTAATTTAACTAGTAGTTTCGACATATACTTCATGGCTCCTGATATTCTGGATCCGTAGACAGCAGTTGCATATTCAAAAAGGTTAAGTTCCTACCTCGATTGAAGAATCTTTTTATTAAGTCACAAACGATAATGGGAAAGTTTATCAACGGTTCTACCGTTTCATCACAATTTAATGCATCATTTACTTAACATGTTTAAAGACATCCCGATTAAACTTATTTTTATTGGCACAAATTCCTGTCACAATTTATTTTCTCATCTTATATCCCTGGTACCTAGGCAGAAAAAGAGCAACGTTGTCTACCAGATAAAATGTAGGTTTGCCCTTCTTCGTACATTGGCGAAACACGCCAATATATTCAGTCACGTTTTTATCAACATCAGTACCATGTACAAAATAGGAATCCCAATCATAGTGCTTTGGTTGAACATTCGTTAAATACTGGTCATAAATTTAATTTCGAGAGCTTCAATATTTTACATAATGAACCGAACAGATTTAAAAGATTATTTTTAGAAAGTTGTTATATACATTTAACCGATAATACTGTTAATCACCAGACCGAATATAATAACTTAGTTTCAAATTACGCGCCCTTGTTGGACAAACTAGTTAGGTTTTTGTCCGTTTATTCTGAGCAGGTTGTTCTTGACTTTACTTTGTTTCCGTGTGACATAGCAACTGGCTGCATGTCATTTGTTGTTTACCTATTTCAACTTGATTAAGATGTCAATTTCCTACCAAGCCGGTTTGTGGCTTGGAGTTTAAAATGTATTTTGAATAGATCGTAGGCTAGTTCACTCTTAAGGTAATAGTTTTATATTTTCTACTTTGTTACATTTTGTATGTTTTTTATTGTACTGACTGTTGTCTTTCAATTTTGGTTTTAGTAACTTGAGAATGACCTCTACCCACAAGGTCGAAACGTCGTTGTAATTTATACGAGCATGTATTAACCATATATATTTCCACACCACAAGGATTTTGTCAAGTCGTTATTCCAACCCTTTGCGGGGATAAACTTTCCATTATAATTTGTGACTTAATAAAAAGATTCTTCAACATGTATTTATTTTAATAATGTTATTAAATTTTTATTTTAATTATGTAATTTCTTTAAATGAAACTGTTAAAACTTGACAACAGTGAAATATACACTGTATTTGCTTTATGGCGCAAGTCACTGACTATCAGACAAGAGCCTAGTTTGCAGACTCACGCAAGTAACCGAGCTCGTACGAACATATAAGTCTGAAATTTACGGAATCGGAAAATCGTGGAACTGTGATACCGACGAAACGGTGCGGGCCCTACGAGCGGCAGACTGCCGCATACACGCTGAAACAAAGTTGCGTAACCAACGAGCAGCTACGTTCAGTGCAAAGATGAACAAGAACCGACCCATGTCTGGCGGACGAGACTTTTCGAGTCTGTCAGACATGGGTATAAAAGGCGCTGCATACACAGCACCGACAGAGTCAGTCCGAGCCCAGCTCCTGCTCTGTTAGTAGTGCCGAGCCCAGCTCCTACTAAAGAACGAATTGGTAAAGCCGTCAGTTTGAGCCCCGCTCCTGCGTCTGAGCCCACGCCGCCGCCAAGACGACCTGATGTACCCGAGGCCAACGAGGAATCGCGCTCGAAGGCAACGAACCCGACCCGTGCCCGCACCGCTGCTGGCCGCTGCCCAGGCCCGACGAGCCGCCGGCCCGCTTCAGGCCGTACCCCTACCGGATCCGATCTTCCGACCTCCCGGAGCACCAGCACCACGGGCACGAGCGCGAGCACGAGGCCACACTACGCCCCGCCAGCACGACGGGACCGAGGCACCAGGTCCTCCGCACGCCTCCCCTCGCGTGGTCGCCGGTGCGGCGCGGAGTCAGCCCATACACCCCCCCGCTGGACAAACTACCCCCCACCACAGGCAAGGACCTGTATTTTATGTGCGTATAAAGGTGAAACAGGTGTTAGTGAAGTAGGATAAGATAGGTTACAATTTATATTATTAATTAAGTATTATTGGGCATTGTACATTTAATTTAGTTTAGTTTCTTTATTTCTTGTTTCGATTTTTTTTGTTAATTATATCTGTAAAATTGTTTATCGTTGTGTCCCCTAGAAGGGGGACAATAAACGGTATCAATTTTTGGCATCCCTTGTGGGGACAACCCGTCCAGAAGGAAGGAAGTACCCTTCAACCACACTCGAAGATATGAGCGTCGCCAGTGGCCCTCAAGGCCGGAGAAGGACAGGCCGAACACGGTGGTCAGTGGATCCAGTGCGAAGAACGATGTCTGAAGCCGATTTCAACAGACTGCATCCAGCAGTACAGACAACACCCTTAGCACTACCACAACTCATTCTGCCACAGTTCGGTGGACGGCTACACGAGGACCCGGAGGGCTTCCTCATAGCATGCGAACGACAGTTCGCAATATGCAGAACTCCCGAGATGCACAAAGTGCACCTCGCGGGCCAACAGTTACAAGAACAAGCAGCTGCCTGGTGGAGGAACATCCAGTCGTTCATCACTACATGGCCCACGTTCGCAGACCGGCTAAGCAAGAAGTTCGCTAGCCCGCACGCCCTCGCTATGTTGCGAGCACAGCTGTACGGCGAACGACAGGCCGTACCCCTACCGGATTCGATCTTCCGACCTCCCGGAGCACCAGCACCACGGGCACGAGCGCGAGCACGAGGCCACACTCCGCCCCGCCAGCACAACGGGACCGAGGCACCAGGTCACTGTTCGCCCGAAGTGGTGATCCCGTCGCCCCCGCCTCCGCTGATTTCACCCCTCGCGGACAGCCCGCCGGAACGACGGACATCGTCACCGCCAGCCCCACTTCCGCGAGCACCAGACCTCCGCACGCCTCCCCTCGCGTGGTCGCCGGTGCGGCGCGGAGTCAGCCCATACCCCCCCCCCCCCCCCCGCTGGACAAACTACCCCCCACCCCAGGCCGCACACTGGTTTCATGTATGTTGGAACGCATCACCCAACAGTCCGAGTTCGCGTTTGTTGTTAGTTGGAACGCCAATTTCACACTGCGCATGCTCCATGCAGTTCTGTACCAGTTCTGAGCTATGTAGGAACAAACCTATTGTAAACAAATACACACACCAATTATTTTAAGTTAACATATAATACAACTACGGAATAAAAATACATAATACTATGTAGGAGTCCGTCAATGTATAATTTATATAATGTACAACATTATGTATATAGCGTACAAGAATTATAAAACACCTTTGAAATTTGAATTTGATAATATTATTGGAAATATTTTATATATTTGCTTATTGCATATAACACACTTTCAGTTTCCGGGTACACAACACAAAGTCGTGAATCAACACACTATAATATTCACACAAATCCCAGAGACGTTACTGACGTATCTGTACAGGAACATTTTGAGAATGGGTTTTTTCTTATCGGAAGTACGAATACATAATTAATATGTCAGATGCAATAACATCGATAATCTGAAATGATTAACGAATTAGTAAACAAATATTGCAGATTATTTCTCTCAGCAGCAGCTTACCGTGAACAACAGTACATTATCTACGCCCGTTAACTTAAAATCGATTAGACCCGTGGTACAATATGCGTTATAAATGATGTATAAATTTGACAATAGTCTGGTTGTCAGATAACTCCCAGTACCCGAGCTTGCACGATCATAATCTGAAATGGACGGAATCGGGAAAAATTGTGGAACTGTATTAATTATTAATACAGGCAGGGTAGGGTTGGTTAGGGGAGGGTAGGGTAGAGGAGTGTATTATTAAGTAAAGTAGAGTAAAGTAGCCAAATCTATAAATTGCACCAACAGTAAATGTATTGCTCACAAGTTTAGCACAACGTTACGAACTAAGAACAGGCATGCTCGTATCACGTCGTATTATTTCGTAAACAGACATCGTGTCTCTTCGTACTGCTAGATATCTGACAACTAGACTCTTGTTATATTTGTTTATAAGTGAAGAGCTATTGTACTCTGTGTTGTACCTGTTGAATTATTTCCCGATTCGTTTCAAATGCCACGAGATGCCGGAATCTTACAGTCAGAACTTGACGCTATAAACAAATATCATTTTGATACACATTCATGAATCAACACACAGTACATGGTCACGCGTTATGAGCGTTTTCTAGAATTTAGAATGGCTTCAATTTGTACTAGTAACGTATACATTTCTTCATAGGATAATGAGGCGTTTCCTACAATACGACGTATATGGTATTTTACGGATTTAACCGCTGCCTCCCGAATTCCACCAAAGTGTGGAGCCTTTGCTGGAATGAAATGCCAGTTCACATTGATCTCTGCCATTACGGCTATGATTTTTTTTTTACTTGCTTCGCAGGTCAGAACTTTGTGCAGCTTCTGTAGCTCCTTGTCTGCGCCAATAAAGTTTGTGCCGTTTTCAGAATGTATGTCTGATGGCTTACCGCGACGCGACATGAATCTTCTCATTGATCCGAGAAAGGTTTCTGTGGACAAATCCGTTGCAAGCTCAAGGTGTACGGCTTTGGTGGCCATGCAAATAAATACGGCACCATATGCTTTTTTTGCATTGCTGTTGCGCCTGTTGTTTTCACGAATATATAGAGTTCGGAAATAATCAACTCCAACATGAGAGAAAGGCCGAGATGGGGTAACCCATCCATGGGGTAAGCCCATTATAGGCTGAGAGGACTTCGTACGACATCGCGAGTGATGTCTCGTCCACCTAACGGCCAATATGATTGCCTAAGAGACGAAACAGTTGCCTGTATCCCCGAGTGAAAATTCTTCTTGTACTCGTATTCAATCACGAGCCTTGTATATACATGGTTTTTTGGTAATACGATAGGATGTTTTGTTGCGAAAGCGAGCGGTGCTTCGCGCAGGCGTCCACCGACTCTTATGACACCACCACCGTCGATGAAAAGGTTTAAACATAGCAGTTTACTTTTCGCATTAACCGTGTTGTTTAATTGTAGATCTGTTAATTCTCGCGCAAATGTTTTAGCTTGAATTGTTCTAACTATGTTAATGGTTGCATTGTTGAGTTCCCATGTAGAAAGAGGTCCTGTGTTAGTTGTGACAGATCTAACTTTCTGTTTGGTGTTATATATGAATTGTAAGCAGAATGCCATAACTCGAATTAATTTTGCAAAGTTAGAAAATTTAGATATTAAACAAAATTCTTCGATGCGTGAGCTGATGTTTGCAACTTTGATGCGACATTCCGAATTCTATATCAGCAGAGATATTGTTTAGTACAAGCTGATGTGTAAGATTGAATAAAAACCAAGATGGACCATTCCACCACAGTTGACAGCCTATTAACACTTCAGGTGATGATTCTCTTGATATGATATCTGCGGGATTATCATGTATTCGTACGTGATACCGGTGGGAGGGATTTGTCAAGTCTTGAATCTAACCCACATGATCCATGCTAACGTTATGGTAGAGTCCGTCCAGTAATAAAAATCCAACGCGGAATGCGTAACCCATCTAAATGGCGCAGCTGATTTTCAAAGTTAAGCCATAAGTGTGAATAGAAATGGGAACGGATTCATTCCAATTTAATTTTTGTTGCTATAACTGTGGCATTATTAGTTTGGCATTAACAATAATAGGTCCAATTAATCCAAAAGAATCAAATATTTTTGCAATATTAGACAATATTCTTCTCTTCGTTATTTTTGTGTAATTATCATAATTGGGCCGCGAGAATTTAAAGGTATCCCCGTATGCATTCCATTGCAGATCGAATGTTTTTATGTCTTCATCTTTATCTAGACTTACAGTAGCATGATCAACGAGATGATGTGTATAATTTCCGGACAGTTAGACACCCACTTACGTAAGTCGAAGCCGCCTTTTGATAACATTTCACTCACTTCTTATTGTATTTTCTTAGCTTGTTCTATGCTATCTGCTCCGGTAAGTAAATCGTCTACATAGAAATCGCGCAATGTTAATTTTCAGCCTGTCGGATAGTTTGCCATCTCATCCATAGCAAGTTGGTAAAGCGACCGAACAGCCAGGAATGAAGAAGAAGCGGTACCATACGTTACGGTACATAGTTCATATGTTTTTAATTCTTCAGCAGGATTGTCGCGCCAGAGAATACGTTGCAAAAGACGTTGCGATTTATCTATTTGAATTTGCCGATACATTTTTGCGATATCAGCTGTCATGACTTATTTGTGGGTACGAAAACGCATTACTGTGGATATAAAATCCTGCTGCAGAGTTGGACCGATCATTTGTATGCTGTTTATAGAGATACCAGTAGTAGTTCGCGCTGATCCATCGAAAACAACTCTCAGTTTTGTGGTTAGGCTAGTTTGCTTTACAACAGCATGATGCGGAAGATAAAAGGAAGGCTGTTGCTTGACTATCAGTTTCTACTGGAGCGAGTTTCATGTGTTCAAGAGAGAGGTACTCGTGTATGAAGGCTGAGTATTATTCGCGTAGAATGGGAATTTTTCCGAACTTGTGCTCTAGAGAATGCATACGCTTAATTGCTTGCATTTTTGATTCGCCTGAGTGCTTAAACTACCTAGCTTGAAAGATATTTTTACTACGAAGCGACCAGATTCATTTCTATGAAAAGTTTTAACGAAGTGTTTTTCGCAGTATTTTTCGTCTGGTGATTGACAGTGCAATCCACTATATTCTTCCAGCCTCCAAAATTTCACAAGTAACTCCTCAAGATCTGTACAAGTGGTGAGGCTACATGAAACGCTGCTGGTACGCTGCTGATTTAGGATGAGTTCACCAGAGATGATCCAGCCAAGCTGCATTTCATACAATACCTATGTTTATTAATCTGGCCCATGCAGAGCAAGGCATAAAATAGTTGTGCTCCAATAAATAAATCTATACTACCGGAAATGTTAAATTTAGGATCGGCAAGTTTAATGTTCTTCGGTATCTTTATATCTCCTTGATTAAACGAATTAATGGGGAGTGGCTCCGTGATGTATTTAAGTAATAAGCAATTTATAGATTTTGTGAAGGAATTATAGCGCGATTTTATTGTGATTTTGGCTAGTGATTTTACTCGAGAATGCGCTTGGCCTATTCCGGCGACAAGGATGCTAACAGCTTACACCGGGAGTCTTAAAGACGATGCAAATGATTCTGTCATGAAGTAAGATTGCGATCCCGAATCAAGCAGGGCGCAACACTGCTGATATTGTCCGGTAGCATCACGAACATCTACAATCGCGGTAGACAAAAGTACTTGATTTGATTGATTTATGGGATAGGGGTGGTTTGAGTCCAATGTAGTTTCGGCTGCAGATTCCAAATGAAGCAGTGTATTATGGCGCTGCTTGTATTTACGGCATGAACTGGATTTACATGCGCTCAGGAAATGACATTAACGCAAAAAATTTAAACACAGGTTCTTAGCTTTAGCTTCTTTAATCTGCTTATCGATTGAAAAGCAAATCTTTCACAGCTCTGAATTCCATGATCTTGATTACAATACCGACATTGTTGTTTATTAGCAACCACGTATGAGGCTAATTGTTTGTATTGCCTAATGTTAGGGTAGGATTGTTTCCTATTCTTAGGGCTATTGCTGGAACTTGTGAGATTTCCTTTTCGCGCAACCGTCTCTAGAATATTGCATTTAGTAGAAAGAAATTCTGTTACTTCCCTTAAAGTGGGTAAAACATTTCGCCTTAATGTTGATTCCCATTCATTGATAGTTGTGGGATCGAGTTTGTTTGACAGAACATGAATTAGCAGATCATCCCATGAATCCACAGGCCGATTGAGTGATTTTAATATACGTACGTGTTTATTTAAGCCGTGTACAAGCTGACGTAGCACCGTAACGTTTTCGCGAGATATTGAGAGCAGATCAATAAAATATTGGATAGGTTTGTTAATAATAATTCTTCTGTTGTCGTACCGCTCGCCGAGCGTACCCTAAGCACAGTCATAATTCTCCTCAGTTATATCTATTGCGGCTTATACACCGGCAGCTTCACCATGCAGGGATGAGATTAAATATCGTAACTTCTGTACCTTTGATAATGAGCTATTAGTATGAATTAGCTCCTTAAAACTGTTGTAGAAGTTGAACCAATCTTCGTATAATCCCGAGAATTTAGGTATATCTAGTTTTGGGAGGCGAACTTGATTAGATTGCAGCGGCTTTGATGATTGCGAGTATTGCGTGGATACTGATCGAGAGTCAGAAATCTGTCCTTCGCTTTTCCGTATAAGGGGGTTTATGTTTGCTAAGTAAAAAATAATAATTGTTCTCAAATTGCTCAAATTCTTCGAATGATATTTGAGAGTCTTCACCATCATCATGTAATTCGATTTACTGTTGTACATCTTTGATTGAGTAAATACCGATCGAAAGTTCGTTAAGCGATTTTGTAGTGTAACAATGCCAAATTGGTTATCATCGCTCAGTGATTTTAGATAATTCTCAAATCGCGTAACTGAGCATTTAACCATGCGTCATTTAATTTTAAGCTGCTTTATATCTAGTGCCATTGTCATTCGAATTGCGATACAGTTAGGATGATTAGAGACTCACCTTTGTTCATTGTGGATTGTTGTCTCACAGTCGAAGTAAATATTGAATGATTCAATTGTGGCTGATAATATCCGGCTCGAAGGACCAATGTTCATGCGTTGATAGTTTTCTTAATATTTTTCTTCAAAACCGCACTTCTCTTTGTTTCGTTGATAAAGCGTAATTCCTCAAAGCATAACACAAAATGATTAAGATGTAATTATATTGAAATAATAACACTTTAATATTAAAGTAAACTTGTGTATTTTAATGAATGCTTGAAAACATTATGAATGTTTTATAATTGAAAGAACGTTGAATGAATATGTATTATGACACAATGTTGAAAAAATTATATTATCAAAGTTTTTTTGTTTAACTAGGTGACAATCTTTATCAACCGAAAAACCTAGTTGGCCTATATATAAAAAATAATGAATAAACAAAAAATATCAAACTAGCTGGCTTGGCACTGAAAAGCCAAATTGCAAATACAAATATGGAATGTTGCAACACGTAACACTAGTTGATCCAACACCGAATATCCCGAGCACTAGTAGTAAGGGACAGGCACAATCGACACATTTTAATGTCGAATTATAATAAGTTAATCAAATTAGAGTACATTATATAAATATTGTATATAGGGGGTGAATAAAAAAAACTGGCTATAAGCGTAAAGAAACATTAGAAACTCTATTTTAGATTTACAATAGTTTAACACTGTACTATCTTATCAACCACACTTTACTTCAGGATATTCACGAGGCTGCTTTTGCAATTCGTGCGAACCAGGAACAACAAATAGACATCAATTATACACAGTAATTGGAAAATCATACCGCTCCCAATACATTGTTTTTTATTGTAATATTAAACCGTAATTCAATGGGTAAAGTCAAAGTAAATGGTTTATTTAAGAATACCTGATGCATTGGACACTTAGTGGATTGAAGGCATTAATATATTATATAATTATTTTAGAGAGTGTCAGACTTGTGAAACGTGACTTGTGTTATGTAATCATCAGTGAGAGGGAATAAATGGTAGCGTATAACAATCAACAGGAATAAGCTCTGGACTTATGACAGACTCCAGTTGGACTTATAAGTTGGTCGGACACAGTTAGAAGAATCAGACAATGCAGATCGATCTTAACTCTGTGGACAGTGACAGGGGCGCTGAGCAACACTTGTCATTTCACGATATTTACAAAACATTTATATATATATATATATATATATATATATATATATATATATATATATATATATATATATATTCCGTCATTTTGTTGTCATTGTAGATTTTGGCACATTAACTATCTCAGCTAGCTGACGAAAGCTAGTGTTACTTGGCTGACTTTTAATTTCATTTAGGATAGCAATTTTATTTTTAAGTGTCAAATCCTTTCTTGGCATCTTAATAAGGTTTATATCAATGACGCGCTTTAGTTTACTTAGTTTAATTTTAATTATACTTTATATTAAATTTATACTTTTCTGACTAAATTTACGATATCTCCACCATACGCTTATACCGTGCGAATAACGTAAGACTATACATTGGCGACTTTATTTTAGCTTTAATCAATTTG